>CM060990.1:201060602-201770602 GCA_030765065.1 Deroplatys truncata
TGATTGAAAGATCGGGATTCGATGTAAGGACAGCTGATTGAAAATTATATACAGTATTAATTGCCCCTCATAGGAGCTATCAATCATGCTTTGGTCAATTCCTCTACCTCTCTTAGTTTCTGAGATAATGACGATTTAAACAATAGGCTCGAACCCAGAACGTCAGGTATCTAATTACACATCCACAAGATACTACCTAGTAACATAAACGCAATAACGTTTATTTGGAGTCTTTATCTTAATTAGTTTAGGAGTTATTAAATTTATAATTAAATTACATTTTATCGGTATTCGAACCCTGGACACCAGAAACAAAATTATTTACAATATTAGTTTGATATGTTTAAAGGTGCTGTATACATTTACAGCATCAATCTAAGTGATATATTCTAGAGTATAGAGAAAAAATAAGTAAGTGATTGAAAGATCGGTATTCGAAGTAAGGACAACTGATTGAAAATTATATACAGTATTAATTGCCCATCATAGGAGCTATCAATCATGCTTTGGTCAACTCCTCTACCTCTCTTAGTTTCTGAGATAATGACGATTTAAAATTAGGCTCGAACCCAGAACGTCAGGTATCTAATTACACATCCACAAGATACTACCTAATAACATAAACACAATAAAGTTTATTTGGTGTCTTTATCTTAATTAGTTTAGTAGTTATTAAATTTATAATTAAATTACATTTTATCGGTATTCGAACCCTGTACACCAGAAACAAAATTATTTACAATATTAGTTTGATATGTTTAAAGGTGCTGTATGCATTTACAGCATCAATCTAAGTGATATATTCTAGAGTATAGAGAAAAAATAAGTAAGTGATTGAAAGATCGGTATTCGAAGTAAGGACAACTGATTGAAAATTATATACAGTATGAATTGCCCATCATAGGAGCTATCAATCATGCTTTGGTCAACTCCTCTACCTCTCTTAGTTTCTGAGATAATGACGATTTAAAATTAGGATCGAACCCAGAACGTCAGGTATCTAATTACACATCCACAAGATAATACCTAATAACATAAAGGCAATAAAGTTTATTTGGTGTCTTTATCTTAATTAGTTTAGAAGTTATTAAATTTATAATTAAACTACATTTTATCGGTATTCGAACCCTGGACACCAGAAACAAAACTATTTACAATATTAGTTTGATATGTTTAAAGGTGCTGTATGCAGTTACAGCATCAATCTAAGTGATATATTCTAGAGTATAGAGAAAAAATAAGTAAGTGATTGAAAGATCGGGATTCGAAGTAAGGACAACTGATTGAAAATTATATACAGTATTAATTGCCCATCATAGGAGCTATCAATCATGCTTTGGTCAACTCCTCTACCTCTCTTAGTTTCTGAGATAATGACGATTTAAAATTAGGATCGAACCCAGAACGTCAGGTATCTAATTACACATCCACAAGATAATACCTAATAACATAAAGGCAATAAAGTTTATTTGGCGTCTTTATCTTAATTAGTTTAGAAGTTATTAAATTTATAATTAAACTACATTTTATCGGTATTCGAACCCTGGACACCCGAAACAAAATTATTTACAATATTAGTTTGATATGTTTAAGGGTGCTGTATGCAGTTAAAGCATCAATCTAAGTGATATATTCTAGAGTATAGAGAAAAAATAAGTGATTGAAAGATCGGGATTCGAAGTAAGGACAACTGATTGAAAATTATATACAGTATTAATTTCCCATCATAGGAGCTAACAATCATGCTTTGGTTCACTCGTCTACCTCTCTTAGTTTCTGAGATAATGACGATTTAAAAATTAGGATCGAACCCAGAAAGTCAGGTATCTAATTACACATCCACAAGATAATACCTAATAACATAAAGGCAATAAGGTTTATTTGGCGTCTTTATCTTAATTAGTTTAGAAGTTATTAAATTTATAATTAAATTACATTTTATCGGTATTCGAACCCTGGACACTAAAAACAAAATTATTTACATTATTCTGATATGTTTAAAGGTGCTGTATGCAGTTACAGCATCAATCTAAGTGACATATTCTAGAGTATAGAGAAAAAATAAGTAAGTGATTGAAAGATCGGGATTCGAAATAAGGACAACTGATTAAAAATTATATACAGTATTAATTACCCATCATAGGAGCTATCAATCATGCTTTGGTCAATTCCTCTACCTCTCTTAGTTTCTGAGATAATGACGATTTAAACATTAGGCTCGAACCCAGAACGTCAGGTATCTAATTACATCTGCACAAGATACTACCTAATAACATAAAGGCAATAAAGTTTATTTGGCGTCTTTATCTTAATTAGTTTAGGAGTTATTAAATTTATAATTAAATTACATTTTATCGGTATTCGAACCCTGGACACCATGTACCCAAATATACATTCACAAGAAACTATCTAATGATATTAATGTAATAAACTTTATTTGACGTCTTTATCGTAATTAGTCTCTGAGTTATTAGAAGCTGAATTTGTAATCACTCCTAGATTCGATTCCGGCCATTCTGGTCAACTTGGAATTCATTGGAGAAGCTGCTGCTTTTTATATCATTTCCATCGCTAAATGTTGAAGTGTTGAGAGTTATGCAGAGCACTTAGGAAAACAATTACTGACATTGTTCGCTAATGGGGTGAAAGCGTCTAACGGGTCAGCTAATGTAGGTCACCGTTACCGCCAGGCGGAAGTATGTCGTTGATCGCTAATGTATGTAAACAGATCCGGAATGTAAACTTAAAAGCCTATTAATGTGGTGAAAGCGTCTAACATGTTCAGCTAATGGACAAGCGCTTTCCCCAGATAGAAGAAGGCTGCGTGTTCTCATTACATGACAGACTGTTCCTGTGAGCAGACTACTTATACTCACGCTCCAGTCAACAATTCATTATTCAAAAAACTTAATTGCTCGAGGATGCAATGTGCAGGCCTTAGTAGTCTTAAAAAAAATGTTTGACGAACATTATCTAATTAATTTGCCGAGGGGCGGCAGGACTCGAGAAAACAATTCCCTTAAGTCATGACGCCACAGTAGAACGCATTGGGGAGAGGGGGTAGGACCTGTTAGCGCAGACACTGTCGGCATTAGGTAAGCGCACAAAGCGAGAGGGGGCGGGGCCTAACGACACGAGACCTGGCGGCATGTAAGCACACAAAGGGAGGGGGCGGGCTTGTCGGCGTAGAACAAAGAACTTTATCGCTTGTCGGCATCTCTCTACTGCGCCAGAACATACATTTTATTTCTACTCACAGGGGATCAGATCGGGGGACCTCGATCTGACTATCTCCACACTCTCCTGTGACACACGCGGTCTTCCAGTGTTCTTTCCTTTACAAAGACCCCGTCGTTTGGATCGTGAGCACCACCTAAGAATGTTCCTACCAGAAGATGCCTTAAGAGCAAATCTTCGCTTATGTGCCCACTGAACCCTACTGAATTATGTTTCGCGAATTCCAAGTTACAAAAACCTTTCTACATACGAGTTGCCATGTTTTGTACTTCGTTATCATGACTACAAAACAAATCAAACCAACATCTTCGCTTGTAGAATTCTAACTTACACAGTTGCTCTTCAATTTGTTGTTAGTATTTAAAATTATATTTCTATACCTCAGAGAAAAAAGTATAAGCTTAAAACACCTATAATAATTTGTGTGCACCTATAGTTATAACTTAAGCAGGCAGTGAATAAATCTCATAACTTACACACTTTGTAATAACCAGGGAACGGATTTTTAGGTGCAAATTTCAGATGAAAAAAGGAAGGGAAAAAGTGCTCAAATAAGGTGAAAAAAGGGACAATAAGGTGCTGGTTTATTTAAGGGGATGCACAACTGAAAATGCTATTTTCTAAACTATCCATTCAATTGGGCTGACATTTTAACCACGTGTCAGTCTTCTTTAGATATAATTGTTTTGTGAATTTCAATCCAAAATCTTAATTAGTTTTTCAAGTTATTAATTTTCAAAATATAAAACTATGGGTATATGCAAAATGCAACACATGATGCATTTTTCAACAAAAAAATCTTATGTTGCTTCTATGTCAAGGAACTACAAATCTGTCATATAATCTTTTTCTACCATTCTTAGTTTAAGAGAGAAAAAAGTTTTGCAGTTTTATATTTGCATTTTTTTCGTTTTTTTTGTATACATTGTTATCTTCAAAAATTAGTAGCGCAAAAACTATTCATTACACAGAAATGTTATATGACAGTATCATTTATTTGGGTTTTTGAAATAAGCATAGAAATATCAATACGAATGGATGAAAACTGCATCGTGTGGAACATTTTGAATATGCGGAAATGCTGAAAATAAGAAACGCCTTAAAATGAAGTTTTAAAAATATAAACAGCTAGCAATCAAGTGCGTAAGGGTATTCAAAAAGTCTCGTAACGATCCTAAAGCGTTCACTAGGTCAAAAGTAAAAGTGGATTCTAAAACTACAAGCAATGGAGAATTTTTTGGGAACATAGTCCTTTTTTAGATTTTTTTAGATTTTGGGCTAATTTCAGTTGTGCATTTCCTTGACTAATTCGACGATTTCTCTTTCCTCTATTCTAATTTTTTGAACTACAAACAAGTACATCAAATTATCACTCATCAAAAGAAGGAAAACAAAAACATGAAGCTGTTGTACTCCAAGACATTAAGCATCTCCACATTTTTAAAAGTAAGTCTGTTTCTATTAGGAGACAGAATGTCTTTATAGATGATAAAGCTTATTTCAACATCCATAGAAACCATTGGGGCAACCTTGTATTCACTCGGAATGGCAACTCTACAAATGTGGCGAATTCCTCAATTTTTTTGATTCTTCTGATGACTAGATTCAAGTTTGTATTTGGCATAGCCATATCCCATTGTTTTTCCTTTTCCAGACCTTGTTCTTCCAATCGTTTAATAGCTGCAGGCAGGTACTTGTAACTATGGACACAATATAGTTCTGTCTGAAAATTATGTATTTTCTCCGGTAAAAGAAGTTGCTGTGCCTTGGAAATTGCACCTGCGTCGGATGGATCCAAAGAAAGCACTAACTCCTTAATTTTGTCAAAAGTCTCACACAACATAGCAGCACACTCAATCGAAGATCCCCAGCGAGTAATGACCGGGAAATTTGGAAGGGGCAGGCCAGTGATCTCCCTGTAGTAAACAACACGGCTCGGAGCTTTCAGTAGAATCTTCTTCAGGGCAGAGATGAATTGATTTGCGATGTCGTATTCGTTCCTTATAGATTCACAAACCTTTTGAAGGACATGAGCCAAGCATGTCACATGCTTCAAGTTAGGAAATAAAGGTTTCAATTGGTTAACAGCTGAAACCATTATGGAGCCTGGTCCGTAACCACAAGAAGAAGTTTTTCAAACTCGATACCAGTAGGCCAGAGTTTTTGGCAGAAGTCCATAATGGATAGCATTACTGTACTGGCATTGGCTTTCTGCAGCTCGTACATTTTTAAGAACATGGGCTTAACTTTCTCCCCTGCTAAGGGAAAAACTAAAATGTTCAAAACATATCGTTCCATTGAGTCTATGGTTTCATCCACAATGATTCCCACATCGCAATCAGACACTTTCTCCTTAATTCTTTATATGGTTTCTTAGTAAACAGGCTCCATGTAGTTTTTTCTTTAACTACTCTCATCGGGCATTGACATTTTTGTGTCTTTTTCAAGAAATCCCTTGAAGGCTGGATGGTTTACCTTATTGGGTGGAATTCCCGCTTGTGTAAAAGCTGCACACAAATCAATGCTTAATTCCTTCAAATTTTGGCTTTTTGAAGAACTCAGTTGAAACGCATTTCTTAATAGAGGTTGCCGTGATTTGTTTGCTTGAAGAGTCTTGTTCATTTGATGCTTAGAGCTGGAAATCTGTTGTTTGATGCGATCTCGCTGGTGTTTTTCATCTAACAAAGTTCCTGAATCACAAATAGTACATCGCATAACAGTTCCATCAGTGTCTTTGAATTCCTCAGTCAGAGCAGTAAATCGAGCACTGGACACCTTTGGCATGGTCAAATCTAGTACTAGTACACTCGTTTGGAGAGCTAACACTAGTTCACTTGCTAACACAATGCGACTGTCACACAACTCACTCTTGCGCCCACATTCTCTTATAATACCGCGACAATTACCAGAATGTTCTCATTCATGCTGGAACTTGTCTCAGCGATTTCTAGTAGTTTTGAGCAGAACCCAATCTTAATAATCCTCGGAACTGCGCGGGTGAGGTTACTGCCGTCTCTGCGTGCCCAGCCTTCGCCTCCACGCAAACAGATGACGTCTCTCATAGTAACAAACTCACATTCACGAACAGCAGGCTACTGATTCTGGTGGGATAGAATCACTCATTGTCAATTGCATTATTGCGGGTTATTTTATAGCGGTAAAGCGAAAGAGGTTAACCGTCGAACACACAATTATTTTCCATTGTTGCGGGTGTGCTTTCAATTCCCGCGCGGCGTTTACTGAAAGAGGTAGGCTTACTATTCACACGTACACAGCAAGCTGAGGAGACGTTAATTGAAAGTTAAAGAATAAATTGGAATGAAAATTAAAGAAAAAAGGGGGAAAAAGGGGATTATGGGCATGGTTGGGGGAAAATGAGATAAAGGTGCCAAAAAGGGGTAAAGGTCCCAAAAAAGGGAAAAAGATGCGAGAAAAAATTGCCTCTTTTCGCAACTAGAAACAAAATTTCACACTGTGATATCTTTCCGCACAGCTTTAACTTACCCTTACTACGAAAAAAGGTGCGCACCTAAAAATCCTAACCCTGGTAATAACTAATCCAAAAGTGATATTAACATACATGTATCAGGCAATTAAATCATTTGTTATCACTGTGATTCTAAGAACAGTAAGACCTTAAGGAGACTGAGAATGGATTTGAATCATGTTTGCACAATAGTATTTCGTTATTTCGAAAGTGAATTACCACCAACAGTCTCTAATTAGGGCGATAAAACTTTTAACACGCATTCAACCAATTTTAATTACATCATACATTGAACTATATATATTCTAGCGTAGTTTGTGTGTGCCGATTGTCAATCAATTAGGGATATCCAGATTCTAATACACAGCACACAGGTGTGATTTTCTCAAAAAAATATTACACCAGAAGGATATCGTTTGTGTACACACGCATTCAGCGAGCGGGATGGCTCAGGCGGCAACGCCTGTGGACCGTATTCGGTAGGTCCCGGGTTCGATTTCCGGTGACCGCCCGCTCTGAACACGGAGTTTTTCATAATTTTCCTCTGGTCGCCTAGGCGAATGCTGGGGTGATGTATTCTATCACGATTTCTCCTTTCCCTCATGTCCTGTAATTTTATCTTTTTCCCTTTCATGTTTTACAAAGTATCTTTGGGTTCCGTAGTGCGACTGCTGTCGGTCAGATGACAGACGCTGCGCTTTGTAAAAGATTTCTCCCCGTAGAACGCCAGGGTGTGTTGGCCTGCATGGTAGGGTCGCTTAGTCACCCTCTCGCGGGATTCTTCGCCTCTGCTGGCGAAGGCGGGTGTTTCAAACTGGAAATGATAGACTTCTGTGAGTCTCTGTGAACCTGTTTGCCTGCAGACTTGCGACCTCCTGCGGCTCCTTCACTTCATCCCTGCCTCCCGGGGGGTTTAGCCACAATAGCTCTAGTTGGTCGTAGTGGCGAGGTGTCCCACTCCACTGAATAACCTCTATCTCTACTTCCACACATACATTCTGCACAGCACTTTATGGAGGACAATATTTTCTGTCTAATTTGAATGTTTTTGGAAAGAAAATAGTATTTCTTTCTGTTCTCACCGCTAGTATGGCTTTACATCTCTATACTAACCTAAACTACTGGCAAGCCATATATGTATATGCGGAAGATTCTCGCTCGATTCTTTCCAGACCGTTCTCTCCTAGGATTTCCCCCCAGCATTTATCTGAATTTGTATTTAGGAATGTCGAATGCAGTGGAATCAATCCCGGACATTTTTCAGGATGTTCTCATCTAAAATAAATGGCTTTATGTCATGCCATCCTCGGGGTATGCTGCTCGGGTTAACTCAAACATTAGAATTGGCAATCAAACCTAATAAAATGTGCCAATGTTACTCCTACATTGCTAGAAAACTGGGGTTCGATTTATTGTACCGGCATGGGAATTGCTTCCCTGCTGGGACATCTAGAACGGAGTGCGCTTTGTAAAGGGAGAGTACCGCCATTCTTTGTGCCGCCAAATTCTCCATTCATCCTATTTAACCCATTTAAGGCAATATGCCTGTGAAACCCAAAGACGCAGTTCTCTTCTGATTGCTTTGGCTTTGTTACCATATGCTCAGAATATAAAACATATACTGCACACAGAAATTTAACAAGCTATGTCAAACCGTTGTTAAGCACTTTTTCATATGGTAATGAAATGCTCTTTGGACTCTACGATTTATCGCATCACTCCCAAATTTTAATTTGATCTTAGTACAGAAGCATAAAGAAATTATTGCACAGGCATTTCTTAATTTTAAGAGAAAAAAATTGTTTGTGTATATGCTGTAGAATTTTTCAACTTTTTGAATAAGAGTTATGGAAAACATTTAATTTCAAATGAAGTATTTAATATTTTTAACTGGTGTACAACAATTTTTAAATCTGTAATTTCTGAAGCTCTCTTTAAAATTTCAAGGTAATAAGCCATAAACTGTGACCCAAGGAACATTTTTAACAGTGAAAAATGCTGAAAAAGGGAATTGAGAAAAATAGAATTAAAACTTGAATGTGGTGCTATAACTAAATGGTGAGGGACCGATTTAACAGTCATTTATGGCTTTAAAGTTGTTGATATTAAAAAGCAATTATATAACATGAAAATAAGGTTATAGGTATAATAAAAACGCAAAAAACAAAACAATGGAAAATGTTCGCATTTTCTCAAAATTTCACGGATCTGTTGCCTTAAATGGATTACATCTTTAAACGCTGTTTTGGCAATGTAATAGTGTGTAGAGACTAAGGAAACTAGCGTGTTTTGTAGGACCTACTCGTATTGCTACACATTAGGTAAGGTAACCACCTAAACCTTTCATAATATGGCTAACTGTTTGAAATAGAGGGATTCGTTAATAGTGTTAACGCTTGATTCCTGATCTTTTATATTTTAATATTGTAATTTAGTCTTTAGGAGTTAGTAGTCAGACGGAGATGCCTCCGCAACTGGAGCGCAGCACCGCACGTAGGTCCAAGTGGGGCATTTGTGCTTCCAACGAAAGGACGAAAGCGAGATCCGAAGGACGAACAATCCAGGCGACGATATGCGCTAGCAAAGACGGGGTCCCTAACGATTCCAATATGAAAACTCTGACGCCGGCTAGCCCTGACTTAGCCATCTAGGGTCCCGGGAATAGACGAGGAACGCCCAGGAAGGAAGAAGAGGTCCCCAGCAATCCCGCCAAGTGCCAGGGAGGAATGTTTCCATAGCACAAATTCCACCGTCCTGCCGCAATATCGTCATTTGATCCTACAACCCTGAAACAGATGAAAGGAAATGAGTGCAGGAAATTCGTGGTAGAAGGGGAACCATCCCACCATTCGCCTAATGACACGATGAAACCACGAAGAAACCCACGATCAGAATGACTGCCCTGACGGGAATCCAATCGGGGCCTCCCGAATGCGAGCCTCACACGTTACCACGGAGACATTTCGCCCTGTAAAGAATCTTTAAATAGACACCCTGGTAAGCGACCCCTCCCCCTGTCTTGTGTTTATGAGATTCCTAAATCCAAAGTATACGCGGAAACATGAGAATACCTTATCCTCGCATCTAAAATACGCGCTTCTTCCATGCACAATCATCGTCACATTTCCTGCACATTGCTTCCAATATGCTGGAGCTCCTTGATGTGAGCTCGAACAATGAAAAAAAAGTATTTAAATGGCCGGTCTGCACCAGGGCCGACTCCAGGAGTTTTGCCACCCTGTGCGATAATTGCAAGTGCCATCCCCTCATGCTTTTAGACATACTAATTTTTCATCTGCAATGTCAGTCAATGATAGCTTATTCTCACACAAAGTACATTACATATTTGCAGAGTTAATCAATAAATGAAACTCAAGAAGAGGTATATGTGGTGAAACAACGATATTGTTCTGATTGAAAGATAAAACAACAAAGTCACAAAAAAATGTTCAATATTTCGGATTTACCTCTTGATCAGGAGATTAAAAGTCTAAAGCCACACACAAAATAAAAACACTCTTGACGTTCGACTGTACTGGTTAATAATTCACAACATATTTGGACCTGGGCTTGTTTTCATTTATGAGTAACAGAAGTCAATAAGTTCTCGTTATTACATTGTAATGTTATATGCCGCACTATGCAAGTGAACCACTCGACCAATTGTACTGCAGTGTTGTTGTTAGTGCGCGTTTATCTATTTAGACCATATGGTATGGGGCATCGTCCATAACAATTACAAAGGATATTAATGAGTAACAGATCTTTAAACCATCTGTAGAAATGGCCATGTTTAATGTCTTCATGGTAATTCTCAGATCTTCTCGAATTGAAGAGCAGTAGGTGGCCATAAAAAATGAGATGTTCCAGCATGGGCAATAATAAGGTCCTGTGGATGACTTCATTGAGCTTTTAATTCTGTCATCTGTCCATCCCTTTATTATGGTTCGGCCGGCGTTTAACCACGTTTCAGGCAGCCACACTATTTCTCTCAAATTCTTATTTTGTATTTATCTTAAAAAGTAATGTTCTTGGGGCTTAAATAGCGTATCTTTCGAGCTTTATTTTTCTCTTGTTTATTGTCTTGAACTCAAAATCGAGATCATAGACTCTCTAAATAGTGACTCTATGTGCTCTCAACTATGTATGTGCGTTCTCTAGGGAGCAACTGAGGATCTACTAAATAGAAAAGTAGCTCCGGAAATGCAACCGTGCTTAAATGGCCGAGGTGATAGCTTGCTGGCCACACCTGTTGCTGCGCTCCATCCAGCTGTCCTATGTGGGTGGAGGCAGAGGATGCTTTACCCTCTCTGTTGCTAAAAGGTGTCATTAACTTCGTACAGATATTAAAATAATGTTACACCAAGTGTAAAGTGTATTTTAGTAATGGTCATTTGGATAAAGATAAAAAAACATACTTACTGAGTTTTTCACTGCTGCTTTAACCTCTGACTTTTAAATTTAAAAATGACATATAGTGAACAAATGCTTAAATCGTAAAGCAAAAGAAGAATGCAGTGCTTAATTGTTCTTTCATAATGTATGTGGAACGTGAATAATGTTTGAAAATCAAATCCAATACCAGAAGCAGGGCTCTAGCCACATTTCTTCGACTTTCCGTCTCAGTTCAATCGCTGAGATACCGCAAAAGAGAAGTCCCTCTACAGATCCGCAGTTTGAGTCACAGTCGTTACATTTTTTTTCCAAACTCAGTTCAACTTTCTAGTCGTAGTTTATACATAGATAGCTGAAAGAACAATAGAACTAGGACTAGGAGCGGAGGGGGACTTAGCACCTCGACATAAGGAGAACATTTGTGCCTAGACCCCCAACGGGGAGCACCCGGGAGGGAGGTGTGAGGTGAGAGGAGACAGAGAACAGCCGGATCAGGAGGTACGACAGGGCTGAGGGCAGGTTCCCTACATTCTCTAGGTTGAAACTCCCCGAATGGCAGCTGGTAACACCGGTTCCCCCACCTGCAGGATTGCACATCCCACGGTGGCCCGGGATTAAGAGGCTGCCCCATTCCGGAGAGCATCCCCCAGCATTCGCCTAGCGACTTGGGCAAACCCCGAGAAAACCTACGGGTCAGGAAGGTCGGTTACGAGAATCGAACTCACGACCTCCTGAATGCGGGCCACAGACGTTACCGCCTGAGTCATCCCGCTCGGTTAAAAGAACAATAACTATCATGTATTAATTATTACCCTAATAGTGTGATTAACCTGAAACCCGGAAATAAACTCTACTTGCAGTACTGAAATTAGCCCTTAGATGCAACATCTTTGAGTATTGAGATCGCCCAAAGGTACGCCAGGATAGAGGAAACAGATGAAATAACCGTGTCTAAGCTTCTGTCACGGTAGCTCAGCCGTAGTGCATCGGCACGGAAAGCTGAAGATTTATGCCTCGAGTGCCAGGCATGGCATTAGCTCTTTTTCAAATCTCATCCAATTTTTCAATCAGAGCATAAGGTTCACTTAAAGAATGGATTTTTTGCTGCAAAATTCCTTAAAATTTCGCTGCCACATTCCAATATGAAATAGAGGGCCAGTTTTGTTTCCTAGCGTCAGCACAATCATTGAAAATATTTTAGTTTTTAATTTTCCTATTTATTTAATTTTTTCTATTTAATTTACAAATACATCGGTTCCTGCTGGGAAGGATATAAACATGAAAGCTTTACTTTTACTATTCGGTTGTAATTCCATTGTTTGCCTAATTCTGAAATATCTAATTCTTTTGTGCTGATAGTCTTGTTCTCTTTGGCATTGCTATTTAGCTCAACATTCACAATATATAGGACATTGTTTGTTCCTTGGTCGTACAAAAGCCACCAACAGTATGCATGCATTAAATATGATACTATATTACAATGTCGATTTCTGACAATTCCCCTTCCTCGGGAAGTGAACCTAGGTCTCTTATCTCAGCAGGCCAAAATCTCGTGAGGACATGAGAGTTTTCCTTACGTGCAGTTAAGTTCGGCAGTGCAAATTAATGATGACATAACTGTTGTGACACGATTTCTAGGTCTTCCTCAAGGAATGCAACAGGGGTATATTGATCCTGTTTTCTTCTGCTTTGTCACAATTCTATCATTATTCACTTTCGCTTTCAAATAAAACTCAGAGAATGCTTTGTATTTATGTGTTTATGTGCTCTGTAGTAAAGTGTGATAAAATGAAGATGGAAAGAGGCACAACCTAATTGCAGCATGCACCTCTGAACCATTTAAGGATACTTATTCATGAAATTTTTAAAATTCACAATTTTAGTTCAACTCAATTGAAATGTTAATGCAATAATTGGGGTTTAACGTATACAAATAGAAAATTTCATTCTATTTTTAAATTGGTTACCAAAATGTTATTCTATTTATTTTATTTATTTATTTTGTAACATATTCCCTACAGTTTTGAAACATTGCTGCACACGAAGCAATTAGTTTTTGAAAAAAAAAACTAAACTCTTCAACAGTATATTAATAAATTACAGAGAAGATTTTTTTATTACATTGCTAGTTTGGGAGAAAATAAATGTTAACTATAAGACTAGATTGTGGCTTAAAAGTTTACACAATATGAGTATTATTGTTTAATTACATCACAACTAAACATGATAACAAACAATATTTTTATCCTGCTATTTATAAGGCGGTATGCAAGATTTTATTCATTTATGCGGAAAAGCCCATCGTGTGGAACAATCTGAAAATGAGAATGCGTCGACACATGAAAACCAGAGAAAATAAAGTATAAGGCACAAATTATAACGCTAAACTAACACTATTTCTGACTTTATGCTGTTTAAAAGGAATTTAGTGCATATATAGGTCCTGCTTCGTGTTCTCCGCTCCTCTGCATCTAATTTAGTGTTTGAATATTCCTGAGTCTGCGCCGTGGCCGAGTGCTTAGACCGCTCCCCTCTCACCGAGGCGGCCCGGGTTCAATCCCAGGGACCCGCATGTGGGATTTGTGGTGGACGAAGCGGCGTGTGGGCGGGTTTTCTCCGGTTTCTCCCGCCATTCATTCCACCAACTGCTCCATCATCACCTTTCCTTTCATCCATTTCGCCTTTATTTCGTTTCATCTACTTCCTTCATCCCACACCAGGCATCGGGCTGATCACCCATCCTGGATCTTCTGTCTGCTTCATGAGTGTGTCTGCTCCTCGACGGGCCTCTGACCCCAGGCACCCGCCTGTAAGTCCTGGGGAGTGTAAGTCCTACATAAGACGAGGATAAACAGCGAATGAATGAGGTCTCTCTTAAATGGTTTGTTAATTTTATGTAGGCAAAACTTATTGTTTTTGAGTACAATTTTATAGGAAGCTAGGATTATAGGCAAACATTTAAGTAGTTATATGGCATGCTTTAGATAAAACATCGTATAGCTATAAAAGCTACATAGAACTAAAGTACTTCTCGACCACGATAATATTGCACTTATAATATAACACTTTACCTTGCGGAAACCTACAATTGAACACACGAGGAAGGCAGCCCAGTGAAGTGCAGTACCATTGTGGTCGAGTTATAGAAGGTTTGTAGTGTTTAATAACACTAAAACATGTATTTATAAATGTTGGCAACTTCTGGCCTTTTTTCACAGATGGGCATTTTAAGCATGCACCCACAGCTCTCTGTCGCCTTACAGCCAGGTATGTTCACAATCAAACTGAAGAGTCTTGCTAAAGCCTATACAAGCATTCCTGTTTCCTTATGTGTAATTGAATATTTTAACAATTTCCACGTTTTATTTCCTTCGTGAATTAATCTTGGTTATTCTACATAAATCTATGCGACCAGAATAAGGAAGCTAGCATTCAGACATCCTATAACATCTTAAAATCTTATCTTATCCTCCTGAACGGAGGGGACTTGGCATCGATCCAGAAGGGATATTGTACCTATGCCCCACGAAGGGACGTCCCCGGGAGGAAGGATGAGGCAAGATGAGAAACTGGGTGGCCGGATCCAGGATCGACAGCACAGCAATGACAGGGTCCCTAAGTTTCCAGGAGTATTTAACCCAGTAGACCGAGAGGCAGACCGGGTTCCTGCCTAACACAGAGGGGGACTAGTGTCCCTCAAGGGGTTTCGATACCCCGGCAACCAGCCGAAAGCCGAGGGACGGAGAGTTTACAGAGGGTATCCTTTTCCCCTGCCACGCTGCACCGAAACACCATCGCCGACACTTCCGACCCTGAAAGAGACCAACGAGATGAAGGATGAATGAAATGATGAATAGAACGAAATGGAGGTACAGATAATTCGGGAGATGAAAGTAATCACTGCGCATTCGCCTGACGACCCGGGAAACCTTCCGAAAAAAACCATGGATCAGAGTGGGCGGTCAACGAGGATTGAACCCGGGACCTCTCGAATGCGGGCCAAAGACATTACCGCCTGACCTACCCCGCTCGGGTAACATGTGGAAAATAAAAGCTATAACATTTTAGTATTAGTTTATACGACGCTGACGGTAATTTGGAAAGGTAACAACGAAACTTAACAATCGTAGAGCGCAAAATTAATGTTTAACACCTGGAGCACTGGGGTTACATTTCTGACTACTCGTAGATATATAGGGCAGACATTGAAAGGGGGAATCGGGTTAGTAAACTTCGAGATCACTAGAATCTGCCGTTTGTTGCTGGAGTTGCAATCAGTTCTAGTTAAACTGTCTCTCCATATACAACTAAGAGGTTCTCGCATCTGATGTATTTTAAATAACGTCGTAAATGTACACATAAAGTTACTTTTCAAGTGCGTTCTCAATTTGTTGTACCCGACATTCTGGTATTCAGTGGACTTTTGGAAAACAATCCTAAAAATCATACATTTTTAGCAGACTCCCATTAAGCACTCTTAAATTTCCATCAATTTCAAACAAATTACATCCATAAATATGCACTTAAAATTTGTTAACTTTCTTTGTTTAACATACTCACTTGTTCTCTTGTATTTAAATACCGAATTAACCGATGTATTTTCATTACAAATTTCAGTGTGCAGTTTGTACTTTGCAAGTCTACCTATATGAATGGAGTTTATGTTACGGTATTATGTTAATCCATGAAATTTCCAAGATTTTGTTTATTTTTAATTGTAGATTTGGTATTACTTAATTTGTAAACATGCCTTAAGGCGTACCCAAGCAAACCTGATATTTCCGGGTGATGCTGGTGGACCTGAAATGACAATAAATTTAAAACAAAAATCGTAGTTACGTCCTGCATTCGAGTTACAAATACCTATTAAAACGATGTTTAACTCGTTTGAGGTTTAATAAGGCAGATTAACATTTTAATACCCAGTAAGAATCGAATCCCACTCTTTTGCATGAGAAGCGAGGGTACAAACCATTATACCGCACAGCAATTATTTGGTGTACTTGTCCGTGAACGCGTTAACAAAGCTTCAGCAAATATCCTAGATTCCATTACGGTTGTGCTTCACTTCTAATGGTAATTACGATTAGGTAAAAGTAAACAAGAGTATATTTATTTCCTCCTGGCGGTTTGCAGTCAGTCTATATTTCACTGCAGTATTACTCTTTTTGTTTGAAGTGTAACGTCCTTTAATCTGGTGGGTCATACCGGACGATGAATGTATGAAACGGGTGAAGTGATGCTCAAATGAGCCCGGGGTTCTTGGAGCTTATAGTTATCCGACATTCGTTCTTCAGGGTAAGGGAAACCCGGAAAACCTTATCCGGGTAACTCACCCTATTCGAGGTTCGAACTCGGGAGCTCTTGAATGTGAGGCAGACATGCTATTCCCATAACATGGAGGTGGACTAGTATTACTTTTAGCCACGTTTCAAAGCTTTTAGCTTCTGTTCAGAAATATTCAGCTGCAACTCCTACTCGAAGGCTCTCAATCTTAACTATCCTTAATTTTGTACCGATTTCAACTAAACTAACAATGTATCCACACATCTTCTCAAATTCATACCTGAAGTGGTTTGTACAAAAACTGAACATGTGTAGAAGGCTCTGCATTTAGGATACGCTCAATTTTGTACCCATTTCAACCAAATGTTTAATGTGTGGATAAATTAGGCTGAAATTCTTGTGTATAAAATTTTAGTTCCGTACCTGGAGTGGCTCGCAAAAAAAGTGAAACATTGTGGAAGGCTTTCCATTACACCAAACATGCCGTTGAGCGCACCCTCGTGCATACCCCTACTTTCACCCCTTCCATGCAACATGACGTATGTAGGAGCGGGTCACAACCATGGACCTGTGTTTGTCATTCAGGTATGTCAGCGGGATACGTACAATGCTAAACATTCAGTGACGTTTCCTAAACATGTCCAGTTCTCATTTTCGAACTGACTGGGAGGAAGAATTTTTTTGTGCCCCATAAAGATAAACCATATTGTTTAGTATGTTCTAAAAAACTGAATGTACTTTAAAGGTACAATATCAACAGAAATTTCAGGAATAGCCGTTCCGAATAATGTGGCATTTGCTGTTTGTCAGGTATACAACGTCAAAGAAAACTCCATGTACTAAATAAGACCTTCTATAGTAGCAACAGACGTGGGTACCATGGAGTATCACCCATCAGTATTCTGCGTGCTAGCTATAAAGTTGCTAAACTGATAAGTAGAAAAGGGCAAGACCTTTTCAGATGGGGAATTTGCAAAGGACTTGCTCGTAATCGTAGCAGAGGAGATTTGCTCAAGTATGATAAATTCGTTTAAAACACTTAGCCTAGGAAGAACTTTAATGATTTCCAGAATAGAAGGAATGATCTCTGACATAGAAGACCAATAATTAACCTCTATGATAAAAGTTCCTATGTGGTACTCACTAGCCTTAGCCTTAGAAGAGTGCAGTGGTATTAAGTATACAGCACAATTAACTGTATTTATTAGAGGAGGAATTAAATGTAATTGAGGAGTTCGTGGACCTAGTACTCCTAAAGGGACACACGTCGGGGGCAGATATTTTTGAGGCATTGCACAATGATGCTTGTAAATACGAGCTGTCTTGAGAGAAATTAGTAACAACGGATGGAGCACTTTCTATGATGGGTTTAATGGGTAAGTTTAACGATTTTCTGATTGAAACAGGAATATCCAGTAATTCTATAACAATGATACACCGTATTCTTCACAGAGAAGAACTATGCGCAAAATCAGCCACTTTAGAAACCTAATGTAAGAAGTAGTTAAAGCTGTTAACTTAATTAAGGCCAATTAACTGCAGCAACGACAATTTCAGTAATATTTACAAGAACTATGTTATTATTATGACGATTTAACCTACTACTACCAAGTTCGCTGGCTAAGCAGGGGTTACATGCTTCGCCGCTTCTACAATCTTCGTTCAGAAGAAAACTCCTTCTTAAAGGAACACAATATTGCTATCGCTAAATATCCAATAGCGAATGGATTACGAATCTTACATTTTTAAAAGGTTTGTGTGATCATTTAAAACAGTTAAATACCTTGCTACAAGGGAAAAGTCACTCCATCGTGAATATGGCTGATGACATTAAGTCATTTATGGGTAAACACAAGCTATGGTTGCATCAGTGCAGAAGCCAAAACTGCATCATTTTCCACGTCTGCAGCCATCATTAAGCCAAAAGAATCATGTTATTACGAAATACCAACATGTTCTTGAATTTTTTTGTTGGAGTGTGAAAACAGATTTCATGACCTGGATGATATGAGTGTGGAAATTTTAATATTTGAAAATCCATTTGTAGTCAGATTAGAAGCTCCACTAAACTGTCAGCTTGAGATCGTTGATGTGCAGAACAATACACAGTTGCGCAGCAGTGGGAAACTAGGGATGGAATTATGGAAACTGGTGGATACCAGTTTTTGTCCTAATCTGAAGAATCTCTCGTATGTTAGCAATGTTTGGAGGAGCTTATATCTACGAGCAGTTCTTCTCAATTATGAACAACATTAAGAACAAAAGCAGATCGAGAATAACTGATTCTAACCTAGTTGTCACATTGCGTTTAAGTGTTACTAAATCACCAGGCTCGTAGCTGCTAAGATCTCCAAATCATAACCCGAAAAAACATGATTGATACGCTGTAGTATTCTTATTGTATTACAGTCATATAATGAAAATAAACATATGGTTTGTCAATATTATTACGATTCTTACATGTTATTGAGTGTCTGCCATTGACCCTATACGTTGTGGCATTGCTTGTTATGTCAGTGAGGCTACAGTATCTGGGATGTAATGCTGGGGGAAGTGCGGACAAGTCTATTTCCTCTTCAACGGCACCTCTTCATTAAACTATTCTTAATTTTGAATCGATTTCAACGAGCTTGAAATGAGCCCACAACCTGAAACGTTTGGCCGATTGTATCACGCTTGCGGAAGAAGGGACAAACAGACGGAGAGACAGAAAACTATGCTATTGGTCGCTCTATAGTAGCGTATGCACCTAAAAGTACACGACAAACTTTACGACTTTAATGTAGTAGTTGATATGTGGTGATTCACGGGAAAGTAGTTTTCAGTTTGCACTGATTTATGAGTACCTAGTGATCGTTTTGCAACTCAGCTTCTGACCCCGTTCCCCTCTTCTTCCATGCTAGTCCTTTCAGCTTGTATATTACTGGTGTTTACGCTGTTTGTGTTGTGATTGTTTGAAAACCACTTTGCCCATATCCAAAGGGTTGGTTTTCCCTCCTCCTGCCCTGCTGGTCCGTCCTATCTCGAACGTGATTGGTCGAATGTTCGAGTTGACATTTCTTGGGTGTCATCCCCCCAAGTTACATGATTATGTTTTCCGTCTGAGATCAAGTTGTGGTAAATTTTCTGTTTGTTGCAAAAAATGCTGACTATTTGTATATCTGCCGAGTAATTTGCATATAAAATGATGCTCTCCACCTTCGCAAAGGTTGACTGACAAGTATACCGTTTGTATGAGATCAAGATATGATCAACTAGCAAATATCCTGACCGTTTCAAGGAATGCTATCCAATATAAGCATCGAGGGATACCGCCCAAGTTCTACGCGGTCCCGGCGACCCTCTTTACACCGCAAATATTAATTTTTATGTAAGTCGTTTGGCTACAAGGTCGATGGATCGTTTCCGATGGTTTATCACTAACTTCATTGATTGACAGGTGGTATTTGAGAAAAATATCGTGTGCCAATTTTCATGTCTGGTGTTCGTTTGACGAGTTCTTTGGCGACAAGGACGTCCGATCGTTTTCGTGATTGAAACTTTGTTTGGCAATAGGGGCGTCTGATCATTTTTGTGTCTGACAAAACGTTTGGCGACAATGACGACTGATCGTTTGATAGCCAAAGACCTCTCGAAAGACTTTGGTTATCAAAGGATGCCGCGTCAGTTCCCTCCGGGTCAGATCGATTAGTTAGCATATAAATTTCTGCACACGCCCGCGCGCACACACTCACACACACACACACACACACACACACACACACACACACACACACACACACACTCGTCGGATGTGCACTGGTGAAAGGTGGAGACAAACACATTCAAATAGGCTCAAACAGCGTCAAACAAGCCCTGGGGCCAGCTGGCATGTCTGTCACCATAAAAGAAAGAATAAAATAAGTCCCGGTTACAAATGGAGACATATACGTTCAGGTAAGCTCTCAGACCATATAGTATGTCTGTCCCCAGACAGGCCAAAAAGTTAGGCTCTAGCACCAAGTGGAGGCGTACATGTTCAAAAAGGTCCCATATAAGCTCTGTAGCCATGTCTGACATCTGACAAGTAAAGGACATGTGGAGACAAGAAACTCAAAGGGCCGTCCCCAGATGGCGCATCTGAAGGAGTGGGGAAGAGCGTCGCTCATATATTAAAATAAATGTGATTCAAAAGTACAACTTCCATTAATCAATGTGTTCATATTATAAAGGAAGTAGAAATGGGAGAAATAAAACCATAGAAATGTATTTTGAAATCAAGAAATAAAATGTTTTGAGGTATATAATGTTTATTTTTGCTTCATACGTATATCCTAAATACCCTTTTTAAATTACAGTCTGTACAGTCTGTTTGTAGGTAAATATTTTATCGTGTAATAAGAAACAAAACAGAGATATATATGTGCAGGTATATTTCCAGAGGATTTAATCTCCAAACTAAAGTTGACAGCTCTAGTCACAGTCTGTTCTGGCTGATAAGAGCAATCGGTGATAAATAGTGGAGCATACTGAAGAAAATCATTCATCTTCACTACAGGATAGCTATATTTCCCACAATAAGAACTCTGGAATCTCGAATGCATTTTATAGAGTGATGCAAACTTTGAATTTAAAAGGTCTAAATTCAGCATGATACGAAAAATATTCACTGTTCAGAGAAAGTTTAAATAAGTATTATTCCAATAATCAAGCCCTACACAGGATAAAGTAGGATATTTTAGTCTTGAAATCTTTGCATATACTATGACAAAACGTGACTGTAACTTTGACCTCGTTGCAATATTTCATACAATGATCTAGTCTGACGTATTGCAGGCTGGGTATGAGGATTCATGGTTCAAAAATTAATATGCAGAGGTTTATCAGACTACACAATTTTAACAATCTCTACGTTTTCAGTGTCTTAAATTTGAATTCCAGGCATTCTCCATTGCATCCGTTTCAGTTTAATAATAGCCACCTCTCCTGCTTCTTCAGACTATATGCAATTTTTAGAATCCTTTAATCATATGAGTAGCTATTTAAACTTGCTATGAGTATGAGTTCCTTTGATCATCTGAAAATCCAAGAAGCGTCGTAAAAGGAAGTATAGCATTGAATGCTCTATTTGCAGCATGCACAATGTGTACATTATCTTTGGTATAAGGTCATCCAAAATTGTATAAACAGTGTGATTCCATTGGATTCAGGTCTACAAAGTTGTGCATCGTTGTTAGAATTCCATGATTTCTAGTTCTGTCCATACTCGCACCATGCAGCAACAATTAAACTTCATCAAACATGAAGGCAACTGCATTATTGGAGAGCTTTATAGTCCTCAGTTTCCATTAGCCCTGGTGAGAGCTTCCTTTGTGTAAAGAGAACTTCTACTGAATAGCGTGTATACATGTTAAGCCTGCCACAGTATTCTAATCCCGTCACTTACATCCAAGGTGAGGTGTTGTAGATTAGAAGTACATTTTGCTCTTTAGTGGTGTTGACATTAAATCTAGTCACTCCAGTCACAATTAAGATATTAATTATACGATTTTGCAGCCTAAGTTCTCGAGGAACTTTCGATTAACTGATGTTAACTCAACAAGAATCGAAAACAGAGTATGACTCAAGCTTGAGAGAAGTGATATACACGAAGTCCCTGATTGATTTCAATTGTTAATATGTACAAAACGATCAGAGATGCCAAGTTGCTGATTCTGCATTGCATTTGTGAACTCAAGACGTTCAATCATTCATTCATTTACTGTTTCAATGACGACATGTGTTTTATTTGTTTTTCAGTAAAATAGTGTTGCAGCACAAAGTTCAGTATTAGTTTGGTATATAAAGAGGAATCAGTAATCCAAACGCAAAGAAACTTCAGACCAACGTAACAGCGGTAACCACCATCAGCAAATAGCATTAAGGCTTAGTACAATAAGTTTATGGACACCGGTAGTGTTTTGACTAGAAAAGAATTGGACGATCGGAGATAACTGAGGGAGATATCGAAAGAATTCGCGTATCATTTCAGCGAAGTCCACAAAAGTCGATTCGGAGATCATCTAGAGAGTTACATAAGCCACCAGCTGCAGTTCATAATGTCTTAATAATAATCTACGGCTCTATCCGTATAAACTTCAGTTGCTGCAACATCTGAAACCTAATGATAAGCCGAAAATAATTAATTTTACTGTTGAAAGTTTGGACATTATCAAAGAGGGCCCACATTATTTGGAGCGCATTCTTTTCTCGGAAGAGTAAGATATTCATTTATCCGGAAAGCTTAAAAGACGTACTGTCCAGATATAAGGATCCGAGAATTCTCGTGTGGTTTGTGAAATGGAAAGAGATAGTCCTAAGGTGAATGTGTGGTGTGCCATGATACATAATCAGGTCATTGGAGCATTCATTTTTCAAGAGGCTACTGTTAATGCAGCAAATTTTTGCTTCCATAAGTGGAACACTTATACACATAGCTTTCCAGCTAGATAGTGCACCGTGCCACTGGGTCTACAGTGTTCGTGATTCATTGAATTTGCATTTCAACGTTCGTTGGATTGATCGTGTTGCACACATACTCTGACCTCCTCACTTACCCGACATTACTTCATTGTATTTCTTCATGTGGTTACATTAAGAATAAAGTGTACATGAAAGATAAAGTGCCAAACATTTAATAATTGCAGCGAAGGAACAGAGATGTAGTGGAGAGTGTCACTCCCGACATGATACTGATAGCATGGAAAGAATATGACAACCGTATAGAAATCGTACACTAAGTAGAGGAACCTATGTTGAACTGATAAAAAATCAATTAAATCACAAACGAACGAAACATTTTGAGTGACACATCCAATGCAGAAGACAGCAAGTTGCTATCTCTAATAGTTTTTTTAATCATTAATGAATGAAATCAGTCAGGAACTTTATGTACAGTATCCAAGTGTCGTGTATGTCTCTTTAAAAGTTATTCATGTTTCACCATGTAGGAAGTCTAACACACACACACACACACACACACACATATATATATATATTGATTTGAAGGTTCTTACCAGATATTACATCCGGATGGAAAAACGCATATACAGAATGTTCAGTTTTACCGTCAATAAAAGAAACCGTTTTAATATGTCTGCTTTTATCGAGTTATTATTAGGGGATATGAAGCAGACTTCATCGCTCAGTCCAAGCTTATCCTTTAAAATTTATTGATGAAAGCGATAGGCTACCTATCACTCTTAGGCCATGATTGTGAATAAAATCTCAAAATTCAAGAGTGCAATCTCATAGCTCCCACCACTTCCAGTCATAAAGGAAATTAGCGATTCAGATCCGCTTACTGCAATTCTATAACTCGATTTTAACACTGGATGACAGCAACAGTAATCGGTATCAGTGACAAAAATCCTACTTTTTTACTTCTCATCTTCTTCTTTCGTGCTCTTACAGTAATCTTACCCTTAATTATCGTTGTTACAAGTCTTGCGGCTAGCTTGCCTCCGCTATTTGCGTCTGCAGATTTAACGTCATACCAGGCATTCTCTACAAGTATTTTGCCAACTAAATTTTTTGAAACAACGTCGTTATGCAACGTTAATGCTTGTGCTAATTTTAAGGGGTGTTGGTTATAGTGTTGGTGATGCTAGAAATGGTGGTGCTGATGTCAATGCTGATGGCTATTGTTCAGATGTTGTTGCTGTAGGTTTTTTATGTGTATTCAATCATTGCTAAAAATACACAGAACAATGTAAAATTGGTTAATTGCTGTAAAACAATCAGTGTAAAGGATGTAAAAAGAGTGTCAAAAGGATTACTGCAAAAGGGGTGAAAATGATCGTAAAACTGAGAAATAACTGTAAATGTTTACAAAATGAGTGCAAATATATAGCAATATAGCTACCAACATACCCATAATGTCTGTAAAAATGTGAATACTAGACTGTGAAAACGTTACTAATCACTGTAAAACTAGAGAAATGTCTGTAAAACGTGACAAAAAGGGCTGTAATGTGCACGAGCCCTCCGTAAAGTAAAACGGTTGCCTGCAACGCGTTACAAACTAATTAAAACATACCTAATGACTGTGGAAACGAAAGGAATGGCTGCAGAAGGTGTTGAATTCCTACAAAAGCATTCAATTTCGTCATTTAAGGAAGCGTTTATGTGATGTATGTATCCATCGAGGCTATGATAGGCTCTCCAATTAGATGATAAGAGTGTGTTCTTCTATGGTAGGTTAGGACGGACAACGACAGGACTGGTTAGCTGGTGCAATGACATTTTAGGTCTACTTAGACTACGTTATGAAAGGTTGGAGTAGATAATTAGATGGTGGTCTAGCTGGTATTTTTCAAGTTATGCCAGGATAGAATAGATGATGTGAGGACTGCTGTCTAATATTGGTTGAGTTAGAATGCTAGACATCAGGTCAGGATGGTATTAATTTGTTTAGACGATGAAAGAACGTAATAGACAATGAGACGGTAGTCTAGGCTAGGTTAAGAGTCCATACTTGTTGTAAGTTATGAATGATTAGTTAGTGTAGGTTGTCTTAGCAATGGACTGCTCACATTTGGTAGCGTTTTGCTGTGATGTGTTGATAGTTTCGGTAATGTTTTGTTATCTTTGGTTACGCTTTGGTGTTACGTTGGGTTACGTTTTGTTACGTTTTAATTAGGATAGGCGATGGCAGGATAGAATAGATAATGACCGGATGTTTTAGAGCAGGTAAGGCAGGGAAATGTTAGGTTAGGATGTTCGATCTGTGGTTAGCTTAGAATACTTCTATATACCCTAAAACTGTAAATCAATACACAGTTTATCCCTCTCGGTCTCACCCGTTAACTGTTTAACATATAGAAGTTTACAAGAGTTAGAAAGAAATTGGCTTTAAAGGTACATAAAGGGTTTTAAGATTGGCTAAGGAATATGTATAAAGTATTGAAGTACTCTCTAAATTACCATAAATACCTGTGATACTATCTGAATTAGCTATTAAGATGTCTTAAATACCTGCGATACTACCTGAATCGCTCGAAATTACCTTAAATAGCTCTGATACGTATCGCTGCTCGAAATTAGCCCGAATACTTGTGATACTACTTGAATTTCTCTAAATACCTATGATACTAGCTGAATTACCTATGAAATCATACGGAACTGTCCTGCACCCAACCCATGGAATCTGTTTGTCTGTGATACTACCTGAATGACCCTAAATACCTACGATAATGCATGAATTACCTGTGAAATCATACGGAACTATGCTGCATCCAAACCATGGAATCTGTTCACCTGTATTACTATCTGAATTACCTGTGAAATCATACAGAACTATGCTGCACCCAAACAATGGAATTTGTTCGCCTGTGATACTACCTGAATGACCCTAAATAATTACGATACTACCTCAATTACTTGTGAAATCATACGGAACTATGCTGCATCCAAACCACGAAATCTGTTCGCCTACATTACTACCTGAATTACCTGTGAAATCATACGGAACTATGCTGCATCCAAACCATGGAATCTGTTCGCCTGTGATGAATTACCCTAAATATCTACTATACTACCTGAATTACCTGTGAAATCATTCCGAACTATGCTGCACCCAAACCATGGAATCCGTTTGCCTGCTGAATGCTGGATGGTACTATCCCGGAGAACACGTTGACATTGTACATGCAGCAAATGGAGCCCCCAATGCTATAGTGTCGCTGTCGATGCTTCTGGGAATTTCTGACGACCACAAGGAACTCATACTCAATAACAAGTTTGAGTTGGCGCTGATTCGATCCAAGGATTCTAAAAGGATTGTTGTGGCACCTCGGGGGGGGGGGAGAATGATAGTGTTAAACTTGTGCGAATCGAGTGGAGATTGCCAGTGATCCGCCTTTCTGATTCTGAAAAGGTTGAAATCCTCAACCTTGTCAAGTCGTACAAGCCACTATTTCTCGCCTATAGAACCGTGGATTTGCATACTCAACCTGCGGTGTCACAAACTAAATCATTCACCTGGAATGTTGCAATGACATCGAAAATGGAGAAGCCAAGATTTGTTATTTTAGGTGCTCAGACTTCAAAATCATGTGATGTGACTCAGCAAATCAGTGTAAAACGGCAAAATACCCTAGCATAGGTTAGGCTTGGATTAAGACCCTCTTAGATACATTTGTTATAGAAAACTCCTAAGTTATACATCAAACTGGACAACCACGCGCATATCCCCTTTTCCTCCGTCTCCAATCAATGCTAAATTGGTCCCCTGAACCATCCTCGAATACCTTCAACCCCTAGCCTCCCTAGCACCTATCCTCGCTTTCCCTATATTTCCCATATAAACGTAGTTCCCTCCTTTAACCATCTGCTAGCACAGCATCAAGCCCCGTTTTCCCTATCTCTCCCACATAAACGCAAAAAAGTGTGCTCGCTACTCCCTATCTTATCTACTCATATTCCATTATAAGTGCAAAGGTAATAGGGATAGTCAAATGTTTTAAGAGCTGGACGCTGTATACTCACCTAAAAATTCCAGCCTCTTTGCATGCAATCGCTATAAATAAATGAAAATCGGCAGAACTTGGAAAGAATGACACAATACTAAATAATTTGAACAATTAATAATGGATATCTGGGAAATGGCTAACGCCAAAAAAAGTTATTTTAAATAGACTGTGTTTTAAAGAGATCTACATTTTTGTTTAGTACGTTTTTGCCTATCGCTTAACCTTTACCTTTTAAACAAGGTTATACAAAATTCATTCTAAATTATCAGGACTTCACAAGGTATCCCCTGAAAATTCGGGATATACATTTTATCTGTCATTTAAATATCTTTAATATATTGGATTTTAATCAAAATCGTTAGTCATTTTTAGAAAATAAAATATTTCGAAAAATGCTCCATGTATAGGGTAGTTTTGTGTGAGGGATTATCCTCAAAATCTTCATGTCGGTTCTTTGGACGGCACTCAACATAAATACCAAGTTTGGTGTTTATCCCACTTTTCGTTTCCGAGTTACGTTGTTCAAAGACACACGCGCGAACCTTTTTCTAAAATTTTATTTTGGATTCAGGGGGCGGAAAAACATGTATTTCCGGCGATATCTCGATATTGAATTCTTGGGCGAAATGAAATAGCTTCTTTACCTACTATATACGAGGTAGAGAAAGTAAAAATCACAGTCTGAAGAGCAGAATGAAGAGCAGCTAACCTATCTTTCCACTTTTTGTCTGTTCAGAGTCTCTTGAGACAGCGGTAGGCACAGGTAGAAAACCGGTTAGTCGCGGCAAGGTGGGCTTCGTATGGCGGCTCTTTGATATAGCTACCGCGCGGCCTCGCGAATTCGACATCTCCCCTTTCCACTGCCTCAAAACACTCTGAACAGACAATACCTGCAGCAAGTTCGCGGAAAGGGTAGAGAACGAGTGGATTTGAGCTTTTCTCGTGTGCCATTCCTTCCTATGCTTTGGGTCTGAGGGGAGGGTTTGATTGAACATTTTACGTGCATACACTACGGCAGAGTCCATTAGCGCCGCTTTATCCGTCCGTGTGCATGGAACAACTTACGAACTTCTGCATGTATAGAGTTCAAAGTATATATTACATATGAATTTGAACAAAAACATTTAGTCTTTTCAAACTTGATTAAATTCGTACAAAATTAAGGGCAGTTAAAATTGTGAACATCCTAAAATTTTACGTCTTTAGGCGAGCCGCTGCATGTACAGAGTTGAAATGTTCTTTATATGGATTTGAAGAACGTTTCTTCACGCCTCTGAAATGTTGTTGAAATTCGTGCAACTTAAGAGTATTTAATATAAACAATCACGTAAAAGTTTACGAATTTAAGCGAACTGCTGCACTTACAAATTTGAAAACTTATATAATATATAAGTTGGAAAACACTTCTACAAATATTTTAAATTTTGTTGACATCGGTACAAAATTAAGCGCAATTTAAATGAAAAGTTCACCTAAAATTTCAGCACATTTAGACGACACGCTGGGCGTACTGAACTTTCACCCCCCTGTTTCTTTTACTTTTTTCCTTTTCTTTTTTTGTTTGAATAAGACACTAATGATACATGAATGAAATGATAAATTGGAAAGGAAGTTTTGAAAGGAAGCGTTCCAGGCCTAAATGCGTAAAATTTGAAATCGGCACAAATGAAAAGTATTTTGTGGGAAGAAACTCCCACAAATTTACTACTTTAAGCATTATTTCCCAAAATATTCCTAGTAATAAAATATGAACAGCTTTACCGCATTATTTCCGACACAAAATAAACGCATCTGAAATTCAACTCTCTGCGTACACCTACGATCTTGTTTGAAACTTAACAGTAACTTATTTATGTATAAACACCTACATTTATTCAAACGAGTCCAACGCATTGGAGGAATTAAAGAGAAAACATCAGGCGAGAAATTCACTCAGTTTCAGATACTGAACTCTCGAATGTAACTGTATTCCCTGAAAAGATGCCAAAATGTGTGGATAGAGAACAAAATTCCCAGCATTTCTTAAGATAAGGTATGTGCTTATTACCATTATGTTTGTAACTGTAACTACACAAATTGAGGCGGTTGTGCGGATATTATAACTGTTTTGGTGGGAGTCCGAGCTGCAGCGGCCGGTGCGCGAGCCGCCGTGCGGCGGCCACAATGTAAAAGAAAAACACCGTAAAAGGCATTACGAAGAAGAGGTCAAGGAAGCAATTGTTAGGATAAGGAATGGAAAAGGATGTGGGTCAGGAAACATCCCATGGGATCTGATAAAATATGGAACAGTAAATTTACAGGAACATTTGGCAAACCTATTCACAAGATTTTTCAGAGACAAAATAACTAAATGACTGGAAAGTAGCATATCAAGCATTTATAAGAAAGGTAATAAGAAGAGATTTATTAATAATTATTGAATACCGACCATTAGTACGTTGGGGAGATTGTATGGGAAAACATTAAAAACCAGATTGGAAAATGAGAAGGTATTCCAGAAAAGAAGCAGGTTTTAGATGAGGCGGAAGTTCTCTGGATAACGTCTTTTGTTTGACACAGATAATTGAGAAAGGATTAAAACTTTAAGAAGCCCATAAGCATCCAGTTTTAAAGTACTTGCAATGGCGGGTCGTCATTGAGATTGTCATCTCTAGTGAGATGCCTTAGTGGCCTACCTGGGATACAACTTAAGTCAACTGGGAAATTCAATGTCCCCCCGGCATGTAGTCACAGTAGCTCAATGGTTAGAGCAACCGCGCGGAGAGCAGGAGAACCGTGTCCAAATCTTGGCTGAGGCATTGAATGTTCAGTTGACTCTATACTAAAATAAATTCCAAGACCAGGCTAAGGTCGTACGCAGCAAAGAAGGGGTACTAAACCACAGAACATGACCACAGCACGGGATGACCGTCATCTTGTCCGCATGGCCATAACGGACCGTACAGCTTCATCCACAGTGTTGGCTCGACGCACTGCAACAGGTGTGAACATGTCTGTATCAACGGTTCGTTGCCACCTGCTGCAGGTTGGACTGTTTGCATGCATGCCATTAGTTCGGCTTCCATTGTCCAGAACCCACAAGCTCCTCCGACTGCAATGGGCACGTGAACACCGTCACTGGGGTGCTGAGTGGCAAAATGTAGTCTTTACGGACGAGTCCCGCTTCAACGAATCCTACAGTGATGGCCGCATGCGTGTCCGGCGGTACCGTGGTGAGCGCAACCTGCAGGGCTGCATTGTTGAGCGGCATAGCGGACAAACACCAGGTGTGATGGTTTGGGGCAACATTGGTTACAACAACCGATCTCGCCTCCTACGAATTGAGGGCACTTTGAACAGCAACCGGTACCTAACGGTGGTTGTAGAACCTGAGGTACTACCCCTGCTTCAGGCATCTCCACAGCCCACATTTCAACAAGACAATGCCCGGCCACATATTGAGAGGAATGTAGGTACAACCCTTCTTCGAAGAGCACAGGTACCATTGCTTCCCTGACCTGCACGTTCGCCTGACATGTCGCCCATCGAACATGTCTGGGATATGGTTGGTTGGCACCTGGTGCGTCACGGTCCTCCAGTAACGAGTGTCACGGATTTTTGGGCTCAAATACAAACTGCGTGGAGGGAAATCCCTCAGGAACTTATTCAGAACCTTTTTGATTCAATGCCACACGTATAACAGCTCTAATTGCACCGCTTGGAGGCCAAACCAAATACTGTATATTAGGGCTCAAAGGTGATGTATAAATTTGAAATGTTTATCATTTGTTACCTGTCATGTACCTAACCTGTGGTATTAAATTCATTGAATTCATGCGTTTCCTTCTTGGTGTTGCAATTTTCACAAACGGCAGTGTATATGTGTGTGTGTTCATAGGGGGAATTCAACAAGATTTAACAACAAATAATAACTTGATTATTAAAACACAGAGAACACAAATTTTAGGCATTATGATTTATAAAGATAGTGGAATGGAAAAAGAAAAAAATTTAGAATAGAAACACTCGTGGCAGAAAAGCGATATCCCTACTCTGTGGGATACTGTTGGACAGACATAGCGAAAAGGAAAAAGCAGTTATATTTATGATTCAATAATTAAGAAAATAATACAATATGGTTCAGAAATTTCCCAATAAAAGGAAGAGAAGAAAGGAAATTGTTAGCAACAAAAATGGTTTTTGGAGAAGAGCAAATACAACTTTTAGGTTGGAAAGTATTAGAAATGAAGTAATTCGGGAAGAAATAGAAGTGCAACACACTATAACAGACGAAATTAAAGAAAAACATCTTTTATGGTATGGTCATTTGAGAAGGATGGGGAGGAGAGACGACCAAAGAAGATCTTCAGATGGTATCCCCCGGGCAGAAAGAGGAGAGGCAGACCCAGGAAGACATGCTTCAATTGAGTGCAAAAAGATGCGAAGGAGAAAAACATTCCTGAGAACCATTGGGAGGTAGAGGAGCTTAGAGACTGAAAATACGAAGATGTAGACATACATAGAAAAGGAACGTGAAGATGATATTAATAGTCAAAACAGTTGCCAACATGTAGTATATTTGCTAAATCATATTATTAGAGCTTCCAAAATAAGTTCAAATAGGTTTACTATTTCTTTGGAAATTTTTATATTAGGGGATTATATTAAGGTTTATATACGAATGGTTTGAGAGTTACCATTAATGTATTACCTTCAGATTATTTAATTTATCCTCCATGGTTGCGTACGTGTAGAAAATTGTTGCTGATTTGGCTTGTTAGCCTACGTGCATTAGGGATGAAACGCTGGAACGTTAGAAAGAAAGAAAGAAAGAAAGAAAGAAAGAAAGAAAGAAAGACGGAAGGAATATTCATAGTCTCTATACGTTTTCTGGTTATACTCGAGTTTTCAAGCTGGTTCTCAAACCGAACTTACGGAGCTTGAATTATCTCCCGTTAATTTTGGGTTTGAGTTTAACACCACTCAATTGTGTTACCATGAGTTTTTGGCGTTGAATTATAATTTCATGGAGAACTGTTAATAATCATTATGCTAGAAGGACATTAAGATAGTATATTAATGACATATTCAAGATAAGCCCTAACTCATTTATTTCATCTGTTTTTACTAATGTGAGGAATGAAAGCAAATTATTGTGCTCCTCTGCTATTTTTCTAGTTGAAAAAAAAGTAATTCCTATAAAGACGCACTAAATTCAATCAAACAACAACTTAATTCGTTACCTTGTCTATGTGGACTTAGAAAATGCAACTCATCAAGCGGTATGTGAAGTTTTCCCTTAGAATAAAATTAAATGCTGCAGATTCCACAGTCGTGGTGAAGAAGAGCTCATTATTTTGGGTTGCCTACTGCATTCTTGAATATTGAGTAACAAATGGGAACTGACTGGTCGTTACCAGAAGAAATTCAATTATATTATGTCAAGGACCTAAACCCATGGCTGTAAGATTTGGTGAAATGCTTGACTCTCTCCCTGACACTTAAGTTCACATTAGAGGGTAACTCAGGAAGTAGCAACCATTTACACATTCCCGTTACGCAGTTTGCTATCGTGCTTATTTCCGAGGTCGAATTCGTTCCCTCGACATCTTTTCTCAGTGTTGTGTGAGTGCCAGTCAAAATAAGTTGTTATTGTGCATTCTGTGACTGTTCGAAATAAACTGTGTGTTACAAAGTCCCGCCAACTCTGGGGTGAGAAGAGTTGGAGTTTTAAATGCTCAGAAGTTGACGCCAGCATACACTTGCCATCAACTAGAGGAAGTATATGGTAATACAGAAATGAAATATGAGAAAGTGGTGTGAAATTTTCAACAATGGAACAATAAATGTGCATGATGAAACTCAACCCGGACGTCCGTCATTCATCATAGATTATTTGGAGAATCAAGTGAACAATAAAATCGTGTAAGACGGCCGCAGATGAGTTATAGATTTATTTCAGAAACATTTCTCGTTCTTTGTTTGGTGTAATTGTGTCCGAACATATTGGGATAATGTATTGGCGGCAGCCGACTACAACATGGGTATTCTACAGTTCGTGGACAGATATGACGAATGCTTAAATAACGGAAGTGATTATGCGGAGAAATAAAGCAAGCTTCAATTTGGTAAATGACATGCTGTCTTTAATAAAATATTTTTCCTCAATAAATTAAAGCCAAGCTGTCGTTACTTTCTGTATTACCCTCGTAGACAACCTCCTTCACAATTTGGGTGAAATTTTCCAGTTAGGGTGGCGAAAACGCCTTCCTTCCGAGAGTCACCAAATATGCAACACGCACTGCATCACTCAGCAGCATGTGGAAAACAAAGGGACAATGGCAGAGAGGAAACGGCGCCTACGAGTCAAAATGACTCGCGAGTCCCGTTTTCGACACCTCTGAGTTACAACGTGCCACTAATTGCTGTGAATCCTTTTACAGAAAATTAAGTGAATAGCTAATTATAGATTCTGTATACATAATATTGAAGTTGACAGATATCCTCAAGGAAGTTAGGTGCTATGTCTTCGTCAATTTAAGGATTAGTGCAAAAGCACACTTAAAATGCAATTCCAAACAAGAACGTGAACAGTAGTGGATTGAGAGGTGAGAAGAAGCTTGCGTAACTAAACATTCATTCTTGCAACGGCCCCTTTGAAGGTACAAGCATTCACGACTTAATCATAATCATAGAATCATTTCATGTTTATGTATCATTTATGTTACTTTAATCTATGTGTTTTCAATGAATGGCAGATTCTCAAAACTTGGTACTGAATAACATTTTAACTATACTTACTGCAGTAACAGTATACGGACTTTGGTGTGTTAAAGATGAGGGCAATGTCATCTGGAAAGCAACTCCAGTTCTAACCCTTCAACAGTAATTGCGTAACCATCTCGAGTGTCTCCTCGAAGGTGGCTGGGAGCCAAACAACAGGTTGGTAACCAATTCCAGTCCAGCCGACTGTATATCTACATAAATGATTGCTCAATAATTTTGCTATGAGTTTGCTTTGGGACCGAACGCAGATTTAGTGTAGCGGAAGCGCGCACTGCTTTTCGTGGAAAATATTACATTTCATTGTGACAACCCGACTGATAGAGGTATCAGCTGCTGATTAGATAAATAAGAAGAAAACACCCGCTCCACAGGTCTTTTTATTTAACTCAATAAAAATTAATTGGCAATTATCTGTCGAATGTATCATTTCATATTTATAGTACATGGGAAAAAAGGGTAAAGTCAATTTAATCAATTATTTTCACGAGATCATTTTTACTTTCTCTACCACGTACCAGCAGGTAGAGAAAATATTGCATTCCACTCAAAAATTCGTAACCGACATTTCATCGTAAATAGGTGTTTGAGGTCCCCTGAACAAAAAGTATATTTTTAGAAAAATGTCCGTGTGTGTGTGTGTGTGTGTGTGTGTGTGTAGGGTAAATATCAAACTTGGTATTTGGGTTCAGTACCTTCCAAAGAAAGCGACAAGAAGATTTTCAAGAAAATCCCCCACCTCAAACTACCCTTTACATGGAAGATTTTTCGAAAGTTTTATTTTCTAAGAAATTGCTCTAACAATTTTGATTAAAATGCCACATATTAAAGATATTTACATTGCAAATAAAATGTATATCTGAAATTTTCTGGAAATAGCCTGTGAACGCTACTTCATTCAGAAGAAATTCTGTATAATCTTGTATAAGTGGTAAACGTTAAGTGACAGACGAAAACGCATTATATAAAAATGGGAACCTCTTTAAAACACACAATTTATTTCAAATAATGTTTTGTGCCATCAGCCATTTCCGAGGTATCCGTTCGAATTGTTCAATACTTTGTCATTCAAGTCCTTTCTTTATTCAGTTGTTTCTCACCTATGCACACAAAGAGCCAGCACACAGCGTTTAGTTCTTAAACGTTTGACTCTTGCCATTCTCTTTATATCTATAACAAAACGCGTAATGAAGCTATTTCCGAAAGTTTAATCTCTATTGAAACGAAAAAGACAGGAAATCAACTTTCGTAAGAATAACCTGTATACCCACTAATAAGCGCTAGAGGGTAGAGAAAGTCATGCGAATGTAACACATAAGACTTTTTAAACCTTTGAAATGTTATAATTTCCGTATCTGAATACCTGAGTATTTTAAAGTTGTGCACCATCTTATACGCTTATTTTTATATAATTGTTAAATAAAATAATAATATAATATCTATCAGTCCATCTGTCATCAATACTCTCTAGTCATCTTTTTATTTCATGGATACGTAAACCATTATATTGCTGTGTAATTTTATTATACTCAGTAACTGGTAGACAGTTTTCCTACTTCGATGGCAACAGAGTACTCCAAATACTCACAAGAGGGCAGTGCTATTCAGTTCTATGCGAACTGAGGCAGTTTGCGAGCAACACATATGAATCCACTTTTACGCGATAGCGTCCAAGATCGCTAGATGGCAGGGATGTTCAGTCGATGTGATTGGAAATATATTACTCTACGCGCTGAGGGCGAAATCTTGTGCCAAGGTAATAAATATACCATTCCACATAATGACATGGTTCGAGTAGCAGTTTTTGCGTATTTTCCTTTAAGTACTTGCACATTTTAAAAATTATTTTTACCATATTCTTAGACAAAAAGCTGATAGGTTCGTGGGAATATTTCTGTACTCAGCGAACCAATTCACTGTATGCATAATGTTTATGCTTTTCACGCAGCATTATATCCTTACTGTGAAAAAATGCGGAGGATTGCGTTTTACTGAATAAAATAAACAAAAGCACAGAGTTTCTTACAAATAAGATGTATTTTAGACTTCCCGCTTATCTACTTTTCTGGTTTAACAATCCAATGAAGCATAGTGAGACTTTAGGGCGCTTATCTCCTTAACGTACCCAGAGAGGTTTAGTAGTGGCATAGGCTACATATATTGCCCGTGTTACATACTTGTAGTTCTTTAACTACATCGAATACTTTCTGGGTTGGCACTCTATTCAGTTTTGCTTTATTTTACATTCTATGTGAAAATGAGTTAAACACCTCAATATTAATTTTCATAATTACGCTTGCCTATTTTTTTGCCCAAAATTTAACATATCAATGCTTTGTTACTAACAAATCATTACTCCTTGGCAAAAAGGGGTTCAACGTCACCTAGTGGTGAGTTTACAGGACTTAAGAGCACCTAGTCGTCATTTTGTACCCCCTACATTTCTGCTTCCCCTCCGTTTTCCTCTCAATTTCTAGTCCCCTACCTTGAATGTTATTTATGATTCTCCCAATCTGTGTGTTGTTGTAGTTCGTTAAAAACCACTTTGTCGAATTTTGTGTCCAAAGAGTTGGTTCCTCCTTCCCTGCAAGCTTATCTCTAATCTCAAATCTTATTGATGCTTCCTCTGTATTGTAACTTAGTTCAGTTTTCACTGTCACTTCAGTTTGTTTTTTCTGCGGGTAGTTGTGTAATGTATCACGCGACCTTTCTTCTTCCTTCCGCTTCACTCACTGGAGTGTCGAACATAGGACTCGTTCCCTCTTCCGATCGCGCGCTAACAATCGAACACAGATCTTGGCTTCTGTTGCAGCTGAACAGCATTCGCTGTACGTCGCAATAACCAACTTAATCGTAGAACACACTGAGTAACCGGCACTTTATGTTGCATCAACAACAAAAGTCACTAAATCACTAACTCTCGCGAGCACGCTCGTCGTTATATAATCGCAGGATCTTCGAGAGAGTTCGCAGGAGGAGGGGAAGAAACATCCAAAAGTATCTCGCATCTCAAAGGCGTTCCTGGAACTGACGTCGGGGAGAGCTCCGCCTCCTTATCTCTCCAAACAACCAGACGGCCGGCGCTAAAGCACAACGTATCCACACGGCAAGCTCGGCTCGTAGCTCCCTGCTCAGAGTTTTTCGTCCCGAGCGTCTCCGCCATATGGAGCAAGGCGTTCAGCATGGGCCATCAGCTCCCCTAGAGGTTGACGCCGAATGCGGTATAATACATCGTTGATACGGGAGATTACCTCATACGGGCCGTGCAAGGAACGTTGAAACTTTGGCGACTTCCCTTTCATCCTCGTGATACAGCCACACCAGTCGTCCTCCGTGGTATAGTGGTTACCATGCTAGCATCTAGTTCCCAAGGTTGCGGGTTCAAACTCGGTGGAGGGCGATGGTTTTTTTTCGGGCGTAAAAGTCCTTAGCATGGCTTCCTTCGGAAGGAAAGTAAAACCGGTGGTCCCGTTTCGTACATTTACGGCACGTATAAGAACGTCAATCCCAATAAAGAGGCTCCTGAGCAAAATTACCGTCATTCACGCCCAATATAGCATGGGACACTAAGGACCACAGCAGTTAAAGAGCGTTCATAAATAAGACTCAATTTAATTTTTTTAACAGCCACACGAGGTCACTCTCCTGGAATTTGTCACTGTTCACCAAACGGTCATAGCATGCTTTCATCCGGACACTAACCAGCTTAAGGTTCTCCCTGGCGAAATTGTGAATATCTTCCAGCCTGCAGTTAGCGCATAATCGCAGCCTTCTGGTAAGCATCAGGAGACGTGCTGAACAACAGACTACATTTTGGGCAGTATCATGCCAGTGGACTCCTGTACTGATGCTCGGTAATGACACGTGTACATGGCGTTCTTCAGGGTCTGGTAACCTTCCTCAGCTTGGTAGGATCACTGGAAGGCTCGTCGTTCCTCTGTCAGTTGTGTTAGCGGTTTGGCGTTGTTTGAATACCCCGCCACGAATTTCCGCTAGTATGTGCAGAGACCCAGGAACCGTCGTCGTGGTTCTTGCTCATTTCTTAACGGCACGTTTCCAGCAGCTTCCACATCCATTTCAGAATTTACAAACTCGTTGACCAACTTTCTATCCGTTACACCATGATAATGTACACGATATGGTAACACTCAACCTCTTTACCGATCACGCCAGTGTCACGATCTCCCTACAGAATAAATTCTGCTAGCAGATTTTAAAGTCAGATCTTTATATCTGATTTTGTATCTGAAACAAACACTGCAACCTCACTGTAAAAATGAAGAGACCTTTGTCATCCACCAACTCAGATATGACCTGTTCTATTTGCCTATCTGAAACCGAGGAAAAATCCATGATTTTCAGATTTTTCTTATTAAGATAAGATCGCTGAAGAACCAGAAAGAATAAAGAAAAGCCAAATAAACAAACAAAGGAAAACAAACAGTTCAGACGTGCTAGATGAAAATATATGGAATAATATCAAGACAATGACTGAATCACAGAATACAGACTTTCGCCTTTCAATAAACCAACTTTTGAACCTTTTCGACAGAATAATCAGGGATGTCGCAAATGACAGCGACATTGTTAGAGAATTCAAAAATAAGCGTAAACTCAAATTCTCGTATATGTGAATTTATAATATATTATAGATGTAATTTTATCAACATAGGTTTTCGCAGACGCACCAATGCCTTTTTCGGATTTTGAAAATTGCACTCTTATTGCTGAATTCATAGTTTCCTTTACAATATCTATTTATAATATATCGATTAAGAACCCTTCTGGAAGACGAAGAAGCCGTGATCTTAAGTTAGTGAAAGCCTCGTTTGTTAATCTCCAGAACTTCTGGTTAACGTTTCGCCAAACCGTTTTTTTTTATCTTATTTGACGGGGTTTACCATTAACGTTAGTGTTTCGTTTCATGTTTTGTGCCACTTCTTTCTAATTGTGAGTATAATGTTTTGTTCTCAGCTTTCGAGTTGGTTAACCTAAACAACATGGATTCCACCACCCAACGAGCTCAACCAATTGCTAATGCATCTAACAGTAAGTCATCAAATAGTTATGCTCAAGCATCACAGAGTATGCTGTTCCTTAAAAAGGAAAACGCCATTGTGATTGACTCAGACGATTATTTTTATGCCCCCATCATTGAATATTGTGCAACAGTTAGATGCTAAAGCTAATACATTTCATATTAAATTTGCTTAAAGAATTTCAAATAAAAGACTGTGGTTATCCTTGCAGCAAGGAAATCGCACATGAACTTATAACCAAAAATAAGTCAATTACAGTAGCAGATCAGGATTTTGCAATTAGACCATTGTTATCCCGTAATAACAGGATAATTTTATCTAATGTGTGTCATGGCATTCCACATTATGTACTCGAGAACCGACTGTTGTCTGTCATTTGGAACACAAACTCTTGCACCAATGTCTTTCTTACGAGCGGGCTTCTCCGACCCCAGACTGCCTCACATCTTGAGTTTTCGCCGGCAAACCTTCATTACTCCGGAAGATGAAGAGAAGCTCCCAGAATCATTCCAAGTACTAGTAAATAATCTACCACACTGAATATAAGCATCCCCTGGCATTCCCATTTGCTTCCAATGTAAACACCAAGGCTATATAGCAAACGACTGACATTCTACAGGTAACCAGGATTCAAACCCATCCACATCCAACTTAGAACATCATAGTGACACTGCAACAATGTATAACAGTTTCCTTCCAACCTCCCGAGTCTAATACAGTTGGTACTAGTGATACTGAACAATGTAAAACAAAGCATCCCTTCAGTCAACCACGACTAAGACAATGAACAGTGACAGTGTTTATAAGCTCACTTTTATCCTCTCCTCCATTTAACCATATTTCCATCACTTTGGCAATCAGTTACATCAACGCCAGTCACTATGGGAGGCAATAACATAAAAAACTGACAAACACTGCAACCTCACTGCAAAAATGAAGAGACCTTTGTCATCCACCAACTCAGACCTTTTCTATTTCCTTATCTGAAACCGAGGAAAAATCCAGGATTTCAGATTTTTCTTATTCAAGAAAGGTCGCTGAAGAATCAGAAAGAATAGATAAAAAGCCAAATAAACAAAAAAAGAAAAAAGCAAATAGTTCAGACGATATAGATTAATATGTATGGAATAATATCAGAGCAATGACTGAATCACAGAATACAGATTTTCCCCTTCGAATAAACAAACTTTTGAACCTTTTCGACAGAACTAGGGACGTCGCAAGTGACACCGACGCTGTTAAAGATTTCACAGATGATCTGCAAGCCTTAGCAACGATGTTGAGACGAGTCCAGCCAACTCTGTCTAGCAAAGGCGTAACCCGTCATTTGTCGCTACCATTGTTGTGACACGGTTTGTCGCACCATAAAACAATAACATAATTTAATAACACGTAAATTATAATTTTCTAAATCTACTACAAATGACATTTTTTTAAGTGATCGCAAAATATTTGTCTTCACAAAAAAGTAAAGAATATTAACCTGCGCTTGACTAAATGTAGTAGGTATTTGAAAGAAATTCAAATCCAATGTCTTTATTGACAAAATTATGAGTTTAGTGTTTGTTAAATATGGTACTATATGCAATACCTAAATACAGCACAAATTCAATATACTCCTAAAAACAAATTATGGTGATGGTGGTGGCACTTATCACAGGTAATTCTTCGTGTTCGTTGCACAAATATTTGTTACAGCTTTCCTTGGTTTTTCCGTTCATTCGCCGAGGGCACAGTGATCATACATCAGGAGTTGTCGCAGTAGTTGCAGTTTCTGCATTCTCCTCTTCATTACCAACAATTTTCTTCATTGAGACTCGCAAGTTGTCTGACAAATTTGAAATAGACAGACGTACTCTCACATGGGGTTTTATAAGCTCTAGAGCCAAATGTTTCAAAAATATTCGACGCGCTAATTTCTTCTCTGTATTAGTGAAATAAATTATCTGAGAATTTATTGCACCAATGTTCAACAGCCAAAAAATACCGTCATTGGCCACCTGCAGGTGATTCTAGATACTGAATATTGAGATATGAGTTCGTCGACAACATCGACTCCGCTTTTGGTTTTGTTGTAGAAGATAATTATGTGCGATTTGTTTTGGTCGCCGGTTTCCTCATCAATTTCGTCACCAGAATGTAGATTTGAAACAAGCAGCGCATTTTTGTTTCTTTTAGGCACATATGACACTAGAACCCCCGTTATGAGGAAACCAAACATACAACTAAGGCTGGCCTCTCTTTAGTATTTAAAAAAATTGGTGGAATTTCTTTTTTGTTCTTCTTTGGTGTTCCGACCACAGTAGTTTTGTTCTGTAGCAACTTCAAGGCTAGTGGAACAGATGTAAAATAATTATCCATGGTAATGTTTCTTTCGCTAGTCAGAATGGGTGCTGCTACTTTATTCACAACACTAGATTTGAAACGTAATATGTTTTAGAATGTACCAATGCTGAAATTTTAATTCCATATTTTGATAGTTTTGATGGAATGTACTGGTGGAATTTACATCTTCCTCGGAAAGCAGGTAGCATTTCATCAAGTTTTGTGTTTTCTCCTAATTCATAATTATTCACGCATCTGACGACACATTCCTCAAATATTCTTCTAATGGGCGGCAGATTATCGATTTTCTTTATATCTGCTCTATCGTTGATGTCATCGAATCGTAGAGCCTCGAGAACAATATAGAACCTGCGACTTGACATCACGGCACGAAAACATTCAGGAGATGTGCAAGCATCAGCCCAAAGCTCTTGGAAATTGATACGAGCAGCCTGTTTCAAGCCTGCCATGTATAGAATACCAATTAGAGCAGTTAATTCGTGTGGAGTTGTATCAGGACAGTCCCTCGGTCGTGCATATTTAGTACGCATTTTTTGGAGATATATGTTAGTACAGTTTGTAATATGTGGAATTGTCTCTTCAGGAAAGAATAAATTCCATGCATCTGCGACTGAAGTTGCATTTTTTGCCTCTCCTTTACAGCCTCGATGTGCTCTAACTATATTATGTCTAGGGCTTCGAACATTGGGGCGCGGTGGATGTATGGACCGTACTGTTATTTTATCTTTTCCGATATAGGGACCTGTCGGCTGAAAATCACTTTCGGTTTCTTAGTCATCTCTTGCAGATTGTTCTGAATCAGTTATATGATCACTATGTTTAGAGGGCGCATCAGATTCACATTCATCTAATCTTTCTTCCTGGTTCAAATCACCGCTGTCTAGGCCAACAGAAGTACTGGTTTCACTCAACCATGCAGAGATGCCTAAAATAGAATAACAATAATAATAAAATAAGAAGTAGTTAGAAATAATGTTAGAAAATGTTTCACTATTGTTTATGACATCTAATGTTGGCCTAAATTCGATTCTCAACACCAGTGTTCGAATCCGTGTCGAAAGAAACGTTAAAAATATGGTCATTACATACACATTTATTATAACTAAAAGTAAAAATAAACATACGTTGAGAATCCCTTCCATCCTGTTGTAAGGCTAACTGAATATCAATGAAAACAATTCAAACGAAGGAATATTTTTAACGAACACAAAATAGGGCTTCTACATTTCAGCTTCAAGCCAGGATGATTGCGGACTTTACAACAATTGAATAGCACAGTTTGTCGCTTGATGAGCAAACCGCTTACAGCTGTGCCGCAACTGGACAAAAATTGCATAAACCATTGTGAATGTGATTGTTGTTAAATCTAAAATAAACAACTGTTTCAGGAAAGTTCAAAAGTCAGCTAGATTGAGCGAGAAGATTTTATCAGCAGTCGTTACCATAAAAAAATCAAAATCAAAAGTGTGAGAAAAATGCTCATTTAGCGACAAATGACGGGAACACCGACGATGTTGAATATTTCACAGATGATCTGCAAACCTTAGCAACGATGTTGAGACGAGTCCAGCCAACTCTGTCTAGCAAAGGCGTTAAAAATCAGTGCTCGCGACTAATTAAAAAGTTTTAAACTTCAAACATATAATCACAACGGACATAATTCAACGGAATTGCAAGTTTTTATGCAGGAAGAGTCAACTTAAAGCTTCCTATCAATGATTACAGACCAAAGGTTCTATGTCTTCAGGAAACTAAATTTAAAGAATAGCATTGCGCTAAACTGCGTGATTATTGAACCTGCTTTTCTAACTTGCTAAGATTAAGAGTGGTGGGGTGGAAAATTTTGTATAGTCAGAAATTTTCTATATAAAAGTCCTCTTCAAACTACAATTCAAGACACATTAGTTAGAAACAAATTAAATTGCATTGTTACCATTTGCAATGTATTTCTTCCCAATAGCCAGTACTTAAATATTGTAACAAATGAGAAGACTAGTTACTGCCAAAGCACACTTTATTACAAGGCACTCTATGTGACACAAATGTTACACTTGAGTCACTTTGGCGGAATACAACACAACTTATCCGTCGAACCAAATGATAACTAAACTACTGAACAGCACGACTCACAATTGACTGCTGAGTTACAACTCACAATTAAGCTGCACTGCCCAATTGTACTGTTCACTTACACTGCCCTCTTTTCTCTCCGTCAGTTCTAACAGCAGTGAACTGGACACTACTGGATTCAACAATGATGAACTCAACACTGACTGACTCGCTGTGAGTAGTCTCCCTTATATAGGTCCCGTGTACAAAGCGGAACCTTCTAGAAAACAACCCACGAGAACATGCTTTTATTTTACCCTCGCTATCGTTCTATTGTTCCGCGCTCGCTATTTTTCCCAGAGCCGGCCGGCAGTTACCCCGCTCGCGCGGCCACACTGCTCCCTGCTCAGGGCTGGTCGTCCCGACCAGCATTGGTATAGCAGCAGAGACTATATAGGTGTACCACTAATATCTTCCCTCGGGGCAGCCTCTGGACGCGGTGGACTACATCGCTGAGGCTCTCCACCAAGCGGACGGTCCTTACCATGGTTGTTTAAGTTTGGAGCAATCTCCCTTGGTCCGGCTAGGACGATACAACCTCACCAGAAATCTTGCTGCTGGAAATCTTGACTGATGACTTGGCGGTCATAACGACTCTTCATCCGGTCGCTTGCTTCTTAGATGTGCTAACGGACCACCTTGTGCACATCGCGATGACGGTCTACGGGGTTTCTTTTCCGCTGGCCTCCCAAATACGTCCTCACAGCTAGCTCGCGTCTTGAGGGTACGATCCATCTTCCGTCAAGGTCACCCTGCAGAGCTGAGGATGTCCGTTGCGGCTCATGAACGTCACTTCATCCCAGCCAAGTCGCAGGACTCTCTTGCCGAAGTTTGCCTTGGCGTCATGGCTTCTGAGGGCATTCAGTACCAGTATCACATCCTAAGCCACTCCCGCGATGAATACCCACAACCTTACGACACTCGCCCTAGGGCAAACTCCAACAGGGCTTCCTTCTCCACAGGCAAGGTGTCGCCCGATGCCTTCACTATTCGGTTGGTCTGGTCCGGTTTCCGTGACGGCAAGCCCTCCGCCACGTCCGGTCTGATTACGGTCACGGTTGCACCTATCTGCACTAATATCCGGCGCAATTTTCCTTGAATTCAGCTGTCTGCGAGCAGGCTTTCGTCCATTCTTCTGTCACACAAGGGGACACAAGGTCACTCGAGGACTGGCGATGCGGCATCCGGCGTGTCCCTCGCCACGCCGGTCCTTATTCGTTCCCCGCCTTCTCGTCGGTTGGTCGTCGACAGTTCTTCACGAGGTGTCCTGGCTAGTCCTCCGTGGTCTAGGGGTACCATGCTAGCGTCTAGTTCCCGAGGTAGCGGGTTCACACACGACGAGGGAGAATGAATTTTTTCGGGCGTAAAAATCCATAGCATGGCTTCCTTCGGAGGGAAAGTAAAGCCGGTGGTCCAGTGTCGTAGATTTATGGCAGAAAAGGAACCTCAAGCCTGATAAAGAGGCCTCTGAGCAAAATATCCGGTTTTTACGCGCAAAATAGAAGGACCATAGTAGTTAAAGAGAGTCCAAAAACTAAAAAACTAAGTTTGAGGTATCCTGGCTGGCCATACTTCCAGCTGACACTGCCTGACGCTCGTCGACTCCTTTATGGACAGTTCATTAGGTGCCCTAGCTGGCCACACCCCAACACACACCTCTTGACGCTCTCAGCCTGTATATGGACAGTCCTTCTCGAGGTGTCTTGGCTAGCCACATCCCCAACAAACACACACCGCTTGACGATCTTCAAAGCACTGGGTTGATTCTCTATCACCGTCATATCGAATACTACTGATTTCCAAGGTGGAGTAGCTGTTACCTCAGGAGCTAGCTGTTCCCTCATCAGGCCAGTGCTATCCCGTCCATCTGCAGGCACCGCCTGCTTTTCGGGTTGTTGTGGACAGTCCTTCAGTAGAAGTCCTGGATGCCCACAAAACAAACCGCTTGAAGATATTCGTCAATCCGTTCGGGTTGATCCTCTGTACCCGTTGCAGCGAATGCTTACGGTCTTCGAGGTACGTACAGCTGTTACCTTGGTCGTCTCCATCCTCAACGCGGCCGTTAGCGCCTCGCCGATAGTCTTGTAATCACCGAACATCATACGTTCACGTGTTTCGGCGTTACGCACCCCGTCGACAAAGCAATAGGCAGCTTCCTACGATACGAAACTGGGCGGGAGATCCACCAAAATTATATTCACTAGCTGTCCAACTGCCCTGCCAGGGTGAACTCCTGCAACGTCTCCCGTAGCTGCTGCAGTTTTGACTTGAGTTGATAGGTTGAGGCCAAGCGATTGTTCCTGAACCGGTTTTCGAGAGCTTTCCACATGTCTCTGGATTTCGCCGATGCTGGAATTGCATTCAGAATTTCTGCTGCTCATCCCTGGAGACTGGCTATTAGCTGTGTGGCTTCCTACTCTGCTGACCATCGGTTGTGGGCAGCAACAACGGTGAATTGTTGGCGGAAGACTTCGAAAGTTGAAGTTCCGTAGTATTTGCGCATATTGACGCGCATGGATGTCGTTTCGCGTCCTGACGGCTTAACCTTAAATCTTTTAGTCTTCCAATAAACATTTCTTCCGCCATGGCGTTCAGTTCCTTGGCGCTACCGTCAACTATTCCTTCCAGGACACTCAACCGTTCCCCGAAGTCTTCCAGGGCGTTAAGGTTTTGGCCCTGATCTTTCACGTTTCCACTGAGCTCCTCCACCCTCTTTCTTCACGCCGACCAGCTGATCGTCAAGTTTGGTCGATAACTCCGTCTTCATCTTGGACATTTCTGTCTTCACTTCTACCTGCATCTTCTCCATTCCGGATTGCATTTTCTCCCCATCTTCTCCATTGTGGAAGTTTCTGTCTTATTTTACTTCCCATCTTGTCCATTCCAAATAGCATTTTCGCTTGCATCTTCTCCAGCCCACATTTCATTTCCGTCTCCATCTTTTCAATTTTGGCCAATAAGTTTTGTAGGATTGCATTCATCGTGGTTCTTATATCCCACTCCTGACAACAATGTAACAAATGAGAACACCAGTTACTGCGAAAACACACTTTATTACAAGGCACTCAACGCGACACAAATGTTATACTTAGTCACTTTAGTGGAATATAACGCAGCTTATCCGTCAAACCAAATCAGAACTGGACTGCTAAACTACACGACTCACAACTGACTGCTGAGTTACAACTCACAATTAAGCTGCACTGTCCACTTTTCACTCCACCACTTCTAACAGCTATGAACTGGACACTACTGAATTCAACATTGACTCAACACAATACTGACTGACTCCCTTATATAGGTCCCACATACAAAACGGAACCTTCTAGAAAAGAAACCGACGAGAACATGCTGAAACGTAAGCTCCAGGACAGATAAGCGACAAACAGAGGGTTTTTATTCCACCCTCGCTATTGTGCTATTGTTCCGCGCTCGCCATTTTTCCGGGAGCCGTCCGGCCCGTAGGTAGCGCCGCGCCCGCGGTCACAATAAGAATGAACTGGACAATTCTCTTGCGCAACCTCCCCAGGTCGTTCTTACTCTTAGCAAAGTTTAACAGTCATAATGTTCTATGGGGATCTTCAAAAGCAGACAGAAGAGGACAAATTATTGATCAGCGGCTGAATAATCATGATGATTTCATTCTGTTAAACAGTATTTAGCTACGCACTTAATGTGAGCAACGCTTCGGAAAGTGCAATCTATTTTGAGTTTTTCATCCAACGACATTGCGAGAAAAATATTCTGATCTTGAAATCAGCACCTATATGACAGTGACCATTATCCTTTAAACATACAATTATCGGATAATAAATCACTTAGAGGGCTTAAAGCTCAAAAGAAATGACTCATCGATAAAGCAAATTGGCCTTTATTTCAACATTATATCAATGAAAACATTGATAATTTAACTAAACTTAAATCTTTGCAAACGCATAATGTTACAGATATTGTCCAACAGTTCAGAAATCTAACTATATCTCTTGCTCAATATGCCATTCCTAAAAGCTCTGGAATAGTGCAAAAACGTTCAAACCCATGATGTGAGTGTACGTCAGACAAAGAAGCTAAGAAGAAATAATTAAGGAAGCTTAAGAGGTATAGATCTACTGAATATGGCGCTGCATATTAAAAGCTGGGGCAAAAGCACGTTGCGTCCAAGTGTACAATGGTCCAGTCTATTAATGATTTCACCTCCTCCATCACCAGTGAAACTCCGATTTCAGACGTTTGGGCTAAGATGAAGTCAATTAGCGAGTGCAAATCATTTTCCTTCCCCAAAATTCTGAAAGATGATAATGGCACTAAACATAACGCTTCTATCACTAACAGCACGCTGTTTGCTAAGATCTTTGACAACAATACAAGTAACTACCACTTTGGTCCAACATTTTCTAAATGAATCTGAACTAAAATCACCTCTAATGAATATATTAAGTCCCTAGTTAAGTGTATTGAACAGAATTAGAATTTTTAGGTGCGCACTTTTTTCTTAGGGTAAGTTAAAGCTGTGCGGAAGGATATCAAAGATATCAAAGGTGCCCGGACACCTGGCTGAAAATGTCGTACAATTTCGTGGTGCCCTCCATCGGTAATGCTGGAAGTCAATATGGTGTTGGCCCACCCTTAGCTTGATGAAAGCGCTCACTCTCGCAGACATACTTTCAATCAGGTGCTGGAAAGTTTCTTGGGGAATGGCAGCCCTTTCTTCACGGAATGCGGAATTGAGAAGAGGTATCGATGTTGGTTGGTGAGGCCTGGCACGAAGTCGGCGTTCCAAAACATCCCAAAGATGTTCTATAGGATTCAAGTCAGGTCTCTGTTCAGGTCAGTCCATTACAGGGATGTTATTGTCGTGTAACCACTCCGCCACAGCCCGTGCTGTATGAATAGGTGCTCGATCGTTTTGAAAGATGCAATCGCCATCCTCGAATTGCTCTTCAACAGTGGGAAGCAAGAAGGTGCTTAACATAGCAATGTATGATCGTGCCACGCAAAACAACAAGGGGTGCAAGCCCCCTCCAGGAAAAACACGACCACACCATAACACCACCACCTTCGAATTTCACTGTTGGCCTTACACACGGTGGCACATGACGTTCACCGGGCATTCGCCATACCCACACCCTGCCATCGGATCGCCACATTGTGTACCGTGGTTCGTCATTCCACACAACGTTTTGCGACTGTTCAATCGTGTAATGTTGACGCTCCTTACACCAATCGAGGCGTCGTTTGGCATTTTCCTGCGTGATGTGTGGCTTATGAGCAGCCGCTCGATCATGGAATCCAAGGTTTCTCAGCTCACGCCTAACTGTCATAGTACTTGGAGTGGACCCTGATGCAGTTTGGAATTCCTGTGTGATGGTCTGAATAGATGTCTGCATATTACTCTTTACGACCCTCTTCAAATGTCGGCGGTCTCTGTCAGTCAACAGACGAGGTCGGCCTGTACGCTTTTGTGCTATACATTTCCCTTCACGTTTCCACTTCCCTATCACTTCAGAAACAGCGGACGTAGGGATGTTTAGGAGTGTGGAAATCTCGCGTACAGTCTTCTGAGACAAGTGACACTCAATCACCTGACCACGTTCGAAGTCCGTGAGTTCCACGGAGCGTCCCATTCTGCTGTTTCGCGATGTCTAATGACTACTGAGGTTGCGGATAATGAGTAACAGGCAGTAGGTGGCAACACAATGCACCTAAGATGAAAAACGTATGTTTATGGGGGTGTCCGGAAACTTTTGATCACATGGTGTGCTTCTTTCGAGGTCCAAGATGCAGTATCAGTTTCTTTGTACTTGAGTCCTTAGGCTTCATACACTCAGGCAGGAAAGTCAGGTCGTTGTGTAGATCGTGAAGTTGTGCAGGATATTCGATGTCGACTTCTGAAAGATATCCATGAGGATCATCTTTTTGTAGTCTTTCTAAGTCGCTTTTTTTAAGATGACACCCACTCAAATCCACTATAAGGGAGGGCGTGGCACATGGTCCAACCATATTGGTTATTGGCTTCCTCATATGTAATAAATTGGGTTGGTCTCGACGGATCTTGCTTATCCATGTAGGCGTTGTTTGCTTCGACATACCGGTGGGAAACTTGACATAAATCTCCTCTTATACCGGATTCCACTGAGTGATTGCTCATAATCCTGTAACAATTCCAGTATACAGCAACATGGCGTCGCATGTAAGTCCTGGAGAGGTGAAATAACGTGCAGGGTCGACTTTGTGTGTTTTGAGAGTTTGATTCTAAATGTCTCAAAGGCATAAGCCAGAAGAAGTACATCAGAGATTAAGTAGAGGTCGCTGTACTGGCCCAGGTTTCTTACATTATACAGCTCCCATACATTTCTAGAATGATTGTAGTCAGCATCACTAATTTATTCTTCATTTAATCTATTGTAGAAGGAGTGCTTAGGAGGCAAGCAGGTTTCGTTCAAAACACCCCATGACGTGACGTAGTCATAGGGAAATACACCCTTACGAATCATGAACTTGAACTTGTCTTCTCCGAAGTGTTTCAGTGTTTCAGGGTACGATGTTAGATTTTTATCAGCTTATCCAAGCTTGTACTAAGGAACCGAAGGCTATCCACAAACCGAAGCTTTATATCTCCTACATACTTGGAGAATGATATATAACTTTCTTCGGAGATAAAAATTACTTCCACGCGCTCACTTGTACATCCCAACTTCTTAACAAAGAAACTGATACCCCATCTTGGACCCCGAAAGAAGTATGTAGTACATTACATGGCTTTGAAGCAGGCTCTTAATCATGGATTACGGCACACAAAAATCCATGGGGTGCTACGATTCCGACAATCACAGTGGTTAAAACCCTATGTGGAATTTAACAACAGACTACAACAGGCTGCAAAAGTTTTTGAGGAGGATCTCCACAAACTGTTCAACAGTGCCATGTTCGGAAAAACTGTGGAGAACCTGCGTAATCGTGTGGATATACGACAAACGAGAAGACTCTGGAAAAGTTAATTGCCAAGCCTACGTTTATCGATCGAATAATATATCCTACCAACCTAGCTGCTGTGAATATGGCATTCCGAGAGATTGTGTTCAGCAAGCCTATATACATTAGAATGTGTGTGTTAGACATCTCCAAGACATTAATGTACCGCTATCACTTTGATGTGTTGTTACGTATTATGGAGCTGAAAACTGGAGCTTATGTATATGGACCCTGATTCATTCATTCATCGAGTGAGAACTAAAGATGTGTACCAGGACAAGCTACGTTTTCTAAAGCACCTAGATAAGCTGATTATCCTATAAGCCATGTATGCTATTCAGCTCTAAAGAAGAGCGTGCTTGGGAAATTTAAAGATGAGGCTAATGTTAAAATTATTCTGCTCTTTGTCGGACTACGACCTAAGATGTGTGCACTAGATGTCCACGTCACAAATATAAAAAAGATTAAAGGCATAAAACGTAGTGCTATTAAGCAGTACGTCACAGTCGAGAGCTATACTGACTGTCTTAAAATCAGAGAAATAATAAGAATGCCCAATGAATCTGATCCTGTCACGACAGCATGCTCTTGCCACAGAGCTAGTGAATAACATTACATTGACTCCATACGACGATAAAAGAGTTATTGCCGAGGGTGGCATAACGACATAGGTATGGGCATTACAGCATTACAAATAGTGCTTAAGAGAATGTAAGCCGAAGATGAAGATTTTCTCCGTGGGTCTACAATTTTAAAAAAAAAATGGAAGTTTACCCATCTGATGTGTATACACCTCGCAGACACCTGATGAATAAAGAAAAATAAGATGGGAGGGGAGGCGTTAACCCTGCCATTAGGAGTAATCCTAGTGCTAGTCTCAAGCCTAGATAAAGGGGAGAGGCGCTTACAACGAACATAAAATAAAGGTACGTTGATGTAAAACTTTGCAATTAAGACTCTCAAATAATAAAACCAACGAAACGTCGCAATTTTACTAAAAGAAACTGGAGATTGTCTCTGGTTAGGGAGATTAGGCGGTGTTACGTCTTGTTACGTTTCTGGTTACGTCATGTCCTAGGGTGTTACGTCATGTTACGTGGTTATGATACGTGGTTACATGGTTGCTACGTATTGTTACGTCTTGTTACGTGGTTACGTGCTTATGTTACGTGTTGCTTCGTGCTTATGTTACGGAATGTTGCGTTGGTTACGTTTTGTCACGTGCCGGGGTAAGGTAGTGTAAATTCTTGTTACGTTTCTGGTTACGTCATGTCTCAGGGTGTTACGTCATGTTGCGTGGTTACGTGGTTATGATACGTGGTTACATTACTGCTACGTGTTGTTACGTGATTACGTACTTATGTTACGTGGTGCTACGTGCTTATGTTACGCGATGTTACGTTGGTTACGCCTTGTCACGTGGTTACGTGGCGGTGTAACGTAGTGTGACGTCCTGTTACGTGGTTATGTTACGCGGTGTTACGTCTTGTCACGCGGTTACGTGCTTATGTTACGTTGTGTTACGTGGCTATGTTACGTGGTTACGTTTTTTGGTTACGTTACGTCTTCTTAAGTGATTATGTTACGCAGTGTTAGGTCTTGTTGCGTGGTTATGTTTGCTCGTTACGTTACGTCTTGTTACGTGGTTATGTTAGTCTTGTTACGTCGGTTAGGTTAGATGATAGGATTGAATAGACAATGAGAAGTCAAGGTAGAGATAGGTTAGGGCGTTCGGTGTGGGTTTAGTTTAGAATACTTCTGTATACCTTCACTGTAAACCAATATGCAGTTTATCCCTCTCCGTCTCGCACACTATTTAAGATATAAAAAGTTTGTAAGGTTTAGAAAAAAGTACATAAAAGTGATGTAACGTTGGATGAGAAATGTTTATAATCTAATTACTCTCTATATTACCATGAATACCTGTGACACTGTCTGAGTTACCTGTTAAAATGTGTTAAATACCCGACATACTACCCGAATCATATGAAAAATACCTTAAATACCTCTGGTAGGAATCATTGCTCTGAATTATCATGAACACTTGTGTTACTAACCGGTTTACCCTACATATATGCGATACTATCCGTATTACTCTTTATACTGTAACAATAAAAATGCTTAATTGGAATAATTGTATCACCGATCTACGACCTGCGTTTAATTACATGAATCAATCAAAATATACGCTGCGGGGTACTTCGATCGAGGGTCTGCGTCCAACCCTTTACAGGCACGATGCCGGGACGTTAGAACACAATATAGCCTTTGTTAGCGTTTAAATCTTGAAGTCAATCAGTCTAAATGATATTTTGCATGGACGAACATTACACATACACCAACACTAACCTCCCTAGCCTCTCTTCTCGTTTTCCTATATTTTCCCATATAAACACATACTCTACTCCTCAACCTCTGTCTAGATTAGCATCTCTCCTCGTATTCCCTATAATATAAAGCGCATTCATCTCCTTTATCTCTCTCCTAGCATAGGATCGCTCTCCGTTTTCCATATCTTCCACACATAAACGAATACCGTACTCCTCGGCATCTGTCTACCTTACTACCTCTCCTCGTATTCCTTACCTCTATCATATAAAGGGCGTTCCCCCCTCCTTCAGCATCTGTTCTACCTCGGATCTCGCCTCTTTTCTCTATCTCCCCCATATAAACGCATTTTCGTCCTTGAAGGCTCTCTCAACTTAGCATCTACCCTCGTTTTCTCGTCTCTTCATATTAACGCATACTCTACTACTCAAACCCTCCTAGCCTAATACCGCTCCTGAATTTGCTAGCTCCACCATATAAAACCCATATTCTACCCTTTAAGCCCGGTCTAGTCTAGCACCTCTCTCGTATTCCCTATATCTCCCGTATAAGCCTATATTTCCCCTCCTTCAGCGTCTGTCTAGTATACCGTCTGTCCGCGTTTCCCCTATCTTTCCCATAAAAACGCATACTGCACATCTCAAACTCGGTCTAGCCTAGCACTTCTCCTCATATTCCCTACCTCTCTCATATAAGGCACATTCTCCTACTTCAGCCTCTGTCTAGCCTAGCATCGGTCCTCGTATTCCCTATGTCTCGCATATAAACGAACACTCTGTCATTCAAACCCTCCTAGGCTTATACCTCTCCTCGGTTTGCTATCTCTCCGATATAAAAGAAATATTCTACCCTTCAATCCCTGTCTAGTCTAGTACCTCTCCTCGCATTCCCTATCTCTCCTCTATATAAGTCCATATTCCCCCTCCTACAGCATCTGACTTGCCTATCATCTGTCCACTTTTTCCCTATCTTCCCCATATAAATGCGTTTTCTTCCTTGAACCGTCGCATCTACCCCCGCGCAAAAAGTGAGCCAGGTCTCTCCTATATATACTACTATCGCCCAATTTCCTTAACCTGTCCTTTAAGCAAAATCTTGCAGAAAATGGTCCCCAGTCCCTCGGATGGATTTTGGAATCGAACGAGTGAAAATTGTGATTCTCTGGGATTGAAGCATCACATGGTTGTAGTTTCCCTAGTCATTGAAAAGGTTTATGAAATGGTCTTCAGACCTATGTTTATAGAGGTTATTTTAAATATGAAAATTAAAAGAAACATCTTTGGATTCATCATGAATTTCCTGGCTCATAGATAACTCAAAGTGCGCAATCCAGATAAATTGTTCCCCTTAATGGAAATGCTGAATGGTCTGCTTCAAGGTTCTGTAATGGGCGTACTTTTATTCCTTGTTGCTATAAATGACGTAAGTACCGTGATTAAATTCCCAGTAAAAGTATTCCACTTTGCGGACGGTATTACTCTTTTGTGCTGTGGAAAAATGTTCAACTCCCAACATATATTATCTATCATACTTGAATGATATCTACATCTGGGCAAACAATTCATGCTTCTTTATATCAAAAAAAAATATGAATTCCTAGCTTTCTCTAGGATCAAAAATGATTTACAAGGCGACATTAGTATCAATTTTGGTGGCCATAATTTACGTAGATCATACTTGCAAAATCCTTAGCATGACATTCGACCAAAAAACATACGTGGAAAGAACACATTAAGTCTCCCAAAGGAGAATGTCCATCCCGACTAAACTTCATGAAAATGTTATCATCTCCTAAGTGGGAAGCTGACTCAAAATGCTTAATCAACATTTACAAAGGTCTGATCCAGCCCGAACTAGACTATGGGGCTGTAGTTTATAGCTCAGCAAGTAAATGACTCCTCCAATTTCTTGATCCCATCATCAACACTGCTAATCGTGTAAGTCTGGGGTTGGTTCAGATCCAGTCGAAGCAGTAGCTTATTTGTGAAGTCTGGTCTTTTTCCCTTGGACTTAAGACGAAAAAAATTATGCCTCAACTTCTCTTCTATTTGTCCCTCAGGTAATCCAACAAACAAATACATTTTAATGCTCCAAACCCTTATGGTTCTCGTCCTTGTTATCCAAAACTACTGCGAGAAAGACTGCTGGAATACTACTCCGAGTTCCAAATTGAAAAACCATCTGTCCTTCTGAGAAAACTTACTCCTTTCCTTCTATGACAACATTTTACTCCATCCATTAATTTGGAGGTGCCACAAATACCAAACTACACAACAATGGCCAAATCAATAATCCTGCTAATGATCTCTTTGCTTCCTCAGAAATACCACAACCATCACAAGGTTGTGGTATTGATGGATGGATCAATAGTGATGGATCAAAACGAGACTAAAATTCTGAATAAGTCACAGTCACCACCTCATCTTCAGAAACTAACTCCTATCGCTAACCAGATTACTTCTCCATCTTTTCATGCGAAGCCTGGGCCTCCCTCAAAGCAACTGAAATAAGTATTCAAAGGCACAAAAATCCCCTGATTGTGAGCTTCTCAGTCTCCATGTCAACACTTACTGCTGTTGCTAATAGATTTTCTAATAATCTACTCATTAAAAGTATTCAAGAATATTTATTTTATCACCACAAGAACGGCTGCCAAATCTCATTCACATGGCTTCCGTCGCATAAAGGCATTATCGGAAATGAAAAAGCAGATGTGGCAGCTAAATCTGCTACGAGGTTCAACAAATTGAAGCTGATGTAGACGGTACATTTCAGGATACGACTCCGACTCCGACTTGCTGCTGGCAGGTTGTGGTTCAGCCCGAGTGAATTTTGCTGCGTACCCACCCTCAACAGGGTTTTACCGCAGGATGACTATTGTAGGAACTGATGGTTGAGGATGGCGTTTTTGTTTTAGGTAGATTAGAATTAGAAAGAAGGGAGGTAGTATATAGCTCCTTGACAGCTGCCTGTTTCAGGATATGAAAAAGATGTTTAAAACTTATATATGGAGATCTACACCTCAAGACTGCAACGTATTAGGAAATCTATTACAGAACCGGCTTTATCAAACTTTAATTTTCGAAGAAAACAGAAAGCCCTACTTACCAGGCTGCTCATCGGTCACTTCAACCTCGGCCATGGTTATCTGGTGAGGAAATCAAACAAAGATCCATGTCCGAAATGTTTAACCCAAGAAATAGCAAATCTCAACTTATCCACGAGTGTCCTGCTTTACTGAAAGAAAGAAGGAACTTAAACCTCAAAAGTGACCTGTATTTCTTATTTAAAATACCGAAGGAAGCAGGAAAGCTATTAAGTTAATAGAGATATCACAACTGCTGTCTGTTATATAATGTTATTTTATTTGTTAAAGCCAGATATTGTTACTGCAATAATCGTTCATCAATGTACTTACATATATTGCATTCTACTGCTACCAAAGTTCAACGTGTTGCATTCATGAACACAGTTCTAATTCATTTGTAATAAATTTTGTACATACATTGCTCTTTGTTATATAGCAATAGTAATATGGTCGCTGATGACCTTCGTTGTTATAAAGCGACCTTTAATAAATAAAACTTCTGGAAGAAGCTGATCTCTGCGAACCAAACCTATTGATTCTCGTGGCTAGCTGTAAATTAACACCGTCATGTTTACTCACCGTGATATACTCATCAATACCATTTCTATAAAGTACATTGCTCAAAGGCAATTCAGTAACTATAGCAACAAGGGCCTTTCTTCTGCAGTTTAGCACACGTGTTTACACAAATCTTTAAATTCATTGTGGATCATATTGATGTTCACGCAATCATAGTACTTATGGCTCGAATTTAAATTATGTTGTGTGGAGAGTATAAATATGTTTCCAATACATGTAATTAAATGTTTTGGTACTTTAAAACAGGATTCTTCGAGATAAACAGTATCAATATTGCGAAGCCTGCGCATGCTGCAAAAGAATGCAATCTTGCCTCCCTCTCATTCATGACATCGTCAAATATAAAAATTGAATTTTTTTGGATCAAACGGTTGCACTACCTCATCTCCATTTTCATAGGTACGCAATATCAGGTATATTTCTATCACTTTGAGCTAGTAGTGGTGATAATTCGGGTGTTGAAGAGGCTTTAATATAAATTTTGAAACCGAAGGCAATTCCCGTGAGGAAGAAAACTGGGTAATATGTCGGTTTATCCTGCGCGTATTGTGACGCAGCGGCTATGGCCTGAGCTTATCGGGAAGGCGCCGACCGACCGACCGAATAGTCATGAAGATATAGGCCGATGGGAGAGCGCTCTCATCCAGCGTTAACATAGGAAGCGTTATCAAGTTAACGGGATTGTTCTGAAACCTTTCTACTCCCCTCCTCCTGAATATTCTAGAACTCTGTAAAAATACTAGCAGCTATATAAGCGAGCGTGCTCGCGAGTGGATAAGTAAGTGAGACAGTAAATTTATGTTCTTGGTGCGACATAAAGTGCTGAGCATTCAGTGCATCATCTGTGTATGGTTGCGCCGATAGTTGTGACGTACAGTAAGTGCTGCTACTGCGAGGGATTAGAGGCGTCTTATGTTCTACTCCCAAGCGAGTTAAGTGGACAGAAGAAGCGGCGACTTCGCGTGTATTTCGTTTCACCGCTAGTGAAGTGACGGGAAAAATTGAACTAGATCACATCAGTGAAGTGACAGTGAAAACTGGATAAACTTACAATATACATATATCCATAACAGAAAGCTTGTAGAGAGGAGGTCCCGGAACAAATAAACTCGACAACCTACAAGGAACATGATATTGGATACGCCTCAAATAAGGAAGTCGCTTCAAGGAATTTGGCTGAAAAGATACTTGCAGAGTAGACCTGGAATCGTGTGCAGTTTTTGCACAAGCAAATTGGGGAGAAAAGCTAGGTGCAAGTTTAACTGAAAGGAAAGATTCTGTATATGTGCACGAAAGAAGTAGATGAACCTTACAAGGAGAGACTTTTCACCATTGATACCAATCATTGCAGCTTTAGCTGCGACGGCTGGGAGCAGTTCAGATATTCCCCGCAGTTAATAAAAAAATTTTGCAGTTACATAGTTTGTTGAACAGAAGAGACATAATAAGGAAATGAATGCTAACTTAAAAGGCCTTAGAAAGAAAGCCAGAAGTGCCCCTGACATACATATATATAGTGGTTGTTGTTTCAAACAAATTACTATGGTAGAAACTACCACCCTTATAAACCTTAAATTTGAAGTTTGACGATGCTACGCTGTTTAGTAATTGTTTGGCGGTCATTAATAGTGAACTCTCTCAGTGAATTTGTAAACATGGATAAAACTGGCCATCGTTATGTAATACAATACTTTCATTTGAAAGGTCTTAGTCCAACTAATATTAAAGCTGAGCTGGATTCTACTCTGGGGGAGTTTGCTCCTTCGTTTACAACAGTAAAATATTGGGTGGTAGAGTTTAAGCCAGACCGTGCGAGCTGCCAAGATGAATATCGCAGTAGTCGATCAAATGAGGTGACCACGCCAGAAATTGTGAAGAAAATACACAAAATAGTATTGGATGACCGTCGACCGAAAGTGCGCGAGCTAGCAGACATTGTAGGCATTTCAAAAAGTGCTGTACATCGTACACTAACTGAAAATTTAGACATGAGAAAGCTGTGCGCAAGATGGGTGCCGCCTTTACTCACAATGGAACCAAAGCAGCGTCGTGAGAATGTTTCAGTCAAGTGTTTGGCGATGTTTCGCTGCAATAAAGCCGAGCTTTTGCGTCGATTCATAACCATGGATGAAACATGGATCTATCACTTCACACCTGAGACGAAGGAACAGTCAAAACAGTGGATTGAAAGGGGAGAGTCGGCTCCAAAGAAGGCGAAGATAGTTCCATCTGCAGGCAAGGTCATGGCGTCAGTCCTTTTGGGATGCGCACGGGATAATTTTCATTGATTATCTTCAAAAAGGAAAAGCAATCAATGGCGAGTATTATGCAAACTTATTGTAGCGTTTGAATGATGAAACCAAGCAAAAACGGCCGCATTTAGCGAAAAATAAAGTTCTGTTTAATCAAGACAATGCACCACTTCACACATCCATTACCGCCATGGCCAAAATCAATGAGTTAAAGTTCGAATTGCTTCCTCATGCACCCTACTCGCCAGACTTAGCCCCTCTGATTATTTTCTGTTTCCAAAGTTGAAGAAATGGCTTGGTGGTAAAAGATTTGCCAACAATGAAGAGGCGGAGTTTACAGTTGATGGCTGTTTTGCAGAACTCGACGGTTCTCACCATAAACAGGGTATCGAAGCTATTGAACATCGCTGGGAAAAGTGTATCGAGCTGAAGGGAGACTATGCAGAGAAATAAAGATGTTTTTTCCCAAAACGTTTGTGTTTTCTTTGTTAGGTCGGGTACTTCTGGGACAGCCCTCGTACATATACCGCAGACCGCCTTAAGCAATCTAGGAATTGAAAGGCATGGTAAACGTTAAACATCCTTCATTTTAGGGGTGTATATATAATTGCCAAACTTCCCTTAAAATTCCTATTGAAAGGGAAGGCTGTTTTTTTTTAATCTAGTTACTTCAGAGAATGAAGAAGTGCTTGCTATTCGCAAAGAGGATCACTTAGTATCCTATTTCTGTAGTTTTCATATCTTCAAACCTCCAAACGAGATTGAAACCCAACTCGACGATGTTAAGATCCTGCATAATGCACGAAGATATCAGGATTTTAATACTGTCATTTGTAATCACCACTGCCTGCTATGTCTTTTATAAAACAGACTGTTGTAAGCATCCAATGTTCAAACCAAATTCTAAATTGCAGTGTAGATTTGAGTCCGAGGGCGTAATTTCCGTCTAAGTCAATCCGCCTCTTCGACTAGATGCTTAAGAACACTGAGATTATACTCTTGAATCTTGAGACATTATATTCGATACCAAGAATTGATACGAGTAATAATCTATTTAACCGAGCTAGATGGCTCCGCGATAACATATGAGGCCCCGGGTTGATTCCGACCGTCTATTCTAACCCTGGGTTTTTCGTAGTTTTCCCTGGTCGGTAGGCGAACGCTTGGTTGGTTTCTCATCTACCATGATTTCCTTTCCATCATTTCCTTTTCATTTCGCTTCCTTCTCATCTTTCAGGTGTGCTTCTAGGTTTCGTGGCGTATGACGGTGCCGGACAGATGACGCGGATGCGTGTTCAAAGGAAAGAATACTTCCCGTGGACACTAGAGAGCTGCTTATTGATGGGTCTTCATCGCCCTCTCTGCACAGCTCCAGTATGGGAACGGTCTTCGATCCTGGAACCTTTAGGGACTTCAGCGCGTCTCTGTGGCCTGTTTGCCTGCGGCAGTAGCCTCCGATGGTGCTTTCAGTTCATCCCTTCTTCCTAGGGGGTGTTAGCCACCATAGACCTATGTAAGTTGCAGCGCGCGAGGTGTCCCCTCTGTTGTATAATCTTTACCTATACCTAACCTAATAATCCATTTAATTATTATTTACAATGATGACCTTAAAGTAGTAGAGAATTCTCTTGAAAAATATGAGATAGCTGACATCAAAGTATTTCACAAGTATAAACTAAATAAACACTAAAGAGTAGAGACGTTTATTTCTAACCTACAACAATTAACTCTAGATGCAAATGACGGGATTAAAATTCTATATCAAGATGTCGATTTATATGCTCTACCTAGCAGTTATCTTCACATAGAGGAAGCTCTTACAAATGATAATGGAACGTCCACGACAGCAAAGCTCTCCAATAATGTAAATGCCTTCATGCTTGATGAAATTGGGAACATGCACGAAAATCCAATTATCTTCACATATGAGCTATTCTAATTGAAAATTATATGTAGAATCAGAAAACAATATAAGTAAAAATAATAATTCTAAATATCATTAATTTACAATTTAATCTGCAAATAGGGTACGTGAAGAATAACGCCTCCTCATTGGTTGCCATCTATGTTGCCGTTACTAGCACAAAAATAGAACACGTTGTGCTATGCGAAACGGAGACGCAATTTCCCTTTTAGTTTAGTGTATGGTGTAGTTAAATGCAGTTTTTGTGTAGTAAAATTATGAAGCAAAACGTTTTCTTTTCCGGATCAACATGAATTCCGACCAGATGTTAAAGTAGAATGGCTATAAATCGTGTATAGTTCCTCTGTGCACCAATATATCGCATACCTCCAGCAAATTGTTTATTCACATACAAAAAGGAGAAGAAGAAGAAGAAGAAGAAGAAGAAGAAGAAGAAGAAGAAGAAGAAGAAGGCTTTTGCTGTAGCGAACAAATATAAGGCTATCTCGGAGAAACCTACAACATATTGTTGAGAGGAACATTTTGATGTAACTTAAACGTATGGTAACACTTTTCTGTGTTTTAATGTTTAACTTTCTCAAATGTCAAGCCGTTGGAACCGTACATTTTCCAAATTTTAACCTCTTTTGGAACTATATTAAACGTTTCAGATGACTCCGTAACGTATTTAACAACATGCAGCAATGAATACACTAACACAACCTATCCTTTCTTGTGCTAAATTAAGACAACAGGGTAAAAATCAAAACATCTGATCATTCTGGTAGGGCTGTGAAGAACAATGAGCAAGCATCCATGCCATCTGTCCGACGCCCATCGACACTGCAGAGACTAGAAGCTTGCCTGAAACATGAAAGGAGAAGCGAAATGATAGGAAATGAGGTAAAGTAAATTCGTGTTAGAAGAGAAACCACCCTAGCATTCGCCTTGCCAAACAGGGAAAACCACATGTCCTCCGTGGTGTAGTGGTTACCGTGCTAGCCTCTAGTTCTCGAGGTCGCGGGTTTAAATCCGGCGGAGGGCGATGGATCTTTTCGGGCGTAAAACTTCTTAGCATGGCTTCCTACGGAAGGGTTGTAAAGCCGGTGGTCCCGTGTCGTAGATTTCCGGCACTTGAAAGAACGTCAAGCCTGATAAAGAGGCCTCTGAGCAAAATTACCGGTCTTTCACGGCCAATATAGAATGGGACGCTAAGGACCATAGCAGTTAAAGAGCGTTCATAAATAAACTCAATTTAGTTTTAATTTCAGGGAAAACCACGAAAAACCCATCGACAGTGTGGTCGGTCCCAGGAATCGAACCCAGGACCTCCTGAATGCGAGCGTCTCACGTTACCACGGAGCCAACTCGCTCGGTAAGAGGACCTCATTAACAACTCCCAGAAAATTCAAGTTAGATATATTTTGTCATTCAAATATCTTAAATATATGGTATTTTAATCAAAATCTTTAAAGCCATTTTTGAGAAAATAAAAAATATCGAAAATCTCTCCATCAAAAGTGTAGTTTGAGGTGGAGGATTTTCTTGCAAATTTTAGTATCGTATCTTAGGAAGATACTGAACTCAAATACAAAACTTGGTTTTGTCAAACATTTCGTTTTTTAGCTATACTGTTCATAGACACACACAACGCACGCTAGTTTTTCTAAAAAGGCTTGTTTTTTATTAATGGGGCTGAAAACATGTATTTCCGGTGAAATCTTGACATCGAATGTCTGGACGAAATGGAGTAGGTACTTCCTTGGTGGGTATGAATAAAGTATTGGAACATTCAAACAAATAAGAACGGATATCCCGAAAATGACTGATCTGCATTTTACGTGTAGTACATATTTGTCTACATTTTGTTGTTTTACAACTATACAAAATTATACAATATTTCTTCCGAATGAAGAGGTCTTTACAGACTATTCCCAGAGAATTCAAGTATACATTTTACTTGTAATGTAAATACCTTAAAAGTATATTTTAAGAAAATCATTATAGATATTTTTGAAAAAATAAAATCTTTCCACACATTTTCCATGTAAAGGATAGTTTGGGGTGAGGGGTTTCTTAGAATCTTCGTGTCCATTCTTTGGAAACTAGTGAACTTAAATACCAAATTTGGTATTTATCTGATATTTTGTTTTTGGATTATGCTGTTCACACACACGGATCTTTGTTCTAAAAATGCTTTTATTCGGGTTCAGAGAGTCTCAAAAATGTATAAACATGCATTTCGGTGAAATCTCGAAATCAAATTTTTGGGTGGAATGCTCTTCTTTGTCTACATACAAGGTACGTGGTAGACAAAGTAAAAATGAGATAATTAAATAAATGCACAACATACAGGTGGCTAAAATCTCCTGAAACTGTTTACCTGGCATCTTTATAATATTCTTGAATTATAAATCAAGTATGCGTGCACTTATTGGATTCAGAAGGGTTTGAAACATAGGTATGTTGCCGTTGAGTTTGGGATCTAGAAGTAGAAGTATACGCTCATTGCTTATTGAAGCCGCTTATACGTGAATAAGCTCCTATTTACGATGGATATTTAACTGCTTGTTTGTTCAGTGATAGCAACGGAAAGAGGAGTAATGAATATGCAATCAGCGACAATACTGCGCCATGGCTTGACCTATATAAGCTGAACAATAGCATTCGCGAGTGCGCTTGTTCACCACACTACAGGTTAATGGAACTTCACCTCCCTCTCCCCGCTTCAGAGAGGGCTCTGTGATCGTCAGCAATTAATTTGCACAACACCCTGGCCTGTAGGTAGTCAATAGTAGAGGAAGCTTCCATTTCTGAATCAAACTGATGAGCTCCAGTCGCCCGCTTCTACTGCAAATAATTCAAGGAATTCATTTAGACCTCATGCTGCCTCAGGCGTCGTACACAATGCTCATCTAAGTTAATATTTGCTTGGTTCTGGCATTAAATTTCTGTGCCGCTGGACTTAGAAAAAGTATGACGTAGTAAAGCGTTAGTGTTTAAGCAGATGTGCAGACTTCAGGAAACTTCTCCTGCCAATATTAATATTTTCAAGGAAAATGTAGAATTCATCCGGTCAATCCGAGGCTTGTTGTGAGAATTGAAAGCAAATCTAAAAAAGACGCCCAACGGGTTCCTAGCCCAAGGGGGACACAAAACTCGTCTGTGAGATCGTAACAGGACAGTGGGTCTAAGACTTGTATGGAAGAAAAAGAAGGGGGAGAAGAAGAAGTACTAAAATCTAATGGTCTTTCTCTTCCCAGCAGCGTGATCTTTCACTGAAAAATAATATTTTATTTATAAAAGTAAATCATTCCTTTGTTTACTTCAAATGGTATAGGTACTCTCCACGATTTTTACTTTCTCTGCCCTGTAGGTAGAGGAAGTATTGTATCCCACCCAAAAATTCGATTGCGAAATTTCACCGGAAATACATTTTTTGAGGTCCCTAAATCCAAAAAGGGCATTTTTAGAAAATGTCTCCACGCTCATATATGTTTAGTTTGTTGTTTTTTTTTTGATAGTGTTTAACAACCGTTCATACTGCATACACTGGTAATATATGAAATTAAACTTAATTGGGAAAGGAAATTTGGGAACGAAACTTTCCAGGCCTAAGACTGGCATTTGCCATTATGAGACTGAGAAAAACCTGGAAAAACCTGGAAAAACCTTAGTTCAGGGAGGACGCTCCTGGCTGGATTTGAATCCATGGACCTTTCGCTCACGAGTTCGTGCTTTAACAAGCTCTGCCATTCGTGTCGGTATGTGTGAGCAGTATAACTCAAAACTAAAAGGCGGATAAATACCGAACTTGGTATTTCAGTTAAGTGTCTTCCAAAGGTGCGACACGAAGATTTTCAAGAAAATTCCCCACACCAAGGTATTCACATGGAAAAAGTTTAAATATTTTTTTAATTTCCCAAATATGGCGTTAACGATTTTGATCAAAATACCATTTATTTATAATAATTAAACGACAAATGAAATGTAGATATTGAATTTTAAGACGAGTGGATTTCTTCTCTCCTCCCCAGTTTAATTTCCCTGAAGACGAAGACGTTGCAACCCTCCGAAAGGCTATGGCATTGAATTTTTCTATCTTTCCAAACTTATCCTACACACAGCTTGTGTGAAATAACAATTAAGTACCACTGATTGATCTAACAGTGGTTAAACTATGAAACCTGGACTTTAAGAATACTTACGACATTGTAAGTCGTCTTTGGGGTAAGTCATCTCAAAATGAATTTGAGGAGATCTCCTTGTGGTTAGCCGGAAAAAATGCGAGTCAGTTAGGAAATTTAATCTCCTGCCGCCACGTTGACATGATAGGTAAGTTGCTTAAGCAACCGGACGGAAATCATAAGATTCGTGGTTCAAATCCCGGCTGTGGCGTTGGAATTTTCAGTGCGATTCTACCTTTCTAATTTAAGATATATAATTATTTTAGAAGCTATTTGCATCTGTGTTTTCCACTTCTAACGCGCATCACTTTGTTAACTGACGGATTTATTTCAGTCTTTGTCTAGTATCTTCATATTATCCTGACTCATAACTTAAGGTTTTCCTCTCGACCTCGAAACACAATGATTTTACTTTGATATGGGAAGCGACTTATATGACGTAATTTTTACTTTCTGTACTACGTACTTAAATCAAATAGAGCAAGTACTGTATTTCATCTACAAATTTCACCGCTATTTCACCGGAAATACATGTTTTGAGGCCCCTGAATACAAAAAAGTCATTTTTAGAAAAAAAAGTCCGTGTGAGTGTCTGTGAACAGCATAACTCAAAAGCGAAAAGTCGCTTAAATATGAAACTTGATATTTAAGTTCAAGACCTTCCAAGGATGCGACACTAAGGTTTTGAAGAAAATCCCCTCCACCGCAAAATATCCCTCACATGGAAAATGTTTCATTATTTTGTAATTTTCTCAAAAATAGCTCTAACGATTTTGATTAAGATGCAATATGTTTAAACTATTTTCATGACAAATAAAATGCACATCCTTAAGTTTTTGGGAATAGCCTTTGAAGTCTTGTTTATTCCGAATGACTTTTGTACAATACGTAAACTGTAAGAGACAGACAAAATCTTACCGTACAAAGCTGTAATTCTCGTTAAAGCACACAATTTATGTCAAATAAAATCTTTTGTGGCGTTAACCATTTCCAAGATATTCTTTGTTATTGGTTTGAATTTTCAAATGCGTTATACTTCTCTGAACTACCAATCGCTATTATTTTCTTCTTCTTCTTTCTTTCTTTTTCATGTTCATGCAAGGAGAACAGAATGTCAAATCCATCACATAGCGACCGACTATGAAAACATTTGATTATCGCTTTAGTTTATTGTATTCTTCTTATACCTACAACGAAACGTGTAAATGATTAGTGAAGGTTTATGAGGTATTAACGAGAGGTAGTTAGAAGAATAAGCTTTTGTAAGAATAGTTTTTAGAAGCGTGGATCGAGAAGGCCATGTGAGTGAAACACATGAATTTGTTTGGTGGAAGGAAAGCATTATCCATTCCCATACGGTTGAATTCCGAATTTGGTCTCTTCCTGCGTATACAGACAAGTAAATTGTGTAACTATTTCTGTGCAGATATGCACTGTGTCTAAAATGAAGCTATGAAACGGATGGGTGACATCGTATGAATGTCGCACACGAGATTTATTTACTTATTTTGTTTATGTATTATTTAATGTTGACAGAATGACATGGCATTCATTCAAGTGTTGCCTCACGCGCTGGCCAGGGTAAGTAACAAGGCGCTATGAACGTCATTGGCACTAAAATAATCATGTTTATATATTTACGCTTGTGCCAGCTGGCCATAGTTCCAGTTTCCGTGCCACAAAGTAACATTTAGTCGATGGAGAGCACAGATGACGAACCTAGGTGCACTGACAATGGAAAACGTGCTGGTCGATAGTCCAATAGACAGAGAGAGAGAGAGAGAGAGAGAGAGAGAGAGAGAGAGAGAGAGAGAGGCCCTAAGGACTTGTGAATGCTGAGGAGACATGAAAGAGCATATTTGTGTCACAGAATTCATCACAGACACAATAGATCAACTTTTTTCTACCAGAAAGCAAAAGACAAAGCCGAAAGAAACCGAGATCCATTTCTGCAGAAAAGTAAACATCATTCCCGCCTGAATATATAACGTTTTGGGTAACATCAGGACATATTCTTCACCATAGCGTAACCATCAGACCTTGGCACCCCTGCACGCTAAAGCCGTGTATCCCTATCATTTTATACACATTTACAGAAAAATATCACTTGCTAATGTATGATTAACTATAGCTTTAGGCGGTATGTGCAAATATTATATGTAGTGATCATGGCACAATACTGCTATGCAAATTTCACAATATTGCTAAAAGTACGCTAACAATCAGTTGACATTTAAATTGTTGTTAGTAGGTACTAGTACTACTGCTACTACTACGACTAATAGAAATAATAATAACCATAATAACCTATTATGATTATTATTAATATTATTGTGATTATTACCGAGCGAGACGGCTCCGCCGCAACATGTGAGGCTCGTATTCAGGAGATCCCGGATTCGATTCCCGCCGACCCTTTCTGACCTTGGGTTTTTCGTGATTTTATCTAATCGGTAGCGAATGCTGGGGTGGTTTCTCATCTATCACGATTTCCTTTCCCTCATTACCCTTTCGTTCCGTTTCCTGCTCATATTTCAGTTGTGCATCTACGTTTCGTGGTGTATGGCGGTGCCGGTGAATGGCGCGGATGCTTGATCCAAGGAAAGAATATTCCCCGTGGACACTAAAGGACTGCTTGATTGAACGGGACGCTCATCGCCCTCTCTGGGTAGCTCCAGTAGTAGATCGGGTCTTCGAGCTAGGAAGGGACTTCCGCGCGTCTCTGTAGTCTGTTTGCTTACCTCCTATAGACTCTTGTGTTTCCTTCACTTCATCCCTTCCTCCTGTGAATTGGTAGCCGCAATGTATCTCCCGTAGGTCGCAGTGTGCGATGTTGAACAAGTCGTGCATCGCCCTCTCTGGGCAGCTCCAATAGTAGGACGGATTTTTGAGCTAGGAAAGGACTTCCACGCGTCTCTGTAGTCTGCCGCTCGCCTCCTGCAGGCTCCTGTATTTCCTTCACTTCATCCCTTCCTCCTGGGGAGTGGCAGCCGTAATGGAGCTCCTGTAGATCCCAGTGTGAGGTGTCCCCCTCCGTTGTATACCCTATTATTATTATTATTATTATTATTATTATTATTATTATTATTATTATTATTATTATTATTATTATTATTATTTATTAATGTAAACTCATAGTACAAAGAGGGAACATTTGTATGTGCGTGTGCGCGCGTCAAGGGTAATGTTAGAAATCACTCAACTGATTTTTGTACAGAAAGTTTATTAGTAGACGTTCTAGGTCATATTGCAATTGTTTTTCAGGTGTTTTACCTCACTTTTCGATTTGTCATGTTAACATGATGTTAACATATGCTAACACGATCTTGCTTTCATATCATGGTTCTCTCACGCTATAACTACTCACCTCATTAATAATAATTACTGAGTCAATGCTTTAGTACAAGAACTAAAAAGAAATTAATGAGTAACAGCCACGCAACATTCCCTACCCATTACCATTTTATGTGGATCGCTTGCAAATAACTGTTATTTCTTACCTACGCGGTTAATGGCGATAATCTATGAATAGAAACAATTTCCATTGCACTCATTTTAGTACTCAATGTTCATATTAGGGTTTGCATTACGATTACATTTACATTATCCACGAGAACAAAAAAAAATTTAATCTTCCTTAAATGCGATATATACGGAAGGCGTCTTGTGTAAACTTCGATCTGGGAAAATTTAAATATGCATACGCTAACGACGTCCTGCGCCGTGGCGCTTTGAGCTAGAGCGTGGTGCTCTGGTTCCCGGCCACCGAATGCGCCCGGGTTCGATCTCACCCATGGGGGGGGGGGGTGCGGATTTTAAGTCCCGGGTAAAGGACTGGTGCTCGCTCAAAATCGTGAGATAAGTGAGGAGCTGCGATAGGCAGCGATTGCGGCCACGAAGGTCAACATTCGGTTGGGGGATGCGTGATGCTGGCCACGTCATCCCCCCGTATCGGTTGGATGATTACTCACCTCTGCCATGCATACGTGGGCGTGAGGCCAGTAATCGGGTTGTAGATTGTTGCTTGGTTGTTGTCGGCCGTATCACCACGGGAGCGTTATTATACACTAACGACGACTTCAGCAGTGTTGATACCGCAGAATAAAATTATTTGACGTCAATTGTAAATTCGATATAATCTACATTTTCTTGTCTGTCAAATTTTCTTCTACTTTTCTTGGTTTTCTGTTGTACAAACTTAGACAATCCCAAAAACAATTTACGGAAAACTTATAATAAAAATTGTTTTTAGACTCAATATATAAAGCAACAGTATTTAATCAAAATGTTTAAAGCTATTTTTCATAAATAATATAAGAATAAAAATATTTTGCGACCGAGAATTGAATTGAGTTATGAAATTTCCTGATAATTCTTACCTTCTACCCTCAGCAATGCCTGACTAAAATGGGAAATTAGATGTTTACAGTTAAACTACTTTGTTAAGCTTTTCCATAGTATGTGAAAAGTGTAAATGACAGAAAAGTGTGCACTACAGGAAATGCGAAGTATTTAAATTACTAAAATATGAATCATTACTATTGTGTGCAGCTGTGTAGCTGTATAACAGATTATTCTTAAAACCCAATATTTATACTTTTAGACATACCTTCCGCCACAAAACCGCGGACTTCGTGTGCTCTTTACTAATAGTGGAAGGTTCAGATTTCTTGTGTGGGAAAAAATGGCCGGTTAGATTTCTCCCCTTCAAGTCACATTATTTTGAAAGAAGGAGCATAGTTCAGATTTTTATTTAAAAAAAATATAATCAGAAACACATTCGATGCATCGGTGGAAAGAGGGAAGTTCAAAGTTTTTAAAATTAGACTTATAACTTCCATTCAGTGGCGTAAAATAATGCTGATTGTCTACAGATAAATTACCAATATAATGAAAATAATTTTATCTAATAAATTTTGTTGTGAACCCATTGTTCCACTGTTCCAAGTCACTTCTGAAGTAGATTCCACAAAAGGCCGCCCTACCATGAGCACATTTATTGTGATATAAAAATTATAATCACTAAGAAAAAATTTGATTTCCTTGTGGAAAGAAATTAAGCACTGCTTTGGTGCTTCCGTGCAACAAATTGTGTTCTTGATAAATTCATTCAGCTCTAAAGGCCATAAAACTAAAATTTTAAACTTTCGTCTCTTCATGACATTCGGAATGTGTTTCTGTCTGTCAGAAGTTCTTTTATGTAAAAAGAAGATCTGTTTCTTTTCAATAACCTGGCGACTGAAAATACATCACTGAATATTCGCAGTTACTATTGCCTATTTTCCGGGGAAATAACCAAATCGTTGATGAGTTCCTTTGCTGCTTATGTAAGTACTCGTACTAATCTTATACTTAAGTCGTGCTTGTCTCTCCTCAGTATAAAAGGCATTAAATATCACATATTCTCCTGATGTTTTAGCAACTACCTCCTCGTAACAGACGACTTCTATTGATCCTTACTGACGCGATGGCGCTACGACGTGTGAGGCCCGCATTCAGGAGATCCCGAGTTTAATTTCCTTCGGGCAAGCCATTCTGACCGTGGGTTTTTATGGTTTCCCCGGGTCGGTAGACGAATGCAGGGGTGGCTCTTCTTCTACCACGCATTTCCTGTCCATTTAGTTTCAGGGTTAAAGGACCAGATGACGACTTTCGGTGTGATGCGGCGCGACGGCGCATTGTGCTATTTGAAAGGATTTCTCCCTGGTATTCTCTGAAATGAGAGAAACGACTACAAAATTAAATTGAGTTTTATTTATGGATGCTCTTTAACTACTGTGGTTCTTAGCGTCCCATTCTATATTGGGCGTGAAAGACCGGTAATTTTGCTCACAGGCTTCTATCAGGCTTGAGGTTCTATAACGTGCCGTAAATCTACGACACGGGACCGCCGGCTTTAATTCACTTTCGAAGGAAGCCATGCTAAGGAATTTTACGCCCGAAAAAAAATCCATCGCCCTCAGCCGGGTTTAAACCCGTGACCGCGGGAACTAGAGACTAGCATGGTACTCCTACATCACGGAGGACGGCAGAGAAAGGACTGCGTAGCCTGCTTGTGTTAACAGCTTGAGAACTCTGTTTTAAACTCAAGAAGATTTATAAAATCAAGCTTTGCTACAGGGAACAGAGCTGCTATATCCTTGTTAGAAGAAAGCAAGGAATTGAACATGAATGCTTGCGCTGCAGTAGCACTCAAACAGTGATTATTTCTTAGCATTAATAAGCATAATTTGTTATTATACACTTCGTTTCATCACCAAATAAAACACTAACTTAGAACTTTCCAGTCGCACACGTTACCGCGGCGCCACCTCACTCGGTCGCAGTAAGCTGACTGTTAACAGTAACATCCGCCGCTCTTGTACTAGAAACAAATCGCTAGGCCACAAGTTTATCCATCTCATCACGTGAAGATATGCGCCAAATGATCTCACATTAAATGCAATAATCGATCTGTTTTGGCATAGGATAAATGAGTTTGTGTCAACAGCCTCTTTACCACAGAGCAATCCAAATTCAAGCCACTGCTCTCATATTTTGGCACACCATAAGTTCCGTTCAAAGATGGCAGTTACTATGGTTTTCTCTAGCTTATGGAGGTAAATGACCTGAATCGGCCTAAGATCGGGTTCACCATTACTTACACTAGTGCTAAAAAAAGAGATGGAGAATTTAGAACCGTTTGATGACTGAAAACGTTTTCTGACATGCGAATCCACGTAGGCAGAATTTCCATCATTTCTTTGGCAGAAATATATTTTCTATTTGAAGTGTACCGTGGAAATGGAAGATAAGTTATTAGAGATTACTGCAATCTTCTAGCTCGTAAATGATAACTATATTTCTATAAAAATTTGCAATGGGATTTTTTCTTAATACAGAGATGAGACAATAGTAATATTTTGCAGCGTTGAGACATCTTAGTTCTGAAACCTAAACTGCCGTTTCTGCACAATTGTATTTAATGGACCTATCTCCCTCTTCCGCTGTGGTGTTATTTTTTTATACAATATTACGTATCACTATAAACGAAAACAGTCATCATCTGTGCTACTGCAGAACACAATGTTAATTTACACAGTAGAACTGGAAGGTCGATCAAACTGCTTCACTGAATTACGACTGCCAAATTAAGAACCGCAACCATGAAATCTTAAAAAAAGACCACTGAGACAGGAGATACTGAAACAATACTGCCGAAATTAGCGCCTTCTGGTAACGGAAATACTCAATAATTTCCTCATAAACCAATTTTTACTTTGTACCACGTACATAGTAGGTGGAGAAGGTATTGCATTTCACCCAAAAATTCTATAACGGTATTTAACCGGGAATGCATGTTTCGAGGCACCCTGAATCCAAAACAAGCATTTTTAGAAAAAGATCCGTAAGTGTGAGTGTGTGTGTATGTGTGCTATGAACGGCATAACTCAAAAACGAAAAGTCGGATAAATACCAAACTTGGTATTCAGGTGCAATACCTTCCGAAGATACGACACGAATTTCTTCAAGAAAGTCCTCCACCTCAAACTTCGCTTTACAACTACGCTTTTCGAATTTTTTCCTGAAAATGACTAACGATTTTTAGCAAAATACCATATATTAAAGATATTTTAGCGAAAAATAAAACGTATATCTTGAATCTTCTGGGAACAGCCTGTGAAGTCTTTTTCATTCGGAAGGAATTTTGTATAATCTTCTATAACTGGTAAACGTTAAGCGATAGACAAAAACAACTACACAAAAAATGTAGATCTCTATAAAACATGCAATTTATTTCAAATAACTCTTTTGTGGTATTAGCCATTTACGAGATATCCGTTGTTAATTGTTCGAATTGTTCAATACTTAGACATTCTTTTAAAGTCCTGTCGATTTTCAGCTGTTTCTCCTGATTACAGGAAAGGGTATGGAATTTTAAGGCCAGCGTGGAGCGTCCAGTTCTAAAACATTTCACTATTGCTATTCCCTTTCTATCTATAATGGAATGTGTAATGCAGCTATTTCCAGAAAGGTTTATCTCAATAAAATGAAAAAGATAGGAAAGTAAAATTTCGTAAGAGTAGGTTATTAAGGAGAGAACAAGCGCACTTTTTTGCGTTTATCTGGAAAAGGATAGGGAAAACCAGGCTAGACGCGGCGGGTCACGGAGGAAAATGCGTTTATATGGGAGAGATAGGGAATACGAGGGCTGATGCTAGGCAAGACAAAGGCCGAAGTAGGGGAATGCGCTTTATATGAGAGGGACAGGGAATACGAAGGCTGATGCTAGGCTAGACAGGGTTGAAGGAGGGAAATGTGTTTATATGACAGGGAGAGTAAAACCTCCGTTGCTATGCTAGGAGGTAGTTGAAGGAGGGGAGGAAATGCGTTTATATGGGAGAGGTAGGGAAAACGATGATAGGTGTCAGGAATTGTGATTAAACCTGTAATACAAAGAACCGCATTATTCAATAACTATAACAACAAAAAGTCTCAAGTATAGATCATTTGTAAGGTGTTCGAGGAGAGGTCTTTAGTAGAAAAACCACCTAAGTCTCAGTAGTAGGAGAATGGGCATTCCAGCCCACGTAATATGCAGGAATGTGTATTCATACGCAAATGAGGTTCCCCACCCCCTACCCCAGCTCCATGGTACTTTCTGTTGCAGCTGAGGGTCATAAATCTTGTTGAATATAATGGAAGCTTGGCACGTAAGCAATTAAGGCTGTCAATCAACTGTCAAAACGAACAAAGGAATAATAAATTACGCTTCTGTAACAAAGGCGGAGACGTTATTCTACCCATTCCATATCCGGTCACGTGTTTTTCTGCACTGCAGCAACTCACCCACAGTCGAATTGTTTAAAGACCACGTGCAAAAGGCTATCCATCAACTGTCAAAATGAACAATGGAGTATGCTGGACAAAGGATCAGACTCTTAGAACAGACCGGATCCGAGTTAACAAAAGGGACAGATGCTATTGTATCCCTTTCTATTTTCCAGAGCAAGGCTTCTTTAGAAAAAACCACCCGTGTAGCACCATGCTTCCACAGCCGTATAACAAAAGAACAAAGCTTGCCCTTCACCTGTAGAAATGAACAAAGGCTATGATAAATATGTTTGTAACAAAAGAGAGCCTGGAGCCTGCTAACAAAGGAACAGATTCTATTGTATCCCTTTCCATTGTTCGGCCACGTGCACGATTTAACAAAAGAAACTGGGGCGGGCTTTATACTCCCCCTATCTTTGTTTATCCGTGTGAAAGACAAAGAGGTCAGTTTACCTGCTAGACCGTAAACAATTCTACCAACACTAGTCAGCCATCATTGCGTTGGCTTTGCCCTGACGCCAGGTCTCTCTGAGTGTCTTCACGAAGTCCTACGGATATAACTGAACATAGTCATACAAGCTCTCTGTTAATATAGATGACTCTTTTCAAGCAGCGATGCCAAAAATCGCGCTTAATGTACTTCATTACATACATTAAACCTCTGTGTATACTTGGATATCCATAGATCGGTGTTCGATTCTTATTGTAATCAAAACGTTTAATGTTTTAATTGCTATTGAGAAATTGATGATTTGATAATATTATATCATTACCCTAATTAATGAAAGAGTGTTCAGAGGCCCCTAGTTCGAATCTTACCGTGCGAAACTCTAATGATTAATAACTATTAAACTATGATAGTATGCGCGGTCAGATTAAAATGTATTTAACAAATATGATTATTTATATTAAACACGAGGGTATACCTGGGAATATCCCAAATTGATACTTTGTTAGGGTAAAACATTATTATATCATTACTCTGATTAATGAAATACGTTCACGGGTACCCAGAGGTCCTAGTTCGAACCTTACCCTGAGACTCTAATGCATAATAACTATTAAATTATGGAAGCATTCACGATCAGATTAAATACGTATTTAACATTACAGTATTTAATGAGTTGTATTCTTAGGGAGCTAGAGGCCCTATTTCGAATCTTACCCTGGGAAACGCTATAAAAATATTAAACTAGGTGACTGTGGTCAGTTGGATTAAAAATGCATTTAAAAATATAATTGTTTATATTAAACCCTGGCGTATACATTGGTATCCTGATACCTAGACACGATTCTTTATTTCCTTTAGTTTGCTTTTTCTAACTATCTCTTTCTTTCTTTTCGACTTGTAGACATCCAAGTGTTCACATATACACGAGCACTTGCACATTCATCATCAAGCATACACCAGCGCACACGCTCACGCACCAGTGCACACACGCGCTCACACACGCGCGCACCGCACATATACACACACGCGCGCATGCGTCTACAAGCATGGACACACACATTAGTGTACTTTAATATATACACTCGTATTCACACACCTCATACGTATACAAACATAAACACATACATACACCAGTTCACTTACACACTCGCACACTCACACACGCGCACGCATATGCCTACAAGCATAGACACATACAGCAGTGCACGCACACACACATACACACACCCATACACACATTCACCAGTGCGCTTACACGCACACACACTCACCAACGCACACACACATGCATACGCCTACAAGCATAGACACATACAGCTGTACACGTACACACACACTCACACACGCACACACACACATTCATACGCCTACAAGCATAGACACATACAGCAGTACACGTACACACACGCACATACACACATATTATTGGAAATTATTGCCTTTACAGAATTCAAGAATCTTTGTCTCATTTCACTGTAACCTAGCAAAATGTAATTCTTTTCAGGCTACCATCTTCACATGACTTCCACCCCAACGTATTTTTTATAGATTGTGTAAAGACATTATGGAGGTACTCAGAGAGAGAGGGGGGGAGGAATTGAAGAGAGTAGGGATAGAAGTGCTGAGAACCTCTGCGCATGCGCAGCAAGAGATGATGTCATTGGGTGCAATAATCACGTGACGTGTATTCATACCCCCACCATGACGATGTGCAGATATCACCTGGATTGGGTTTAGATGCCTATATAAACAGATATCAGCGCATGCTAGAAACATTGTGAGCTGATTAACTCTATATTTAAATTTTAAAGAACTTAAAAAGCAGCGCGATGTGTTTTTAATTTAAGAAGAGGTGCGGGCCATCTACACGTACAGCGTTCAACACGAAACAATGCAAGGTAAACGAGTTTTACATAACTATAAAAAATCTCTGTTGGCTTTTACAATGCATTTAGTTTTGTTTAAACGATGCAGTACATGAAAGACGATTCGTTGCAAGAGAATCGTAGTTTTTTAACCTGAACCTTACACTCACACGGATTTCCCAGTGTACCCGTCTTCAGTTCGCAGGATTTTCTCTACTCATTCTTCTTATATTAACATTCACACGATTTTCGCTACACATTCTTCTATTAACATTCACACCGTTTTCTCTACACATTCTACTTCTGTAAACATTCATACGATTTTGCCAACACATTCTACCTCTATTGAAATTCACACCATTTTCGCTACACATTCTTTTATTAACATTTACACCATTTTCTCTGCACATTCTTTTACATAAACATTCATACGATTTTCTCCGCTAATTCGTTGTTTCTTATTCACACGATTTTCTCTACTTATTCTATGTTTCTCTGCAGGTTCATCTTCCATGAACATTCACATGATTTTCTGTACTTATTCCTTGTTTCTCTACACATTCAAGCAATTTTCGCTACACGTTCTTCTATTAACATTCACACGATTTTCTCCACACATTATTTGTTTCTCTACACATTCATAAGCATACTTGCAAAATCTTGGTGATGTAGCACAACACATGCTTTAGTTCTTATAAAAAGAAATGCATAACTTCTCCTTCAACTTGAATAATGCCTTGAAAATAATAATTCATATCAATGTCTGTTACAGATTGTTTAGCAGATAGACTTAACAAGATGGATGAAGAGCGTAGTTTCCTATCGACTCGGCGAGTTCAAGATCTCGAAATAGGTCTTAAATATGAGATAAAGTCCTTAAAGAGAGCTCAAACAAGATACGGTACCAGGGTCGTATCTTCGCTGGAGGATTGTCAAGTGTTCTTGCCTGCGCGCTATAATTCGTTAACGATCAAGAGCTTGCAGAAATACCTGGAAACTTACAACTTGAATATAACGTTATGGCAGAGATGGGGAAATTTAAGACATGTACATTGTCTTTTTTATCTGCAGAGAAGGTATGTAGAAATGTCAAACTTAAGTATATTGAATGCACTCCTATTTTACAATGAAAAAGATTCATAAATAAAACAGTTGACTTGTTGATATTACATGTAAATATACAAAAGATACATATTATAGAATTTTATAAAAAAATTCACGAAATCGCAATATCACATGTTTTGAATTTAGTTATATCTAACACATTGAAATAACGAGTGATATCCGAATGTTTATACAAATATTTTGTTTCATTTCCTGTAACCTAACAAAATGTAATGTTTTTCAGGTTACCTGTACTTGCAAAGCACATTTTCTAATACTTTCATTGTGTAATGTTTCAGACGGTGCAATAAGGGGAAGAAGAAGCGGACTGCAAAGGAGACTGACGCTATTGGAGGATAGAATAAGCAACATCGAGACACCCAAGAAACATGTCGGTAAGAAGCGGGTGCCGAGACGTTTACATCTTGAAAAAGCACAGCGTTAAGATAGGATTCTTCTATGATGTTCCAGTGCTTATAGTGAAAAACACAAATTTGTATACATGACAATTCAAGACTGGGAGATAATTCGAGAGAGTTTTCCTACATTCAAAGCATTCCTCCAATCGGGAAAGTGTCCGCGTGTGGAATATTGTTTTCTCTTATAATATTGTTGCTTATATGCAAAAGTTCGAAATAAATTTTTTAATATTAATTTAAATGATTGTGAAATACTTTTAAATAGCGATGAAATTTGCAGGCTAAAAAGACTTGAATAGTTTATAGATTACCATTTAGGTAACGTAGCTGTTGCAAATGTAATGACATATGCCAGAAAGAGGAGTTGGAGGAAGAAACTGATGGAAATGCAAGATAAATAATAATAAAAAGAATGAAAGTATGCTTTTATATTGTGTTTTTATTCATTAAACATCCTTACATTCCTAATGAAAAAATAAATCCTTACAATGATTAGTTTAAAATATAGGCTGTATCACATGAGTCAGAGACTTATATGTAAATACTTTATCGTGAATTATTAAACAATACAATGTGGTCTGTGCAGGAATATTTTGCACTAGCTTGATTTTCTATTCTGATGTTGACAGCACCATTTACAACCTTCTGGTTGATGTGAGCAATCTATAAAAAATATAGGAGCTAATTTAAGAAAATCTTTTCTTTTCAATAAAGGATAATTCTCTTTTTCATAATAAGAGCTTTGAAACTTTCAGTACATATCATACAATGATGCAAATCTCAAGTTTCCAAAGTCCAAATTCATGTCATGATAGGGATAACATTCACTATTAAGATAAAGTCTCAAATTAGTTATGTTACAATGTTCAAAAAGGGTACAGTCTTTAGATACATTACTCGATCTTAAAGTCTGAGCACCCAAAATGACAAATCTCGGCTTCTCCATTTTAATGTGGTGGCGACATCCAGGTGAATGATTTAGTTTGTGGCACAGCAGGCTGAGTATGCAGATCCATGGTCCTAAATGGGAGATACAGCGCCTTGTCCGTCTTGATAATCTTGAGAATTTCAACCTTTTCAGCATCAGAAAGTCGAATCACAGGCATTCTCCACTCGATTCGTGCAAGTTTAACGCTTGCATTCTGTTCACCCTAAGGTGCTATGATACAGTTTTTAGAATCCTTGGATCGAATCAACACCAACTCAAACTTGCTATTGAGTATGAGTTCCTTGTGGTCGTCAGCAAATCCCAGAAGCATCGAAAGCGGTACTATAGCGTTGAAGGCTCCATTTGCGGCATTCACGATGTCCATGTCTTCTCCAGGATAGCACCATCCAGCATTCAGCAGACGATCAGATTCCATGGGGTTGAGAGCAGTATAGTTGCGTAACGTTGATGCGATCCCGGAGTTCCTGGTTCGATCAATAGTTAAGCCGTTCATATCCAGTCGAACTCCTCAAATATGAAGTAATAGCGTTATTGGTAAGCTTTGCAGTAGTAGCTGCTCCATTAGGTTTAGTAATACTCCCCTCGATGTATAGATAACTTCGATTAGGTAAAGTATATAAATCCTCAGCTTGACAAGAGATTCTAATCTCGTCATTAGCGTCCAGAGCTGATGTATTATACGGTAAAAACAACACATGTTCCTCTTCTTTAGCGATCTCATTCTCTAATCTCAGTGTCCCGGTAACATTTAAAATGTCCATGATTATAGGATTCTGAAGCCCAATGCCTGGAGGAACTGTCGATTACGCTTTGTTAACCCGATGGGTGTCAAGGGCAGAGTGTGAACAGTGCATCGAATCATTCCGTTATTATATCCTCCACGTCGCTGATTTCTTCTTCTAAAATCTATGGGCATTATGCTTATATCATTGTTTCTAAAGTCTATGATATTGCTGTTCTGTCCCACTACACGAAGGCTGATTTGCTCTATGAAGTGGATGTTTATGAATAACAGGTAAATTGGATTTGATGATTCTTGTGAAATATGATATCCAAGCGTAATAGAAGGGAAAACCTCATAGATCGAGTGTCTAGTTTTACCATCGAGGAAGGAGACTGATGTAATACTGAGCTAAATTCGTATGATCCTCAACTTAAATATATTCACCAGGAAATCGATTCAGCCAGCTGATTAGCTGTAATAACTTTGTCGCTGAAGCCCAAGAGCGAGCCTATAGAACAATCATTGGAAAAAATCAACAGTGAAAGTACATTTAATTTCAGCCTTCATTGTGTTATTAATGATCTAATAAAGAAGACATTCTCATCCACCTCTAGCTTATCTCTGATGTATTCATTAATATCAGTAATTTCATAAGTTCCATCACATATATCAATGATCTTTATTTCATCATTATGCATGTAATGAAATTGATTATTACTCCTATCAACATTGGGAATGAAATAGAAGGTTTCAAAATTCAATAGAGCAATCTTATAATGACCCTTTGGATGTAACTGAAGAGGAGGATTCAGATATGTAGTAAGAACAGACTCGTTGCCACTGGCGTCAATAGTGTAACACATTGCGATATAAATTGCAAGCACAAGTGCCCGCAGGTGACCGAACTGAAACTCTGAAACCTCTTAGTGTTATACAGAACCTTAACGCCTCTGAGGTACCTTTCTATCTCTTTTGGAGGCTTCAAGTTTCCAAAGCTATCGAAATAAAATGACACGTTACTATCCTTCTTTATAGCAACCCAATGAGTGCCTTCATTCTCTGAAGTATCGAGATTAACAATAATTCTCTCTCGGTAACGAGGTCTTGTGGGCAGCTGATCGATCATGTATACACCTCTAAAATGAGGAATCTTTAAACGCTTGGCATACAACTCGAGGTCTATGTTACTCAAGGCTTTTTCCGGGACAAGTATAGCCCTCTGCCTGAGTTTTTTGAATTCCCTTTCTGGCTCTGTCTCCTTTTCGTTTCGATGTTCCTCCCCTTATTCTTCTTCACTCGAAAACCTCTCCCTCTTGTTTCAGTTTCTCTGTTATGTCTCATCATATCGGCAAGTTGTTTATCTGCAGCTTTTTTCTTATTTACGACTGTAGCAATTTGTTATGCACCTGCAGCGGGGCTCCTATGGCTGCAATAATTATTATGAGAGGTAGAAATCCTCCTTGTTTCTTCTTTTTGGACCCACCGCCAACAGATACCTTTCCCTCAATTTCTCTCTTATGCCTCATCATTTCGGCGTGTCGTTTATCTGCTGCCTTTTTCTTATTTACTGCCCGAAACAATTTGCGCTGCACCTCCAGCGGCAGCACATAGAACTGCAATTATTGGCAAGAGAGGTAGAAATCCTCCTCGTTTCTTCTTCCTGGATCCGGCACCAACAGCTACCTTCCCCTTCATAATTGTTGTTACTAGTCGCGCTGCCAACTTTTCACCTAATGTAGCATCAGATGATTGCACTCTTTTCCACGCCGTTTCAGCCAAGATCTTGTCAGCAATGTTTCTCGAAGCAGAGTCCTTATGCTGAGCGTAGGCAATGTCGTGAAGTTTGCACGCTTCGTCTAAGGCAAGCGTGGCGAAAACGTCTTCCTTCCGCGAGTCACCAAATATACAACACGCACTGCATTACTCAACAGCTTGTGAAAATCAAACGGACGGTTGCAGAGAGGGAACGTGCGCCTGCGAGTCAAAATAACTCGCGAGTCACGTTTTCGCCACCTCTGGTCTAAGGGGTTGATTCCAGGGTCTCCTCTCTTTAACCTTTTTTCTAGCTTTGTCCCAGGTCCGCAGTATCTGTAACCAGGTAAATGCACTTCAAATGGTAGCAGGTTAATGAGAGAGTTAATTAAACCAGAGGCTCTTGCGACCTTAACCTCGTTAGCTCTCATGGTATACTAATTGATTTTATTGTTGCATAGTTCTTTTGTACTCTGTCATTGTTCACGAGCATTAGCATATATTCATTAAGTATTAATTATTGATGTTAGATTGTATGATAGAACTGGTGAAGCAAGCTTGTTCGCTACCTTTTCAGGTGCTAGACTTTGAAAGCGGCTTTATACGCAATCGTCACGGAAAGCTGTTTACTGGAAGTGTTAGCTGTATCATTGTATTTAAACAAATAGTGTAGAATCACAGGTGTTCGTGATAATTTCAATCACTGATTTTTATCGCTGTTATTTAATGTAATTTCAGATAATTCATGTAGTATCACAGAAATTCGAGTCCATTTTTAAAAAGTAATTCAGTTTCATAAATGTGGCTACTAAATCTGCAACTAATGGATTACCTACCGCTGTTACCACACGACATCTTGTTGGTACCGCTGCTAGTATTGTGGCCATAACTGATGCTGCTGCTATTGTTGTAGCAAATACTGCTATAGCTGTAGGATCTGTTACATCAATTGTTTTACCGCTGCTGTGTATCTGCTACGATAGCTGCTGTATTTGCTTCTCCTACAGCTATTGTACTGACTGGGTCTAATGTTGCTACAACTGTCTGATGTGATACTTCTATTGTTGTAGCTGATGTTGCAGTGTTGTATCTACTACTACAGCTCTCGTGTTTGATGTTACAGCTGCCGTGATGACTGCTGTTGCTGTGGTGGGTGAATCTACAGCTGGAATATCATTGCTGTGATTCTTGCTGTTGCTAAGACTGCTAAATCTATAACTGCTGGATTAGCTACTGCTACAGCTGCTTTATAACGGGTTATTGTCGCTGCTATTGTAGCAGATGTTTCTACAGCTGTAGGATCTGTTACATCAATTGTTGTACAGCTTCTGTATCTGCTACGGTAGCTGTCGTATTTGCTTCTGCTACAGCTATTGTGCGGGCTGTGGTTGATGTTTCTGTAGCTGCAGGATCTATTGCTGCTATCGTTGTAGCTGCTGTTGCTATAGATGCTGTATCTGCTACGACATCTGTCGTATTTACTGTTGTGATGCTTGCTCTTGCCGAGGCTCCTGAATCTACGGTTGTTGCATCAGCTGCTACTGCTGCTGCTACTTCTACAGATGTTGTGTAACCGGTTGTTGCTGCTGTAGCTCTTGCTGCAGTGGATGTTACTGCAGCTGTCGAATATGTTGACGTAACTCATGCTTTAAACAATCACGAAATGAAAACTTCATTTTAATAGATGATTCATAGTATTACAGATTACACTACCTTTATATACTTTTCTAGACCATACAAGGTTTTATATGTTAAACAGTTAGCGGGTGAGACGGCAAGGATGAAACAGTTAGAGTGCATAGAAGTAGCATAACTAATGCATCCACATGGTTGAGTAGATATTATAACATTTTTAGACAGCTTTATTGTTTTATATGTGTGCATTTTTGTTCAAGTGTAGCAGCTTTATCAGTTAAATCATTGCTTCATTAAAAAGGATTGTAACGGTAGACGTCTCTATCCTTTATCTAAGCTTAAGACTGACACTAGTATTTGCTCCTAATGGCAGGGTTACCGCCTTCCCTTCCATCTTTTCCTTTCTTCTGCTTGTGCATACACAGCACGTGAGTAAACTTCAATTTGTTTTAAGATTGTAGACTCGTGGAGAAAATCTTCATCTTCGAATTAAATTCTCTTAAGCGCTGTTTGTAATACTGTAATGTCCATATGCATAGGTAGTTATTCCATCCTCGGCAATAACTCTTTTATCATCAAAGGGATTCAATGTAATTGTATTCACTTGCACTGTTGCAACAGCGTGCTTTCGTGATAGGATTAGATTCATGGGCGTTCTGATGATTTCACGGCTTTTAAGACAGTTTGTATATCTGTCAAACGTAATGTACTGCTTAATAGCGCTACGTTTTATACCTTTAATGTTTTTTATCATCGAGCCTTGAATATCTAAGGCGTACATCTTAGGTCGTATTCCCACAAAGCGTAGGATGATTTTGTTATTAGCCTCATCTTTAAATTTTCCCAGCACCTTTTTGTTCTGAGTAGAGCGACATATATGGTTGACAGGGTAATCAGATGTATCGAGATGCTCAAGAAAGCGTAGCTTGTCCTGGTACATATCTTCAGTTGTTACATGATGAATGAATGATTCAGTGTCCATATACATAAGCTTCAGATTTTCAGCTGCGTAATATGGTAACAACACCTCGTAATGATAGTGATACATTAATTTCTTGGAGATATCCAACACACTCATACCAATGTATATAGGCTTGTTGAATACGATCTGACGAGAGGCCATATGTACAGCAGCTAGATTAGCGGCATATATTGTCCTATCGATGAACGTAGACTTGGCGATCAACTTCTCCAGAGTCTTCTCATTTGTTACTAGTCGTATATACATACGGTTACGCAGGTTCTCCATAGTTTTTCCAAACATGGCGTTGTTAAAGAGCTTGTAGAGATCCTTCTCGAAATCATTTGCAGCTTGTTGTCGTAGCCTGTTGTTAAATTCCACATAAGGTTTCAACCACCGAGACTGTCTGAATCGTAGCACGCGATGCATTTTTGTTAGCTGTAACCCGTGATTAAGAGCTTGCTTCAAAGTCATGTAATGCACTACATACTTCTTTCGAGGTCCCAGATGAGGTATCAGTTTCTTTGCATTTGAGTCCTTAGGTTTCATGCACTCTGGCAGGAAAGGTAGATGGTTGTGTAGATCGTGAAGTTCTGCAGGATACTCGATGTTAACTTCTAATATGTACCCATGAGGATTATCTTCTTGTAGTCTTTCTTTGTTGATTTCTTCAGGTGAAACCCACTGAAATCCTCCATAAGGGAGGGCGTGGCACATTGCACAACCATATTGGTTATTATCGTCCTCGTATGTAATAAATTGGGTTGGTCTCGACGGATCAAACTTCGCCATATACGTGTTATTAGCCTCTGCATACCGATGGGAAATTTGGCATAAACCTCCTCATATACCTGATTCCACAATGAGTAGTTGATCATAATCTTGTAATAGCTCCAGCTGAATTCCTGTATACAGTAACATATCATCACATGTAAGTCCTGCAGAGGTAGAATAATGTGCTGGAGCAACGTTATGTGTTTTGAGGTTTTGCTCTCTGAAGGTCCTAAAGACATCAGCTAGAAGAAGCACATCTTAAGTTAAGTAGAGATCGCTGTACTCGCCTAGGTTTCTCACATTAAACAGCTTCCATACATTTCTAGCATGGTCATAGTCAGTATCAATAATTTCTTCTTCATTTAATCTATTGTAGAAGGAGTCCTTAGGAGGCAAGCAGGTATCGTTCAAAACATCTCATGACGTGACAAAATTATACGGAAATACACCCTTACGTGTCATCAACTTCAATTTATCTTCTCTGAAGTACTTTTGCGTTTCAGGATATGAGGTTAGATTTTTTACAAGCTTATCCAAACTTATACTGAGAAAACGAAAACTACCCACAAACCGAAGCTTTATATCTCCTACATACTTGGTGAATGAGATATAGCTTTCTTCAGAGCTAGGAATTACCTCAACCCTCTCACTTGTACAACCTAGCTCCTTGACAATGAAATGCGAGTCATGTCCGCTGAGGTTGTGCATGAAGACTGGGATATATTTAGGTGTTTCAGGCTAAATTGCATTCATTATGTAGACTTCCACGATATTCGCTACTGATGTGATCATGGACGTGTACTTTATAATGCATTTCAGTAAAGGCTTTTCCACACAAGTAGCATACCGTAGAAGACTCAAAATCCTTTTGCTGTTGGTCCGTAAGTTTCAGAGGCTTTGCAGATTTGTATACATTATTAATTTCCTTTGCAATGAACGATAGGTATTCCATAAACTCCTTAGCAGCATGAACACCACGATATACATGGGGTTGCTTAGGAAGACCAGTTTCAATATGTTCAACACTGGATGTAGGCTTCACGTAAACACAGAAGCTCATTGGTGTGTGCTCTTGATATGGGGTTGTATAGGAAGTTTCAGGATTTGGTATACACGTATGACATTGAGCGAGAATCTGCGTGTTGATTACATATGACTGAATGTTCTTCCAGTTTATCCAACCCGCTTCGTCCATATCGATCATCAAAATGTGCAAAACAGCGCTTGCAGATATAAACACGTCCATTACGCTTAGTTTTCTGGCGTCGAACGAGCTTCTCAAAATTCTTTATATATACATAGCTTTCCACTACTGTCACTCAATAGTAGCAGATCACTGTGTTCAGCTAGTTCAGTCTCAACAATCCTTATAGGATACACTTCATGCTTCTCATCCAGCCCGAAAACGTTGATAGACATCCTGTTAAGCTTCTCAAATTTAGGTATTTGAGAAAATGGGGTAGGGTAAGAAACACAGCTGAAGTTGTACTTATCTTGAAGCTGTTTGTATTTGCTCACAGGTTGCGCATCCTTCTCGACCAATTTAGCTAATACGGAGTACATGAAACATTTCTCATCGCTAAAGTTCTGAATGTTTATACAGGCTTCTTTATTACCGACAGATTCTGGTAGTGGAATGTAGCTACTTCCTTGTAACGGATTGTACTTGTTGATACGTAGTCGAACCCTTTCCACAGCAAGTAGCGCCCAGTTGCTACCCTTAAGCTGTGTTTCCTCCATTTCAGTAACCAGTTTCTTGTATTTCGCTTCCAACGTTGACTGCAGATCCGTTTCTAAGAACACAGGCTGATTCCGTGTTTATATGTTTTGTCACAGGTTTCTCCGATACTGTTTACAAATCGGCACTCGGCTAGCGGGTCAATTTTTACGCTCTTGTGAATGCTAAGTTTTTTATGTACAGCCTGGATTATCCGTTGTTTTGCCTCATTCAGATACATGTTCAGATCCTTCGTTGAATTGCATCGTATAAAATACGATTTCAATCGTCCTTCGAACGATGTCTCGTATTCTTTCATATCACAGTCCTCCATTGTTGATAACAACTAATGTTTAGTAGGCTCCAATCTTTTTTTCTTCTGAGGTCTGTTTATTTCACATACATCTTCATGTCGCTGACCCTTATAACCATCTTTGAAGGTTACATTAAAATGCTTGCATTTGAAGAGCCTCTTGCACCACATATGATGCCTTCTCTTGTCATAACCTCGGAGGAATTTCTTCCGACATTTACTACAAGAGTATCCTGATGCAATAGGAATTATGTGCTTATATGCAGAGTTAATCTTCCTTATTCTTAATGTAATAACGTATTAATAACTGTTCAATGAAATGTAGGCCTCTTCACCTTGATAAGACTTTAGAAAGCTGATTATTCCTGGGGAGAAGACGATGTTAACACATCAAGACTCATTGGCACAAAAAAGACTAGTGACTGAAGGTATCCTAATTATAGAGGTGACTCGGACCTTTTTAGAAGAATCATACTGAATTTTTAATAATAAAACGATGATTAATGACGATATCTCTTCTATTGAAGACGAATAGTCATGGTTAGGGTAGGGGATGAATACACGTCACGTGATTATTGCACCCAATGACACCATCTCTTGCTGCGCATGCGCAGAGGTTCTCAGCACTTCTAGCCGTACCTGCTTCAATTCCCTCCCTCTCTCTCTGTGAGTACCTCCATAATGTCTTTACACAATCTATAAAAAATGCGTTGGGGTGGACGTCATGTAAAAATGGTAGCCTGAAAAGAATTACATTTTGCTAGGTTACAGTGAAATGAGACAAAGATTTTTGAATTCTGTAAAGGCAGTAATTTCCAATGATATGTGTGTATGTGCGTATGTGTGTGTACGTTTACTGCTGTATGTATCTATGCTTGTAGGCGTATGTATGTGTGTGCGTGTGTGTGTTAGTGTGTGTGTACGTGTACTGCTGTATGTGCCGATGCTTGTAGGCGTATACATGTTCGTGTGTGAGTGTGTGTGCGTGTAAGCGCACTGGTGAATGCGTGCATGGGTGTGTGTATGTGTGTGCGTGCACTGGTGTATGCTTGTTGATGAATGTGCAAGTGCTCGTGTATATGTGAACACTTGGATGTCTACAAATCGAAAAGAAAGAAAGAGATAGTTAGAAAAAGGAAAAGAAAGGAAATAAAGGATCGTGTCTAGGTATCGGGATACCAATGTATACGTCAGGGTTTAATATAAATAATTATATTTGTTAATTGCATTTTTAATCCAACCGCCCATAATCACTTAGTTTAATATTTATTATAGCGTTTCGCAGGTTAAGATTCGAAATAGGGCCTCTGGGTCCCCAAGAATACAGCTCATTAAACACTGTAATGCCATATAAAAATTAAATTATATTTGTTAAATACATATTTAATCTGATCGTGCATGCTTCTATAATTTAATAGTTATTATGCATTAGAGTTTCAGGGTAAGGTTCGAACTGTGACCTCTGGTTACCCGTGAACGTATTTCATTAATCAGAGTAATGAGATAATAATGTTTTACCGTAACAAAGTATCAATTTGAGATATTCCCAAGTATACCCTCGTGTTTAATTTAAATAATAATATTTGTTAAATACATTTTAATCTGACCGCACATACTCTCATAGTTTAATAGTTATTAAGCATTAGAGTTTCGCACGGTAAGATTCAAACTAGGGGCCTCTGAACACCCTTTCATTAATTAGGGTAATGATATAATATTATCAAATCATCAATTTCTCAATAGCAATTAAAACATTAAACTTTTTGATTACAGTAAGAATCGAACACCGATCTATGGATATCCAAGTATACACAGAGGTTTAATGTATGTAATGAAATATATTAAGCGCGCTTTTTGGCATCGCTGCTGGAAAAGAGTCATCTATATTAACAGAGAGCTTGTATGACTATGTTCAGTTATATCCGTAGGACTTCGTGAAGACACTCAGAGAGACCTGGCGTCAGGGCAAAGCCAACGCAATGATGGCTGACTCTAGCGTTGGTAGAATTGTTTACGGTCTAGCAGGTAAACTGACCTCTTTGTCTTTCACACGGACAAACAAAGATAGGGGGAGTATAAAGCCCCCCCCCCAGTTTCTTTTGTTAAATCGTGCACGTGGCCGAACAATGGAAAGGGATACAATAGAATCTGTTCCTTTGTTAGCAGGCTCCAGGCTCTCTGTTGTTACAAACATATTTATCATAGCCTTTGTTCATTTCTACAGGGCAAGCTTTGTTCTTTTGTTATACGGCTGTGGAAGCGGGATGCTACACGGGTGGTCTTTCTAAAGAAGCCTTGCTCTGGACAATAGAAAGGGATAAAATAGCATCTGTCCCTTTTGTTAACTCGGATCCGGTCTGTTCTAAGAGTCTGATCCTTTGCCCAGCATACTCCATTGTTCATTTTGACAGTTGATGGATAGCCTTTTGCACGTGGTCTTTAAACAATGCGACTGGGGGTGAGTTGCTGCAGTGCAGAAAAACACGTGACCGGATATGGAATGGGTAGAATAACGTCTCCGCCTTTGTTACAGAAGCGTAATTTATTATTCCTTTGTTCGTTTTGACAGTTGATTGACAGCCTTAATTGCTTACGTGCCAAGCTTCCATTATATTCAACAAGATTTATGACCCTCAGCTGCAACAGAAAGTACCATGGAGCTGGGGTAGGGGGTGGGGGACCTCATCTGCGTATGAATACACATTCCTGCATATTACGTGGGCTGGAATGCCCATTCTCCTACTACTGAGACTTAGGTGGTTTTTCTACTAAAGACCCCTCCTCGAACACCTTACAAATGATCTATACTTGAGACTTTTTGTTGTTAAAGTTATTGAATAATGCGGTTCATTGTATTACAGTTTTAATCACAATTCCTGACACCTATCATCGTTTTCCCTACCTCTCCCATATAAACGCATTTCCTCCCGTCCTTCAACTACCTCCTAGCATAGCAACGGAGGTTTTACTCTCCCTGTCATATAAACACATTTCCCTCCTTCAACCCTGTCTAGCCTAGCATCAGCCTTCGTATTCCCTGTCCCTCTCATATAAAGCGCATTCCCCTACTTCAGCCCCTGTCTAGCCTAGCATCAACCCTCGTATTCCCTATCTCTCCCATATAAACGCATTTTCCTCCGTGAACCGCCGCGTCTAGCCTCGTTTTCCCTATCCTTTTCCATATAAACGCAAAAAAGTGTGCTCGCTCTCTCCTTAATAACCTTCTCGTAAGAATAATTTGTATACCCAGTAATAAGTGATAGAGGTTATAGAAAGCCATGTGAATGTAACATATCAGATTCTTTTTCTTATTACTTCTCGTATGTATAACCTTCTTATTTAATATTTCTCCGCTTCAGTTTTCCTGCTAGCCCTCTGTTTTACTTTACAGACATATTTGCATTGACGCAAACAACAATGCTCCGAGGTTGACTCGAACGCGCAGTCCCCCGCATTACGAAACAAAAAAGTTTAGTAAGCGTGGCTACCGGGACTAGCACATTTGAACCAGAGAAAATCAATATGAAAATCAAAGCTGCTCAGACAAACGTAAAACTCCTGTTTTCTAGTTGTCAATAGCGGGAATGCAATCTATGGTGGATGCAGGATGAAATGTGCAACCAGCGGAGAAGGGGCTATGTTAAATCCCGGGAAGCTATGTGCGCGCGCACACACGCGCACACACACATGTATGTTTCCACGTTTTTCGTTTTTATTCAAGGTGCCTCAAAATAATGTGTTTTCGGTTGAATAGAAATACGAAATGTATAGCAGTTGCATTAACTTATATAAGTGATCGACAACCAACAGGCTGAAGGCCCAGCGAATATCACTTCTGCAACATCCAATGCTAAATTACAGATGTGAGGCTGAATCGATATGCAATGCTGGCATCATAACTAGTATGACAGCTTCAAACCTGATGAGAATATTAAATATCTATGACAGGGTTTCCATACGAAATGTAAATCTTTAAAGTTAGTTTTACAGCAATAAACGGTAGGATATTTGCAAAGTGGCTCTTGTGGCTCTACCGGTTATTCGAATGACAACTGCTTGAATTCTGTTCATGAAAGAAACCTTATCATTACTATGCAATCCTAATCCAATAGCAAGAAGCATATTAGTAAAAGCAAACTCATGACATCCCATTCTTGTCAAGCAACAACCCTTAAAAGACACAGGGAAGTATATTTTGACATTTTAGAAAATCAATCACCAGAATTCGCACCCACGGACTGACTCTAGGATAAAGGAGACTAGAATATAATAATATTCTCTCAAGATGAACATCTGAACTACTATACACCCACCTAAACCCACTCCAAGCTACGCAGGCTCCTGTTTTTGCTTCATTCTTGTCTTTATCTTTTCGTTCTTCTTTTAATTATATCTATGAAATTTGTGGCCCATATTTTTGCATCAATTCATATATCCAAGTGATTTTTGTGAGTAAAATATTATGTTAAAATCGTTTCTGAAGATGTGAAACTAAATGATGATGTCTCTTTAGATTTACCTTTACTTTCAAAGGTAGCTTATATTCTCTATATAGATGTGTAATCGCCTTGCAGACAGTTTTGCGCAACAAGTAATCTAAGGTTTACTTTGGCTACATTATTCAGGCTGACACAATATCACATCTAAGAACTAATCAATTTCACTGTTCTTGCCTTCATTTGTTGTATTCTTCGATAATGGAAGAATGGACTGTGTAATATTACGCGGCAGATACTTGGACAAAGTGTGTATTTTATGCATACATTCGGATTGGATTGTGAAGCGGAGGGGATTCGGCACCGATACAGGAATGAGGATACTGTACCGACGCCCCAAGAGGGGGTGCCCGCGGCAGGGAGAGATGAGGTGAAAGGAGACACCGGTCGGCCGGAACCAAGAGTGACGGCACCGCAATGACAGGGTCCCTAAAGTTTCCATATTGAGACGCCCCAACAGTCGGACAGGTAGACCAGGGACACAGGGTCTAACGTCCCTCCAGGGGTGGTCCTTATACCCTGGCAACCAACCGAGGGCCGAGGGACGGAGAAGGTTCACAGAGAGCATCCTTTTCCCCTCACACGCTGCACCGAAACACCATCGCCGACACTTCCAATCCTGAAACAAACCAAACAGGGTGAAATATCAATGAAATGATTAATGGAACAAAATGGAGGGACAGGAAATTCGGGGAATGAAAAGAAACCACTCAGGCATTCGCCTGATCCGGGAAAACTCCCGAAAGAGCCCATGGGTTAGAGTGGGCGGTCGCCGGGAATTCGGGGACCTTCCAAATGCGGGCCACAGACGTTACTGCCTGAACCATCCGGTTAATTGACGGTTAATGGGTGCATAGAGAGCATTCAGTGGTGGCACTAAATAAAAAAGGGGTTTTGATTGGCGATTCTCTTCTTGCCCTGAGCGACATATTAAACATGAATAAAAACACACTTTTCATCCTGTAACTCCAAATCCAATTCCTATCACTTAGAAGAAATTGCGTGAAGAGACCGCGAAGGTGTTTACTGAGAGTAAACTCTAGTGCTTGGTCGTCACGCGCGGAGACTGTAATGCACCAACTCTGTGGTTTGAATCTCGTCATGACCTTTCTTGAGATGCCCGAAACCCAGATTTATTCTCTCAATTATTATGTACTTTTGGTGTATTAAGAGTGTCTACCACCTGGGATGACGTATTGTGCAAAACCTCGTGTTAAATAAAATTAAAAATGTTGTAATACTCTGCAGTTTTATTAAACACTCATTAATATAGCATTTAAGGTTTTACTAGATAATGGAAAGGAGTGGAATGGAATGAGAAGCAGAGGGGATGCGGCACTGCTCCAGGGATTTCGGACATTGTACCGTGCGCCCTCACGAGAGGGAGCGTCGCCGGGAGGAAGGGATGAGGCGAAGGGAGACACCGGGCAGCCGGAATCAGCAGTGACAGCATAGCAATGACAGATTACCTAAAGTTTCCAGATATAAACGCCCCGGCAGACGGACTGGCAGACCGGGGACCTCACCCCACATGGGGTCCAACGCCCCCGCCAGGAGCGGTACTTATACACCGGCAGCTAACCGAAGGCCGAGGGACGGAGAAGGTTCACAAGAGCATCCTTTTTCCCTGCCATGCTGCACCGAAGCTCCATTGCCGACACTTCGAACCCTAAAACAGACTAAACAGGGTGAAGGATGAATGAAATTATTAATGGAATGAAATGGAGGGACAGGGAAATCGGGGAATGTAATTATCCTTCCCAGTATTCATCTGGCTATTCGGGGAAACCACCGAAAAAAACCCATGGGTCAGGAAGGTCGGCCACAGAAATCGAACCCACGACCTCCCGAATGCGGGCCACAGACGCAACCGCCTGAGCCGTCCCGCTCGGTTGCTGGATGATGCTTGCGCATTAACTCAACAATCTTAATACATGGAGGAAACTCTGGTGATATTTCATTCGTGTTTAAATACAGTCTCGCTTGATTGACAGTAGTACGGCTATTTCTTTGTAATATTTAATGCCCGTTTTTAACTGCATCACAAGTGGTGGACACTGATCCTACATGAAACGAAATGATAATTGGAAAAGGAAAGTTTGATATTTTGGAAAGAAGCGTTCCAGCTCTAAGTTGAGGGTACCTCCCCGGCAATTTTAGTTATGAAGACTGAGGAAAACCTTATCCGAACTACATCTTCACTTCATATGATGATAACATCGTTCATTGATTCGTTTTTGTGTTCATGAGTTGTTTATCAAGTCAGTCACATAAAGCACTTATACCGGCTGGGTGGAGTCTAAAGTTGGTTACCTGAAGGTGGAAACCTTGCTGAGGGAAAAATACTATTGCGATCTATGGGAATGGGCCACTTTTTATGCACGTCAGTGTACATACCTCACTGAAATTTTGTATGTGGTCTTTGTATTACATTACCATATTGTGATAAAATTATCAGCTCGCTCAAATGAAAATTCTGGCCTTTTACGCTTTTCACAGGTGCATTTAAATTTAAGTGATATCCTAAGGACAGAGGAAAATTCATGATTATATAGCTTAGCAAAGTGAAACTCCTAACTTGGATCACTGCATCTTACGAGTATCTTATCTTCTGTTACAGAGGGGACTCGGCATCGATCCAGAGTGGATATTGTACCTACGCCCCACGAGGGGGCGTCCCCGGGAGGAAGGATGAGGCGAGAGGAGACACTGGGCGGCCGGATCCAGGAGCGACGGTATAGCAATGACAGGGTCCCTCAGCAGACAGACAGGCAAACCGGAGACTGAACCCCACACAGAGAGTGTCTAAGGCCCCTCAAGGTGGTTCGGATACTCCGGCAGCCAGGCGAAATCTGAGGAACTGAGAGAGCTTACATAGAGCATTCTTTTCCCCTGCCACGCTGCACCGAAATACCATCGCCGACACTTCCGACCCTGAAAGAGACCAACGGGATGAAGGATGAATGATGAATAGAACGAAATGGTGGACAGGAAATTCGGGGGCTGAAAGAAACCACTCCAGCATTCGCTTGGCGACCCGGGAAAACCCCGAAAAAACATGGCTCAGAGTGAGCGGTCACCGGGGTCGAACCTGGGACCTCCCTAATGCGTGTCACAGACGTTGTCACCTGAGCCATCCCGCTCGGATGGATCGTTGCATAGCCATATCTCTCCATTGGCGTATTGGGTTAATGCGTTTTAAAATCACCAGTTTAATGTAGACCAGCCGACAGGATTTAATGCGCTTTCTCTCGTTGTAAGGTTGGTTATTGTATTTAAACCTTACATAACGAAGGAAACGAAGGGAAAAGTTATTAAAAGAAATGATGGTATCGACGTAATATTAAAGTGTGGGGCACACTTTTACAAACACCTCAAAACATGAAGTTCCCCAGATGTTGCGATTATTTAAATAGTATGCTCAAGTAGGAAAGGGTTTTGAATTCAAGGCTTTCAAAAGTAAACTCAATAAAGGTTTTTTCTTACAGCCACAATATAATAATATATTCTTTATGAAACGCAATCATTTAATAAGTTTCCACATTATAAACTGGCTCAAATACATTAACAGTTTCGCCCTCAAGATTTTAATTTCTCTTGCAGTACTGCTTTAAGATGAGAATTTTTACAATAATATTTTAGAATAAATTAATCTCACTCTCCAAGAAACTAAATTAACTCGGCACAAGCCCTGGATGTTAAATTTTGCACATTACTTACAGAAAGGCATTTTAAGTAGAATTTAGACAAAAGCCAAAAATGTCATGCCTGATAGCGCTTCCCTCGACCCGGTGTTGATGCGTTGCTTCCCGACTGCCGGCGAGCTCAGATCAGTTCCCCTTCCAGCTCGTCCTCTTGATGCCCGGGGTCGCTCCAGCCTTCCCCCACGTGACCTGACGTCAGGAACTCAACAGCGCCACACCAGTGCCTTTTACGCAGCCATCTATTGACTATCTCTCTGCAGAGCTCCAACTGATAATGCAGTAAGCTGTAACATGCTGGTAGTATTTCCTTCTAGGCAGGCGCAAGGAAACAGCAGGTATAATTGTTGCTTCACTGCAGAAATTAGGATTACTTGGCAGACGTAATTCTTTCCTTAAGGGGGGGCAACTTTGCTGATCGTTTATCTATTTCTTTGTTTTTCTTTTTAAAGTTACCATCTTTAGACCAGAGAGGTCACATCAGACAATAAATGAATTAATGAACTGAACAAAGAAATGCGCTCCGGGAGCGAAAGCGTTAAGACATGGTTATCATCGTAACAGCCGGGGGAAAACCGAAATAAAAAGCTCCGTCAGGCAGCTTCACCATAGATATAGGTTATACAACGGTTATACAACTCGCGCACTGCGACCTACATAGATTTATTGTGCCTACCACTCCTAGGAGACTACTGGCCGCAGGCAGACAGACGACAGATCACAGAGGCCCGCAGAAATCCCTGAATTCCTGACTCGAAGACCCAACCCACTACTGGAACTGCCAAGAGAGCGCGACGAACGATCCCTACAACCAGGCAACCTCTGTTGTCCAGGGGAATACTCTTTCCTTGGAGCAAGCATCCGCGCCACCTATTCGGCATCGCCTCAAGCCACGAAACCTAGAAGCACACCTAAACACGAGAAGGAAACGGAACGAAAGGGAAATGAGGGAAAGAAAATTGTGTAGAAGAGAAGCTTAAGCCTACCGACCAGGGAAAACCACCGAAGGTCAGAGTGGACGGTCGAAGGAAATTGAACCTGAGATCTCCTGAATGCGGGCCTCACACGTTACAGCGGAGCCGACTCGGTCGGTGGGCAGCTTGACCAAATCGCTATTCAAATTTGATTTTATTACGTTTCAAAATAGCTTTTTGATGCTTCCATAAGCATACGTATGTCAGCCCTTAGCAATCGCTAAGCCACAGAATCGTTTTATAAATTTATGGTGATTTACGATAGGCGACTGAGTCGCTTTACAACAACTGTTAAGTATATTGAGGCGATTTCAAGGTAGTTTTCCGTAATTTAAACAATATAATATGTAATCAAAAATGCTTTAAAATGGATTTACACACCTATAATTATATTCAAACCGTATTCTGCTGCATTTAGCTGGCATAATGACAAAGTCTTTAACCTTCAGCCTCGATTCGAATACATTCTGCTATGAATGGCGAGATAAAATTATGCCGTATTCCAACAACGTTTTAATCCGTTAAATAGAAATAGCATGTTCTGCATCCATCTAAAGCACAAACATTTTTCAAATAAGCTAAAAAGTTTATCCGTTTCAGAAAAACGTCGCAAATAACGTTTTTTTGTTTAATAATTACCATTTCAAATACACAGCACCGTATTTAAGGCTATCACTATAATAATAACCATTATCATCACCATCATCTCTGTCATAATTGGTGAATGCTCTGCCTACGTTACGTCATGACAACTTTAAAAGCTTGCACGATTGGGTAAGAATTCAAGGTACCTGAATCAGGGGCATATATAGAATTTTTTAAGGGGGGGTGGAATGCCGAAAGTGACTAACCCCATTGCATTTTATTAAAAGCTTTGAACACTTATAAAATACACGTATATATACACATAACCGTCAGGAGTTATTATTTCAAACAAGTGCACCCTTTGGGTTCTGATGCAGAAATATCCGTTTTCTGTGTGGCGTGTCTATACAAATATACTCATATAGAAAGAGGATTTCACAATTTTTTTAAAAAGGTTAGCACGCTTTTATTTCAAAACTTTATTATAGAAAGTACAAAAGTGTTTTTGGAACACTAGTAAACTTATCTATAACTTCATCACCAAATACATGAATATCACGGTGAATTGACAGCAAAGCAAATCCGATGTTGCGCTTCTCAATCGTTTTAGCATGGAACAGGTTCTTCTGCAGAAGCTTTGGAATCTATCAAGGTGATTAATATCTTGAAAAGAATATAGACAATCGAAGAAGTCATATTTTTGAAGCTTCTAGTAATAATTTCAGAACGTCTTAGGAAATTTTCCCTATGAAAAAAAAGATTCCCTTTATGAAGAAATACTTACCTCCCTCTGGGACTGATTTTAGCTAAAATGTTTGTGATTGTCTTTCCTTATCAAGTTATTTCACTGCTGTTGTGCCAGGAAAGAAGGAATTTCGGGTGGTCTACCCCCCTTAAATACGCCCCTGCCTACAATATATTATAGTCTGTTCGCCAGTCCACCTTTATGACTTTGGAAGTGTTGTATTCATTTGTGCTTCATTTTTATTAATCTAATCTGTTAAGCATGAAGCGTTACATTTTCACATTAAAAGAAGCAGTATTTGAGAAACAAGGACTGGTCGCTGAGAAGTTCGTGGTTTAGTAACACGGAGGCACATACCTGTATAGCAGTAGAAACAGACAATACACCACATACGAAATGCTATTAACCTATAAAATGGGAGAGAAGCTATAGCAGTAAATATTAGTTTTGTTCTGTTATTAACTGGCACTCTCTTTACTGAATGTTTTGTTATGACCAGGGTTAGGATTTTAGGTGCAAATTTCAGATGAAAAAAGGAAGGGAAAAGTTGCTCAAATAAGGTGAAAAGGGGGACAATAAGGTGCTAGTTTATTTAAGGGGATGCACAACTGAAATTGCTATTTTCTAAACTATCCATTCAATTGGGCTGACATTTTAAACACATGTCAGCCTTCTTTAGATATAATTGTTTTGTGAATTTCAATCCAAAATCTTAATTAGTTTTCAAGTTATTAATTTTCAAAATATAAAATTATGGGTATATGCAAAATGCAACACATCAAGCATTTTTTTTAAAAAAAAATCTTATGTTGCTTCTATGTCAAGGAATTACAAATCTGTCATATAATTTTTTTCTACCATTCTTAGTTTAAGAGATAAAAAAGTTTTGCAGTTTTGTATTTGCATTTTTTTCATTTTTTGTATACATTGTTATCTTAAAAAATTAGTAGCGAAAAAACTATTCATTACACAGAAAAATTATATGATAATTTTATTTATTTGGGTTTTTGAAATAAGCATAAAAAATTTCAATATGAATGGATGAAAACTACATCGTGTGGAACATTTTGAATATGGAGAAATGCTGAAAATAAGAAACGCCTTAAAATGAAGTTTTAAAAATATAAACAGTTAGCAACCAGATGCGCAAGGGTATTTAAAAAGTCTCGTAAAGATCCTGAAGCGTTCGCTAGGTCACAAATAAAAGTGGATTCTAAGACTACAAGCAATGGAGAATTTTTTGGGAACATATATATATATATATATATATATATATATATTAGATTTTTTGAGATTTTGGGTTAATTTCAGTTGTGCATTCCCTTAACTAATTCAACGATTTCTCTTTCCTCTATTCTAATTTATTGAGCTACAAACAACTACATCAAATTATCACTCATCAAAAGAAGGAAAAAACATGAAGCTGTTGTACCTCAAGACATTAAGCATCTCCACATTTTTAAAAGTAAGTCTGTTTCTTTTAGGAGATAGAATGTATTTGTAGATGCTAAAGCTTCTTTCAATATCCACAGAAACCAGTGGGGCAAACCTTGTATTCACTCGGAATGGCAACTCTACAGATGCGGCGAATTCCTCAATGTCTGGATTCTTCTGAAGACTAGATTCAAGTTTGTCTTTGGCAAAGCCATCTAACTGCTGCCTCACGGAAGTAAAAATATCCCATTGTTTTTCCTTTTCCAGACCTTGTTCTTCCAATCGTTTAATAGCTGCAGGCAGGTACTTGTAACTATGGACACAATATAGTTTTGTCTGCAAATTATGTATTTTCTCCGGTAACAGAAGTCGCTGTGCCTTGGAAATGGCACCCACGTCGGACGGATCCAAAGAAAGCACAAACTCTTTAATTTTGTCAAAATTCTCACACAACATAGCAGCACACTCAATCCAAGATCTCCAGCGAGTAATGACCGGGAAATTTGGAAGCGACAGGCCAGTGATTTCCCTGTAGTGAACAACACGACTCGGAGCTTTCAGTAGAATCTTCTTCAGGGCAGAGATGAATTGATTTGCGATGTCGTATTCGTTCCTTATGGATTCGCAACCCTGTGTAGGGAATGAGCCAAGCATGTCATATACTTCAAGTTAGGAAATAAAGGTTTAAATTGGTTAACAGCTGAAACCATGTATGGAGCCTGGTCTGTAACCACAAGAAGAAGTTTTTCAAACTCGATACAAGTAGGCCAGAGTTTTTGGCAGAAGTCCATAATGGATTGCATTACTGTACTGGCATTGGCTTTCTGCAGCTCGTACATGTTTAACAACATGGGCTTAACTTTCTCCCCTGCTAAGGGAAAAACTAAAATGTTCAAAACATATCGTTCCATTGAGTCTATGGTTTCATCCACAATGATTCCCACATCGCAATCAGACACTTTCTCCTTGATTCTTTATATGGTTTCTTGGTAAACAGGCTCCATCTAGTTTTTTCTTAAAGTACTCTCATCGGGCATTGGCATCTTTGTGTATTTTTCAAGAAATTCCTTGAAGGCTGGATGGTTCACCTTATTGAGTGGAATACCTGCTTGTGTAAGAGCTGCACACAAATCAATGCTTAATTCCTTCAAATTTTGTCTCTTTGAAGAACTCTGTTGAAACGCATTTCTTAATAGAGGTTGCCGTGATTTGTTTGCTTGAAGAGTCTTGTTCATTTGATGCTTAGAGCTGGAAATGTGTTGTTTGATGCGGTCCCGCTGGTGTTTTTCATCTAACAAAATTCCTGAATCACAAATAGTACATCGCATAACAGTTCCATCAGTGTCTATGAAATCTTGTTTGAATTTCTCAGCCGGAACAATAAATCGAGCACTGGACACCTTTGGCATGGTAAAATCTACTAGTAGTACAGTCGTTTGGAGAGCTAACACTAGTTCACTTGCTAACACAATGCGACTGTCACACAACTCACCCTTGCGCCCATTCGCTGTCCACATTCTCTTATAACACCGCGACAATTACCAGAATGTTCTCATTCATGCTGGAACTTCAGTCTCAGCGATTTCTGGTAGTTTCGAGTAGAACCCAGTCTTAATAATTCTCGGAACTGCATGGGTGAGGTTACTGCCGTCTCTGCGTGCACAGCCTTCGCCTCCGCGCAAACAGATGACGTCTCTCACAGTAACAAACTCACATTCACAAACAGCAGGCTACTGATTCTGGTGGGATTGACAATTGCATTATTGCGGGCTACTTTATAGCGGTAAAACGAGTGAAAGAGGTTTTCGTCGAACACACAATTCTTTTCCATTGTTGCGGGTGTGCTTTCAATTCACGCGCGGCGTTTACTGAAAGAGGTAGGCTTACTATTCGCACGTACACAGCAAGCTGAGGAGACGTTATTTGAAAGTTAAAGAATAAATTGGAATGAAACGTAAAAGAAAAAAAGGGGGGAAGGGGATTATGGGCATGGATGGGAGAAAATGGGATAAAGGTACCAAAAAGGGGTAAATGTCCCAAAAAAGGGAAAAAGGTGCGAGAAAAATGCTTCTTTCGCAACTAGAAACAAAATTTCACACTGTGACATCTTTCCGCACAGCTTTAACTTACCCTAAGAAAAAAGGTGCGCACCTAGAAATCCTAACCTTGGTTATGACCTTGTGGGTGTTAATTCGTAAATACCGTTATTGCAGCACCGCTCCCTGTCGCTATCACATTCATTTTTCTACTTCATCACCTTAACGTTATCACTACTGACCTCACGTTCCGAGATTTCGCGAGAACACGTGATTTTGTAGTGTGACCTCTAAAATATTCTATGCGCATTTGTAAATTACCCTAGAGCATAAAAACTCAAGAGGTCGTTTATTTTTGTCTTTGCTAACCTCTAAGTCCATGGTTCGGAATGGTGAGCTCGAAGTCAAAATGTCTTTATGTCGAAAATGTTGTGAGCTGAACACATCTGTTTCGCATACAGGTTGGCTTTAATTGGTTTAAGTGCGCTGTTTACCTCTCGCTTTATTTCCTAATCGATTTCCTCTACATTCGCCAACGCACATCCAAATCAGTTCAGTCAATGGAGCAGGAGCGAGCGTTTTCTAAAAATAGTGTGACCCATGCCGCTGCTTAAAGGTGCGTCTACTCATGTGATCTAGATAACAATTGAAAGCTTAATTATATCTCAGGAAGTGGTTTCTTCTTTACGGTTAAAACGACAGTGCCGCGCATGTCTGTGTTTAAGAGAGTGTAGCATATTGACAAAGGATCTGTTTTCCTTGCCCAGGGAAGGAGCGTTGCCAGTCGTTTATTTACACCTGTTGCACTCTAATTTGTCTCATCGTATTTCTATAATTTCTCTCCTTTATTTCTTCCTTCAGGTTACTTTGCAGATACTGAAGTAATGTACGAAGTGAGTGTTGGATATTGCGCCAAATAACGAACGTGTGGCAATGAGGTATGTGAGCTTGTTCTTATCGTATATTAGTAATTACATCACTTAGTAGGTATCTTTTATCACTTCCTCTACTACACACTCACAGTAAATAGAGGAAGTGTTGTATTTCACCCAAAACTTTGATACCAAGATTTCACCTGAAATACATGTTTTAGGGCCCCCTGAACTCCCAAAAAATGATTTTTAGAAAAATCTACGCGTGTGTGTCTCTGTATATGTGTTTGTGCGTCTGTGAACGGCATAACTCAAAAACAAATGGTCAAAAACGAATACCATACTTGGTATTTAAGTCCACCATCTTCCAAGGATGCGACACGAAGATTTTCAAGAAAATTCACCCACCTCAAACTTCTCTTTACATGAGAATTTTTCGAAAACTTTTATTTTCTCAAAAATGAAACGACTTCCATTAAAATACCATGTGTTTAAAATATTTTTATAACAAATGAAATGTATATCTTGAATATTCTGGGAATAGCCTCTGAAGACCTCTTCATTTTGAATGACTTTTGCATAACTAGAAAACCATAAGACATAGACAAAATCTTATTACATAAAAATTCAGATGTCATTAAAGCACACAATTTATGTTCAATACATGTTTTTTGTGGCGTTAACCATTTCCGAGATATTCTTTGCTATTAGTTTGAATTTTCAAATATGTGCTTAAACTTTTCTCAAGAGGAAAATAGTTATTCGGAACGGAACGTAATTTCAAAGCCATCGCACCGCTCTTAAAACTCTTGAGTATTGCTTAAAGCTTCTCTATACCGAGCGGGTTGGCCCAGGCGGTAACGTCTGTGGTCCGCATTCGGGAGGTCGTGAGTTCGATTCCCGTGGCTGACCTTCCTAACCGATGCGTTTTTTCGGGGGTTTCTCCGGGTCGCCAGGCGAATGCTGGGAAGGATCATTACTCCCCCGAATTTCCTGTCCCTCCATTTCATTCCATTCTCATTTCACTTCATCCTTCATCTGTTTGGTCTCTTTGAGGGTTGTGTCGGCGGCACGTCTCGACGTGTGCATGGCGGGGGGAAAAGGTGCTCTGAGGAAACCTTCGTCACCCAAACTACGAGCGTTCTCCGAGTCCCGGGCCCCGCAGGGGTTGTGTAAGCCCACAGGGGTGGGAGGCGAGCTGCACCAGCCAGCAGCCGGGAAGTTGTAATCCGTAAATGGTAGGGAACCTGCTCTTTGCCTGTCGTGCCTCCTGGTCCGGCCGCCCTCTGTCTCCTCTCACCTCATCCCTCCCTCCCTCCCTCCCTCCCGGGGGCGCCCCGTCAGGGGCCTAGGCACTAAAGATCTATGTAGGTCTAGGTGCTAAGTCCCATTCCGCTATCCTGTCCTACGCCTCTATAGTCCCCTAATCCGCTTGTACCTACAAGGAAATATGAAATAAGACAATTTATGAACATGTTTATCTCGATTAACATGAAGTAGATGGAATGATGAGAGTTTGTAATGATAGTTTGTTGAAGAGTGGTTAGAGAAAGTCATATGCATGTAACAGAAGATTTTTTAAAGGTAGTGTTCTTGCTGTAGGTATACGGCACCAGAGATGGTAGTGACGTATGATACATGCAATAAAATGATGTTTGGGAAAGAAATTTTAGGAAGGAAACGTTCCAGGCCTAGGTTTAATGTACCTCTCCGGCATTTGCCAGTATGAAGACCGAGGAAAACCTGGAAAAAACCTCAGTCAGGGAGGACGGTCCTGGTGGGATTGGAACCGCAGGCCTCCCGTTCATGAGTTCGTGTTTTATTGACTTCGGTCAGCCGTATCGTATCTACGAGGTGCTAGCATTTACGTATATATCCACTAATGTATGTTTAATTTCAATTGTATTTATTAATTTATCTTAACGACCTGTTTCCCTTATCGGAACATTATCTTGATGAATAGAGCGGATAGTAGGCTACATCAGAGTCCGTAACACTTGATCACTTCTCTCCCAAGAAGGGAATACATGCAAGTGGCTTGTCTTGTTTATCTGTTCAGCACGCCAAGTAATAACAAATGGAATTCAGGAAGAGAAACTAACGTCTCATTTACGAACATATGAGAATGCTCTCGCTTATATCAAATATGGATACCGAATTACTTCATTATTTATTTCCCACAATGTATAATGACAAGCCATACCGTCTTTTAACATTGCACATAATTCCCATACGGGTATCATGTCACATTACCTAACATCAAGGATATCGAAAGTCCCTACATGCGCTCGGTAGCCATTAAAAAGTTTCGAGTGTTATACTTCGCACTGTAAAACAGTGAAATTGAACTGCTTCGTTTGGCTGCAGTGAGAACATAAAGATATTTGATATCTCGCATCAAACACGAAAAAAAGTCTCATGTGTAACAATCACAATGAAATTCTATGTATTTATAAATTACAAGCTGGCTTACTCGACGTTGTAAGGTTAGCTTTTTAAACTCGAATGACCAATTAATTAATTTCTTTCACCTCCCCTCGTTGTTTATGCAATTATTGTACAGTGATCTAGACGATTTTTATAGCGAATTCTCCTCTTTATCCCCTTAAATTATAAGTTCGTACAGTCCCGGATATTCCTAGTAACGGATGAAAAATCCCTGTGAAACATCGGCGGAATGTTCTGACTTCCTTAACCCCCCCCCCTTGGCAAGTTCCGCAAATGCTACACAGCCTCCCCTTGGCGGTGGAAGAAATCATCGGTTGGAATGGTCGAGTAAGTCTTTAGGTAACTTTGTACCTTTTCTTGGTCCCATACTTATTTAATAACATAAAAGCTACATAGTTTCCACATAACACCGAAACCTTTAACATATACAACGAAATATAGGCGAAGTTATTGAATCTGAAGATTCTGCACTCCCAAGTTACAAAGTTAGCCTCTTTGGAAAAGACACATAGCCAGTGACCACCGAGAAAAGTAATCTTCTGTGTTGTTAATTATAAAATATCGGTTCACTGAGTTCTAATATTAGCAATTTTTTCTCTTCATACAATTATTTAGCATGCCCTGCTAACGAACTTGATTATAACATAAGTACAAAGGAAATACAGCAAAAGTTTCTTATATTAGGATTATCAGATTCTGTCATCCAGAAACTTCCGTGTATACGTCTATTGAATTAGAATAAAGATTATTCAGAGGTTTTGATGTTCTTTATTACGTACACATCTGTGGCATTTTATAAATGGTAATTCAAGAAATTAATATAGCTTGCGATTCGTACTGTTATAAGCAGGATCAATTATTGTTTTTAGACTCTGTCTCCTGTTTGCTTAAGTGTTACTTCATGGCCAACTATGTATGTTTATTGGAATAAAATTAACCTGCTTTTGTTTTTGCATGCATTATCTGTGGACTACAGCAACTGATCGGCTTTTGTTTCTATACGCAATTTCTGTGGAATACAGCAACTATTTTCTACTCCAGGGCATTTACAACGAAGGCTTTCTAAATCCTTTTTAGTCTTTTAGTAATTTATGAACTGAAATTAGAAGGTGTTTTATAGTCCATGTCCGTCAGGAAGAATAAGGTTTTTAGTGGTGAAATAATTATCAAAATCGGTTGAGTGGGTTTTGAGATTACCCTACATTCACACAAACACACACACGCACACACATGTGTACGTACATATATATATACTTACATCACATACATCACACATACATATATGCATATATATATATATTCACATTACTATATACACATACATACATATATACAATTTTTCTCTCTTTATAATATTAGTATGGATTTTCACTCTCTTCTACAAATTATTCGTACAAGAGCTTAATTTTGTTGCTATTTCCGGTTAGTAATTATAAATATTCCGACCACGGAGGCCAACATTCTGGATGGGGGATGCGTGATGCTGGCCACATCATCTCCCCGTATCGGTTGGATGATTGCCCACATTTGCCGTGCGATCGTGGACATGAGGCCAGCAGTCAGGTTGCATATCAAGGCTCTTCATGGGCTGTAGCGCCACGCGATAAAAATAATAAATTATAATTATTCGACACAAATGGATTAACCACACAATATACCCAGCGAGGTGACGCCGTGGTAACGCGTGCGACTGGCATTCAGGAAGTCCCGGGTTCGATTCCCGGCGACCGCCCATTCTGACCCATGAGTTTTTACGGGGTGTTCCCGGGTCATCAGGCCAATATTGTAGCGGTTTCTTTCAGCCCCCTAATTTCCTGTCCCTCCATTTCATTCCATCATCATTTTATTCATCCTTCACCCCGTTAGGTCTGTTATAGGGTTGAGAGTGTAGGCGATGGTGTTTCGATGCGGCGTGGCAGGGAAAAGGATGCTCTCTGTGGAACTTTCTCGGTCCCTTGGCTTTCGGCTGGTTGATGGGATAAACGGACCGCCCCTTCGGAGCGGGGCCTGTTGGACCCTCTGTGTGGGGCGAGGGTTCCCTGCCTGCCTGTCCGACTATCAGGGCGTCTCAATTTGGAAACTGTAGGGACCCTGTCATTTCTGTGCCGTCACTGCCCGGTGTCTCCTCTCAATTCCTTTTCCCTGCCAGGGCGCCCCTTGTGGCGGTATAGGTACAATATCCTTACTGGAACAGTGCCGAGTTCTCTCCGATCATCAGAAAGCGCGCACACACACAATGTGATGTAGACACACAGGAGCGTACAGAGAGCTGAGTGTACAATCACCTGTTTAAAAAGCAGTTCGATAAAGAATAATCTTGTACTGTATACGCTGTGTACGACCTCATGGGAAGCAAATAACAACGATCGTTTTACAGTTCCAACCGTAGTGCTGAAAGTATAGTAAAGTTCAGCAGCGAACAGTTGGGAAATGCTCAAAAAAACAAAATTGACATAAACCAGGCCTGCATATTTCCCTTTACCCTGTTATAAAAGGACTTCGCTGGTTGCTTACGGAAAGTTCACAACATACGTCTTATTTGTCATATGACAGACATGGCGTTTCAATCAGAATTATCACAGCGGCTTTTAGAAAATAAAAAATAATGAAACATTCACGATTTAAACGGTTATTTGGGATGTGACTATTCCTGAACGCGCGCGCGTGGATTCATTTTTGAGAATCTTCCTTTTACTCTTTTTGGGGGTGGGGCATCAGATGATATAATAGTGTGCATTTCCTGTGGTCTCATTATCGGATGTTTGCATACGGCGCAGCAATTTCTCTGCCTTAGGTAAGCAGTGGAGAAGGGGAAAAAATACCAAGTAGCACTAATATTATACCTAACTTTTCCATATACGTGAGTTGTTTCTGTACGCTTTACCACCATTTTCATATGACATAGCATAGTAACTTCATTAAATTCTAAGCTGTTGATTCATTTCGGTTCTATTTGTATACGATATTGAGTCAAAATGAGTCATTTTCCCCAACTCAAACAAATCAATCATTTCATCATAGTTTTCTTTCACTACAAAGTCAATTTCTTCAATTCTTCCTGCCCTTCCAACATTCTCTTTGTCTCCCCATATGAACCATTTATCTCAATGAGGTATTAGATGACATCCTCTTTCTTGTTTTGCCATTCACGATTACTTCCACTGCATCCCTAAACATGCAGTTTCTTGTCACCCAATGTCCCAAAATGTTTAGTTTCCTCTTTTTAATCACTTTCAGTGTTTTTATCTGTTATTGTTCCATTTATACTCCGCCTTTAACTGCAATGGCCATATCGACGGCCTTTTAACCTTGGAACATAATTGCCTATCGGCAATGGTGTTAATCGTATACACCTATTGTCATTGGATTTCTGATTTTTCACAAACCAGACTCACCTCTCATTCGTATTTCCAGGCTCTGGAGAGGATAGGGAATAATCTTGGCTAGAGAAAAACTCCCAACCCCAGCCGGGAATCGAACCCGGAACTCCTCACACAGCACGCAGGTGCTCTATCAACTGAGCTACGGAACCAGCTCTTTCAGCATTGCTCTGCATTACCCACTCTTTCTAAATCGGTTTCGTTACTTATTTTGTATATCGTTTCACGCATTTCATTCTTCTCCAAAGCTCACAGAAAAGTATTTTTCTTGTCTTGTTTTCGATTAAGCTTCCTTTGCCATTGCTTTCCTCTTTTCGGTAGCTCATGTCACTGCTCATGGCACATTCCATGTATGTAAAGCAGTTCACTTGTTTCACTGCTTCATGTCCGAACTCAGAAGTGCATTCTTGCATTCTTCCAATTAACACCATATTGGTCTTTTTACATTAATCTTATGGTGTATACCTCACCGCCTTTATTACCTCTATCAACATGTTCCTTACTATCGTTTCCTCCTCTACTAATAGTGGTACACCATCGGCTAATCTTATTTATTTTCTTTTCTTTCCTCGCATGTCCAGCCTTCCCTTGTTCTGGAATAAAAGAAGGAATAGTGTTTCTATGTATATGCACTGTTATCTTGCTTACATTTGCCGATTAACCTGCTAGTTATGGAACCTGGAAATAAACCGCCTGTGCGTTGCAAACGCGTTGTCCGAGTTAAGGCTGGTTCACAACCAACGAGAAGGGTAACCAAAATGAGAACGAGAGAGTTGAAATACATGTATTCAAATGGGATCGTTCACAATCGACGGGAAGCCTTCCCGGGCCCCGGGAACGGAAAAGAAGACTTGCCCAAGTTTTAGGTTTCTCGTTCTCGTTCCTGGGCACGGCATATTAGATCCATATTGTGCATGTTAAACTCTTCACTGTAGAGGTTATTCTAGGCGGTCGTGAAATGAAACAGCCGCTAGTGCTCTCTGTACTTGCTAGCTGGAAACATGAAACTGGAAGAAATTAGTAGTAAATGTGCTTCCTAACCTCAGATCCTGAACACCCACATATCCATTGATTGTAGGTTCCTCTGGTGAAAGGGTCATCTGTAATTTGTTTTTATGCAACTCAAAACTGGCTTTTGCCTAAAAAAACAATGTCAAAAGCTACAAACAACAGCAAAAAACCGGTGGAAATTAACAAAGAACAATAAACAACTTTAATGTATGCCATTAAATTAAGGAATGAGAGCTTGGTACAACTAGAGGGATCGGAAATGTAATAGATATGCACTTAGATGTTTACTCTATCGAGTTTTGACGTTGGCTAACCGCATCGTGTTAGTTGAATTGGAAGCAGGTGAAAAAGTCAGTGGTGGTCAGTTAAAAACAAATAAAATCTCAATGTGTAAAATCTAATTTCAGTTTGTGATCGACATGATCAACGATATGCATTTCCGTTCTCGTTACCGGGCTGTTGTGAACCAATATTTCGTGTGCTGCCTTGCTTCCCGTTCTCATTTCCGTTTTGGTTACCGTTCTCGGGCGGTTGTGAACCAGCCTTTATAGTCGGGAGCACACACGAAGGCGGGTAGAGCAAGACACTGCACACAGAGAGAGAGAGAGAGAGAGAGAGAGAGACAAAGACAGGCAGACAGAGATAGTATAATAATGCACTGTCCCTTAATTTCATTCTCGCTCGCTATGCACTGGAAGGTCATGTGACTCAGAGCAATGCTACTGCCCAATCTGCACTCGCCCGTCTTCGTGTGTGCTCCCGCCTGAGATGGGCATGAGCAAACCGCGAACATAGGTATAGCCTATCAGGAGCGGATAACAGCTTGTAAGGGAACTGCTGTCGTAGGTACGACTACTTCGTCTCTGGCGGCAACTAAAGGAACTATGACCTCGTAAGTGTAATGAATACGGGTTTTTGGATAGGCAGCAAACACGTAACATAGCACCACTTTCATTTGTCATTCTTACCAATGCAGTGAGGAATTGCAATTGTAATAGTAGATTAAGCAGTGCAATACCTCGTTTGTAAATTTTCACTTGACGAGACAAGACGAGAAAGTCTTGCAAATATGTATGAAATGTTCGCAAGTCTGTGAGACTGGCGATGAAACGCCATGTCAATTGATTTCCCGCAGTTTCAAATGCATTTTCTAAGATTTTCCATACAAAAGTGCGGAAAATTAAGGGATATTCAGGGCTTGCCATTAATGGCAAAAGAACGTATCTTATTCCAAAACATGTTATCACCAGCTTTTCTTGTATAGCTATTTAAAACTGTGTGATATGCAAAATTTTACCATCATAAATAAACTCAGGATTATGCTTACAATCTGATTAATATAATTATATCATCTTAAAAGGGGATATATTGGGTGGAAATGGTTCATGTCGCACGACAAGAAATGGCGCGACGAGGCATAAATTAGGCCTAAACAGTTACGGAACAAGTGAGCGGGGCACCGGAAGGACAGTTAGGTAAAGAAAACAACCGCACTTAGTTGCATTTTTTGGTGAGATGGCGGGGGGCTACAAATGTAGTACTGCTTTTATTGTGTAACAGTACATTCCCCTATCGACTTGCCGCTCACTCCCGTCTGCTCCCTAGCCTTGATGACGTTACGCATTGACAAGAAAAACAGCGACCATCAACTATGTTTAGTAGTTCCCAAAATAACAGTATTTTTCCAATCACACTATTTCCGTCACAAAACCTTCTTGAAATTTATATCCATGTACGTGTTTATACGTTGTTTTGAGTTATTGGAAGTGCGATATTATTCAGGCAAAATATTGAACAGAGCTTTTTAGTGCCGTTAGTTTATGTACAAACATTGTGTACTTGATATTTAAAAATGCATTTTCTGATAAATTCATTCATTATCTGTTTACCCTCCTCTCATGTAGGACTTACACTCCCCAGGACAGGACTTACAGGCGGGTGCCTGGGGCCAGAGGCCCGTCGAGGAGCAGACACTCATGGATCAGACAGAACATCCAGGATGGGTGATCAGCCCGATGCCTGGTATGGGATGAAGGAAGTAGATGAAGCGAAATTTTGGTGAAATGGATGAAAGGAAAGGTGATGATGGAGCAGTCGATGGAATGAATGGCGGGGGAAACCGGAGAACCCGGAGAAAACCCGGCCAAACGCCGCTTCGTCCACCACAAATACCACATGTAGGTCCCTGGGATTGAACCCGGTCCGCCTCGGTGGGAGGCGAGCGGTCTAACCACTCGGCCACGGTGCCGCCCATTTTCTGATAAAAATAATAACTTTTTAAATTCCGCTCATTAAGTGGAATCAGGACCAAACTGTTCCTGTCCACTTGCGATTCTTAAATGTGTTTTACTTTTGCAACTCCGTGTGTGAAGAGAGACTAGTAGGTACATACCGGCTGAAGAAGTAAATCTGTGTTTGTGACGAGGCGTAATCGTAACATTTTATGGAAAAGTTCATAAATATGACTTCTGCGAGTAGTTCTAACTGTATTTATTATATTTGCCTTTCCACTAGTAAACACAACTTTAAGTACATAATAATTATATTGAATGCTTACTCAGTGACCAAACCTTTGTTTTTTTAATTGACTCAGATAGAGAGAGAGAGAGAGTGTGGAGCTGTTAACAACATTTTCACAACTCAGGTCTGAAGAAACGCTGAATGAAACGAGTGACAATAATGCTGAATTGAAGGCGGATTCTGTAGAGCTGAGAACTCCAGAAAAAAGTTTGGAACTCGAGCTCTCCAGATTAGTAGGAGATTTCCAGACCATTGAGGTAGGCTAAATTCTGGATTCAAAGATTTGCAACCAGCTTCACCTTTGCCAGGTATTCCCAGCATTTTGGAGGCAAGAAAAATAAGGAGAAAGCACGGAAAAAGCTAATAACAGTACTTTTCACTAGTCGTGGTCAGGACCTACTTTGGAAAGCATATCAGTTTTGAGAATCCAGTGTCAAGGTAGAAAATCCAACTCAAGAAGTAACAACCTATATTCGAAAGGTGAAGCTGTCCGATAAATGTTTCAAGATAAAACATTGAAATGAGCGAATTACTCAACGGAAACTGAAAAGAAACCTTTCTCCAGGAAGTGCATTCTCTGGCATACTAAAACAAGAATGTGAAAACGAAACTTCCGTAATTTCAAATTCGATTGTAGAACAATATTGACAATCGGAGCAGTTGAACAAATTGAAAAGAATAATTTTTGTGCCGAGAAAACACAATGCTTTGTCGCACACTTGAACATCTCTCACAATAAACCTCACTGCAGTCTATGATGCAAGAACGATTTTCAAAACTCTTTTTAAATGAATTGGGCATAGTTTTCTTGACAATAGATTTTTGAGGCCAAAATACATTGTTTTCGTAAAGTGGCACAGAGCAAATTTGAAACTAGCGGAAACAATTGTTCTATGACAATTAAAAATCACCGCAGTTAAAGCAATTCCTAGTTTTATTTTTATTAGAAAGAGAAGTAACATTTGTTTGCTTAATGTACACCTGGATTTAACACATGGTATCATTGATAATAAAATATTAAACACATTTAATTTTACACCTGCCATACAAAAGGGCTTTTTTCTGCATTATTTTGTATGGATTTGGACTCATCAAATGAATTAGAATCTGTCAATTTAATTGAACACCACAATCACGATTTAACAACAGTCTGTCATATTCTGTCTGTCCACTCGAGGTAACTGCAGATTTGTTTGAGCTTCTGCGTCACAATACAAAACAGTACGTTCATATTATCATAATTTAAACAAGGAAAATATGTTTGTGTACTTGCATCACTTGCCGAGCAAGAAGGAAATTCTGTATTGTTGACATTCTCTTGAATTTCGCATTTCCCAAGCCCGGCCTTTCTTCTCTTGTGCCTCGTCGAACACTGCAGCATGTGTGATTTTGGGGTCATATGTAATCTTGTTATAACCTGGGCTATTAGGTTCTCTCGTAGGTGTTCCATTAACGAAATGGAATGATTTGTTGGAGTCCACGGTTTTCTATCAATTGTGTCCCTCAAGGCAATAATCCAAGCTTTTCGTCTATTTACATGTTCTTTCCATTTGGAAACGAGAAAAAATTCTTCCAGGAGAATAGTTCTTGTATGTAAAATTACACCGAACGACAGAACCATTATTGTTACTCTTAGAACCACAATAACCAACTTCACCATCTAAACTAGTCGTCCTCCGTGGACTAGTGGTACTGTGCTAGCCTCTAGTTCCCGAGGTCGCGGCGGAGGGCGATGGATTTTTTTCGGGCGTAAAAATCCTTAGCACGGCTTCCTTCGGAAGGGAAGTAAAGCCGGTGGTCCCGTGTCGTAGATTTACGGCACGTAAAAGAACCTCAAGCCTGATAAAGAGGCCTCTGAGCAAAATTTCCGGTCTTTCACGCCCAATATAGAATGGGACGCTAAGAACCATAGTAGTTAAAGAGCGTCCGTAAATAAAACTCAACTCCCGTAAGCAGATGCACGGCATTGCCACAGAGCGCAATACTTGCTGTTCGCACGGAGCCTATACACCAACCCTATGAACACACTTCATCAGCCAGATCTGTACAATACCGATCACTCATCAGGTCATCACCATGGTACGAGAGCTACTGCCGGCTGATGCGTACGTAAAGATTTTAGCAAATAAGCTAAACTAGCATTTGTTTTACAAAGAACAAATATTTCACAGTTCTGCTATAACTAAATGGAAACAATACATTTTACATAACATAACTTCTTCTCTGTGGGTACTGTACCAAAGTAAGACGGAAGTCCAATTTCATCCTATGTACAATGACAGAGTATAACTCAAACATAGTTCATCAGACAACATTGGGAAACCTTTTTTCATCCTTTTAGCTGTGAGACACATCTACACTTAAAAAAGCAGTGGAGTTACGGTACTGTTGGAAAGGTAGAACCACACAAAATATGCAATGCGATAGCCGTGATTTGAACCACGGATCCTTGCCTTTGTGTACCGTTGCTCTAAGCAACTAAGCTACCTTAGCAACATTTCGGTACAACATTAAATTCCCCAAATGACTCACATTTTCCCGGTAAACCACAAGGTGTACTCAAATTCATTTTGAGATAATATGCATCAATCACTATACTTTAACCTTAACAAAATTAAATTTTAGGATAGTTCACAGAACAATCTATAGAATAGGAATAGATTTGCAGTTTTTCTAATCCTAAAATACTAAGAACGATGCATAACTAAATAAATCACTAGTATTATTATAAACATAGAGAAACGCTTATTTTGACCCTTGTGCCACAAAATCATACATTTCCCTAATAAAATTTACTTATGGTAATTTAATATCCTGCGTTTAATGTAATGGTAAGTCATTAGGAAAGGTTGAGAACTCCTGAATTAATCATTTAATGATTTTCATTATTTAGTTCTGTGACAGGGTCAGAAACGTGACGACGTTACTATGTTTATCACGCCTCTGTCTGATTTTTGACTAACCGTGTTTAAAAAAAGTGATGATAAGGTTTCAATTACACCAACTGCATGCGTCTTTTAAAGAGTAGCCGCAAGTCAAAAGTAGGGGAATAAAGAAGGTAAGTGACTTTTACTTATTGTTATCCCTAAATAGAGCTACTATACTTTGAGCGCTAGTTTTAAAATGACCTTGTATGCACAAGCCATTATTCTGTTAGTAGATATACTTCACAAAGATCAAGTTTTGTTTTGTTTTACTTGAGCAAATAATGTTTTGTAACTCTGGCATACTTTACTGTTAGTATGTCAGATAATGTCGGCGCCATGGCCGAGTGGTTAGACCGCTCGCCTCCCACCGAGGCGGCCCGGGTTCAATCCCAGGGACCTGCATGTGGGATTTGTGGTGGACGAAGCGGCGTCTGGGCGGGTTTTCTCCGGGTTCTCCGGTTTACCCCGCCATTCATTCCACCAACTGCTCCATCATCACCTTTCCTTTCATCCATTTCACCAACATTTCGTTTCACCTACTTCCTTCATCCCATACCAGGCATCGGGCTGATCACCCATCCTGGATGCTCTGTCTGACGGGCCTCTGACCGCAGGCACCCGCCTGTATGTCCTGCGGGGTGTAAGTCCTACATAAGAGGAGGGTAAACAGATAATGAATGAATGTCAGATAATGCTAAAGTTACAGGAGTGTTTTTTCCCCTAGAAAAATGGATGCCTTTTCTGCCTAAACTTACAGTAAATGCATAATGGTATGAAAACAATGATAAAATGTACTTGGAAACTTAAAGTACTGAAGCTACTTGGTTCACGTCTATACTTTTATAAAGAGAGATCATTTTAATACATATACGTATACATGTATGCCGACAGGAAAAGTAGTTTTGACAAGGGCTCCCGATCGGGAGGTCTGCGGTTCAAATCCATTCAGGGCCGTCTTCCTTGACTGAGGTTTCTTCCAGGTTTTCCTCTCTTCATAACTGGCAAATGCCGGCGCGATACCCTAAACTTGGCTTGGAATGCTTTCTTCCTAAATTTCCTTTCCCAATTATCATTTCATTTCAAATACACTAGTGTCCAACGCCTATAGTGCCGCATAGAGTAAGAACGCGCGTTAAACACTACTAAAAACGTATGTATGTAGGTAGGCATGTGTGTGTATGCGTATGTGTCTGTATATGTACTAAAAGGCGTATCCAGAAAGTAAGTTTCCCTATTCTTTTTAAGACAAAGAAAACATAGTTACATGAAAAACTTTACTGTAAACAGGTACAGCAATGTTTGAGATATTTTTCGACATTGTCACCACAAGAATTGAGACACTTGTCATATCGTGGGATCACCTTTTGTAATCCGTGTCGTAGAAGTAGCCACCTGTGAATGAAATCAGGGTGTGACAGTCGCCTTCAGCTCTTCGTTGTTGTCAAAACGCTGACCGGAGGACAGGAGTTTCTTGAGGTGCAAGAAAAGATGGAAATCGCTGGGAGCACGATCAGGACTGTGTGGTGGATGATCAAACAGTTGCTAGCCGAACTCCTGCAGAACAGTAGCTGTGCGCCGAGCCGTATCTGGACGAGAATTTTCGTGGAGCAACACAATACCTGCAGTAAGCATTCCACGCCCATTGTTTTGAATGTGTCGCGGTATCTTTCGTGTTATCTTATTTGCTGAGTGCCTGTTATTGTATTACTAGTTTGAATTTGGGTTCTTTGTCCTCCGGCTAGCTATTATTACAAGTCGAGAAAATCTCTTAAACAGGGTGTGTAAACGGAAAGGAGTTGTTACTAAAAGCTAACACTGATAAAAGAATTTGTTTTTACACTTTTATTGCCATCACAATTAATTAATTTCACATAATTACTCTTGATACACGCCCGACTGAAACTGTTATATTTTCGAATGTAACTATAATCACTTATTTGCCGCTCATTATTAATTCTAGTATTTCACATTTTGTAACTAACTTTACGACGCGAGAGATTCTGTAGAATTGCGCGACGTGTAACCCTTGAATGATTCTGTTAAACTGTGTGACGTGTAACCCGCGAATGATTCTCTTAAACTGTGTGACGTGCAACCCGCGAATGATTCTCTTAAACTGTGCGACGTTTACCTTGTGAATGATTCTGTAGAACTGTGTGATGTGTAACCCGCGAATGATTCTGTTGGACTGAGCGTTACCCGTCTCTGGCACGGAATTTATACTCCCTCACCTCGATGTGCCTAAACATTATAACAGAGCTGCTATGGGTTAATAAAACGCGCCAACGTTAGGGTCTATTTTTATATCCAATCAAAATTACGAACACATATGCTCTAGGGAAGATATTCCCTCCATTTCTAAAGAAAAGCGCGCTACTCTGACGTCATTTGTTTGCCTCTTCTAACTGATAAACAACTCACCCACTCGCTACATTGTTACCCGCTCCTATTGTCAGTTTCAGTGAGTCGTGTAAACTTATTTCCTAACAATGCTTATAATTAACAAACATCTCAAATCATTGTCATACAATAATGCTAATTTACACTACAATCACTCTGGCATTCAGTGTTGTGATATAAAATATTGCGTCAAATGGCACGTCGCAATTTCCGCAGTGTTTCACAGGTCAGCGTTCACTGTTGTTTCACCTCTGAGCAGGAATTCAATCAGCAGAATGCCCGTCCTGTCCCAGAACACCGTGCACATCACTTTCTGCACCGATACAGTCTGTAGGAATTTCGTCTTGACCGAAGATCCCCTGTGACGCCAATGCATTGACTGCTGCTTGGCTTCTGGGTAAAGTGCGAAATCCACGTCTCATCGCCCGTGACGATCCTGTCGTCGAACTCGTCGCCGTCATCATGATACCGCTGCAGAAGTGTCAGTGCTGCTCCTAAGCGTTTCGTTTTGTGCTTGGGTGAAAGGTTTTTCGGCACCCACCTGACACACAATTTCCTGGACAGCAGGTACTTAGTGACAATTTCATGCAAAGAGGACCACGATATCTGCGGAAAATGGCTACTAAGCTCCATAATCGTGAAACAACGTTCTCCACGATGCGCTGCCGCACCAGCTCAATAAGGCCATCATTGATGAGGGACGGTCTTCCACTGCGCTCTTCATTATGGACACTTTGGACCTTCGGAAAACTGCCTACACCGCGACGCAACATCTGTTTGCTCATTATGTTCGGACCGTAGACCTGACGGAGCTGACGATGAATTTCGAACGGCGCTATGTTTTGTGCAGCAAGGAACTTAATCACTGACTGAACCTCGCAGGCGGCGGGAGAACGAATAAGAACCGCCATTTCAAGTCACTGCTACCGCGCTACTAGCACCAGACGGGATCTGTCTGTCCGGCATATGATTGATACGTCATAGATATGTTACGCATGCGCAATTTTTCGGCTAAGTACGTTTAATTTAAAGGAAACAAAATCGGGAAACTTACATACACCTCGTATGTGTGTATTGTTTACTGCTTGTTCCATTATCATTGGCAATACTACACGTACATATTTGCATTTATTTATAATAAAGTTATACATAATTTTACGATATTTTATATAGATTACACAATGCAAGATGTATTAACTGTAATTATAAGAATTTAAATATTTACAGAATTTAATGAATCTAATATAGTACCTCTTTTACACTCATTTAATAAAAGCTATTCTTAATGACTAAAAATATTTACTTTCTGTTATTTATTACAGTTTGTCGAAAGAAATTTTGTTCAGAATAGTAGGGATAATATGTATGTTTGAGCCCACAGAGAGATGCCGACAAGCGATAAAGTTCTTTGTTCTACGCCGACAAGCCCCGCCCCCTCCCTTTGAGGGCTTACATGCCGCCAGGTCTCGTGTCGTTAGGCCCCGCCCCCTCTCGCTTTGTGTGCTCACCTAATGCCGACAGTGTCTGTGCTAACAGGTCCTACCCCCTCCCCCATGCGTTCTACTGTGGCGTCATGACTTGAGGGAATTGTTTTCTCGAGTCCTGCCGCCCCTCGGCAAATTAATTAGGTAATGTTCGTCAAACATTTTTTTTATGACTACTAAGGCCTGCACATTGCATCCTCGAGCAATTAAGTTTTTTGAATAATGAATTGTTGACTGGAGCGTGAGTATAAGTAGTCTGCTCACGGGAACAGTCTGTCATGTAATGAGAACACGCAGCCTTCTTCTATCTGGGGAAAGCGCTTGTCCATTAGCTGAACATGTTAGACGCTTTCACCACATTAATAGGCTTTTAAGTTTACATTCCGGATCTGTTTACATACATTAGCGAACGACCTACTTCTGCCTGGAGGTAACGGTGACCTCCATTAGCTGACCATGTTAGACGCTTTCACCACATTAGCGAACAAGAGCCCGGCATGTAATGAAAAAACCCGTAACCTACTTCTGTCTGATGGTAACGGTGACCTCTATTAGCTGACAACTTTAGACGCTTTCACCCCATTAGCGAACAATGTCAGTAATTGTTTTCCTAAGTGCTCTGAAAAACCCCCAGACACTCAATGTAAATACCTTTTAGCTCGTAGAATTTCCATCACAAACCGTGGAAAAACCCAAGTCTAGACAATTTTTTCCCTGATAATTAATGATTAAGTTTCATAGTTCTTATTTCTTTCAATAAAATATTGCGAATAAAGTATTCATATTTCAGAAGCGTCTCATTGATTGGTGAATACTACATATGTTATTAATAATAAAATAAATACGGATAACATTATAGTTAAATATTATAAATGTTATTAAAAAAGGTGTTTGTATTCAAAAAATAGACAGCCGGGCTCTGCCTGGAAGCGAATAACAGGTCTCAACATGCATTCATCCACCTCCACAGCCGCGTGACGTCACAGTCAACAGTATATAAGGAACGTCGGCAGCCAGAGCGATCAATTTATTGTTCGTTCAGTGATAATCGAAATGGCTGGTGATAATCGTGCATCTGAGATGAATGATTACTGGAGCGAGTGCGGAGAAGATTATTTTCACTACGTATACTTCCATACCGAAACATGCAATGGTTTAATGCATTCAGTGTTGTGTACTCAACCATCGCATCATGATCAGATGACTACACTGGAAGTGTGTACAGAGAGCTGTCCTGTTTATCGAGGAGCGAACATGTAAGTAATATATATATTTCTATAACTCGGTAATATATTGTACGTATGTTAAATGAAAACTAACTTGAAATTATTTTATTCTTTCAGTGAAAATCGCATGGGTGATGATGTGGAGGATCTTAGCGATGTCGAGGAAGTTGACGATGTCTTCGTCTCGAAACATCTAACTGAATGTGATACAGAGTCGTGCACGGGATACATGCATTCTATACTTTGTACTAACCCGGCCCAGCATGAACGCATGACATCCTTCTTCCTATGTAACGACAACTGCGAGGTCTACCAACGCAGGAGGAGAAAACTCGAGTAAGTAGAAGGAATGTTAAATTACATTTTCATTTACTGCTTCTAATGCTACTCTATGTCTAACCTAAAATTAAATTATTACAGACTGCGAATGACTGAGCCTAAGGTACCCGTGCCAATAGAGGAGCTGGATGCTGAGAGACGTATTGTCAATATAGAGGAATATCCAGTCGCAGAGACCAATACGCAGCCTATGGACGAGGATGCTGCTCCACTACCAGACATTACTACTAACCCTGATGATAAAGCAACGATGGTACAGGATGGGATAAATCAGACGATTCCAGATTGCTCGCCCGAGATACACGCAGAATCGTGCAAACCCTTGAAGTGAGTATGACACACTTTGATACTACTTTTTTGTGAGGCAAGGGAGAGGATTCTTCTAATATATGTATTTTTCTCTTTCAGAGTACATGAAATCATTAACTAAACCTATTTCTAACATTATTTTGAATATATCTTGCAGGAGTGCGAGGAGGGAGCGGAGGAAGAGGCAGAACGAGACTGCGAAGAGAAAGCAGAAGAAGAGTTGTAAGAGGAGGATCCTCAACGAGGGTCCAAGGGTCTTCTTATTCATTGAAGATACCCCGGAGGAGCAGTGAGAATCGATCACAGGCGTTTGATGACGTCAGCATCTCCCCCTCCCATTCCGTGAACATTGGACTATACTATGACATACCCTCCCTCTACATAAATTGTGAAAGTGATAAATCAATTGTTTATATTACAAAATCAGACTGGGATATAATATCCAAAAACATTTCAATGATTGAAGATTACCTACGCCAAGAAAAAAAGTGCGTGTGATGAATATTGTGACAATGTAATTTATGCATACAATATAATTGTATTTTTGACAGTTCAATTCATTTCATAAATACGTGTTTAAATAATAATGTAATATCTTTAGGCATTGATGGTGTAAGGAACCTAAAACGGCTATCGCCCTATATTGAAAGACATTTGAATATTTTAAATGATTTCTGCAAGTCAGGAGCAATTAGTTTTTCAGGGAGTAGGAGGGGAAGAAGGAAAATGCTTGAAATGTATGCTAAAGTCAATAAAAGAGTGTTTTATTATATGAATTCAATTTATTATTATTCATAAAACTTATCCTTGTACATTCCTTTACAAAAACCATTCACCCAAACATATGCATAATTATATAAGTGCTTGCATCACGTGAGAAAGAGGTTTGTAGGTAAATACTTTGTCGTGTAGAATCAGACAGTACAGTGACGTCTGGGCTGGTATATTTACAGATGCTTGAATCTCGATTCTGATGTTCACAGCTCCATTTATAACCTCCTCGGGTTGGTGAGAACAGTCTATTACGAATAATGGTGCACGGTGAAGAAAATCCTTTCTCTTCAAGAGAGGATAATTCTCTCTTTCATAATACGAACTTTGAAATTTACAGTACATTTCATATAGTGAAGCAAACTTTGAATTTTTAAAGTCCAAGTTCAAATCATGGTAGGGGTAGCATTCACTGTTGAGGAATAGTCTCATATTAGTAATGTTACAGTGATCAAACTCGGAACTGTTCTTGCTATAATCACCCAATCTTGCAGTCTGATCACACACTATGATGAAGCGAGGTTTCTCGAGCTTAGATGTTGTTGCTACATTCCACGTGAAAGATCTTGTCTGGGGTACAGCAGGCTGGGTATGAAGATCCATAGATCGAAAGGCAAGGTGTAGAGGTTTATCAGACTTGACAATTTTTAGAATGTGAACTCTTTCAGCATCGGAAAGGCGAATTACAGGCATCCTCCATTCGATTCTAGTTAACTTTACATTAGCTTCCTCTCCATTCGAACTCAGGACACAGTTTCTAGAATCTTTGGATCTTATGAGAATCAATTCAAACTTACTGTTGAGTATAAGTTCCTTGTGGTCATCAGCAAATCCTAGGAGCATCGAGAGAGGGACTACAGCATTGAAAGCTCCATTCGTAGCGTGTACTATATCAACTTCTTCACCAGGATAGGCCCATCCAGCATTCAGCAGACGATTCGATTCCATAGGGTTGAGAGTCACATAATTTCGTATAGTTGTAGTAATTCCAGGATTCCTTGTTCTGTCTATAGTTGTAGCATTCATATCTAGACGTATCTCATCAAACATGAAGGTTATAGCATTATTAGTGAGCTTCGATGTAGTAGTAGGGGATCCATCTACCTTGGTGAGAGCACCTTCGATGTAGAGATAACTCTTGTTAGGTAGCGTATACAAATCTTCAGCTTGGCATGGTATTCTAATTTCATCGTTTACATCCAGAGCGGATGTGTTGTATGGAAGCAAAATATGCTCCTCCTCCTTGGTGATCTTGTTGTCAAAGGCTGGAACTTCTGTCACGTTTAAGATGTCCATTATAGCGTCCTGTAACCTAACTCTTCGAGGAACTTGCGGTTAGCACGTGTTAACTCCCCGGAAGTTGGAGAGGTAGTATGCTTCGATCGCTGTGTACGTCGTCTATTATAGTATTTGAGGTGACTTTTAAAATGTATTGCCATTACGCCTTATGTGGAGTCTTGTAGTGATAACTTCGTTCCTGAAGTTGATAGCCTTCCCGTGTTGATCTACCACTCGAATAGTGATCTGGTCTATATAGTTTGTATCTATGACCGGTAAATATATTGGGTTCGAAGTTCTTGAGAGATATGATAGCCTGGCGGAACAGAAGGGAAAAACTCGTAGAGCGAATGTCCGCTTTTACCGTCAATGAAAGAGCCTGTTGCAATACTGCACTCCACACGTATGATACTCACTTTAAATATATTCACAAGATCGTCAGATTCGATCGCTTCTCCAGCAGGAATTATTTTAGTATCTGTGAATCCTAGAAGCGAACCAATAGATCTTTCCTTAGAAAAGTCTATTGTATAAGGACATTTAATTTCAGCCTTCATTGTATTATTGTTAGGCCTTATGAAGAAGACTTCATCATTCAATTCTAGTTTATCCTTTAGAAATGTATTGAAATCGGCAACCTCGTAGGTTCTATGAGGGATGACAATGGTTTCAGGTTTACCATTATGAATATAATGAAATCTATTATTACTTTCATCGACATTTGGTATTGAATAGAATGTTTCAAAATTCAAGAGAGCAATCTCATAATGACCTGGAGGATCTAGCTGTAGAGGAGGGTTTAGATACGTTGAAATAACAGTGTCTGACCCACTCACTGTAACTGTATAACTCATCTTGACGATGAAGCAGCTTCTAGGATAAAAGAAATTGCAAGCACAAGTGTCCGCAGATGACTGAATCGAAATTCTGGTATCTCTGTGTATTATAGTAGATTTTAACGTCCTGTAGATATTTCTCAATCTCAGGAGGCGGCTTCGAATTACCGAAACTATCAAAGTAGTATGCGACATCACCTTCTTTCCTTATAGCAACCCAGTGTGTTCCTTCATTATCTGATGTATCGAGATTGGTAATAAGTCTCTCTTTGCAGTGCGGTTTTAAAGGAAGTTTGTCAATCATATAAACCCCTCTAAAATAAGGAAGTTTTAAACGTTTAGCGTAATATTCGAGGGCTACGTTACTTAGGGCTTCCTCCGGTATATGTACAATCCTCTTCCTCCGTTTCTTGCCTTCTTCTTTAAACCCTCGCCTTTAGATCCTCTTTTTTTCAAAGACCTTGCTATTTTAGATGCAGCGGCTAAAGACGACATCAGCGGCATTGCAGGTAAGAATCCTCCTTTATTCCTCTTCTTACACCTTCTCTTCTGGAGTCCCTTTCCTCGGGTCTCCATCGCCTTGTTATGCCTAGCAACTTCTGCTAAGTGTCTATCAGCAGCCTTTTTTTTATTGACTGCAGAGGCTATCTGAGCAGCGCCACCTGCTGCAGCGCCTAAAGCAGCAATGATGAGTATCAACGGTAAAAACCCTCCTCTCTTCTTCTTCCTCTTTCCGGCTCCCACTGCAACCTTTCCCTTCATGATTGCAGTTACTAGCCTTGCAGCTAACCTTTCACCAAAAGTTGAATCGGATGACTGCACACGTTTCCAAGCCTTCTCTGCAAGAATCTTATCCGCTATTTGTCTTGAAGCGGTGTCCTTATTCTCAGCGTACGCGAGGTCGTGCTGTTTGCAAGCTGTGTCTAATTGGTTAATTCCCGGGTCTCATCTTTTTAGAAGTTTTTCCAATTTAGTACCAGGCCCGCAATATCTATATCCAGGTAAGTGAGCTTCAAAGGGGAGCGAATTAATTATGGAATTAATAATTCCAGAGCCGCGCTTATACTGCAACGACCTCCCTCTCTTAGCTCTCATGATAGACTAAACGAGTAATTGAATGCATTAGCCCTTTTATATCATTGCAGTCAATCATTAACTACTTTTACAAGCGGTAATATATATATATATATATATATATATATATAAACAACGCACATACATTTTATAAGTTAGTTGTTAACATGGAGCTTGTTAAGCAGCACTGCTCTCTACCTATTCAGGTATTAGACTTTGAAAGTGACTTTAGAAGTGATCGTCATGGCAAGTTATTTCCATCTAATGTCAGAGCTCTTATTTTAGGGAGCTCCAGTGCAGGGAAAACAAACGTATTACTCAATATGCTACTCCATGAGAATGGACTACGTTTTGAAAATTTATATATTTATTCAAAGTCTCTCTATCAACCAAAGTACCAATATCTAATTAAAGTGCTTGGAAACATCGAAGGTATAGAAGTGAACACCTTCGACAACGGGGATGATGTTTTGCATCCTTCTGAAGTCGAAGAAAATTCAATCTTTATATTTGATGACGTCATCACTGAAAAGCAGGAAAAGATAGCATCCTTTTACAGTATGGGTAGACATCGAAATGTCGATTCTGTATATCTAGCGCAGTCCTATGCTAAAGTTCCAAAACATTTAATTCGCGATAGTACAAACATGATAATACTCTTCAGACAAGACAATTTATACTTAAAGCACATTTACGAAGATTATGTAAATACCGACATGACTTACAATGAATTTAAAGATCTATGTAAGAACGTTTGGGAGAGCTCTACAGAAGGAAGACCCTTTGTTGTGATAGTTCCTGAATTTCATATGAATGAGGGACGATATAGGAATGGTTTTGATGTATATATTAAGCTCGACAAAAAAGAAATGATCATTCGTAGTTAACCATGAGCATCGATAGGTTCGGTTCTCAGAGAACTGGTCCAGTTAGAAGAGTGTTTGATCGTTTTATCATAAATAGAGATGTCAAAGGAAATTATCAATTCAAGAATAAGAGATTGTGTAACGTTCACGATCCTGAAGATAATCATGATGCCTCCAATAAGAATTATGTGGATACACTCGAAATTAGGATGCAAGATTTCTCTCAGCAAGCTGCTAACAATGTTGAGGTTATGGCTAAGACCCTGATCGATGAAATGATTTCAAGATATATCCTCAAGAGAGATAAGGAAAATAACATTGTGATTGATAAAGTTAGATTGAAGGTATTGCTAGATCCTGTTCACGATAACGATGTTGTGAATAAAAAGTTCATCACTGGATATGTCAATTCACGCACGCAGTCGAGAGATGGTAATGGTAACATTATATTCGACGATAAGAGAATCACTGATATAGCAGATCCTCTCGGAGATACAGATGCTGTAAATAAAAGATATGCTGGAGCTATGATCATTAGGAAATCGAACGAGACGCGACAGCAGTTAAACAGGTACTTACCAAAGGAAATCGAGATGCAAATAGGTAAGAAGCTGCTAGACATCACAGCAAATCTGAATAAAACTACGAGTAAAGTGGATACTCTAACAACCTCTACAAAAGACAGAGTGGATTCTGTAATGGACTCCATTAAACAAGTTACCGCAGAGCTTGATAGAGAAAAAACAAATCTTCAGAATCTTTGCAATCAGAAAATTAGCAATTTAGAAAAGTTAGCGATGAAGCGAGTTTCAGATTTAGAGGCTACAGTCGGACAGTTAAAGACAGAGGTTTTGAATACTCTCAAAACTGATTCATGCAATGATAAACTTAAGAAAGTGGAGGAAAATGTAAATATGATGATGGACGCTTACAAAACTAATGTGCAGCAAATGACGAGTCTAGAAGAATCAACCAGAAGCCTGTACGCTAATACGGCAATCTTTGCTGAAGCGTTCAAGACACATACGCAGGAACATAAGAAAGAAACCGAGCAATTGAGAACTTCGATAGAGATGTTAGCTAAGGCTATCGATACGATGAGAACTCAAGGTGGACGCAGACTATAAATTGAATGTAATCGTCTATTTTCACGTCATTTGTAAGATGGATAGTGAAAGCATAAGACTTAAAGAGTCTGTAGCCGAGCATACCAGGGCTGTAAAAGAAAAACTGAGAGCTCTAAAAGGTCTCAGGTTTGAGACTCAGCATGTCATGTCCGAAGCTTTGAAGCCTGTAACCGCTCCCCTCAAGGATATTTTGGACAGTCAACGAGGGTTGGCTGTGGAGACAGTCAAGAATGAAGATGATGATTCTACAAGTATTTCTACTTTCCTTCAACACGTTCGCTCAAAAGACAAGGACCGCATTGATACATTGTACGGGGTGAGATATCAGGATGGAAGTTATATGCTTGGAAATAAAGATATTCATTTTATAAATAATCAAATATTGATAGGTGATGAAACGTATGAGTCTACAGACGGTTTGACGGAGCTCATCTTTAAGCGAACGCCTCAGATTTCTGCATACACCAGTGAAGACTTGGAGACGTACGCTAAGATTATGAAAAGTACTTTTCTTCATAGATCTGGTTACACCAGACACGGTCGTTTGAAATCTGGTAAATCGTATAAATACAAGAATATAATACGCCCCTTGCTCAATACACATTCAGGTCTAGGACTGACATGGAAGGAGCATAAGTCTGATAAGGAGGTTGACTACGTTTTCTGGAGAAACCCTAACACATTAGTGAATAGGCTGAGGTTACTTATTGCTTCGAGGGACGCTGGTAATAATAGTCACACTCAAGAGATTGAGGAAATTATCAGGGAGTTGAAAGCATCTAAAGTTATAGCATGACAGCCAAACAGAATATCGCCAGAGAGCTTCACGTGTCGGCGAGGAGGAACTATTTACGACGCAAAATTATCAGCAAAGGTATGAACGATTTATTACAAATTTATTTGATTGAAATGATACCATATGCAAGAGTGAACAAAAATTTCAAATACATTCTGATCGCAATCAACTTTTACTCTAAAATGGCATATGCAAAACCCTTAAAGGATAAGAGCAGAGTTAATGTTGCAAAGGCAATGGAGGATATATTACAAGAGATGGATGTCCCTCCCCGGAATATTCAAAGTGACAACGGGAAAGAATTTTATAACAAATTCTTTAAACGGCTAATGTTTAAGTATAATATTAACCACTACAGCACCTATACCAATGTGAAGGCTGCGGCTGTTGAACATTTAATTCGAACCTTGAAGAATATGATGTACCGAGAGTTTTTAGTCCAAGGCTCATACAAGTGGCTAGATCTTTTACCTAGAATCCTTGTAAAGTACAATGATACTTTTCATTCAACTATCCGCATGAAACCTAATGAAGTGAAAAACAACGATCTCCTTCTGACTGTGTATAATTATAATCAAGAACGAAGAGAGAAGAAGGCTTCAAGGAAGTTTAGTGTTGGTGACTATGTCAGGATATCTAAACATAAAGGACATTTTGAAAAGGGTTATGAATCTAACTGGAGCGTTGAAATATTCAAAGTATTTCGTGTGAACCGTACCAAGCCTACAACATACATACTAAAGGATAGGAATGGTGAAATCATAAAAGGTGGCTTTTATGGACATGAACTAAAAAAGACTAACTATCCTAATACATATTTAGTAGAAAAGGTTATACGTAAACGTGGAAACAAAGTTCTTGTAAAGTGGTATGGTTTTCCAGATACTCGATGGATTGATATAAAGGACTTGTTGTAATATGTGAAGAATTAATAAAGACTAAAGTTTTATGACTGTAAAATCATGAGTATTTTTATTTTAAAAAAGCATTCATATTTTTCTTTCTTTTTTGAGGGAAAAGTGTTACACAAAAAACCCTCACACATTTGATATCTATTTTACACAATATATACATTATTTAAAAGTTTAGGCACTAGCAATCACCGGGTCTAAGGGAATAATGGCCCCACGCTACAGTCTTATAGCTTCCTTCCATCAACTTCCTCTTATCGTCACCCCCCTTCAAAGCCAATTTGTTTGTTTCAATTGTTGTAATTTTGTGGTGTTTACTCCGAAATGTTTTTTGTATCGAATAAATTTTTAGGCTATGGTCTTTTAAACATTCAAAATAATGGCCGAAATCGATTTTATCCATGCCTGTCCTGGTGATGCCCTTAGCTTTCTTAATTGTCTGCCCTCCGTATCTGTATGCGTATAACTTTGCTCTTATACCGACATACTCCTCCATAACCAAGCCACCCAATTCATCTTTGAACAACCCAATCTTTTTCCTATTGGCTTGCTTAATGCCATATGCATTATCCTTTTCGAAGTTTGAAGTGTCGAGATATTGGGGGTTCTCCCTGATGAAATCATAGATATCAGAACTCGTTTCAAAAATGAATGAGTCTGTATCCATGTAATTCAGCAGCAAGTCTTTTAAATTTGGTTTCATGATATTGTAAAAGAAGTCATACATGATAAATTTTGAAATGTCCAAAATTGCGTGTCCTATGTAGATTGGCTTGTTCATATGCACTTCCTCTCTACCCAGTTCGATTCCTACAAGATTTTCCTCAAAAATTATGGTGCGTAGGTAAGTGCTGCGTGCTATCAACTTCTTTGCCTGATCCCAGGATCCAACTATTTTGAAATCACTGTATTTTCGCACATTTTCTATAAATTTCCCATATACGGCGTTATTCATCTTTTTCCATAAGTTTTGGCCAAATTTTGACTTTTCTTGAATTCTTTTCTCTGTGTTCACGTCGATATATGTCTTCAACCAGTTAGACTGGTCATAGGATACCACTCTGTGAATATGTCTCACAGTTAGGCCTTGTTCAATACACTGCTGCATCACCCTGTAGTGCAAGACATATTTGCTTTTCTGTTCTAATGTCGCAAGCAGTTTCTTGTATTGGCCATTCGGTGGTATCGCACTCTGTGGGCAGAAAGGAAGCTCGTTGTGGGCGTCGTGGATATGGTCGGGGTATTCGATATCAACCTCTAGCACATAGCCAGTCTCAGAGTCTTCTTTGATTTCAGCAAAGTTTATACTATCAATTTCTTCTCTGGTGAGCCATCTCAGATTCTTGTACGGGAGGGCAGACCCCATAGAAGCTCCATATAAGTTATTTATGTCCCAATAGGAAAGGTGTATAACAGGAGCATGCTGGTCAAAGTTGGACATGTACCTGTGGTTAGCTTTGGTATAGCCCTTCACCACTGTGCAGAGTCCGCCTCTAATTCCAGACTCGAAAAACTCCAGCATGCTCTTGTGAGATATTAAGGAAAGTTTCGCCTTAGTTATCTTCAACATAGCGTCAAAGGCGAGTCCTGGTAATGTATAAAACCATGCTGGGTCAAGTTTATACATCCCCAGGATGAGATATCGAAACTTTTCGAAAATATCCGCCAAGAGCAGTATATCTGTTTTCAGGTATAGATCGCTGTATTCTCCGAGATTCTGGATATTAAAGGTATCCCAGACTTTTTCAGCATGCCTGTATTCCTCGTCTGTGATGTGACTGTCAGTGAGAGTGCTGTAGAAGGCATCCTTCGGTGGTAGAGAAGTTTCTTTGAGTATGGCAAGGCTTGAAACATAATCATACGGGAATATTCCCTTGCTCTTCGCCAGCTTAAAATGCTCCTCAACAGGATATTCTGCCCTTGTTATTTTAAAGTCACTCTCCTCCAGCATGTCAGCCAGGCTGGACAACTTGTCGTCAAGAAACTTAAAGCTGTCCAGAAACCTGAAGCTGATGTTCCTGTACCGTTTGCTAAACGCTATATACCTTTCACCACTTTGAGCGATGCACGATATGGGCTTATTATCATATGCCAGGCGTCTTATCAAGAAGTGGCTGTCATAATTAGATAGGCAATGAAAAAAGATCGGTATGAAATCAGGGACCTTTCTATTCAAATTACATCTATTATGAGCAGCACCCAGATATTCCCCTGTCACATGATCGTGATCCCTCACACGCAAATCGCTCACAGTGAAAGCAGCAAGGCATATATGACACTCAGAAGCATTGTCAAAATTCTGTTGCTCTTCAAGGCTTAAATCCATGGGTTTAGGATTGGAATACACATCGATGACGTCATCAGCAATTGATTTTAATTGCTTGATAAAGTCATCGATGGCATTTGGACCTCTAAAGAGAAAGAATTTTGACAAGGCCTCGTCATGCCTACATACCACCTTCAAGGCAATAGACATTGCTTCATGCTCTTGAATGGCTCGGGTCCAACTCGAGCTGCTTGAGGGCTCGCAAGAGTGAACCTTCGCCAGAACAGATTCAATGTCTGCGTATATAACAAAAGGTACAGGAACGCTTTTAGAGAATGCTTTAAATTCAAGGTATTCATCCTGTTGAGGCATTTTAAGCAATTGGCATTTTCCGCATCTTAATCGGTGCGTTTCCAGAGCCTTTTCATTGGTGCATCTCTTGAGGCATGCCTCACATACCCACATCCTTCGACAGTTCTTCGTTGTCTGGCTCCTTACTAGTCTGGACAGGTCTTTAATGAGGCAATAGTGCGACTTATCATCCTCTTCAATATATAGCATGTTTACATGGTGCTGCTTCTTTTCAGGTGTTTGGTATAGGGGAATAATGTTGTCATTCTCCTCTATACCAAACAGTGAAATGGATACTCCATTATTCTGCTTTTCAAAGGGATATACTGTGGTTCTATATCCATGACGTTTAACAGGGTATTTAGAGGCAAGCATGCACCATGCGAAGCAGAAGTTGTCTTCATTCTTTATGTTTATAACAGCATACTTATGCCTAATTTTCTGAGGTAGTTCAATGTATGAACCTGCGTGTAAAGGATCGTACTGTGTAAAGCCCATCACCAGGCTGAGTATCTTTGACAAGGACTTTGACGATGCTCCCCCCTCAAATGTAGAAATGTTTTCCAAAATATCCCCCGCAATTGAAGAGAAGATCTGATTGAGGTCGCTTGATGGAAGAATCAGTACAGGCTTAGAATTAAAGCCAGTGGAAAGACACTTCTCTTCATCAGGTTTGTGGATTAAATATTCAAGTTCCATGGAACAATGTATCTTTAATTCACTCCTGCTTTTCTGAAAAACGTTTTCCACTTCTTTAATAATAAGCTCCTTGCACTCATCTAAAAAGACTCTGGGCTCGAGTATTTCTAATGTATTTTCTATTCTACTATTAAAAATACGTCCCTTGAATGCCGATTGTATGGTATTGCACTCCAGACCCTGGCAATTGCTAGCACTAACCTTGGCTTTTTTTACTGTAGGCTGTTCCCTCCCATCCGATGTCGGTCCTCTCTTTCCATTAACTGGTTCTACATCATTGGATGATGATGAGGTTGACGGTGCAGCGGCTTCATCGCTTGCGTCTGAGGAAGTCGATGGTGTAGCGGTTTCATTGCCTGCGATTGAGGAGGTCGATGGTTCACCTTGTATAACTTCCTCCAGAGTGTCGAGCGATGAGGAGGCTGACCGTGCAGTGGTCGAGTCTTCACCAATCTCCGGCGATGCTGACCCCTGTGTTGCCAGGTCCATAGGCTGGCTTCCAGCGTCACCCAGATCATTTCCTGGAATAATAATAATAATATTAATAATAATAATAATAATAATATACAATGTGTAAAAGAACTTCATAAAATGTTGAAGGATTCTTACCGTTCGTCTGTTGCTGCACACATATGTCAGACCCCCAACCCTGCTGATTTGGTATAGGGAAGGCTGATGGTACAGCCCTCGCATGTTGAGCGATACCGCGCCCGAAATAAAGTCCACTTCCTGGAAATAATAATATTAATAATAATAACATTAATATTAATATTATAGAATGTGTAAAAGAAGTTCATAAAATGTTGAAGGGTTCTTACCATTCAGTGGTTGCTGCATGTATGGGGCAGGGCCCCACCCCTGCTGATTTGGTGCAGGGAAAGCTTGTGGTGCAGAGGGTGCGTGATGAACAAATCCGCCTCCGAAATAAAGACCACTTCCTGGAAATAATAACAACAATATTAATAATAATATAGAATGTGTAAAAGAACTTCATAAAATGTTGAAATATATTCTTACCTGTCGGTGGTTGCTGCATGTATGCGGCAGGGACCCAAACCTGCTGATTTGACTCCATGAAGGCTTGGAAGCCATGTGGTGCCTGTGCAACGGACAATGGCTGACTCATCGCAAAATAAAGTCCACTTCCTGAAAATAATAATAATGATAATAATAATAATAATATAGAATGTGTAAAGCAAGAAGTTCATAAAATATTGAAAAACTCTTACCGTTCGGTGCTTGCTGCATGTATGGGGCAGAGCCCCACCCCTGCTGATTTGGCACCATGAAGGTCTGGAAGCCGGGGGGTGGTGGTGCAGTGGTCGCGAAGCGTTGTGGTGCATGTGCAACGGTTGCGAGGTCTGGAAAAAATAAATAATATTAATAACAATAATATTAATAGTATATAATGTTTAAGTACAGAGTTCTAAAGAATCTATACGCTATACGTGAAAAATAGATGTTTTAAACACATGCGTGAAAATACATGGTATTCTGGGATACCGGTAGAGTTATGTGACTGCATATGTGGTGAGAAACTCCCCTTAAATATATCCTTTTCTCCTTATACAATCCAGAACTCTATGCTGTCGTAGGTAGGTCTTTGTATGCTAGAATCGCCCTTGTATACCTACTATTAAATAATTTTTTGTTACAATTGCTCAAACACCGGTCTGTAAATTCTTACCATTCGAGTGTTGCTGCATGTATGGGTCAGAGCCCCATCCATAATGATTTGGCACCAGGAAGGTTTGGAAGCCTGCTGGTGCCATTGCAGCGGTCGATGGATGACAGACTCCGAAATAAACACCGCTTCCTGGAAATAATAATAATAATAATAATAATAATAATAATAATAATAAAGAATATGAACAAGAAGTTAATATGAATTGTTACATTAATTTTTTTAAACTCTGAAGAATGCTTACCATTCGGTTGTTCGGGTGTCTGAATCATAGCTGTATTTGAGGAACGATCCTGCTGGAGCTGGATGTATGCCTCAGCTACGTTAGCAGAACTGAATGCTGAAAACGTAATTAATTTACGCGTTGGATTTTTATTTATTTATTTATTTACTTATTTTTTTAAAGAAAAGTTATATTATTAAGTTAATTTACTTTATTGCGCATTGCTTATACAGGGAAATGTCGATGTATTTTTAAACACCTGAGAAATTTCTGTGACAAAATAAAGCATTTGTATTATTCGACACACTCATGGAAAATATCTCTTTTTAACGTGATGGAAACAGACTGGAAGTTTTTACTAAATTAATTGCATAAGAGGAATGAAACATTAACTGATGAATGTTCGATCAATGCATGCAAACATGAAGTCCCCGGATCGAATACCGCCGGTTACCCTCGGAAGAATATTTATACAGAACATTCTTTATTCGAATCGTTGGGTAATCATGTAATTGTATTTTGTCTAGAAAGAATATAATTCACTCTGTGAAATCCTGTATTTAAATATCTGGAATAATAATTACTCAACAAGATGAATACTTAACTAAATTGTTCACATTTTTTGAGAATTCGCGCAGTTAGCTATTGAATGTAGAATAAGCTTGTCTAAAATGAATACTTAACTAAACTGTTCACATTTCAGAAAAAATTCAACTGTCTAGCTATTAACTTTTAGAATACTCAGCTATTTACAAATAAAGGGCCGTCATTAAAAACAAGAACGCAAATATAAGTTAAATGTACTAAGTAATAAGTTAACTTTTTAATGAATATGAATTGGTGATACAACTTACCAGACATGCTGTTCGATGTAATTTCCACGTTGAAAGAATAAAGTTTGCAGAGTGCTTAGATCGCAGTGTTCTTACGATACTGTGAAAATCATTGGAGAAGCTGCTGCTTTTATATAATTTCCTCGCTAAAGCTGAAGTGGTGAGAGTTTGTAGAGCACTTAGGAAAACAATTACTGACATTGTTCGCTAATGGGGTGAAAGCGTCTAAAGTTGTCAGCTAATAGAGGTCACCGTTACCATCAGACAGAAGTAGGTTACGGGTTTTTTCATTACATGCCGGGCTCTTGTTCGCTAATGTGGTGAAAGCGTCTAACATGGTCAGCTAATGGAGGTCACCGTTACCTCCAGGCAGAAGTAGGTCGTTCGCTAATGTATGTAAACAGATCCGGAATGTAAACTTAAAAGCCTATTAATGTGGTGAAAGCGTCTAACATGTTCAGCTAATGGACAAGCGCTTTCCCCAGATAGAAGAAGGCTGCGTGTTCTCATTACATGACAGACTGTTCCCGTGAGCAGACTACTTATACTCACGCTCCAGTCAACAATTCATTATTCAAAAAACTTAATTGCTCGAGGATGCAATGTGCAGGCCTTAGTAGTCATAAAAAAATGTTTGACGAACATTACCTAATTAATTTGCCGAGGGGCGGCAGGACTCGAGAAAACAATTCCCTCAAGTCTTGACGCCACAGTAGAACGCATGGGGGAGGGGGTAGGACCTGTTAGCACAGACACTGTCGGCATTAGGTGAGCACACAAAGCGAAAGGGGGCGGGGCCTAACGACACGAGACCTGGCGGCATGTAAGCCCTCAAAGGGAGGGGGCGGGGCTTGTCGGCGTAGAACAAAGAACTTTATCGCTTGTCGGCATCTCTCTGTGGGCTCAAACATACATATTAGCTCTACTCAGAATATAAGGAAACTCTTTGTATATTTCATTAATAATGGTTGCTTACTTATAGGCCAGTTTTCTCTTTTTAGTGCTGGTGCTATCATGGTATTTCGTTCGTGATTTAATATTTGACATTGAAATAGTAAGTGCTGGACAGTTTGATCGTGTATACTACATAAGCACATGGGGTTGTCGTTGATTTTGAAACGGTTAAGATACTTCCGAATCGTTTCAAGTTCTGTGACCATGGCAGTGAAGTTAGATGGAATTATAAATTTTAATTTTAGACGATCTTGTATTTTCGGGAAATATTTAGTCATTGTTCCTTTAGAAGTTTGTTGCCATTCACCTTGTCATTTCCATAATGTGTTTTCTGCCAATATCGTCGCTATTGCACTTTTAGGTATCTTGTTATAACATTCTGGGATGTCTGTACTTGCTGCCGTTTGCTTTGCGAGTTGTTCAGCTAACTCATTCCCTTTGCGTCCTGCGTGTGCTTTTATCCAGTTGAATGAGATCTTCCAGTTTCCTTCTTCCAGTTGCGTCACTTTTCCCCTGCTTTCATCAATATGTGTGTGGTTTCGCGGGTTCTTATGAGAGTCAAACGTTAATTTGCTATCTGTATGAATGGATGCTGTTTTTAATGTGGTTCTATTAGATTCAATTTCCGTTAATGCCTTTAGTATCGCCAATAACTGTTCTGCCTGATTATTGGTGCATTTACTATCTAGTTTGTACTTTAATTTGTGAGTTAGCATTCCTTCCGTAAATAGGTCACTCCCGATCCCACGCCTTTTTTTTAAAGTTCCCTTGTGTTCCCAGTTTATGATATTGTGTTTTTAATGTTTTCGTTACCGCTTATCACCGCGGTTACACAACACACATACACACACAAACATCCATGCCCATGGCGGGACTTGACCCCGCGACCCTCTGCTTGTCTTAGTCATTTTTGCTGCCGTCGGTGTAGATCTGCAGCTAACACAAGGAACAGCCATTTCCGGTGTTTATTAGCACTAAGTCTGCCAGATGAAGCCAATGACTTACTCTGCATCTCTGTCAACGTTATAGCTAGTATTTACTTGCTGCCTTAAGCAATCAAAATATTTTACGGCTTCCTCTGTTTTAATGGTGACGGGACATAAGCCCGTTATTATATACACTGCCTCTTTAGAGACAGTGCGGTAGGCCTTCGCTTAAGTTAATTAGTCTTTGGACTCTAAGCAATTTGTTCCTATTGGCCATCTTATCCATTGCTTTGTGCCACACTAATCCAGCATATTGTAATAGCGGTAAAATTGCGCCTTTATATATATATATATATATATATATATATATATATATATATATATTAGTTTTAATACTTCGCTTTTCAGTCCCCAGGTAATTTTTGCAGACTTGGAGAGTGAAAATATTAGTCTTCTACATTTTTTTTGGTTACGTAGCTAACATGTTCTCTAAATGTTAGTTTGTTGTCGATTATGATTCCTAAGTACTCAATGGAATTAACTTGTTCTAATGTTAAATTATTAAGGTAAATTTTTATTTCTTTATCTACTCTGCGTTTCCTTCGAGTCAGTAGTATAACTTTAATTTTCTGCTCGTTGTAACACATTTTGATGTTTGTGGCCCAGCTTGATATTTTGCATATTTCTATATTGATGAAATTTTCTGCTTCTTTAATTGATTCTCCTTGTTCACTTAGCGAGAGATCATCTGCAAACACCGTTATTTTCACGTGGGTGGTGTATTCTGCGTTCAACAATGAATTGTAAGGGATATTCCAATATCCAGGCCCACAATAGGATCCTTGCGGACACCCTTTTGAGATATTCCTCTGGACTGCAGCGCTATTTATGGACAAAACTGCGTTTCTTTGATTGAAATAATCACTTCAACTGCTGCATCTGTGGTACTCTTCTTAGGAATAAACCCAAATTGATTTTATTAAGAAGGTTATTCTTGTTTATGTGATGCATAATCCTTATAATGAGTATTATTTCTAGCACTTTGCCACGGACGTTGAGTAAGCTTATTGGACGAAATTTTGATGGATCAGTGCTGCCTTTCTTGCCTGGTTTAATTATTAGTATGATTCTAGCCAGTTCCCAAACTCTGGGGATGATTCCTCTCGTCAGGCATTCATTATAAATTGTTGCAAATGCTTTTCGGAAGGGTTTTGTCACTTGCAATCCCATTGTTGCATGGCACCTTTTTGTCGTTGAAGCTTTCTATGCTTTAACTTATCTCTTCCTGGGTGAATTGTCGATCGTCGCACTGTCGATTGGTTCTTCTGCTGCTCTCCTTATATGTTTGTGATGTTCAAAGTTGTCCTCTTGTATCTGTCTTCTGGAGTGAAATATTATATCATATAATTTAGTGTGTCTTGCAGATTTAATGTTTTGGAACCGTCTGGCGTTTATAAATTTGTCCCTTATCTTTTTAGAAGCAAGCTTATAAACATTATTCCACGGGTTTATCGGTGATGAAGCGTTACAGTATTCCTTCTAAGAATCGAATTTCGATCGTCTGATTGTTGACCGAATATACATTTTTCTCGTCCAGATATTGTTGTCTGCGGCTTTGTCTCAGCTCTTCATAATTTTTGGTCCTTGGTATCTTCTTCTTAGGGCGTTAGTTTTCTTCCTCATAAATGTAAGAGTGTCGTTACACCATAATACAGAATTCAGTTTTACTGAAGAGGTAATTGTTTTGAGGCATTTAAATGTTTCCTTATGGGCTGCTTGTAGAGTATTTGAGAATAACTGAGTGAGTGTGTCCAGATCGGGATCTACTGTAATCCAAAGAAATAAGCTTTTATCAAGTTCGTCAATGTTTCCCTCATACTCTGTAATATTGAAGGCTTTTGACATAGCTTGTACAAGATTTTTATCAAAGTCAGGATATTTGTCTTCACTTACAATGAACCTTATTGTGATGTGCACGTATCTGTGTTTTGAGATATCTTCTACTCCGATGTTATATTGTATGAGACTGTGGTCGAAGCATGTCTCTTCTTCGCTGATTAGCCAGTTACTAATCAGTTGCAACAGATGGTCATTGTCTACTGTCAATTTAATGTTCATTTTACCTTGTATATCGTGGAAGGTGGTATTTTCGCTAGTTTTGTTTACTTATATGTAGTTGCCTAATTGATAGGAATTCTAAACTTTTGCCCTTGGCGTTTGTAAATGAATCATGCAAGCTGTGGATCAACAATTACTGTCCATTGCATTCATTATTCCTTTCCCTTTTGCATATTTTAACAGCTGCTCTATCTCTAAAATGTAGTTTTTAATTCATCCTCTATGTCAAGGTAGACACGTACTGCGTACAGGTTTGATCCGTTATATTTTATTTCTAAAAATATCAAATCTTTGTTTGAAAGTTCATTTATCAGTAATGCATCTATGTGTGCATTAGTTATTACTATAGCAGCCCGACTTTTATCCTCATCTGACGAGAATGTTCTGTATTTCTTAGGTATTCTTGCAATCTTATTATTTAGAACATAAGGCTCATTTACAAAGATAATATCTGCTTTTAGTGCTTCTATTGTTTTCACTAGGCTGTCTGTAGCTACTCTGGAATGCTGTAGGTTTATTTGATTCCACCTAATCTAAATATTTTTATTGATTTTCTAGACAATTGTGTAGGTCTATATACTAATGTGTATGTTTATTTTAGCCAGGCTAATAGTCTGTATTTTCTTTGTACTTTCTTATTACGGCCTGAAGACTGGGGCATTTTTATCAAGAGATGAATGGTTTTCAGGAATCATTTCACTTTTATTGTATTTATTATATATGACGCAGTTGATGCACTTGTACTCTTCCTTCCTTGCGTTACATTCTCGCATTTTGTGGCTGCCAGCACACAAGGAGCATGTTCCGTTTCCTCTGCACTTCTGATGCCTATGGTTGTATCTGCTGTAGTTGTAGCAACGGTCCACAAATATATGTCAGCTGTATTGCAAATTAACCATCCAAGCTTGAGTTTATTTTGAAGCAGCTTTCTTCTTGTCGTAGATTCCACTTCGACGATTATGTTCCTGTTGTTGCTTTTCTTCTGGTAGTTGTATTTTGGAACAATATCGCCTGCAGTTGTATTTTGGAACAATGTCAAATTAATATCTGGATTCTGTGACAGTATTGTTTGCTATATATTCTCAGTTGATACCTCATTTGGTTTGTTGTATATCACCATACGAGGTTTCCTTAATTTCTGCACGTAAACAGCATTTTGTCTCCGTATTTGTCGGTGATATTCATAGAAAGTAGCCCATACTTTCTCAATTTCTTCTTTGATTTTGGTATCGATAAGAACCCGTCCACCCCTGAGGGATTTGAAGGTGTTGATGCCCACTTTGGATTTATATTGGGTTTGATAAGACCTTTAATGTCTCCCTGTGTTTCGTTTCCTTTCCCTCTAATAGTGAGTTTGTACTTCTTTCCCATCAAATTTCCCTCAACTTCTGAATAGAGCTTAGACTTACCGCCGTATGGCGGAAGTGCCTGCCGAGTGGTACCATTAACTCCAAAATCGCCAACGGATGTCGCAAGTTGTCCTTTTCTCTTTCTCTCGTTCTGGCATGCTACGAGGTCAGCTTTCGTCTTCATAACCTCAGCGTATAAAGTATTATCTTGTTTTCTCCTCGTCTTTTGCTTTGAGTTCCGCTAACATATTCCTCAGCGTGCGTCTTCAGTTATCGTCTTCTTAAGTTCTTTCTACATATTTCCACTTAGATCCGATGTAGTAATTATTTTATTTAGAGCGTTCTCTACTTCCTGATATAACTGGTCAGCCATCTTGAAGTCATATGTTATATTATGCTGTGTTGTGTTCTTCTTGTCTTTATTAGTATCAACTTCATGTCCCTTTACATGGTAATAGTGCATGCATTACAGTACATAATTCCATCTTGAATTACAATTATACATGATTATTTACAAATTCATTTTAGATGGCTAAGATACTTGTTTCCTAGTGTACTTATGCTAGAAATACACTTTCTGAGCTTCTTATGGGCCTAGACTTTGCAGGTTGTTTGTTCCTTTTAACTGGTGATTGTACAGGGTGTCTATAAAGTCTGGAATCATAGGACATAATGCACATACATATTCACACTAAAGAATGTGCTTCACATGTCTTCCACCATTTTCTACACAGTTCTTCATACGTTTTGCACAATTTGTTTGAATTGTCCTCAACACACGTGGGTTAAGAGCAGCACATGCAGCAATAATTCTGTGACGGAGATGTTCCACACCCCGAATTGTTCCTGCATACACCTCAGCTTTCACAAAGCCCCCAAATGGCAAGATCCATGGGATTCAGGTCTGGTGACCTTGGAGCCCATACCAGAGGGCTCCTTCTCCAAATCCAGTGTCCGGAAAACATTTCAACCATCCAATGCCGAACAAAACCTGCATAATAAGGTGGGACCCGATCTTGCATAAACCATAGCCAATAACATGAAGCTCTGGTACCATTTCATCGCCCAACATCCTGAGATAATTTTCTCCAGTGACTATTGATTCAAAGAAAAATGGACCAACAATCTTATTGCCCCATAAACCACACCATAACATCGCTTTTGGAGAGCCTTGCCTTTTACTGTCGATGTACCAGTGTGGGTTTGCTTGTGACCAATATCTAAAATTTTGTTTGTTCACCTCCCCACACACGTAAAAATTTGCCTCGTCTGAGAACATCACTGTTTCCAGCAGAGATGGATTTACTGTTATTTTGCGCAGGAACCATTCGCACATCTCAACCCTTAGCTCAGTGTCGTCCTCCGTTAGATGATACATGATCTGCAACTTGTAAGGATGGAATTCTGAACCTTTTAAAATGTTATGCACCGTGCTCCGGGAAACACCGATTTCCAAGCTCATGCGCCGGATTGTCTTTTTTTATTGACTTGCGTGAAACTTTTCGAGTACCGCAGTCGTGGTATCTTCATCTACTGAGGTCTGCCGGATCGCCGTTTATCGCTTATCGATCCTGTTTCACGAAATTTCTTCAGTAATGTTGCAACTTCACTTTGCGTTATTGACTTCTCTAGATACCTCCTGTTAAACTCGACCTGCACGTCCCTCTGTGACCACTCCTCTCGTCCACAAAGAAGAATTTTCTCCACTCGGTGCTCCTTTGACAGTGGCATTACGAACCTATGAACAACCAAACAGAAAAATAGTCATTCTCCTATGACTCCAGACTTTATGGACACTTGTACATTATCAGCGCATATATTTTATGCTATTGTTGTAGTTTTATCATTAATTGAATTAATATATTTACAAAGTACCCTAGTTGTTGAGTTACTTTGAATGGGCATATTTGTTAATTGCTTAAATTGATTGATATATCCTAATATATCGCTCACAAACTAGTGTCTTAATATATTTGCAAAATGCTTCTAATTGGTATATCCTAGTATGTTATTCCTACAAGTTAATTGGGTGTATATAGGTATTTACAAAACGCTTTCAGGTATTGTGTAATAAGTTTTTGGTTAGTGGCGGGCCATGTTCCTGCTTTTGTATGTACCTACCTCTGCTATCAATAAGGATCTTTGCTTTGTGTGTCCTTACATTCGAAGACTAAGTGATTAACTGTCGGTGTTATTACATGTATATTTTGGAGCATCTATAATGTGGAACCTGTGTAGGAAAAATCTCATTTTTCCATGTTCTGAGAGTATTGCAGTAAGTTCTGGTGTAATGGGAAGTTTTCCGTTTAACCTGTCTTTCATGGAGGGAGGAAGGTTTTACAGAGAGCCCCTTAGTCTGTGCTGCTCCACCTATTTTGCCATTGTTCTTGTCTTCTTTCTTTTATCACCGCTTTTATCATAGATCTGGAAATCTTGTTGTAGATGATCGGCAGTCCTTCATCTTGAGCTCATCTTCCTCATCGGAAGTGGATTCTCCATTGATTTTGTTGCAGGGATGTTAGAGTGGTTGTAATGTCCTCCATGATTGAGTTGTGCTTGCTGTTGTTAAGGAATATGTCCAGGTTACTTTGCTGTCAGAGTAAATTGCTGCTGCCCTTTATTCAATCGTCTGGTCTCTGTTTTGAAGCTCTTGTAGCACGTTCAATATAGCTATTTGTTCTTCCTGGTTATTTGAGCACTTACCATCCAATCTATGCTTTAGTTGATGAATGGGTTCTTCATTTTTTGACCACCATTGCTGCAACTCCAAACTTCTCCCCTACTTTACTCCCATCTGTGTATTTTCTGAAGACACTATCAGTAGTATCCTATGCTTCTAGGATGTTGCCATTCACTTGATGGCAAGGGTGCATCGTAGTTTTCTTTTTCGTGTGTAGCAGTGAGCAGTATTATTTTCTCACTGTTTGTTATGTCATTGGGTTTAATACCAGCTATAACACAGGAAGCATCATAGGAAATAGTTCTGTACTAACCTTTTGTGATTTAATATTGAATAATCTCTGTATTCTCAGTATTGCTCTTAAGATCTTTTGGGCTCCATATGTTATTATTGGCTCTATATAACATTTTTATACGGTGTGTAACGCTTTGTTTCCAAGCCCCAAGTGAGTTTTGTAGACTTGGATAGTGAGTGTATTAAGCTTATCGTGTTTTCATGTAACTGATCAACACGATGGTTGAATCTGAACCTTTCTGTCGATGTATATGCTAAGGTAGTTGAATAGGTATGTCTACTTGTTCCATGGCTTTGTTATTGAGGTAGATGTTGATTGCTTCATTTTTTCTTTCCTGTTACCACTAAGGCTTTTGATTTAGATTCATTAAATTTAATTTAATTTTATTTGGCTCACAATTGAATTTTCTCCATACCCTGATTGTCAAAAATTTCAGCATCTGGTATACTCTTCCCCTCTGCCATGATTAACAGATCGTCTGCAAAAACAATTACTTCTGTTCGTTAACAGAGTTAAACAGAGAACTATAAAGAATGTTCCACAATCCAGGTCCACAAAACGATCCTTGTGTGCATCCCTTCTTAATTTGCTTCTCCATCATGAAGTCATTAGAGCAAAGACTGGACATCAAATCTTTGAAATAATCCTGGAATAACTTGTATAAGTTTCTTGAGCATTCTAATTTTCTTAAGCTATTTAAGATTCCAAGCCACCAGGCAGCGTCAAAAGCACTTTTCACATCCAGGCTTACTAGAATGATATATTCGAACTCCTGTAAATTATTTTTAACAAATATTTTCATTCTCATAGCTGCATCAACAGTACTTTTTGGGCCATTAATCCATACTGCCTTGTACTGCACAGGTTTCGCGAGTTGATGTGGTGCGTTATCCTATTTATCACAAGATTTTCTAAGATTTTTCCATTAATATTCAGTAAACTTATTGAGCTATATCTTGTCACACATTCACTTTCCGCTTTACCAGGCTTGACATTGGGAATTATCACTGAGCGCTTCCATCTTGCAGGGAATACACCAGTTTTCAGGCTCTTGTTATATCGAAGTGTGGAAACGTGGAAAGCTCTTGAAGGCGATGAGCAGAATGTCGCTTATTATCCCGTTGTCCCTCGGTGCCTTTTTCGGGTTGAAACGTTTTATTATCCTCATTTTTGCAGCTGTAAATTCCTTACCGTCTGGTGTATCCATCAGTTGTGCTGACTCCCGCCTAAGTTCTTTATGCTGATAAGTGTCGTCTTCTTCACTGTCGTCAGGGGTGAAGCTTTCTAGCATGTGTCTTAGTGTGCTTAGGGTGTCGTCGGTGTAAATTCCGTCCTCTTTCTTAAGTGTGATGAGCGAAGTCTGCCCTCTCATTTTGCGAGTTTCATCTTGTAAACGGCGGCCCATGGATTTGAACCATGTATGTATGTGTATGTATATCCTACTCCGTGGTGTAGTGGTTACCATGCTTAGCCTATAGTTCCCAAGGTCACGGGTTCAAACCCCGCGGAGGGCGATAAATTTTTTTGGGCGTAAAAATCCTTAGCATGGTTTCCTTCGGAAGAGAAGTAAAGCCGGTGGTCCCGTGTCGTAGATTTACGGCACGTAAAAGAACCTCAAGCCTGATAAAGAGGTCTCTAAGTAAAATTAGCGGTATTTCACGCCCAATACAGAATGGGACGCTAAGGACCACAGCAATTAAAGAGCGTCCATAAATAAAACTCAATTTCAATTTGTATGTATGTATGTATGTATGTACGTATGTATGTATGTATGAAATGTATTGTATGTATTGTATGTATGTATGTATGTATGCATGTATGTATGTATGTATGTATGTATGTATGTATGTATGTATGTATGTATGGATGTTAATCTCAAAAATCAATGAGCCGTTTTTGATTATTCTTTCACCATTTAGAAGTGTTATTCTTTCAGATGGACATGGGCTGTAAAACACCTTGTAATTTCAATTCCTAAATAACTAAAAGACTATAAAGGATTTACCAAGTCTTCGTTGAAAATGCCATAGAATAGAAAATAGTTGCTAAACTCCTTTAGAAAAGCAAGTAGTACACCTACTTAGATGGTCATGATGTAACACTTAAGCAAAGAGAAGTCAGAGCTTAGAAAGCGACAATCGATTCTTTTATAACGGTACCCATCTATGTTATATTTATTTATTTAATTGCCATTTATCAAACAGTGCTGACGTCTGTGTAATGAAACTGTATCAAAACCTCCGAATAACCCTTTTTCTGATTCTATATATTATGCACTGTAGTTTCTGGATGCCAAAACCTTCTGATAACTCTCATGTAAGAAAGTTTTGCTTCATTTCCTTTGTAATTATGTTGTAATCAAGTTCGTAGCAGGACATGCTAAATAATTTATAAATAGAGAAAATTGCTTACATTAGAAATCAGTGAACCAATAACTTATTTTAGCAACTGAAAATACTATTTTTCTCGATGGTATAGGTGTTTTTTTTTCAAAAGAGGATAACTTGGTGGTCTAGGAGCGCAGAATCTCCATATTCACCAGATTCATCTCAATTTCACTGTTCATGTTAAGAGCTTCTGCATTATGTGTAAACTATATAGCTTTTATGTTATTACGAGTAAATAACCACGAGACCAATGGGAGGCTAAAAGGTTTAAAATTGCATATATTATAATTATCTATAAAAATTACTCGACCATTCCTGCCGATGATTGTCCCGCCACCAAAGAGGCTATACACCGCTTCAAGGATTTGGAACACCGTCGGGGGGAGGGTTAAGGAGCTCAGACAGTCCGCCGAAGTTTCAAATTCTTTTGCGTGAATATCAGGGGATTTTGCATCCGTTACTAGGAATATCCGGGACTGTACGAAATTACAATTACAAGGTATAAAGAGGAGAATTCGCTATAAAAATCGTCTAGATCACTATATAGTAATTGCATAAACAACGAGGGGAGGTAAAATAAATTAATTAATTGGTCATTCGTGATTAAAAAGCTAACCTTACAACGTCGGGTAAGCCTGCAGGTTTGTACATATAATAAAACTGTAACCGAATATTTCCTGATATTTTCGATTTGTGATGAATGACCGATACCAACCTGTAAAATCGCCAACCTTGGAGTAAAAAATATTCATTAATATGTGCGTGGGTGCGAATATATGTGTGTGCGCGAATGTATGTGTGTGTGCGCACATTTGTTTTGTGTTGTTTAAAGGCAGGAATAACCAATCAACGATTGCTATGAAATTTAGTATGTACTACACATTACGTCTCGGTTAGATAATATGCTATGTGGAATCTTAGTGGCTTTCCCCAAAGGGTGGGGTTCTAATGGAACGTAAAATTTAAAAAATCTAAATAAATCCGGATTCAGTTCTTCATAATTGTACATAACAGATATTCGTAAGCATAATGCTTATAACAAGTTTTGATACTTCCAAAACTTTCATAGGATGAATGTTTAGAAGTCATACAGATTTGTCATAACGAGGCCAAGAATCCGGGACCATTTAAGAGTGAAGTGAGGTTTACTGTACATCGAGTAGGGTGGAGTGAGGTGGCGCATTGGGGTGTTGTTTATTTGTGAGGCCGTTTACAATCCGTTTCGTGACTACGCTACTAGTCGGCCACGATGTGCTTCGTGGAGGACGCCACTGTGTTTTGTTGACAGTCAAGGCCAGGAATCAGAGGGCAGTGAGGGACAAGGCGATAGGGAAATGCACAGTCGCACAATGAAACAGTAGGTACTACATGTGCAGGCCTCAGTCTCGCTAGTAAATGCAACTCGGAACTGCGGATGGTTTCTTTACCTGATTGTCCTTCCGATGCCCTGCCCATTTGTTTCGAAACCGTAGATATAGTTCCTCTTCCACCACACACATTCATATCTTGGCCGACTAGTACAGTACACTTCTGTCTCTCATTCCAAAATATGTGTCGTACTTCATCTCCCACCATCACTAGACTGTATTATTTACAACAGCAAATAGGGCAGCGCATTGGCGTCTTTGTTTGCATCAATAGTGCTGTGTTTACGAAACTCTATAGTAAAGTTGCACATACACTGTTTGCTAAACTTTCTCGGATCCTTAGCCTGGTCATAACCATGCAGAGGGGTTTTAGTAAGTAAACAGAACAATCGTGTTGCCGCACGGAGCATAGGTGACGTCAGGTACTGTGACGGTCATTTCTCCCCCTTCCCTCCACAACAGTTGGTTTCGTTGCAACTGTTCCATTTATTCGATGCATATATAGATTAGTGGAGAACTTTGGCAATATGTCCAAGGTAAACAAGAGTTCATCCATAAAAACACCATCACAATAAGCGTCATTTGTAGCGGAAATTGGCACGGAGCACTTCAACACAAATGGCGAAGCATCAGATGTAACATTAGAGCTCAAAGGGTGTTAGACAATATAATGTTAGACAGCCTGTAATTCAATGAAACACAATGTACATGTGAGATTAGAAAGAAAAAATTAGGAAAGTGGACTTTCAAACTCCTCACCTCCAAACTATGGATCAAAATGTTTCGAAGATCTGTGTTATACACTAATAAGAGCGGATATTGCTTTAAAAAGTTTACAGCCTTCGATGTCAAAGAAGAGCTAGTGTAACTCAGATTTCTGTGTATTAATGCTTTAATTAAATCATAAGGTAACTTTATTGCATATTATCAATAGCAAAACATATACTGCATTTTTCCCCTTCTAATACTCCTTAATTCTGGTCTACGTGCTATTTAAGTGGGGTGTACTTTTTTCAAATTGTACATCATATTTGTTTACAGAGAACACAGCAAGCTCACAAGCGCTTCCGACTTCTTTCGCCATCAACGCTCGGTGTGTTCCTAACGTGATGGTTTACTTACTAAAACCCCTCTGCCTGGTCATAACTATTAATTCCCTGTAGGTAAACCTATTAGAGCAGATCGAGGAGCGCCTCTTTGGAGGCAGTAGACTCTACCCCTCCTTTACTCACAGACCAGACTCCTCGAGATGAGCGAGAAGAAGCAGCAACGCAGACTCGCCGAGCCTGCTACCTCAGCTAACTGCGCCGACCCTCCAGCACCCGCCAAGAGGGCCGCTTCTCCGCCGACGCGACTCGAGGCCTGTTCAGCTTCGGCAAGTGCTTCGCCTTCGTCGCCAGCCACTTCGCCGCAGCCACCGCCACACCAGCCGGCGGATGCTGTAGTGGCCGTGCATCAGCCGCCAGCTCAACATGGGAGCTACAGCGTAGTAATACCTGGAGTACCCCGGGACTTGTCGGTACGCTTTGTGCTCGGTGCATAGCAGAAACAGTGGCCCTCTGCCTTTAAGGCCACCAGGATCGCCTCTAACCGGGGTCTAACGCCGCTGGTCCGAGTGGAGCTAGCCAGCCACGCCGACCTTAAGGCTTACTTGGAGTCTAGCCTTCCCTTATTAGGAAAGGACCCACGCGTCGAGGTTAGTCGACAGGAAATACTGGCTCCCTGTCGCCGCTGCTGTGCCTGAGGGCACAGCGAGTCAATCTGCAGCGCCGAGCCGAAGTTCCTCTACTGTGGCGCTGCATGCAGCACTGCGTCAGCAGGAACCATGATCTCCGCCGTCGACGCCGCTATTGCGCTACTTGTAGTGGCTCATCACATTTTACCGGCCAGACGCTCTGCCTCCTGCGTTCTCGCAGGAAGGCATCGCCGAAACCGTCTGTTCCTTCCACGCCGCCGTAGACGACACTACAACCACCGCAACCTACATCATCACTATCGCCCAGCAACACTACTTTGGAAATCCAGGGCCTGCACGCCGAGTTTTTGAACCTGTCGGCGAAGTTGACGGCCCTGAAGGACTGCCTCCACGATCTTCAAACTCCATCCGAGCACATCAAACGACATCGGACACAACACAGCAACACCTTGACTCCATTGACCTCACACTTAGATCACTAGAGGAACAACAACACCAAATTCGAACCCACTTCCAGCAGCAGCCAACCACACTACCGGAGACTCTTAGATCTCGCCGGAAGCCTCCGACCGCTGCAAGATACGCCGAAATCTTCCGAGAACGGATGGTACCCTGACGACGTCCTCGAGACAACACCAAAACCAAACACTTCCTCATCCATACTTCCACCTACACTCCTTAACATTACCACCTCCCATTCACTAGCGTTGCAGTCAGGTTTATTTATGGCTGCATCCTAGAAACTTTTCCTTAGCCGCTCCCACCCACAGGGCGGAAGCACATTACCTTACAAGTACGAACGCGGGCGCTACGCGGGACCGCGCAACCTTTCGCATTACTCCACTTCTTTTCCATTCTTCCTGTTTTCCTTCCGGTGGAGGAGTATTTAGTGGGTATGCCGACTAATGGTGAGTCCCACACTCCCAATTCCGACTCCCATCGGTGCTGGGGTTAGTGATTAAATACTTTTCTCCTGCACTCAAAAAAAAATTACTCACACGACTATTCTCCACTTTGTTTATCTCTGGCACTGCGCTATGAGCTGCAATGAGTATTGGAGGAGCAGTAAGGATTCCTAATCGCCAGTGCTGGATATACGCGGACTGAAGTGAAATGCAGCCCTCATAAAGAATGGGAACTGAAGTACTTTGTGATTCAGGAACGTAAAATAGTGACATCTTTGTTATGTTCCACTAACTTTCGTTACATTTCCCAGTACAATATCAAACGACATTTCAACTCGGTTCATGCCAAAGTGCAGTCAGGGCATCCGGCAAAAGTGGCATAGATCTTTATCTATTCCTAACCACCATGGACACGTATCCTGACTTGAAACAATTTGCAGGACGCATAATGTCCAAGTTTGATTCCACATACAAATGTGAACAGCTATCTTCAATAATGAACCAAAGTGAAACAATTCGGCGGTCTAATTTAAATGATAATCTCTTCTCTCTATATTGCGACTTACTAGCAATACTATCCAACCAAACATAGAACACTAAGTTGAAAATAAGAGGTATCCGCGTTCTGTCAGTCGCCGGAATAAAAAACATTAAGAATATGTACCAGTATATTTGAAATGTTTTGCTACTGGTGTGTATGATTTTGTACGTAAGGTATTTTTTCACATGTTTTTATGACTGTAGTATGATTTTGTATTGCAAAATAAGCTCTTTATTATTTTTAGTATTAATGTGTAGGATTTTGCAAGTACTGTATATCTCCAGTGTTTCCACCAGATATACAGTTATTCAAAAAATATTTTAAATAGTTGCAATTTTGGCATATTTTTCAAAAACGTATTTAACTGATAAAATGAACGATCTGAAGAACTGCCAAAAACATGTAAACTATATTACCATTTGATCTTTATGTCCAAAAAAATTACATTTTTTCCTCCATTAATTTGGCTGCTAGAATTTTTTAAAATGCAGGCGAATACTTTCTTGAGTAACTCTATGTACAGTCGAGTGCCAAAAAACAAAAACAAAAAAAAACAAAAAAAAAAAAAAAAAAACGTGCCGATGCTTTTGGTTACTTTCAGTGTTTTCCATTCTTGAACGTTGGCAGAATTTACTCATCATTTGCGTTCCGCGCCTGCCATAGGTGAGCTATCCTCTAATTGGTTTTAGGTGAAGTTCGATATGCTAGCATTACCCTATGAAAAAAGTTCAGGCCTAGCTGGGCGATGAAAGGGGTGGAGAATCGGTATACGAGTGTCACCTAAATGGTTGAAACACTATGCCACCCAAAGGCTGTTCATTCCTGTCCCTGAATGAGTCCGGCTCTTATTTGTTTGGCATTGAAGCATTCGCCTCTAACCGAATGAGGGATGGAAGGCGCGGCAGAGGCGTGTTAACTATTGATTGCCAACTTAAACCGCGGTTCCTCATATCGGCACTGTTTTTGCATCCAACTGCACATGCATGGATATTTGGTATGTACGTAAATGTCTGTTAGCATTATAAAGTACTCGTACTTTTTCAATGGCTTTCAGCGCAAATGTGAATGCCATCTTGTAAGTAATGTGCACATTAAACACACTGAACTGTTTTCAGCATTAGTAATTATGATTTTGAGCGTTTTAAAAGGGTGTAATACTAATGTGAAGATTTTATATTCACAGTACGTTATCATTTGTTTTCCAGAATTAATGTACGAATTTGTGTGTAAAGAATGTTTTCAGTACTAACGTGTGCTTTTGTATTCAATTTAAGACAGTAGACATTACAATTATACGCCACTGGTGACTTCGGAGGCAAAGTTGTGTCGACATTCGCGTTTTGCACCGGGCGAATACTGACTGCTAAGTGGAAAGGGTAGAACTGTTCCACCCCCTACTTTCCGAGCTCCTCATGCCTATACTAAAGTAACAACATAAGTTGATCGCAATGCAAATATAAAGACAATGCTATTTATGTACGTTTTAATTTTTATTAAGACCCTAGAAAAACCAGTTTTATTATTGGTTTTCAAAACAACATAACATGTAAGTTGCACACAGAGAGGGAGAAAGGATTGCATGCGATTTAAGTGGAGAAAATGGGAACGGAAGCGAGAGTGAGCATTTTGGAAGAGTATACAGAGTGGACCATTTAAGTTGAGATTATACAATATCTCCAAAACTAAGCTTGTAGAAAGAAATTTCTTTAATAAAAGTTGCTTGATATTAAGGGGGAAAGTAAATGCCATTAGTCGTGTTTTGTTTGGAGGACGTTATGATTGTCATTTTAGGGCCATTTAATTTTTTTTTAAATGGGAACCTACATTTTGTATCACCCTAAAATGACCATCATAACGTTCTCCGAACAAAACACAACTAATGGCATTTACTTTCCCCCATAATATCAAAGAACTTTTATTACAGACGCTTCTTTCTACAACGTTTAGTTTTGGAGATATTGTACAGTCTCAACTTAAATGGTACATATAAGGAAAAGAGAGGGAGAAACAAAAGTGGAAAAGAGACGGAAAGAGAGTAAGAAAAGGGAGGAAAGAGAGTGATGAAGAGGGGAGGGAGATTCGGTGAGAAAATGAGAGAGGAGGGACACGAGAGAAAAAAGGAACCCCTCACATTTAACGCAATAACGCGAGCAGAGCTGCGGGTTCTGCTGGTTCATCATAAGGATTGAGGGAAAACCTTAGTCAGGTGGCTTGACCAAATCGAAATTCGAGCATGGGTCCACAGTGTGAGAGGAATTAACGTTATCCCTAACTTCAATACGCTGACTAAATCGAAATTATAGCAGTTTCATACTGCCTTACCTATTTTGTTTCAAGCAATGGTGATGAATAATGTAAAAAAGAACGCTCTGTAAATTTATTATAAATTATGATGGAAGCGGGATACAAAGATACCTGCATATTTTACTTAAAAAAATCTGACACTTTTTATTTCGTTATTTTGATCAATACGTGGCGGCGCCGTGGCCGAGTGGTTAGACCGCTCGCCTCCCACCGAGGCGGCCCGGGTTCAATCCCAGGGACCTGCATGTGAATTTTGTGGTGGACGAAGCGGCGTCTGGGCGGGTTTTCTCCGGGTTCTCCGGTTTCCCCCGCCATTCATTCCACCAACTGCTCCATCATCACCTTTCCTTTCATCCATTTCACCAACATTTCGTTTCATCTACTTCCTTCATCCCATACCAGGCATCGGGCTGATCACCCATCCTGGATGCTCTGTCTGACCCATGAGTGTCTGCTCCTCGACGGGCCTCTGACCCCAGGCACCCGCTTGTAAGTCCTGGGGGGTGTAAGTCCTACATAAGAAGAGGGTAAACAGATAATGAATGAATGAATTTTGATCTATACGTTGTGTATAATTTATAATTTTCAGAAGTTAGCAATAAAGGAGGCTAGAAGATTGCCTCTGTGGTCGAATGGTCATCGAACGGACTTATCACCCGGAGGTCCCGGGTTCGATTCGCGGCCGGGGTAGGGATATTGTTTTAATTAGGATTATTCCCTGCCCTCCACAGAGTGGAAGTGTGGATGTGAGAGAGAATGTGTGTGTGTGTGAAAAGTAAGTTTAAAAAAGCCGGCGACGGAAACCTACAACAACCTAACCTAAAAGTTCTAAGAATAAAAACACCACCAAATGTTTCAGTCAAAGCCCCCGATATGATAGCAGTTAAATGGAGCTATGGAAATGAACCCCCCACCACCAAAAGCTTGTTAGAATCGAAATTAATTAGTATACTGTAATTTGGTCATTTGAATAATAATATTTATTTAAAATCCACTACAACTAAATTACTTGTTGCGCTTTACGCATGTGAATTATAAAGCTTTGCCACAGCAGGAGAACAAATGGAAAAAAACTCCAATTAGTGCAACACATATATAGTCATAGTTTTGAGTACGAAATAACAACTGAGAAAATACAAATTCATACAATTACAATATGCAAGTGAAGTAAATACAAGACAACTAATAGTAAAACGTAGTTTGGAGCGGCAAAAAATTGTATCACATAATTAAAGGTAATCTTTATGTAACTACGTCACAGATAAAGACAGGCGCAGGTGAGAGAGAGCAGAGAGGGGATGCTCATTTTTTCCTGTTGATGAGAACCATCCCTTTGGTGCAGCTTGGGGCGGAAATCACGTGCAGGGAGGCCATGAAGCGATTGGGTAAAGTAATGACATCATCACTGACGTCAGTCTTTTGAAGTACACTCACAAAGCCACCGGAGTACGTTATCAGTATAGAGGGAGCTGTGTATTGAGGCGCGCACTTCATCATCGAGCTGATCGGTATATCGGAAGCCAACAGCTGTGTGTTCGCGCGAGTCTACAGCGGAGGTAGGCTGCCGGGAATCAAGTTTCAAAATAACCGCACCGCAGATTGAGGTGAGTACAGCATATTCACGTGCATTTGTTTAATCCCTTATTCGTGTAGTCTTTACAGCGTAGTGGATTCAGCTTCTATTAGAGCTCTGCATTTAAATACAATAAAAGGGAAACACCTACCGTCATTTATAAAAAGCAAATAATTTGTTTTTGTTGCCTTAATTGCAACAGAAAACGACAGATCGCAAGTTCGATCCCTCCTGTGCATAAAGGTGTTATAGTTGAGCCTCTTGTCATTATTTTGCTGATGGCTTAAGAACGTTAAATAGAATACCTAGTTCTTCAAGATTAATGCCCCTTGACATATCGCTAGCTGTATATATCGTCACGGAATGGGATGTCTGGTGTTGAGATTTATTTGACAAAGAAGTTCATTTCGCCGAACTAGAAGTATTAAACACGTGCACGTGGTTCTGCTTACGCCTACATTTTTTTGTGATCTACGAACGTGCGTACTTCACAACAGCATCAAACGTATTTGAACATGCAGTTGACCTCACTTATATGTACGTATTCACTTCTACGTTTTTCGCAGATATGTTACATTTTTTTAGGCATTGGGCTTTATGCATTAATATTTAACTCAATTAAATGCTTTTCGGTTACGTATGGATTTTTCATTAGCACTAAAACTCCAGGAGGGGTCAATTTGACCCCTAAGTAGAGTCAAATCTCCACGCTTGGTAGAAAAAAACTAATTCATCATATCTTGTGAATTTTATTCATTTCATATGCTCGCTACACTTATCTAAACTGAACTGTTTCCCAATATTCAGTTTTGTCATTTACCTTAAACGCCTCTTTATGCAAAACTAAGATTTTTCATGCTTTACAAACTAAATGCGTTTCATTTGATAGCAATGACATGTAAATTTGTATCAACGGTCACAAATTATAACAATAATGCTTATGTTTAGACGTTACATGCGACAGTGCGCTTTCACCAGACATTCCATTGTATTCCTTGTTCAACTCAGTTGTATTGAAAAGAAGTGACAACTTGTAAGATGAAAAATTATGATAATAGGCGCCCTTTACGAGAAGATGACATCTTGCAGCACAAATTAATGTTTTTGACTACTCCCTTAGAATAATATAACATTCAAACACTTGGGTATTTTATTGCTATGGGTCAAACCGACTCCCTTCAGGCGTTCTAGTATGTAAGGAAAATCAAGCATCTTAATGTTAATGCGTCAAAGTTTTCTGATCCCCATGCACAAAATATATTAATTTACTCACTCGTTCGTACGTTTATGCTTATGCTATGTTAAGATACATTATTATGCTTGGTTTCTATATAACGTATTCCTTACTGACGCAGCATATACACGAGGCATGTTAAGCGTAAGCATCAATATTTTCAGGAACGCATTATTGCTGCACAAGTGTTAACAATACGATCGGGCAAGGTTACATCAGATAACCTTCCCCAGGCTACATCAGCTGACGGTGGTGATGGAGTAGTAAGACTAAACAATGAGTGTTCCCATTATGCATGAGGCAATCAAGCTCTAGAAATTATACGATTTCTATCATCGTAAGGCCTAAATGATAGCATTTATTGTGATTAGTGCGTATAATCGACTAATGTATGACCGTGTGGAAAAATAAAAGAAGCAAATTATTACTGAGGATTGTTTAAACCAGTGTAAAGTACCAGTACTCTGAAGATTTTCACTTATCTGTAGATAGAGAAGGTATTGCATTTGACCCAAAAATTCGACACCGAGATTTTACTGGAAATAAATGTTTTTAGGCCCCCTGAACAAAAAAAAATTTAGACAAACGTCCTTGTGACTGTGAACAGCATAACTAAAAAACGATGTCGGCTAAGGATGCGATACGGGCCGATGCGAAGGTTTTCAAGAAAATCCCCCACCCCCAATTACCCTTTACATGGTGCATTTTTCGAAAATTGTTATTTTCTAAAAAATGGCTCTTAACGATTTTTTTTTATTAAAATACCACATTATAAGATATATACATGACAAATAAAATGCACATCTTGAATTTTCTGGGAATAGCCTGTGAAGTGCCCTTCATTCGGAAGGAATTTTGTATAATTCTGTATAACTAGTAAACGTTAAACAATAGACGAAAATGTACTACATAAAAAGTGCAGATGTCTTTAAAACACAATTTATTTCAAATAAGTTTTTTGTTGCATAAGCTATTTCTTAAATATCCGTTATTAATCGTTCGAATTGTTCATTACTTGGTCATTCTCTTCATTAAGCTGTTTCTCGCGATTGAATGGAAACAGTATGGAATTTTAAAACGAGGGTATAGCGTCCAATTTTTAAACATTTGACTGTCGCCGTTCTCTTTGTAGCTATAACGAAATGTGTAATGTAGCTATTTCTGCAAAGGTTTATTTGAATTAAAATGTAGTAAATATTTAAATAAGCTTTATTAAGGATAATATGTCTATCCACCAATAAAGATAGGGGATAAAGTAATGTGAATGTATCGCATCAGATGTTTTTAGTTTGTTTTAAGATTTTTTTTTCTTACTGACATTCGTGTAAATACTCTAAATATTGTATTGTGTTTATTATGCGTTTGTTTCATCTCTTGCTTTCTTACATTAAATAATATATAGTTTAGTTTGAGTATTAGTTTAATAAAGCAGTTTCAGTTCCTTGAGAAAGTTCCTGTTTACGTTTTCTCATTTTTACAGCTGCCTCCCTCTGAAAACGTATAAATTGAGGTTATACCTACTGTACAATAGGTGTTGTAGTCATTTCTAAATTATTGTTACTTTAATGTTACAATGACTATCAACATTCACGTTTTTTACCCACTTAGGTATCGAATGGGAGATAATACCGTGATGTAGGTTAGCCGCTAAAACAGAGCTTTTTGGCACATCGAAGTGGAAGGTAAATAAAGCTTTGTCCAAGGAGACGGCTTTGCTTTCTTGAGATGGTATATCGTCAGCACTATTGTCAATATTGACACTTCACTGCCGAATGTGCCTCTAGAGTCTGTGAGCCTCAACCAAGTTCCAAGTTCCACGTGTAGCAATAAAATCGGTCGACAGGATTATAGTGCATTTGCTTAAGTTGAAACATGGAAAGTAGGAAAGGTTAGCACTATATTCCACACGACAGTTGGTAATCTTTAACTGTCTAATCTCAAAATCTTTACTATTGAAACTTATTATTTAAAATCTGGGTTAGTGTGAAACATGAAATTTAGAAGAGAACAACGAACATCGGTTTGTAACAATACAAAAGCCAGCGAAGCAGGACGACCGAAGATATCGGGATATTTTCCATATTTCACTGCCAAAAGTGCAACTGGCAACAAGTACAACTGTACTGAGAGACTAGGCAGAAAAGGGTGACTGTGATAGGATTTCTCAGCACTCGGACCGTCATTAGTGCAACCCCCTCCTAGACCGGTCTGGTAGCGTCAAAATGATTGTTTCAACTTTAATCTCGCGTACTGTATGTTTGGCCCATCTGTGAAATATGAAACATTCTCATTTTTATGCGATTGTCTTAAATATTATGCTGGTCTTATACGTAAATAAAACTAGGGGGTTTGAACTGCTACATTCAACACCTTTTATAAATGCTTTATATTTTGTTTTTAAAAGCCTGTGGTAGTAATACACCTTGTGTAATAGCTTTAAACTTGGAACGCCTAAAATGCTAGGGTGTATAAATGAGCCTTACGAGGATTGATTATTTTTCGCAAATGCGATACCTATAGCGTGAAATGCTCATACAGGTGTGTAGTGTTGTATTTTCATTTTTCACGACCTGTAAACCACTTTCTATTTCTAGTGTACCTATAAAAAGTAGAGTAAGTATTACTTTCCACCCAAAAATTAGGTATCAGATTTCGCTAGAAATGCTCGTTTTGAGGTCCTTGAATTCCCACAAAAATTTGAAATAAGTGTGTATCTGTGTGTGAACACCTCACTCAAAAACAAAAATTAATTACCGATACGCATCCGTGAAAAGAAAGGCAAAGAATGGTCACAATTCACAAATATGGAGTTTAGTATTATTAAATATTTTACTTTAGTTCTATATAGCCTTTTAGCTGTACGGCCTTTGAAAGTATGTCGTATAGGGATTTAAATGTCTGCATGTAAGGCTAGCTTTCTATAAAATTCTAGTAAAAAAAACAAAACATGTGTTTCCTATATAAAGTTGAACAAACTATTGAAGAGAGGCCTCAGGGATCTTGAAATACTAAATTAGCTGTAGAGGAGCAGAAAAAGACGGAGGGCCTGTAAATGTGCTGTATGCTTTTTAAACAATATAAAAGCCAGAAAGTGTTAATTTAGCGTATTAATTTTTAAACTCTTTCTCGGGTTTTCATTTGTCGGCACATTCTCGTTTTCAATTGCTCCAAATGATGTACTTTTCGGTATAAATCAATTACATTTTGTATATCTCCTTGTTAACAGCATAAACACAATTGGTGAGAGGAATTTTTGTTAACACTTAGTTGTGACTACATTCATACTGTATATATTTTAAGAAAAAAATTGAAGTCTCATATTTAGTATTGATTTTCTCTCAAACAAGTAGGATAAGTAAAAAATTATCTGTAAAATTTATTAATACAGTATCAACTAGTTTAATTACGAAACATTAATTTTTGTAAACAACAATTGCATCGTGTGTAGCAGTTTTCAAACCAGTAAACAATAACGAAAACTGAGCATCTTTGGAACTAAAATTAAAATAAACATTAAATTTGATCTATATCTTGTACGTTAAACACCGATTGTTGTTAAAATTTCAAATGAATCGACCTGAAATTGTGGATTTTTTAAATTTCACAAATATGTATCCTTAAAAGTTAGTGTGTTTAGAAAATCAGGATTAGAAAGTATGCGCAGCGTTGCAAGTCGCCTCTCAGTTTTGCTGAGATCGCTACATGAAACAGATGACAGAAATATGATGTGCCTTCAGGTAGCATGGCGGTGGTGCGTTGTAATGAAACCCAAAAATTCGTGGTTTGCCTTCGCTTTAAGTTGAAATCTGGAGAGTAGAAAGAGATAGCACTATATTCCACACGACTTTTGGTAATCCTTAACTGCGTAATCTCAAAACCTTTGCTATTGAAACTTACTTTTTAAAATTTGGGTTAGATTGAAACATGAAATTTAGAAGAGAACATCCAACACCCGCTTGTAACAATACGAAAGCCAGCGAAGCAAGGACGGCCGAAAATATCAGGCTAATTTCCATATTTCACTCCAAAAGTGCAACTGGCAACAAGTACCTACAATTGTACTGAGAGACTAGGAAGTGAAGGTTGACACTAATAGGGTTTCTCAGCACTCGGACAGTCATTAGTCCATCCCCCTCCTAGACCGGTCAGGTAGCGTCAAAATCATGTTTCAACTTAAACCTCTCGTACTGTAAATTGGCATAGAATTTTGCAATTACTCTACATACGGAGAGTGGGAAAGAACCATTAACATATATACACCCCCTCAAGAGAGTATTTGTCTGAACATTAATTAATTCTAGCAGCCAAATTAATGGAGGAAAAAATTATTTTTGGACATAAAGATCAAATGATAATATAGTTTACGTGTTTTGGCGGTTTTTCAGATCGTTCATTTTATTAGTTTTATAAATTTTTGAAAAATGTGCCAAAATTGCAACTCTTTCGTACATCCTAAGACAAACAAAGAAAGAAAGAAAGAAAAAAAAAGCAGACTTTCGAAGCGTATATTTGTGCAAGTCCAAATCGTTTTCGCGGCCGGTTAACAATGGTGTCTCGGAACCGTGCTTTTAGCTTCGTTCTATAGTCACATTACATACTGAGTCCCAGCCACTAAATATGCGCTGACAGCCAGCAGTTGTAAGCAAAGTACATAGTAATGAGGCCTACCAAGGTTCGATTCCCGAGCATAACTGTTTTTTTATTGTTTTTTTCTTCAGAAAAACGCAATGTTTATTACGCAAACTAAAATATAATTTCCAATATGCTAAGGTTGATTTGATTTGATTTTATGCTCGCACATGAAAACTAAACTCTCTCCTTTTCGTTTTCAAATTAAATAAGTATTATAGTCCTAAATAAAAGAAAATCTGACACACTCACATGAATTTCTCCACCTCTATCTTTATTACTTTGTATAAATGAATGATTTATTGTCTACTTTACTTTACATAAAATTTATAAAATGTATACAATGACGTTGCTTATTATTTCTCTTCCCCTTATATTTAACATTCTGTATTAGTTTGTATACAACTTTTTCTTACTAAAGCTTATTTTCCTATTTACTACATTTTAATTCAAATAAACCTTTGCAGAAATAACTACATTACACATTTCGTTCTCGATACAAAGAGAACAGCGATAGTCAAATGTTTAAGACTGGCCTTAAAACTCCATGCCGTTTCCATGCGATTGCACTTTAGAATTCTTACTAATATGGCACTTATTTTGAAAACGAAAAGAGGAATTTGTTTGTTTTATGCACGAATGTCTTAAAATTAATAGATATCTTATGCATGGAAAACATATGGCATTGGCATACATTTAACAAGTTAAAATTTAAATGATAATAATAAAAAAACATTTAGGACAAAGAATAGGAGCCAGGTTGTTCCAATTATGAGACACGTGCATTTCACCGCTAGGCTATTGTGCATACAACCAAACCGAAAGGCGTCTTCCTACTTATCGCATAGTTTTGAAATGAACGCAGGGTGATATTAAATCGTGTATTGTGAACGCAGCGACAGCGAATGCTTCCGACGTTATCCGTATTGAACTCCCTCTCTGGCTGTTGCTCATTTATTTTGTATTAGGCTGTATGTGATGTTTTCAAAATTATCTTGCATGCATTGAGTAAAGCAATTTTGTTGTATCACTTGATTTTGCGCTGAAAATAGGCTATTATTTGACAAAGGAATAAAATATCAAAGTTGCGAATTTTCAACGTTTCTTGCCTTAATTCCTCCTTTTCTGCTTTTTACGACTTCACGAATTTAGTTCTCCACCAGTTTGTCACATGTCGATGAAATTGTCAGGATGTATGCACAAAACGTGCTCTACCCAATGTATGTAAGGTAATTTTAAAAAGCATCATGTACAAAAAAGTTGCAATTTTGGCATATTTTTCAAAAATGTATAATGCTGGTAGAATGAACGATCTGAAAAGCCACCAAAACATGTAAACTGTACTATCATTTGATCTTTATGTTCAGAAAAAACTAGATTTTTCCCTCCATTAATTTGACTGCTAAAATGTTTAAAGTGCAGACGAATACTTTCTTGAGGTTGTGTGCATATTTTACGACATGTTGTTTCTTTGTTCACCACAACTTCCAAGTTTTACCAAATGTTGTTTTCCCTGTTTTCTTCAGTTTTCTAGTTTAATTTCGGTAAATATTTTTATTATTCACTATGGTGGAAAAAATAATACGCAGTTCACGTGCGGTAAGTGCTCTGCAGAAACTCAAGTGAAAATATGAGACTACTCGTTCTGCGAAGATGCATCTACCGCACTTGCATCGCGATATATAGGTACTATTAACATATTCTTCAGTGCTAATTTTGTAGAGGAGGTAAGCAGAGTTATAAGCCAACAGCTTTTAACGATCACCTAGTTTGTTTCTCATTAGCTCAAATACCTAGATTGCTTTTTAGCAGTGTAAGCGGGCATGCCTCGGTATTGACTATTTGAAACCATTTCTTGTGAATATTCAGGATAACAGGAAGCAGATAGAAAAGTAGTTTCGTAACAATAACCTCAAGAATACATATGAAAATAAATCTTAAAGGTTGCGAGGCTTTTATACACCAATTTCTTTTGTGTATGGTGCTAATCGATAGAAACGAGGAAATAAAGCAGTTTGATAATCGAACAAAACATGCTTAACGTCTTGTATTATTATTATTATTATTATTATTATTATTATTTATTATTAATGTTATGAACAATTTTATTAGTTCCTTAAAAGTAACTAAAAACTACTTTTAAACGTATTTTATACTCATTTTCGTTACTCACCCCCCCAAGTTACGCCCATGAGCGAAACAAGGGGTCAAAGTGCAACATTTACTATTATTTTATGTTCCTTACGTTTAAATCCTTGCTTCTAATGCACTGCATATTGTGCAGGACATAGCTCCTATCCACTGACTTCCGTGTAGCTCATATCTAAATAAATAGTATATTCTATGTTGTAATAATTTTCAAACCTTTAAGTTTTAAAATTTTTCAAACTCTTTCAATTTTATGGTGCATGATCGTGTGTAAAGTTTTCTCCAGGATTAACGTTTTTATTTAATCTTTTGTGAACCTCGTGTACACATTCTTAACCCTAATGATGAAAGGTTAGGCTAACATTTTGCTTTGTATAAATGTGATAGGTTTTAATTCACCCAAATTCAAAATATAGCAAATTTTTAGATTTCCAGAGTAGTTTTTGTGCTAAAAAAAAAGATGGTGTAAGTTTTATAATCTTATAGATAGAGGTGGCAATATTTTGCATTTTGGAGTCATAACTTTGGATTTAGATTTGTACATTTAGCATTTTGTAGCGTCTATACCTTTTCAATTTAGAATATTATTGCATTTGGAAAAAATACATAATTGAGTTAATTCTAATAAACGATTATCTTTTAAAGTAAGAATATGAAATTAAAATCACATTTACAAAGGAATAATAGCGGGATAAAAATGCGCAGAGTATTTTCTGAATTTCTTTTAAGTTATTGTAGGTTAATGCAACACGGATAAAAATACAATAAGTTGTATTTATACAGGCTAAAACAAATTAAATAGGGTAAAACAGGAGAAAAGAAATTTATACTGATGCAAAACCACAATTAAATAAAAATGAAGCACACAGAATTAACCTAAGTCATGCAAGTTCAAGAATCAGGAACACAAATGCAACCATAATACACACCTAAACTTTTTATTTTGGTCATTCGTGTTCCTCAGTCACTTAAAATTTACATTACAGAACTACTTGGCCAACTCTGGGGATTTGAGCTTAACAGCCACCAGCATTTGCAGGCAGTGTACATATTTATTTTTGTGCATAATTTGTGCCTGCTGGGAATGAAAATATTCATATCCTGCAACAAAACTATCCATTTCAACAACTCGAAAAATTGGAATACTTATTTTTACTTTCACTTAAATCTTTAAAATCTATTAACAATCCCACCCAGTAGTGATAGGACTGAAAAGCATACCAACTTCTTTGAAAAAAAACAAACAAACAAACAAAACATGCATTTCTCTCGTTTTGTTCCATGTGACAGCTCAATTTTTGTGTTGCATTTAAGTTACATTCGATAAACATGTTTTTATTTTGATTTTCTCATTTTCATTTGGAAAAAGAGTCCATAAATTGTAACGAATTTGTGCGTACCATTTTCCAGAACACTTTCTAAGTAGAGTGCATAAGCTAACAAACGCATCCCACAGTTTGTGCAAAGGGTAGAAAGAGATTGCGTACTTAATTTCGAACTGTGACCGAGTCCTGGGTCACAAATTTAGCCGACACTGTCAACAGTTACATTCGTCATTAGGATCACAAGTGAAGAGTCCTGGGGAAAAGGGTGAATGTCCATTTTGTAACATTATTCAGGAAGTGAATTTTAAAGTTGAACACTGCTTAATTCTGAATACAATACATACTGATGCTTCAGTTTTATTTTACAACACATTAAATGTGTTGCAAATACATATGTTGTAATACATTGGAGTATTTTAATTAGAAATATGGAAGCAAAGGTTTTAATGTAATCCCATACAGTTGAATAACGGGGTTCTAGCATAAAGAAAAAAAGGTGAATAAAGGGAGCCTATTCTTATAATGGTAAGCATACTACAGAAAACGGAAAAAACTGTATAAATTGGTGAATAATTGCAATTTCTGTGTTTGTCATTCTCCTGTAAATCACAAATGGATGTAATCTATTCAGCACTTTCTTAAAAAAAATTAATAATACTCTAAAATTAGCACTACACAACTGATATGTTTCACTTCAAGCACAATTACTTTTTTGTCAGCTGGGTGTAGAATTTTTGAGCTTCTGGTCCACATAATATGCCGCAGTCATAAAGTAACATCTGTCTGTCTGTGTCTGTCTGTCTGTCTGTCTGTCGAGAGAGAGAGAGAGAGAGAGAGAGAGAATGGGTGGGTGTGTCTTTCCTTCTCTTTCGTTTTAAGGATTAACCTTGCGTTGCAATAGTGAATATCGGGTTGACTCAGTTTTTCAATGCTCAGGTTCTCTTTGATGCAATATTCACTCATCTTTGTCGACGTTAGGAAATTGTCGATTCTGTTGGACTTCGAGCTAACATGATCTTGCAGAAACGTCGTTCACTTTGACAGCGTTTCCGTGGTGACATTTCTGTAATGACGTGTTTTACGTCAGGTTTCCATGACAATTGGAGGAGCTGGTACACCCTTTGTCCGTGTTTCGTCATAACAACTCTGCAATTGCTTCCGCTTACAATAGAGCAATTCTGACGAAGCTAATGAAAATTAGCATGACCTGGCCTTGCAGACTTTTAAGTTTGGTCGGTGGGTTTAGGTTCGTTCTGAAAAAATCTGTTACATTCACATTTTAATCGAGATAAACCTTTCCGGAAATAGCTGCATTACACATTTCGTTACAGATACAAAGTGAATAGCGATAGTCAATGTTTTGGAATTGGGCCTTGTACGCATGGCCTTAAAATTCCATACTCTTTCCATCACATCTCGGAAACAGCCGAAAATCGACAGGATTAAAAAGAATCGTTAAGCATTTAATAATTCGAACCATTAGTAACGGATCTCTTGGAATCGGCTTCTGCCATAAAGAAAGTTATTCGATATAAATTGTGTGTTCTAAATATATCTACATTTTTTGTGCAATGCGTTTTCGTCTCGTCTATCGTTTACAGTTATACAAGATTATACAAAATTCCTTCCGAGTGAAGACTTCACAGGCTATTGCCAGAACATTCAAGGTATACGTTTTATTTGTTATGAAAATATCTTTAATATATGGTATGTCAATCAAAATTGCTAGAACCATTTAAAAAAATAAAAAATTAAGAAAAGTGTTCCAAAATTTTTTATTTTTGGACGCTCTTTAACCAGTACTCTTCTTAGCGTCCCATTCTATATTAGGCGTGAAAGACCGGAAATTTTGCTCAGAGGCCCCATTATCAGGCTTGAGGTCTTTTAGGTGCCGTAAATCTACGACACGGGACCACCAGCTTTACTTCCCTTCCGAAGGAAGCCACCCTAAGAATTTGTACGTCCGAAAAAATCAATCGCCCTCCACCGGGTTTGAACCCGGGACCTCGGGAACCAGAAAAATGTACCATATGAAGGTTGGTTAGATATCGGGGGATTTTCTTGAAAATCTTCGTGTCACATATTTGGAACATGTTATTGAATTGAAATACCAAGTTTAGTAGTTATCGGACGTTTCGTTTTTTAGATGTGCTGTTCACAGACACGCCTGCGCGAACCTGTTTCTAAAAATGCTTTTTTCCAAAGGGCCTCCAAACGTGTATTTTGGGTGGAATACATTTTCCTCTATTTACTGTAAGTACGTAGGAAAATAAAATGGTATTCAACGTATATAAGTAAACATACAGAAAGAGATTTAAGCGATATTTCGTTTTTATCACCTGAATAACCACCTTTAAAATACCTATATAAACACAATAAAAGAAAGAAGAAGCAAAACGGAAGAAGGTAATCGATAAAGCATGAAAAGTATTTTGAAAACTTTCATGTATGTCTGCAATATTTTGCTTTAGGAATATGCTACATTTACTCTCATTATTAAGGATTTGAGTATGCCCAAAAGTGAAATTTCTAAATCTTGCAATTATTAAGCAAATGTTTTCAAAATTTTGACACATGCTGCTCTTCAACAATTATAAGTGTGTTTTAAATTTAAGCGAGATATTTTGTAATTTTTTAGAAAAAAAATATTTTATTTTTATTATACTTACTAATTTACCAGGTGTTGCAGAAGATGCAGAAATCGTAATTTTAAAATAATAAAACATATTACCACATTATTTAAATACTAATACACTAAACTAGCAATAGAATTTTTTTTCACTCTTCTGGTTGCATCAGAAAGAAAACCTTTAAACCTTTAAAATCCTATAATTTTTGTAACAATTTGTCCTTAGTGGTCGAATTGATGCAGTTTAAAAGTATAGCAAAAACCATACGTCAGTTTTTTAATTTCCTTCTCTACGAGTTTCTGCTGAAAATTTGCCAACAGTAGTTTCAAACTACATACTGTGGAACATTTTAATGCGCAAATGTGTAAGAATAATCAATGTCGATTAAAAGTATTGATATTAAATAAGACCATTAAGATGTGTGCTTTTGGGATTAATTGCTCACATTTTGAAGCTTTAAAGGGCTCTTGAGAGGAAAATTCATACTATGTACCTGAAGCTAAACGTTTAAAGTGTCTTGGACATAAAAATTAACTTGGTAATTTTTTGAAAATTTTGATAAAATTTCAGCAATGTGTACACTTAAGCAATATTTGGACATTTTTAGCTGAAATTTTCAGATATCAATTGAGTTAGGTGCCTAATGGTAGCGGCTCGCGAATATAATATTTAGTGCTTCTGCTTTAAACTGTTGGTCAGGTTTTACTATTCCTCTCCTAACGTACATCCAGTGTGATTTCTTCTGTCACTTTGAAAGCCAAGCAGTCAAACTAATTCACAGAACATTTCCATTTAAATATGCAGGAAGAGTAAACGTTATTAGAAATTACGTGCTCTAACGATTTTCAGGACCTTTGATTTAATCGGTTTTAGAATTTACTGAATATTCAGAATTTTTTAAAAGATATTAACTACATGAATGTAGTACAGGAAAATGTTTGTACATTTCCCGAAACTTTAATAAAAATCTGTATCTGACTGAGAAAGGTGTTAAGATAAAGCATCATCGGTTTTTTTTCTCTGAATGCATTTCCACTAAAAAGCCCTTCTTCAATTATCACGGTTTAATCAGTTTATTTCTCCGTGTATTTAAATGTTATAAAAAAATCTTCTGTACTAAATGCCAGGAAGGTAATTCTAAAAATTCCGCACATTAAAAGTTAAAAAAAAAGAAGAAAAAAAAGAGAATGGTGTTATTTTCAAAGCTTTCTAACCTCCTCCCTCAAAGATGAAAAATCCCCCCCCCAAAAGCACCAGAACAAATGAATTGTATTATTGCTCTTGCTTTGACGATATTAAAATTTTTGGTTGCTGAAAGTTTAAGTGGTAGACGGATACTTCATGGAATCTAGGTAGTTTTCTAAATGCTAGTATTCAAGCCATTATACCTGAACGTCATAAAAAGAACGGAAATCGAAGTGCAGGGAACTACAACGTATGCGCTTCGAATGGATCTAGGGTAGGAAACTTAGAAGTGAATTGTTTACCAAACTGTGTTTAAATACTTTTATTTTTAAAACTAGTCAACATAAACTAGAAATATAATAATTAGCATTAACATCACTCTGTCAGGAAAATACCCCTAACGCTTTTGAGTATGAACTACAACCCTCTTTTCTTTTTGTGTGAAGTTCTCGATTACCTTCACGTTGAAATTAGGGATGTTTGAAGTAGGTCTTGGTTATCCGTGTACCAGAATAACATACTTGTAATAAGCTATCCGTTTCTCAGTTACGTTTATCCGGATGCAAAAGGTTTTACGGCAAGTGTTACACGTTTAGTCAGTTTGAAAAACGTGTAGGTACACGTTTGTATACGAGGGCTGATCAACAAAGACTGAGACTGGCACGGCACATTCATCTTCGAGACTTCGAGGAAGACGCATGTTTGCAGCCGACGAAGGAGCTCCAAAGGGCCAAAATCCTTGAGGGTTCTTGGTTACTACTACATTCAAGACTTCGCTTCCAACAAGAAACGTCAAATAAAAAAGGATCACGCATCCATCAAGTGACCCAGCTCAATGCTGCTTAACTTTTAATCATCGCCGCTCTGCTTTTGTAAAAAAGGCTAGGGGTCAGTTTTAGTGTATTAGGGTTGCGCTGCACACTCGGGTGCAGGGCCAGATGGCCACCCTCAACCCCTTCTCCAACCCTAATCAGCACCCTGATCCTGAGAGCAGCCCTCGACCTGTAAACCAGGATGCAGCCGTACCCAGCACCAGCACTGGTGCTCCCGACCTATCAGCCTTGAGCTCTACTCAGACAGAAAATTCTACCAACCAGCCTTGCCGAAAACGCCATAGGAAGCGCGGACAGGGCACAGCATATCCTCTGGCTACGGTCAATCATTCATCTGGTCAGGGCTCCTCGCGCGTATCTACAGCTATACGAGTAGCCCAAACTTCCGAGTCTGATCGTTGTGACTGTGACGATAGTGCCTACATTGTGGTTTCGGCTCGCTCCGCCCCCGGGCGGCATCTCCGATATGGAAGCCGATGAGGCCAGCTCCTCCGACATTCCCGTTCCCGTGAACACACTTGTGGGCGAATCCGAGACTGACCTTTGCCGCCAGGACATTAAATCCGCTAGGTGAAGCAGATCACCATGCCCGCTCCAGATGGCCATGCAGCCAAAATGCCCGTCACCCTATCCTTAGTAGTTTTGGAGCGGGCGAAGATGACGTCACAACCATCTGTTACCTCCGGGTAAAAGAGAGGCCTCCTGAAGCTCTGGCGGTCCTCCCCAATGCTACAGGTACCTGGGGTTCAAACACTCCAGCCACTTTTATCGCCGCAACCTACGCTGCCTTCGGTGCGGTGACGCCCATCATAAAGTGGTCTGCCCACGTACCCTCACCGATGTGTTCACGTGTGCGAACTATAAGGGCGAACATGTGGTCTAATACGGAAGGTGTCCCGTCATCGCCTCCAGACGACCACAGTCGCCTCTCTAGAGACAGCATCAGGACTTCCAGCGAGTCAGGGAGCGCAAGGGCCCCGCTCCACCAGCACCGCCCAGTGCTGACCTAGCCTGTCTCAAATGCGACACAGGCGCCCATTGAGCAGTATCCGCCACCCCATCAGGAGTCTCGAGGCCCACACTCGCCCAGATATTGCAACAATCTCCGCGTGACCCACGGATGTCTCGCGCTCAGCAGACAATACTACAGCACACAAACCACCAATACCAGCTACCCGAAGCCCAAACCCCAGCTCCACAAGACCGAGGAGCAGGAGTACCCAGGAGTCTGACTTGGTACCCAAAGTGACGGAGAGGAGAGGAGTGGTGCCCCCACTCCTCCACGCCAGCAAAGGGCCAATAAGGCTGACGAGGAGCCTGCTCCCTATCGGCAAATCCTAGCAACAACACTATACCAAACTCCACTCCTACACCTGGCTTGTACCTCGCGGTGATGCTAAGGTGGCTACAGCAGTTGCTGCTGAACCACGGTCGTCAGATCTGCGAGCTTCTGGTCAAATTCTTTACCCTAACGACCCGGCTGGCAAAATGCTGGTAGGCATGGGAGGGCTTGCCCTGCTAAACACCGTCGTCTTGCTCGCCCAGAATGACGCATCTAAATAGGTCACGTACCTCGTTTCGTTTCGCGTTCTGGAACGCTTGCGACCTGGTCGGTCAGGGGGATGAGTTGCAGCATTTTGCCCGTACCCATGCACTAGACGTCATCTTAGTCGGCGGAGAACATCTCCGTCCGGACAACCAGGCTACGTCTGACACAGGACGGACCGTCAGGCAGGGTCGCCCAGGAAGCGGTACGGCGGTCCTTTTGCGGCAGAACGTGGTCCATCGACCAATCCAGCTCCCACACTTTCAAACCCTAGAGGCCACCGAAGTATGTATGGACCTAGGCGGAATGGAGGTTTTGTGGTCTCTGTGTACCATTCCCCTGCGAGTCATTTTGTGCCCAACGACTACCTCGCAATCCTAGCCCTACATCCCAGTGCAATTCCGGCTGGCGACTTCAATGCGAAACATCCGCGTTGACATTGCTGTCGTACGGACGCTAGAGCTGATGCACTCATTTTCCTTATAGGCGCGGGCCCTTGCTTCAAGTATAGCATCCCTGGAAACCCACACACCATCCACGAGGTGGATGACTGTTCTCAGTCTAGACTTCCCGATCACCAAATAGTTTCCATGCCATCTCACCCTCACTTCAATCAATGCACTTCATTTCGATCATAATCCCGTGCTGACAGAAATCAACACTAGGGTTGCCAGCCACGATTCCTCGTTTCGAGCCCGAGAGGTCGACTGGGTAATCCTATGGAATTGCTTTTGCACTTTCATACCACCGAACCCTAGGACAACAGACATCCCGTCCCTGGAGACAGCAGTCTCTTCCTTCACCTCCATAGTGACACAAACTGCCCACAACCTGACAGTTTTTGCCCCAGCCCCTCCACATCCAGATGTCCTTACAGTTGACTTAACCATACTCATACGCCGCTCCTGGTCTGCACGTCGACTACCAGCGACACCGCACGCCGCACAATTGACCGATCTTACGGCTTCTACGCCGGCAGGTCCAAATCCACCTACGCGAGCACCAGGTGCAAGCGTGGGAGGATATGATGACCAGGCTGAGTATCGAGAATGGCGACGTGTGCAGGATATCAAAAAGCCACCGTAATCGTAGAGGCCAATACACCGCTCCTATCCGAGGCACCCAAGGCCTCGCATATGATCCCCAGGCCAAGGAAAACGTGTTTGTCGACTACCTTGAACGTACTCTGCATCCGAGGGATAATCCCCCGGAACAACATCTCCGAGCACGTTCGCGGGAGGTACCTGATACTTTCGGCGCCATCCGGACGATGCGGATCGGCTTTCCATCATTCGCCCAAGTGAACTCCACGGCGCACTCCTGCGTCTAAGTCCCAAAAAGGCGGCAGGGCCTGACGGGCTAACCCACCTCATGCTCCACCACCTTTCCTTCAACAGCCGTGTTCAACATGTGTTTCAGTCTGGGTCACTTTCCACCAGAGTGGCGAGAGGCCCGAGTGGCGTGCATCTTGAAGCCAGGGAAAGGCCCGGTGCATCCTTCCAACTAAAGGTCCATTAGGCTCCTTTAGACCCTTTATCAAGTTTTCAAGAGGATGCTTCTCAAGCGCTTGTCCCCACTTTTGGGAGACATTCAAGCCATCTCTGCCCATTAGTTTGATTTCCGTTCTGGGCACTCGACATCTCAGCTGCTGCGAGTGGTGGACGCGCCCGCCTTGAGTTTCCAGGAAGGTTCCTTCACTGCTGGGGTATCACTGGATTTCGAAAAGACCTTCTCAACGACATGGCATGCGGGTATCCTACACAAAACGCATCCAACTGGGATTACCCACTAGTTAGGAAACATTATACACAGTTTCCTCAGACACCACACTTTTAAGTCGCAGTCACGGGGAGAATATCAACACTTAGGTCAGTAAGGGACGGAGCCCTAGAAGGCTCTGTGCTATCTCCCACGATATTTAGCATCTTTATAGCACACTTTCCGACACAGCAGCAAGTCGAAATGACCCAGTGTGCTGACGACGTGCTGTTGTTTTGCAACAATAAACACCACCTCAGAGTCTTCAACCTAGTATAGACACTTCCGCCCATCCCAGAGTGGTGCCGGGTTGCCGCATGTCCGTTAACGCGGACAAGAGCCACGCCATATTCCTAGCAAAGCGCCATGCCCCCTCAGACTGCCCCACATTGATACCCAGGCTGAAGGATCAAATGAAGAAATTCGGTCACCTATCTGGGAGTGAAGCTGGACAAGGGTCTTAACTTTTCGCGAGCACATCCGGTACGTCTCGGCCCGGGCGCAGGGGGCAATTGCTTCCCTGTACCCAATGCTGAGGTCCGCGATGCCTGTTCGCTTAAAGCTACACTTTTCCGTGCCCTGATATTTCCCCTCATGCTATACGTCTGTGAGATCTGCGGCATGGCCGCAGACATTTAGCTGCTATGGCTACAACGGTTGCAGAATAGTTGACTCTGGTCCATCTTTTCCGTCGGCCGCGCCTTTCCCGTGAGACTACTACATGAAGCCTCATCTGTTCTATACGTGGCAGGTGAAATTAGGCGACGGGCATCTAAATTTTACGAGAGTTTACCTAACTATCAGTGTGCCCTGGTCAGATCTCCCCAGAACTGTCTTCGATGTCATCAGTTTTCCCATATAGCGTGCGGACATACCAGATAATTACAGAGTGTAACCAACAGCAGCTAAAGCTGACCTCCATTCAAATCCAGCCAAGAACTGATAGGTCTCAAAATTACTCACCCCCCAGCTAATGAAAGCTGAACATTGCTAAACTACTCCCACCAGGGTGCAGGAGGGCTGCTGCGTCCTAACAGACAGCTGTCGACGAGCAACATGCTTCCTCCTATCTTGTCACACCATCATCCTAAAAGTAGAACGCGATCCTTAACTTGCCTAGCCTGGCATAAAACATCCTACGGTAAACGCTATTGGAGGCTGGGCACACAGTAAAATGCACCCAGGCTGAACCTCAGCCTGCTAGCTGAGTGAGCGAAAGACTGAGACTTATTTTTTTCACAGATGTTTATTACTCCATTTCAATGTTTACATGATCTTTTTCAAAGTAATTCCCTCCTGCTTCAATGCAACTTTTCTAGCACCTCTGCCAGTCCTTGGACACATGGTGCAGGCCATTGTTTGTGAGGGCCTTGAGAATCGTCTCACTTGAGCGCGGCTTCAGAAGTCTCAAATCGAATGCCCGGAACTTTAATGAAAAACAATCACAGGGTGCAAGATCGGGACTATAAGGCGAATGCGGTACACAGGTAATGTTCCATTTAACAAAAAAACGCACGACTTGATTTGCGACATGAGGCCGCACGTTGTTATGATGTAGTCGCCACCCAGTCCGATAAATGTTCTGCTCGTTTCCTTGCAATATACTTCTCAGCTTAGCCAATACTGACGTGTACGGTCGGTGATAAATTACCTTGTGATTGACACTTGTGCGGTGTGTAACAGCTGGCAGGGGCTCGTCAGGACGCTGACCAATCAGGTAACAAGAGGTAACCGTCAAGTATGACGTCATCGCCGTTGCAACAGCTACGGGTTCAGTAGAAATTTACGCGCGTTTTCACACGCATGTACTGATCTGATTTTATGTTTGCAAGCATTTCATTTAGCGAAGTGTTCGGTAGTGTTATACACAGTGATTCTGTAAGGATTTAACCATTCTATATTTTGTATTATATTCAGAAGTTTACTGTCTTTTATTTCTCGTGGACATTGGTCTTGTTCTCGTCCTACGGATAATTAACTGTTAACAATTAATTCTAGAATTACGGGTAGCACTGTTGACTTCAAAATGTCTTACAGGCGTAGTACACGCAAAGCACACGTGTTTGGAAAAGGTGCAACCATCAGAAGCCAAGCTAGGGAACTTCCGTGCGACGGTAGAGAATACTTTGAAGAAGAAAAGGATAATGGTTATCCTCTGATTCCCGTGCAGAAGGTTGTGAAGAGAACCGCAGCAGCGTTAAAGTTGCATAAAATAATGTAAATATATCTAAAAAAAATGTAAAGTACAAGAGGAATTTGCCTTACAGCATTGCTTAAGACACCTGGAAAAAAATAAAGTGCAGGAGCCGCTGCAGACAGACAATGAGTAAACGTGACAACAGCGTAATGAGACGGCCGTATGCAGCAGGAACGTCAGTCACAAGGCAATTTCTCCTCAACCGTAGTATGTTGCTGTAACAATCATAGCCACAGCAGAAACCGAAACACCAGGCCTACCTTGCTTAACACAGAGAACTCGGCCTTCTTTGAACTCCTTGAACCACCCAACACTGTTGCACGAGGTAGTGCATCTTCTTTATATACTGGGTGCATAAACCGTTGCCCATAATGGAACGAAGTTGTTTTATTGGTACTGACAAAATGTAGCCACACCCCCCAGCACCTCTGTTTTTTTTTCGAACATAATTCTAGCTACTTCAATGGAAGAGCACTTTACCTCCCCCAAAGTATGGCCGAAGGCAACATTACAGCCACCGCATATTTTCATGCTACACTACCATTTTCTTAATGCCGGTTTTCTTATTGTCGTTTAGTAGCGGCAATATTTAAACCTTCGTCTCCATGTCGCTGATGAAAGCTTATATATGTAATCGTTGTGGCTGTCGTTCAGTTTAACGACACATGCAAATAAATCTTCACCCCTTTCCGTACAAGACCGAATTATATGGTAATTGGTTTATCGTTTTCTTGTGTACCAATCGTGGCAAAACTGTTTCATAGAGATGTATCCTAACCACCCCTCCATTCCACATAGATTATAAGCACCATTCATAGGTTAGTTTGTATGTCACTGTATTGTTTTTCAGTCCAGTCATATAGAGAAATGATACCAGCTGGATGGAGTCAAATTTGGTTACCTGAAGATGGAAACCTTACCGAGGGAAAAACACTGTCGATCTAGGGAAATGAGCCACTTTTATGCACGACAATGTACGCTTGCTGCAGCTTTTCTAAGTTTCAGAAGCTGTATGGTTTAAACGTAAACAGAATTTTATTGCGCTGTACTGCTCCTTTCATGTCACCTCCATTTTGTGATATGTGAGATGCAAGCAGGGTATACAAAACAGAACATTACTATCAAACTACCGATACCGGTGCGCTGCCGCCTATGGACATTACTCATAAAACCCTGCTCTTTTCAAATATTCATGCTACAGACAGGAAACTAAGGAAAAAATCAGCCCGTCTTTGATGATCAGCCCTCGTACGTGTTTAAATTCATATGCTCCCCTTTCTTACTATATTTTTGTATGTTGCAACTACAACGTTTCTAAAGCCTAAAGGTATGGGATGTTAACATTGGTCTCGTCACGCTTTAAATCAAAGAGGAAGTTGCTTAACTGTGGCCTAGGTAGTCGCAGTAACCTGCTACATTCATGAGCTCTTTTGTATTTATTCGTACAACAATTTTATAAATTCTGAAGACCTAAATAATAAATATAAATATACTACCAGAAAAGCATGAATATTTTATTGTGTGTACAACAGTATAAGCTTAAAATTGCTTACATATAGCCACAAAATTACCCATATAAGTGTATTTTCAAACAGAAACACAAGCATAGCTATGGTTTCCGAACTAAGACAATTTATTTTTGCTGTTACAATTTTGCCCTGCCGTAGAAAGCGTGCATTCCAATGATGCCGACCTTGCCGGTAAATAAAAGCGTCTGCGAGTCAGTGCTGCCTCTGCCGGGTAGTTCTCCCTAGCTTTCCACCATTCGCAGAAGCTTAAATCGAATCGCATTTGAGGTTCTGTCATGTATCCATTGAGCTGCATAGAAATGTCATTCTTATTTTGTGCCGGCTGCTGATACAAATACGTCAGAGCCATGTAGTTATCATTCCCGCCTTGTTAATCAAGATATTTCGCTTCTCCGCCAATGGTGGCAAGCCTGGTATGGATGTACTCCCAAGCCTTTGTCTTCACAAGAGACGATGATTCATCGAGGACGTTATGGCGTGGATCAAGGAAAGACGCGATAAGTCGTGAGTTCAGTTCTGATTGTCCATCTCCGTGAAGATAAAGGAGTTTACTGAATTCCTCACTGATACACACTTTTAACTCTACTGCCATCTGGGAATCATACAACAGCGGCTACAGATGGTTTTTAACAACTTCGAACATTATTGAACATACCATGGACAGTGGGCAATGTGTGTCTCCCTAGAAAACAGTGTGGCCATCTGGAGAGGTTTAAGCAATTTCATTAGTTCATGGATCTCAGCCCATTCCTTTGCTACAGTTGCAGTTTTTGAGCCATGCATGCCGATGTTACTGTGCGATCTGCTAGTAGATATACTGGCAATAGGGCTTTTGGTGCGCAAGGCGTTCTAATATCTCATATGTAGAGTTTTATCGGTTGCTACTCTCTGGATGAGCTTTCGTTTGGGTAGTCCAAGCATTTTTTGTTTGCTGAGCAAAGCTGCGGTAGCCACATTTAAATGACCGAAGTGCCCGTCTAAGGCACTCGCCTTCTTGCACTGTTCACCCCTCTTGGTTGATAGAAACCATATTTGCCGCGCGTTTTCCATTGGTTCACAAAGATTGGCCGCTGTGTGGCTCTCATTAAGAAAGCGCATTTGGATATCCAGTCAGAGTTGATGGTATGAGCTGTGTCAGCTAGGTATGAGCTGTGTCAGCTATGTAGAGCTGCTGTGTAAGAGATGTCCAGAAGTCTGCAGTGCAAGCAAGGTAGGAAGCTTCCTGGAGCTCTTCGGCAACTTGTGACACCTTTATTCACATGCAGTAGCTCCAGCCTCTTCGTCACACTCAGTGGTTTGGGGGTACCATGCTGGCCTCCGGTTCCCGAGATCGCGGATTCAAACTTGGCTGAGGGCGATTATTTTTTTTCTGGCGTAAAAACCTTTAGTGTGTCTTCCTTCGGAAGGGAAGTAAAGCCGGTGGTTCCTTGTCGTAGATTTACAGCACGTAAAAAGAACCTCAAGCCTGATAGGGGCCTCTGAGCAAAATTTCCGGTCTTTCACGCCCAATATAGAATGGGACGCTAAGAACCATAGCAGTTATTTTTCCAGCCTCTTCACCGAGTGTTCCTTACACGGCTTACAGTTTGGCCCAATAAAAGCCATGAATTGAACGAAACCTGGGCAGGATACGAAGGAGAGCGGCAGCTGAGACATCTATCATTTTAGCTATGGCCGGTGGATGATTTCTATCCGTTTCGGCTTGTAAGAACCATTTGTCTGAGCATTTGGAATGATACGCTTTCTCTTTCTCATTTGTAGGACGCCAACTGCACCGGAATTCACTGACCTCGAAGTCCACGGGATGGCGATGGTGATTCGGGCACTGCGTTGTTCATGTTCTCCAATGATCAGCACTCCCTGCACTGCTTTCAATTTCACCAGGATTTTCAGTGCGTACGGTTCCGATGTTAGATATTGGGTACTTACCGTGTAACTTCTTCAAACGAGTTCCAATAGTTCCAGTAGAGCCACCGAAGGCACTGAAACTTCTACCTAATTTACCATCGCACCGAAGCAGTAGGCTTGGTCACCTCGACATTCGGCATACTGTCACATCCAACTCATTGAAGCACGATGCCTGCCCATTGCCGTTCAATGACCGAATATTCTTATTCAGTTACACAAACAGCGCTTAGTCTGACCTTTTATATAACTATTTAGACCGGAATTGCATTTCTTGTAGCAAATTCTTGAACATTCCAGACAACAATTGAGAAAATTCGAGAACATGTTCTTTGATGATATAAAAATACCTTGCCATCAGCGAGAGTCGACCCACAATCGCCCGATTGAGAAGCCGACTCTGTACTATTCGGCTACCCTGTCTGCGAACAGTTCCGTGTATAAACGTTTGTAACCGTCTCTGCGGAGTTCCAAACGTATAGTCGTTTGTGTATACGTATTCAGTGAAATCTGTGTTTAACCGTGAACACGTTTTTGAGATACATTTATTAAAGGGATACACGTTTTGCATGCACACGAAAACAAACGGATTACACCCCGAGCTTTAGTTAGAAGTGAAATCTCGTTCAACTGATACCACTGCTAGAACTGTTAATTTTGGTCATTAATTTGTACCACTTATGCCTTTGAACACAAATGACTCGTGCATACTAGCGAGTTGGGTGTACTGGAGTCCGAGCGGTGTTCCGCTCTCATTCCATTCCGTTTGGTATACAAGGTTAATTGGTATATGATTTCCTGTTCGAACACCAAGTGTGACCAGACGCAAGGGGAAGGCTCGGTCTCTATGCTTCACTGGTATTGTTGCCGCACGATGCCTTATGCTCAGCCTAATCTCTCTTGATACTACGTTATGGAGTCAAATGATATAGGTGAAAATGTTTTCTTAAAATTAAATGGAGGAGTTTATCAAATAGAACATAAGACCGGAAGAAGCGATGTATGGAAGTGCTTCGGGATTATGGTCGAGAAAACCACAATATTGACCAATTTCCGGAGTTTAAAGAATCATTTAATTTACAAATTGCATATAATACAATAATGTTAATTTAATCAAATATTTGTACACAAGACTTTGTTATTTCTTCCTTTCACAGAAATTCTGAATGTAATTGTATATAAAACCTGTATGATATTTATTTTAGAACATGTTTTAATTGTTTTGCTTACGGTTATGACAGAATGAAACCTAGCAAAATGGAATTTGTGTACCATAATATAGTAAAAGAAGCTTTGACTGAAACAGTAGTTAGAAGCAAAGTTGAAAATGCAGTAACATGGCATATGCTCTTGTCATTCATTTGCCTTAACGCACTGAAACAATACGCATGACAACACTATGATGTGAACTGTCATACGAGCGAATACTCAAACGAGTAAATGCCCGTTTCCCATGAGAGCACATATGCAGAAGAAGCTCAACCATATTTCGGTATAATTCCTTGCTGCCTTTCGAACGAGTTGGGCTCGAATAACGAGCGAATCTAATTAGGTATTATATGATACGAAAAAGTAAAGGTATGCCCTTGACAGCTCCTGCCACTGCTAATGCAGTAAGTCTATCTTGCCAGGTTACTCGTTGCAAAAATTTAATCACTCGCTTTATTGTGGAAAAAGAACGCTCTGCTTCTGCTGTCGCCATAGGAGTTGTCAGCAGAATTTTCGAAAATTTAAACTTCTTTTGAAGCGCTCGCTTAAGTAATTTCTAAGAAAAGCATTTTAACAGTGGCATAGGACCCTAGATAATGGATATTTGGGAAGTCTGGCGTTATGTACACTATTGATGATTCTGTTTGGAAACGTTATTTTGAAAACGTAAGACATTTCTGGAGAGTTATGTTAATTTTTCTAGAGAATTTCTTTCGAGTAATTTTCGAAGTGTTCTGATGCTAATAACTAAGGTGTTGCTTAATGACCAGTGAATCTCATTTGACCTCTGACACCGACAATAATCACTTAAACATCCATTGCTGCAATATGTGGTCTATCTTCGGGTCATCTTCCCGTCTTCATTTTGGTTCACCGCAGTTAATATTTTCGCGCTTTTTCAGTCATTCTATCTATAATTCATCTCACAATACTAACACTATTTCGAAAGGAGTTGGTGACTTGGTCTACAAATTGGTAGTCCCTTTTCGCAGCTGATTATATAAAATGTCACCATGCAGCAAGAGGTAATGAAAGGAAGTAAGCCGAGAGAGACCGAGCGAGATGTTTATCGGGTTGCTTGCGAGGCTCATTCGGGAGTATCCCGGGTTATATTCCCGTCGGGCAGGCCACTCTGACCATGTGTATTTTCGCGGTTTCCCCGGGTCAATGGGCGAATGCTGGAGTGGTTCCCCTTCTATCACGAATTTTCTATTTCATGTCCCCATCTGTTTCAGGGACCAGGCAGCGGCGGTTTGTGTGTTGAGGCAGGACAGTGGAATTTGCGCTCTGGAAAGATTTCTCCCTGGCGTTTGTTGGGACTGCTGGGACACCCTTCCTGGGAGCTGTTTCGATTGCCAAGGGACTTCCGAGTGGCTGGGGAGGTAGGCAGAGCTAGCCGGCGTCAGGATTGGCACCATGTTGGAATCTATACACACTCCGTTTTTGCTAGCGCACATCAGTCGTCCGGATCTGTTTGCCCTTTGGATTTCCCTTTCATCGCTTTTTCTCAGGGGTCACATTGGAAGCAAAAGGGGCCCATTATGACCTATTTGGGATGCAGTGCTCCAGTTACTAGAGGCCACTCCGTCTGCCTTCTAACTCCAAGCAGAGAGAGTATTACTGTGATACACAATTTGTAATTTAGTAAAACTTGCAGTTTAATTACATTTACGAAGAAATCTCTTATATCCATTCTATTTTTACTGTATATACCAGGTATCTAGTAGATGGAGGAAATGTGCATTCGTCCCAAAATTTCGATATCAAAATTTCACCGGAAATGCATGTTTTAAGGCCGCTAAATCTAAAAGAATTTTTAGTAAAATGTGCGTGCGCGCGTGCGTGCGCGCGCGCGCCTGTGCCTGGAAGGAACATAACTAAAAACAAAATGTCAGATAAATACCAAAGCTGGTATTTAAGTACAGTATCTTCCAAAGATGCTACAGAGGATTTTCTAGAAATTCCCCCATCCCATTCTGCCTTTTATAGAAAACTTTTTCATTTGTTTTTACTTTCTCAAACAAGTCTAGCGGTTTTGATTAGAACACCATACCTAATATACATATCTTGAACTTTCTGGGAATAGCCTCAGAAATCGTCTTTATTCTGAAGGAATTTTGTGTTTTGTATAACCTGGTAAACGTTAAGAGATAGACAAAACGTGCTACACAAAAAAATTGAAGCAGCTTTCTGTATGGAAACAATTCTATGTTAATGTATTATTAATAAATATGTATATAATACGCATTCTTGATGTAGTCAGTGTTAATTATATTTGTGTGATTGTTATTTTACTATATAAGTTGGCGATATTTCTGGTGTACGACACAAGAGTATTTCCCCTGGACATTATTTTACGAGCAAGAACTTGCTTCACATAAATGTAAGGGAAAATTTCGACATAATACAAAGAGCTTTCGTTGACTGTGCGCGCTAGAAAAGTGTAAGTTGTCCCACGTTAGGGGTACTCCGAACAAAGTTGCAGTCTGGGGATTCCTTCATTGTTTCAAATCATGTGACTGTTTAGAAGCCAATAGGAAGAAACTAAAATCCTCCAGATTTCTCAAGTTTGAGAAATCGCGCGACTAGTCAGCCAGTAAGAAAACTAGAGGTAAAATACGGACCAATCGGCCATCATCCTATATAAGCTAAGGTCCGGGAGACAAGTTACGCTTTCTATTATATTCACTTGCGGTATAAATATGCGACACTGAACATAAATCTTCCGTGCCAAAATAATAAGTGTCAAGATGTAATGTAAAGAATATTGTGTGTGCGACGGTGACTATTTCAAAGTGCAAGTACTTGTGTTAACTCGCCTGACGTTAGATTTACAACCACCAGAGAAATGATTCTGCGTTCATAAATATGTGCGACGTTGGAAACAAAGAAGTGTCGAGTGCGTGAAGTCATGTAATTTCAAGAAAGTGTTGTGTGTAAGTGGACGATCTTCAGCGAACAAAGTGTGTGCTCGCACTAACGATCCCTAAAGTGGCAATGCGTCAATTATCGCTATCAGAGCTATTGTAAAGTGTTATTGTCAAAGATTCACATTTTCATGCAAACTTATTTAAACTAAAGACCATCAACTTAAGGTTAAGTAGTATCTTCAACTTTAGCACGTCTTCTTATGAGGCACACCCTTGAGATACCCATATCCAATATCATGCTCAATATTTACCATCAGCCGTGGACAAAGAACTTCAAATGCAGCAGCTAGAAACTGAAGAGTTGACCTCGTAACTAGCGACTCTATTAGTAATTACAACATTACCACTTCTATTCAGGCAGTACAATGATTACTCTGAGTTGGCAAATTTATGTCAAGTTATCCTTCGCCATTTATGCTGCATAATTAATGATAAGAAATAACAATCGACAAGGAGAATAACGCGGCAACATGTAGATATGTTTAAAGCACAGACTATTTATTTCCAATAATTTCTTGTAGCATCAGCCATTTCCGAGATATACTTGATTATAGGTTTGAATTTATCAATACTTTGATTTTTTTTTAAACGGCTGTCTCTATCGAATTTTCTCTTATGTTATGTAAAGACTATGGAACCTCAAGGTCAGTATGTGGCCCAACATCTATCTACCGACTGTTTCCCCTACCCCCTTGTATCTACAACGAAATGCATAATGTAACTATTTCTGCAAAGATTTGTCTCGATTAATAATGAAGTAGATACGAAAGCTTATTTTTCTAAGTATAGTGTGTAAAAGCTATTAGAAATAAGCGTAGTGTGAAGCGAAAGTCATGTGAATGTATCGCATCGTAATTTAGTTAGTGGTAATCCTATTGTCATAATTTGAATCTGTTGAATCGAGGCAATCCAGAATATAAAATCATCACTCAGCTTAAAAATACATTTTAAAGTTTAAATCAATTTTGAGGCCGAGACAAATACCTTCTGGTGTCACTATGTTATTAGCAAAGCGTTAGGCTATACTATGTTCTACGATCAAATGCTTTCCTCCTGTGAAAATTCATAAAGCAACAACATTAATATAAATTAAACAAAGTTCCTCACTTTCCAGCTCCTTCAGACCTGTCTTGAAAATTTTGAAGCTATTAAAAACAGTTTCTCTGCTTTACTCACAAAGTAGAATCGCAGACTTTTGCTGTACTTTACAGTAGTTGCATTTTTGTAAAAGAAATTGCTTGTAGAAATAGGTTCCTAGATATTTTATTCTTAAAATGTATAACCCCCACCGTCTATAGTGCTACATCTTGTCTCTTAGCACACGGGGTAATAGGATACCTATCCCTACGTTCGGCATACTGCTTAAACCTAAAACCTGTTTCGTATAATCAGGCATAGGAATTTCCAAGCATTAAAGCCAGGACGGTAAGGAATAGAGTTGAACTGTTGTTGGACTATTGACTGGGAGGTAGCATATAACAAACTATCCCCATCCCTCATACAGTGTTTTGGCGTTTGAAGACAGCACTTGGATCGGTGTTTACCTGTCTGTCAGTGACCCTTGGACTCGCATGTCTGCTTATAACCTTGCCCCGTTAACATGTATTCTTCCGCGCTCTCTTACCTTCTTCTTTACCCTGATTGGTTAATGTACACCTTTGAATGGTGAGGTACAAATCCTGTGCAATGCAGGGCCAGGCGATAAAAGCAATATGAACAGTCATAATCAGAGCCCGTATTCTGATGACATGTCATCTTTTAACTGTTGCATCAAAGGAATCGCTAACCTATGTAAAGTCCTTATCATGGGTCCTAGGTTATGAAAGTACATTAGGTCAGTTTTGGTCATTTGCTATTTTGAGGGAGTTTTTTTGGAGGGATTTCAGGTCATTGTTTTCTTGCCCTTTGCGTCTTTATTTATTCGTTCCCTTCTCTTTGCATAAGTATATAAAGAGTTTTATAATATAGATATTTTACATATGGATAACTTTTTGCACATCAGAAATTTCACTATTCAAGTGAGAAATAGAGTAGATTTGTATATGCTTTACTCGCATTTTTAGAAAAAATAATCACATTTCCATTTAATGGTAGTCTAGAAAGGAGTGCTTTTGGACGGAGGAGTGACTATTGTCAGGCGAGCAATTGTGAACCCATGTTCCAAACTAGGGATGAGAGGTCAGTTTTCCCTTTTTCACGATAATAAGTGCGTGCAGTCCTCTCCATTTGCTACCAATTTTGTATAATCTGCGAACTCAAAAGGATTTAGGCCATTCACATTGAAAACCAAGCGGAAGCATAACGTAAACTTAAAACTAGATCATATGTGCGTTTTAATACAGGCATTCACAATGAATCGCATAAATATAAAAATAAACAAGGAATTAAACGTAAACTTAGAAGCTTGCAGGGTACAAACTTTCAAGTTTGTGTCTACGTCAAACATAAACTAGTCAATCGGAGAGCGATTCTCATCATGTGATTAGTCTGTCATCTGCCATCAGATTTTCCTTCGCCATGTGTTTACTCGCTGACGTTGTGTAAGATCACGGACCAGAAATAACTGGAATATCCATAAAAATCAAAGCAAAACAAATTGTGATGGTAGGTGCTACTGCTTAGGAGTTTAGCGTCCTTTAACCTGAGAGAAGCGCTTGTTCACTTTGATACACATACACTGTCGAGTATAAAAAGTGGGCCATTCCCCCTAGATCGCCACAATGTTTTTCTCTCCTTAAGGATTCTGCCTTCAGGTAACCAACCTTAAGACTCCACCCAGCCGTTACCAATTCTCTGTGACTGGCCTGAAGAACAATTCGGTAACATACGAATTAGGCAATGAACGATATTTATAACCTACGTGGAATGGAGGGGTGGTTCAGACACCACCTCTATGAAAGGGTGTCGCTATAAATGGTACACAAGTCAAGGCTAAACCAATTACAAATAATTCGGCCTTCTAGAGGAAGGGGTGGAGAATTATTTGCATATGCGGTTAAACTGAACGACAGCTACATTTTCATTTATGAAAGCTTTCATCAGCGACATGGAGATGAAGGTTGTTAGTGCCGCTACTAAACGCAGCAAGCAAACGGTAATGTAGCATGAAAATACAAGGTTTAAGTTGTGATGTTACCTTTCGGCAATTCGGCTATACTTAGGGAGAGGTAAAGTACCTTGCGTATCCAGTGGCTAAAATTATGCTCGAAAAATAGAGGTGGTCACGCTGTGGGGCTAGATTTTTGTCAGTACCAACGTAAACAGCTCCGTTCCATTATGGGCCACATTTTATGCACGTCAATGTGCATAATCTCTCTTGTCGGTGGTCGCTTCGTAGGTTGCCACATTACCTCAGCTGTTTAACAGCTCTTTTATTGTTATAATTATAATTATAATTATTATTATTATTATTTATTATTATTTATTATTATTATTATTATTATTATTATTGTTCCATTTATACCCCGCCTTTAACTGCAATTATCAAATCGGCGGCCTTTTACCTTTGCAACATATTGCCGATAGGCAGTGGTGTTAACTCGTATACAGCTGTCATTGGATTTCTGATTCTTCTTTGGGATTTATACATTCAGACCACATACACACTCACACTCTCATACTTCCAGACTCTGGAGAGGATAGAGAATAATCTTAGTTACAGAAAAATCCCCCCCTTTAGCGGGAATCTAACCCAGACCCTCGCACAGCAGGTAGATACTTCTGCCGACTGAACTACGGGACCAGCAACGCTCCCTTGCGATTGGCTTTGCTTATTCTTGTATTTGTCGATGTGAATGACAACATATCGCATTAAGTTCATATAAGTTTTACATCGTTATGTTAATGTTTAGTTTTCATTGTGTATAGCGCCTGTAGGCTTGTAAAACAATTTTGTGAATTTTATTTTCATATTCTTCAAACAAGAACATGGTATAAATGTATTTTAAATTAACTTTCCAAATTTTATCATTATTCTTACACCTGCTTTTCAGCTTGTATAAAGGGTAAAGGTACTCACGAACGGAAGGTCCCCCGAAACCGGGGAGAGCACTCACGCAGGACATCCGGTCCCTTGTGCTTCTACAATGACCCCTGGGAAGAAGGGATGTAGGGGAGAGATCCGAGGGGCGACCAGAACCGGATGTCGAAGGGCACAAGCACGGACGAGGTCTCTAACATTTCCAGATTGAACGCCTCCAGCGCCGCCAGAGCCCACCCATTTGGGCCCCGAGCCTCCGGAGGAGTCCCTGAAGGAGCAGCTGCCCGAAAGCACCCAGAAGTGGGTATCCAACCCAGCAGTCCCTAGACGACGTCAGGAAGAACCCTGGACAACGTCAGGAAGAACCCTCCACAGAGCGCATAGGCACTGTCCAGCCGCAACCCGCCGAAAACTATCTCCTGGTTTTACAACCCTGAAACGGATGACAAGGTGATGAGGGCAGAAAAGTCGTGCTAGAAGATGAACCACCCCAGCATTCACCTGCCGACCGGGGAAACCACGTAAAACCTATGGGCCAGAGAGAGCAGTCGCCGGGATCGAATCCGGGATCTCCCAATTGCGAGTCGTACACGTTACTACTGCGCCACCTCGCTTGGTTTAAACTTGTATAAATTACTTTATAATTTTCTGTACACTAACTTTAAAAAATAAAAATCTCAAATTTAGGTCATTTTTGGAAAATGCGCAATTTTAAAATAATTTTATAGGTAAATTTTCAAAAATTTTAGATATCAAAATCTGGGCCCTGCTTATAACCTTGCCCCGCTGACATGTATTCTTCCGCGCTCACTTTCCTTCCACTTTTCCCTGATTGGCTAAAATACAATCTTTGAATGGTAATGTACAAGCCCTGTGCAATGCAAGGTCAGGCAATAAAAGCGACATAAACAATGTCATGATGCACCTGCTTTGGTCATCTTGAGAGGCAGATTTAAACCGAAGGATCTTCTACATATTTGAAGAATTTCCATGCATTCCAGAAGCATTAACTCTGTTACATATTATATTTTATTCATATGGTTATGAAAATGCATATTTGAAAATTCTCTTCGAATATACTAAGATAAATTATGTTAAATAAGGAACTACTTTGTATCGCACAACAACCTACTTCACGACAGCAGGCAATGAGAGGTAAGTAGTGCACGTGGCAGTTAAGATATACGGGGCAAAGTTATACAGAAGAGGGTTTAACTATTTTTGTCGCACAATGTGTGCTTATAGCTGTTTAGTTTGTGATCCTCGTTTAGTTCCGCAAACAGCGGTTACTTTGACTGCAATGCTCTTCAGGCAAGAAACATGTTTTCTTATTGAATATTTTAGAATTCTTGAGAAACTTGGAGCAGGTGCATTTTATGCTATAAAATAGTTTATCAACGGGCCTAGAACCGAAATCGTTCAGACTCCGAAGTCGATGTTTACGTTAGTGAACGTTGCTGGACACACTGTGTCTTAGGCTGCAAGAGCACTTTAAGTCCTTATACCTACAGCTACGAGGTAGGTGAGGTTATTCAAGGAAGGGATGGTTCGTCGACCTGGTTCGGGTAGAACACGTTTGTCCACTCCTCAGTAGGGCACAGCACTTGTAGAAGAAGCAGACAGCAATCCCTACCAGCATGTGTCTACAATTAGAAGTAATTCCAATGTCCCGGGTCGAACAGCACAAGCTTGCGTCTTTTGACTACAGCAGAACTTTGTTCGATCGGCAGCTAAGAAGCAGCGTCTTACAGACGATCAAAGTTTGTCGTCTCCCATTTGCAGAAGAAAATGTCAACAATTACTGGAATAGGGTTATATTCACAGACAAGGCGACATTTTCATCTACAGATGGGGAAAGTAATTGTCTACCGTCCCAGAGGAAAACATTACGACACAAACTACGTGGCACAAAAATATCGCCAAGCTCGCGCATCTGTGTCGTGTTGGGATTGGTTGTCACGAGATGGCCTAGGTGTGTTGTGGCAGCTTGATGATACATTAAATAGCCAGCAGTATAAAGATATCCTCGAATGCACTATATAGCTCCTTCTGTAACGACTATACCAGGTGAGTCAGCTGTCCCTGGATATTCGTATCTATGCAACCCGCAGTTTATAGTCTAATGTGAAAACATTGACCCTTTTAGCAAACAGACTTATTGTAGCTCTGCCCTTCTATTCGGTACTATACGCAACTAGCATTAATGATTAAAGGCCTGAATGAGAACCAAAGAGCTGTGAAGGCCTAAAAAAAGACGGCGTTTTAAGGATATAACGCTTGCAAGGAGATAGAGGAATGTTTTCCGGAAGAGCGGGATAGACTACGTGGGTTTTGGCTGAGTGGATTAGCTGCCGGAATGTGGTGAAGCAAAGGTTACTTTCGGAGGTTTGAATTTGATACAAACATCAAATACTTTTGGTTCTTTTTCTCTCCTTGTGTTTATTTTCTGTATTTTAGTGTGTTAATTTATTCATTTTTGTTATTGGCTCTCCTGTGAGCCAAAGACACAAGAATTACAATCAGATAATTGTGTATCATGTTTACCCTAATAATCTGTACCGTATCTGGCGTAAACCGTGTTACGTGGTTAGCTTTCATTCTTTTAGGCGCATATCGACGATATTAAATCTAACAATGTTTGTTTCATGTTTAAACCTTTTGTTCCACTTCTTCTATTGACAAAGGAGTTGTAAATGCGCTAAGTTCACGGGTAAACAGAATAATAAATTGTTACAGAGCGTAGATTTCATCAACGAAGTAAATGTTCAAAATGACGACCCCCTTCATTAATGCACATTTGTGTACTTTGCCAGAGAGACCTTCTTGCATGCTGTAACATGCGCGGAATAATCTGCCTTCATTTTTCACGTAGGAGTGCCCGTAGATGTTTTGGGCTTTGCGGTGGAAAACGTGGCGGTTATTTTATTTTGTACACTCTTATAATGTTATCAATGTTATTTATATCATATCAAATTATAGGCCAAAAGAGAGAAAACAAAAGGTAATAAAAAGTTTCAACTTATCCCAAAGGATTTGAACCCGAACTGAAGTGGCACAGTGTTAAAGCAACCATGATACTATTGGGCCAATGCTACCTTGCGTGGTGAAGTTCCTACACGAATTAGTAATCGCAGAACTAGACCCGACCTCGAATTTTCACACGCTTTTTGCAGCGTTAGTGTTTTGAGCTCGGTCATTACAATTACTGTATGATCTGAAATACGCCATAGTTTGTGCAATAAGTGAAATTATCTACCTAATACTTAGCATTTATGGCAAGGCTGTACGACCTTGACTGACCGCTTAAATCCAATTGGTCGCACTGTGTAGAATTTGCCATTTTGTTTTCAAATGGTTTTGTCAACCGATGCATGTGATAGGTTGTTCCTTCAGGGGCGTTTTCAAAGGTGTGCATGAATGCATGCTAAATAATAAAAGTCTGTAAAATTGGCTAAGAGTGCTACTGCAGCTCCCAGTGTCAGGGTGGGATGTTTTTTTTTGTATCGACATACATAGCGATTGCATTCTGTCCTGTAAAACACTTATGCACTGAGTTATCTATTCCTACTCTATAAAGTGTTATGCAAATCAGTCATTAGAAGGCATTCAAGAAAGGCATAAGTCAAATATGTCGCTTAGCACGTTGCAAAAATTCAAAAATAAATAGGGGCAGCTGACTCGCCTCGTATATCTCAATGGAATGATTGAACTCCAGCAGGATAACCACCCTGTCCACACAAGTCAGCGGGTTTCAAACGTTCTCGCAAAGGGAAGGTATCACAGCGATTGATCGGCCTCCTTGCTCACCAGATTTAAATTCTATTGAAAATGTGTGGGCAAAGGTGAAGAAAGTTTTGGAGTTAAATTGGCCTGCAAAACAACGCAAGACAGATTTAAGATGCTTGGAGGAAGTATCCTTTCGTGAAAAGTTAATTAGGCATTTGACATCATCCATGTCGCGTAGAATGAGGGCAGTAATAGAAGTAGAGTTGACACACCCGATATTAAGTAATTTCTATTTTTGTTTACTTTTTCGTTTAGAAATATAATATTTACTTATTTCATATTTAGTTTGAAAACGAAAAGGAGAGTATCAGTTTTTATGTGTGAGCATAAATGCCTTGTAGTTAAATAAACCTTAGTAATTGGAAATTGTAGTATGCCTAATAAACACTGCGTTTTTTCTGCAAAAACTTATGCTCGGGATACGAACCTCGGTAGACCTCGTTGCCATATAACTGTTTATAACCGCTCGGCTGTCAACGAATATTCAGTAGATGGTACTCAATATGAAATGACAATAAAACGAAGTTAAACGCACGCGTCACGAGACACCATTGCGAACCGGCCGCGAGAGTGCGTTTACTTTTTTTTTGTCTTAGGCTGTATAGCCATAGATAAAACAAAAACAACAAAAAAAGGCATGTTCTGAACGCCAAAATTTTCTATATCCTACTCGGCACAGTGCTTTGTTTACCCACACACAATACAGTTGTGTACCGCTGCACCAAGTTGTCTACGCATCACGGAGGGACCCCGGAACCGGGGAGAGCACCACACGCAGGCCAGTTGGCCTTTATGCTTCCAACGTGATCTGTGGGAGGGAAAGATGAGGGGAGAGACCCGAAGGGCGACCAAATACAGGTGTAAGCATGGACGAGGTCCTTAACGTTTCCAGATAGAACGCATTCGGCGCCGCCCGGTCTGTGTCCACAAGCCACCAACCTCCAGGTCCCCCGGAGCGGAGCCCCACGCTGAGGAGAGAGCTAACTGAGTGGTACCCGCAGCGACGCCAGGGAAGAAACCTTTACAGAGCGCAAGACACCGCCCAGCCGCAACCGGTCGAACACCGTCGCCTGGTATTACAACCCTGAAACAAATGATAATGAAGATGATCGGTACAGGAAAAGAGAGGAGGCAGAGTCGTCGTAGAAGATGAACCACCCCAGCATTCGTCTGGGAAACCACGAAAAACCCATGGGCCAGAATGGGCAGTCGCCGGGATCGATCCCGAAACCTCCCGAATGGGCCACAGACGTAACTGCCTGAGCTATCCCGCTCGGTAAAGCGTGGGGTACATCTGTGATGAAGACCGCAGGTTCGCTTCGCGCATGTAGCAAACGCTTTTTTTCTTCTGTTAATAAGATTTAATCAGCATATAGAGGCTACTTATTTTTCGATGTACCTCACATGGCATGCGGTAAAGTTAATAATAGAGTAGTTATTATGTTTCTTTAAGGGTTTATTCTACCTAACTGCAATATGCTGCACACGAAACCACGTGATGCACAGAAGGGTGCGCAAACGCATCAGGCCCAAACAGGCTATCTTTCAGTGAATCACGCCGGGTTTGACAATGGCAGAACGTGAACACAAAGACATAGGCATAAGGAAGTCTATCTTTGCATTAGACAATGTAGCAGGCTTTTCTGCTCGTGAAGCTGCAGCTCGTATTGGACTCCCTGCAACTGCAGCGCAGAGATGGGCGAGATTATCCAGAGATGGGATTGAACGCCGTCGTCCTGGTTCAGAAAGATGTGTGTCCAATCCTGAAATGGATGCAGCTTTAACTGCAGTAGCAGAGAGGAACCCTTTCCAAACTGTTTCTGAAATGAAGCCACATGTATAATTGCCTGGGTCAGCTCGAACAGCTCTGCGGCGTGTAAACTACGCAGGACTTCTTGCATAAAGGGCAGTTAAAAGGCAACATCTGACAAACGATCAGATTGTTTCGCCTCACGTTTACAGAGGAAAATGCCAACCGTGACTGGAATACGAGAGATAATATTCTCAGACGAGGTGACATTTTCTTCCACATGTAAGGGAAAGGTTGTCTACCGTCCAAAGGGGTCTCAATGCGATGCAAAATACCTGGCTTCACAATTTCATCATGGTGGCGTATGTGTATCTTTTTGGGGCTGGATATCAAGGGACGATACACTGAACAGTGCGCAATACACGGCAATGCTTGAACATTTTGATTCTCTCTGCGAGGCTGATATATCTGGATGGAATTGTTTAATTTGTACATGATAATCATCCTGTCCACACAAGTCGAAAGGTTTCAAATTGGTTCTCAGAAGATAGGATATCAGAGATAGACTGGCGTCCCTGTTCACCAGATTTTAAACCTATTGAAAATGTGTGGGCTGAGGCGAAAAGGGATGTTGCAGCTTCTCGTCCACGTTGCTGTAGGGATTTGATTTCATCCATGCCCCGAAAATTGAAGGCTGTCATACGTGTTGAGGGTTCATACACCCGATATTAGTTTTTTATTTTTATCTGTTTTAATTTTTGAAGATAATAGTTTATTTGCATTTATTTATTTAAAATGAGTGTTTTAGTTTTAGTAGAATTACGTTTTTGTGTGCATAGATATGTCTAAAACTTCAAATGCTAAATACATATTAATGCAATATGTTCTACACATCCAGTCATAAAATTAACAACATAAAAATAAGAATTAATGCGAGATTTGAACGGAGAAGCTTATGAACGCAAGCAGTGCTTTCTTAACTTCTCGACCACCTAGCGTTCCATGCTGTGTTTTCAGTAGTTTATTTGGTGACCATTGCGCAGACAGGCACAGACCATTCTACAGTTTCTGCATATACGTTGTGAACGTAGCTGTTTCGATGGTACACGAAGCCCCCGGATCCGCACATGGCATCTGGGGATGACTTTTTCACGGGTACGCATAGTAAATTCATAATTTTGCGTATAAACCTCTGCAGTGGTATATGCATTTTGTTATGGTTTTTATACTAGATGCAAAATCATGAAGGTCACGGTAGCAGGACCTCGGTTTGTAGGTGCGTACATGTAGCGCAGCAAGAAGTAAAATAAAAGCGCTGAAAATAAGGGCAAGCTTTTCATTAAATATTACCCTTTTCTTTCTTTTTTCTTTCTTTCTTCCTTCCTTTCCTTTCTTCCTTTCTTTCCTTCTTTCTTTTTCTTTCTTTCTTTCTTTCTTTCTTTCCTTCTTTAGTCCATTTCCCCAATTTAAAGTGGTCTGTGACCACCTTTAAGCCATAAAACGCCAGCGTACAAAGCTTCGTCTAGTTCAGAGGTGGCGAAAATGTGACTCGCGAGTTATTTTGACTCGCAGGCGCACGTTCCCTCTCTGCAACCATCCGTTTGATTTTCACATGCTGTTGAGTGATGCAGTGCGAGTTGCATATTTGGTGACTCGCGGAAGGAAGGCGTTTTCGCCACCCTTGGTCTAGTTGGTCCAACGCTCTGAGCTTGAATCGAGCTAGGCATCAATCTCCTATATATTATTTCACTAAGGATTGCAGACGGTTGAAACACGCATTAAAGAATGTCCATAACGCAATGACAAATGAGCATTTATTAGAAGCATTAGGACACAGGGTGTGTGATGTCAACATATGACTCCACGCAAGAATAAAACTGAAATAAAATACATTTCCAAATTTTCATCCGCGAGGGGAGCTGCTGTGATCTCCCCCTTAAGGTTTATTACTTTCTCTATCACGTAATACACAGTAGGTAGAGAAGGTATCGCATTCCACCTGAAACTTCGATACCAAAATTTTACCGGATATGAGACCTCTTGAATAAAAAAACAAAACATTTCTTTGAAAATGGTCCGTGTGCGTGGGTGTGTTTGCGTGCGTGCAAGAGAGAGCGCGCGAAAAAGTTGGATAAATACCAAAGTTGGTACTAAGGTTCAGGCCCTTCCAAAGAAGCGACATGAAGATTTTCAAGAAAATTTCCACGTCCCAAACTACCCTCTACATGGAAAACTTTTCGAATTTTTTTATTTTCTAAAAATGGGTATCGATGTTGATCAAAAACCATAATGTGACGATTATAAGTCGCATCTACCCTTACGTCACAATACAATAAGGATATTTACATGACAAATAAAATGTGTATCTTTAATTTTCGGGGGATAGTCTGTGAAGTCATCAAAATTCCTTCCGAATGAAGAGAATGTTGTATAACTGGTAAACGTTAAGCGGTAGAGAAAACGTGCTACACAAAAAATGTAGATCTCTTTAAAAAACAATTTATTTCATATAACTTTTTTGTGGCATAAGCCGCTTTCGACATATCACGGTTCGATTTGTTCAATACTTCGTTTTTCTTTTAAGTCCTGTCGATTTTCAACTGTTTCTCGCGATTGCATTGAAGCAGTAGGTATGGAATTTTAAGGACAGCATATAGCGACCAGTTCTTAAGCATTTGACTATCGCTGTTCCCTTTGTACCCTAACGAAACGTGTAATATAGCTTATTTCTGCAATGGTTAAATCTCGATTAATACGAAGTACAGAGAAAAATAAACTTTCGTAGAATAAGTTGTGTATCCAATAATAAACGGTAAAAGGTAGAGAAAGTTATGCAAATGTAACAAATCAGATTTTTTATAGTACCCTCATACAATTACTGTACTGTACTGTAGTGTAGTGTAGTGTTTGGGTTTGGGGTCTTTCGCCTGAATGACTAGGTTTTTGCTACCTTAACATGTATATAAACTTTTTCCCCTAATTAATCCTTAAACGGTTAATCGTATTCTCATTCTTTTGTAATTTTATCGGAGACCATAATTATTACGGTTTCTATTTTACATATACTAGCGCGCATGCCATGGAAATATCTTCTGGAATTAACGCATTGCTACCGTTAAAAGCAAATAAAAAAGACACTGGAATTTCTTATCACACAACGCAACCACAAATTCTCCACACGGACAGATATGCTTGCAAAATATAAAATATACAAACTATCGTCCATTTATGCAATCTTCGCACCTTTGGGAGGCATTCTAATGGCCCTTCACAGGCGAGTAGGTATAGCAAGGAGGAGGTGCGTGGCGTCCTGTTTACTGCACAGTTCTAGATTATTCTCATATGAATACACAACTTTGAGCAATAGCTTTACACATCACTTTCATATAATGACCACGTTTAAATATATAACTAAATAAAACCCTTCTCCATGAAAAAGTATTTTAATGCCAACATAATTAAAACTGAAATACACATTTTTTACTCTCAAATAGGATTCATTTACTAGGCATTGTTTTAATAATCGTCCACTCTCCTGATTTAGCCGCCTAGGCACTGAATCACTCGTCGCCCTCTGGGAAGACTGTTATGAAATGTGGGAATATATGCGTTTAGAGTCCGTTCTTCCAGCACTTGAGCGATTAGGTATTGGACGGTAAATGTGTCCTCTTTGAAAGTAAAAAGTATGATTTACTTCAGTTTTACATTATATTATCAATAAAAATATTTGTTCATGGAGAAATTGTGCAAAACAGTGTTTTATTTAGTTAAATATTACTTTAACATTGTTATTATAAGTAATGAAGAGTAAAGCTATTGCTCAAAGTTTTAGATTCATATGTGAATAATCTAGAACTGAACACGTAATACTGGACGCCACTGCATGCGCGAAAAGGTAAAGGTAAACAGACACACGCCCCTCCTCCTTGCTATACATACTCCTGTGAAGATCAGTAGGATGCCTCGCAAAGTTGCGGGGAAAGCCAGTGTATATACATGGTCCATCGAGATCTTTAATACTTAGGTTGGACTGACAGAGGACCCTGATTCCAATTTCGGTTGGTCGTCTCACCTGTGTGCATGAGCGCGTTCGTGTAGGAATATGTGGCGTGTGAATGGCGTCTAGTTTGAACATATATTAAAAGCATGTAAATTATTCGCACTTAATGAAATTAGTTTTAATTGGAAAGTTTGTAGCAATAAATGTTCGCTAAAAAAAAGCAAAATAAGTTACTAATGACGTTGTGGTGACACGTTTCATGCAATTTTACACTAAGGATGCAACACATAACTTGGACCTTATCTTGGCAAAAATTCTACTTATCACATGAACCTCCAACACAAAGGTAGTTACATAGACTTTCTCTAACCTCTACCGCTTATTAGAGGGTATACAATCTATTCTTATGAAAACTTTTTTCTATCTACTTCATTTTAATCGAGATAAACATTGTAGAAATAGCTACATTACACATTTCGTTCTCGTAGATATGAAGACAACAGGACAGTCAAATGTTTGAAAACCGGACGCTATATACTGGTCTGGAAATCCCATTACTGTTTCCATGCAATCTGCGAGAAACGGCTGAATATCGACAAGATGAAAGAATGACAAAGTATTGAACAATTCGAACCAATAACGAATGTCTCGGAAATAGCTTATGCCACAAAAAAGGTTATTTGAAATAAATTGTGTTTTAAAGAGATCTACATTTTTTTGGTTTGTTTTATGCGGAACGCCTTTGTCCATCGCTTAACGTTTGCCAGTTATAAGGATTATTAAAAAATTCCTTCCGAATAAAGTGGATTTCACAGGCTATTCCCAGAAAATTCAAGATATACATTTCGTTTATCATGAACATATTCTAAAATAGGGTATTTTATCAAAATCGTAAGGCATTTTTGAGAAAATAAAAATTTTCGAAAAAGTTTCCATGTAAAGCATAGTTTGGGGGATTTTCTTGAAAACTTCGTGTCGCTCTTTGGAAGATGCTGAACGTAAATAACAAGTTAGTATTTAACCGACTTTTCGTTCTTGAGTTGCGCTATTCAAAGGAACACACATATACACACATGTACCTTTTTTCCAAAAATGCTTTTGTTTGGTTCAGCGGGTCTCAAAGTATGTATTTCCGGTGAAATCTCGGTGTCGAATTTTTGGATGGAATGCAATACTTCCCCTACTTGTTGTAAGTACATAGTAAAGAAAGTAAAAGGATATTGGTATCGGATATGACTGAGTGAATGACACTTAGCTTCTTTTTTTGCTCGTGTGTATTTGAAATATTTTCCATTGTATTGCGTATTAAATATAAATTTTAATTATATGATATATTTAACAATAAATATCAAATCTGTGTATCCGATTATGTTGTACTCAAATCACTGTCAGCCAGGCCAGTCCAGTATTTAGGCATGGGCGAATTACTTGGTGTACTTACATACTTTTCAAATTTGTGGGAATTATTCAGACGGGTTATTTAATAGATATGATTGGATCGGATAGACGGATGGAAGAGCATTTCAAGCATTGATGTTTCAGGTCGCGCATGGTAAGACGTACTTGGATGGCCCACAATGTATTAAAGAATTATCTAATCAACTGAACAAATGCGATATGAAGGACATCTCCAAAGATAGTAAATGGTGTGACAAGGCGGTCTGAAGTTTGTTGTTCAAACATCTAAAACAAGTATTAACTGGTGTATCTATTAATTCTTCGCAAACCATGAAAAACGGAAAGGAAAAACGTTAAACACGTAAGGTGGGCGATATCAAATTTTATTTGCTTATTATTGCGATTGTGATTTTATAAGATTCACAGCTGCATTCAGCAATAACCAAATGGTTTAACCTTGAAATGAGTACGAGACTAACTGCAAAGCTAGTTGAACTAATCGCGTACTTGGGAACGGTAGCATCAGATGAGGAGTGGGATGCATTTGTGGTGGGAGGTGGGCAGAGGGAGCGGATGCCCTGCGTTGGTACTAAACATACTGCCAGGATGCGTTAATTTGTATTCCAGTCAATGTTTGTCGGCAAGGTATACTATTATCATTAGAGCTCCGCGCAATAGGCGCTAAAAGCATAAAATAGGCAAATAAGCACTACAAAAAGTTCAAAATAGACACTAGGTAATGTAGCCACTATCGGTAATGATAAGCATTGAAATAGGCACAATCGTTTATTCATTTACCACTTAAAAACACATCTTGACATGACATAACAATATAGAAATATCAAATACCCATATCCCATACATTAAATTTTGCTGCATTTCACTACTCTTAATAAAGTGTAAACTGCAAACATTATTTCTTTAAACTTACTTTCTTCGGTGACTGTATTTTTATGGCAAAATCTATTATCAGCTTTTAAAGCTTTTGAATGCGTTTTGCAGTCCCACGCTGATTGGCAATTATCGTTGACTCTGTTATGTATTATTGTTAAACAATGTGTTTGTAATGAAATAAGTCTGGTCTTTTAAATCGGTACTGTGTTTTCGCACAGGTGGGAACTACAAAGCTATAAACCCATCGTATTAGTGGACAAAGCGATAACTTAATAGTAAAACGATTGATTTCCCAGTCGTAAATCAATAGATTTTCGTAGATGACGTCTACCTTGCACTTTGTGCTAAGTAGCCACTAGATGATGATGATGATGATGATGATGATGATTACACGAAACAATGCAACTGCTGACGTTAGGAAAGGAATGCCGTTATTATCAGCTTCCTCAGCCATGTTGTCAACAATGGTTCATTGGGTGATATGAATAAAACGGAGAGTTTGCTTTTTGCTCCAATTCTGGAGAGATTGCTCACATTCATATCAATAAAGTTTACTCCTTCCGCGAGCAATATTCCCCTCCAAACGGATGTTGCTCCGTGACCTTGGGCTGGCAGCACTTTTCTCCACTTCCGTATCAATGGGTGATATCGATAAAACTGAGCAAACTCTCGGGAGAAAACTCTCGAGAGCAAAACGGAGTAAACTATTCTGCAAGAGCAAAATCTTTGTTTCGTATCAATAAAAACTGTTTACGTGTTCAGAGCATTTTCTCCTTAGTGATAGCAATTTACTCCGCTTCTGTTATTGCCACCTTGCAGCTGCATAAACAAACAAGCGATACAGCCAGAGTGACCATGCAGTGAGAAGACAAACATTTAGGTGTTAATCATTACGATGAGCAGTTCCGAAGAAGAACGTGAGGTTGAATCTCAAGCGGGTTTCGTCGAAATCCTAAAAGACAATCCCGTGGTTTTAGAAAAATCCCACTTACCGAAAATGAGACAAAAAAAGGCAACGGCTTTAATAGAAATAATGAAAATGTATACAGTGAAATTTGGTTCTGACATAAGTGAGTCACAGCTGGCTAAGAAAATTTTCAATATGAAGAGCAGGTTGAAACGAAAAACATATGAAGAAAACGGGCAACAAAAAAGTACATCTGAAGGAATGGGAAAAAACACTGTTTGAGCTCATGCAAGGGGAGACAAACCCAACCATAATGCAGTTAACAGGTAAGAATCTATTTTAGTTAAAGTAATGCTTTTTGAAACATGAATCAATGTTTATTTTACCACCACAGTACATTAACATTTTAACCATTTTACATGTAAATTGTTTATTTTTAATTAATCTTTGTAATATTTCAGGGGGAATCACTGTTGGTACATGTGTGTCACCCTACCAATAGCAGATCACCAACAGGCGGATATAGATTCCAGCATCACACCTGAGTTGCAGGATATACCACAACCATTCATCTCCACGCCGGGATTCTGCCCCGCACCTGATCCTTTGATGGATGCTGCTGCATCTGCTCCAGTGAAAGATCCGAAGCGTGCTAAGAAAACGGCAAACCCAAACGAATCTGAGGAAACAGTACATATGTCCCTATACGAACTGCAAAGAGATGTCTTGCTGAGACAAAGAAAGGTACTTATACTTAAAGAGAGAAAATTGTCGAGAGATGTGCAACAGGATGATAATTATCTGCTGCTGGGTCAGAGCATTTTCAGTTATAGTTTAGTGTTGTTTATGCAGTGTAGTGCAATTCAGACCACTGTATACATTCCGAAATAAAACTGAATTATTGTGGATAACCTTATGTTTTAAAGTAAGCTTGAAGTCGGCGAACATGAGAAAGCTTATTGTTTTTGACATTAAGGTATGTTACTACAATATTTTTTAACTCTTAGTGGTATTCTTGGGGACTATTTCAATATTATATACCAAAGTTTGTTTTAGAAGTGTAACAATTCAAGTCCTCCCAATTCCGCCTGTTGATGGTGATCTGCTATTGGTAGGGTGACACACATGTACCAACAGTGATTCCCCCTGAAATATTACAAAGATTAATTAAAAATAAACAATTTACATGTAAAATGGTTAAAATGTTAATGTACTGTGGTGGTAAAATAAACATTGATTCATGTTTCAAAAAGCATTACTTTAACTAAAATAGATTCTTACCTGTTAACTGCATTATGGTTGGGTTTGTCTCCCCTTGCATGAGGTCAAACAGTGTTTTTTTCCATTCCTTCAGATGTACTTTTTTGTTGCCCGTTTTCTTCATATGTTTTTCGTTTCAACCTGCTCTTCATATTGAAAATTTTCTTAGCCAGCTGTGACTCACTTATGTCAGAACCAAATTTCACTGTATACATTTTCATTATTTCTATTAAAGCCGTTGCCTTTTTTTGTCTCATTTCCGGTAAGTGGGATTTTTCTAAAACCACGGGATGTTCTTTTAGGATTTCGACGAAACCCGCTTGAGATTCAACCTCACGTTCTTCTTCGGAACTGCTCATCGTAATGATTAACACCTAAATGTTTGTCTTCTCACTGCATGGTCACTCTGGCCGTATCGGTTGTTTGTTTATGCAGCTGCAAGGTGGCAATAACAGAAGCGGAGTACATTGCTATCACTATGGAGAAAATGCTCTGCACACGTAAACAGTTTTTATTGATACGAAACAAAGATTTTGCTCTTGCAGAATAGTTTACTCCGTTTTGCTCTCGAGAGTTTTCTCCCGAGAGTTTGCTCAGTTTTATCGGTATCACCCATTGACTCAGAGCGTGAAATATTTATTGCAATACTAAGGTTAATGCCACAATAATAAATAATATTAATAAATAACCGCCAATAACAAAAATAATGAAATTACGATGAGCAGAAACCTTTGTAAAGGTTGTCATTAAAAAAAAGTCATATTAGACGCTTAAACTACAAGAAGGCACACACCATAAAATAGGCTGTTACAAGCACTACAAAATTAGTAGATTTTACTCCACTAAGCATGAAACACGTGTACAAAGCTACCATTCTAAACAAAGGAACAAAATGTGTAAATAGGCAAATGCCGAGCTGTAATCCTCTCTCCAATTCGCTAGAATCTCACTATAGTTTCGAATATAATTATTCTCATTAGCTGAGCGGGTGCTTAATAGCGCGTCTGTTATCGTCTGCTGTACCTATCAAAATGGTATAATTATCAAAGCCCGTATCTTGATCTATAAAATTTTTAAAAAATCTAATGTATTACATTCACATGACTTTCTCTACCCTCTATCCTGTATACAAATATTCTTATGAACGTTCATTTTTCTATCTGCTTCATTTTAATTGAGATAAACTTTGCAAAAATAGCTACATTACACATTTCGTTAGAGATAAAGGAATAGTGATAGTCATATATTTAAGAATTGGATGCTATATGCTGGCCTTAGAATTCCATACTCTTTGCATGCAATCGCGAGAAATAGCTGAATGTCAACAGCCTTTAAAAGAATGATAAAGTATTGAGCAATTCGAGCCATTAATGAAGGATATCTCAGAAATGGCTTATGTTACAAAAAGGCTATGAGGGTTTGAATAGTAGCGTATACGTTTATATGAAGAGACGAGGAAAACGAGGGTTGATGCTAGGTTGAGTGTCTTCAAGGAGGAAAATACGTTTATATGGGAAAGATAGGGAAAACGAGGCAACATCCGAGGTAGAACAGGTGCTAGGAGGAGGGAACGCCCTTTGTGTTACAGGTAGGGAATACGAGAAGAGGTAGTTAGACAGAGGTTGAGGAGTACGGTATTCGTTTATGCGGGGAAGATATGGAAAACGGAGAGAGATCCTATGCTAGGAGAGAGTTGAAGGAGGGCAATGCGGTTTATATGTGAGAGGTAGGGAATACGAGGGGTGGTGCTAATCTAGACAGAGGTAGATGAGTAGAGTAGGCGTTTATATGGGGAAAATATAGGAAACGAGAAGAGAGGCTAGGGAGCTTAGTGTTGACGTATGTGTAATGTTCATCCATACATAACATCATTTAGACTCGTTAGCGTCAAGATTTAAACGCTAACAAATGCTATATTGCGTCCTTACGTCCCGGTATCGCACCTCTAAAGGGCTGGATGCAGGTAGTTGATCGAAGTACCCCGCCGCATGTATTTTGATTGATTAATGTAATTAAACGCAGGTCGTCGATCGATGAATACAATTATCCGAATTAAGCATTTTTTTATTGTTACAGTATAAAGAGTAATTCGGATATTATCGTATATATGCAGGGTAAACCGGTTAGTATCGCAAGTGTTCATGGTAATTCAGAGCAGCGATTCGTACCAGAGTAGTAAGGTAATTTTCATATGATTCGGGTAGTATGTCGGGTATTTAACTCATTTTAACAGGTAATTCAGATAGCGTCGCAGGTATTTGTGGTAATATAGAGAGTAATTAGATTATAAAAATTTCTCATACAACGTTACAACACTTTTATGTACTTTTTTCTAAATCTTACAAACTTTTATATGTTAAATAGTGTGAGACGGAGAGGGATAAATCGCATATTGGTTTACACTGAAGGTATATAGCAGTATTCTAAACTAACCCCACACCGAACGTCCTATGCTATCCCTACTTTGACTTCTCATTGTCTATTCAATCCTATCGTCATCTAACCTAAACAACGTAACAAGGCGTAACACCACGTAACACAACCACGTAACAAGACGATGTTGCCTCGTTTTCCCTATCTCTCCCATATAAACGGATTTTCCTCCTTGAAGACACACTCAACCTAGCATCTACCCTCGTTTTCCTCGTCTCTTCATATAAACGTATGCGCTACTATTCAAACCCGCATAGCCTAATACCGCTCCTCGGTTTGCTAGCTCTCCCATATAAAAGCCATATTCTACCCTTCAAGTCCTGTCTAGTCTAGCACCTCTCCTCGTATTCTCCATCTCTCCCGTATAAGCCTATATTCCCCTCCTTCAGCATCTGCCTATCATACTATCTGTCCGCGTTTTCCCTATCTTTCCCATTAAAGTCATACCCACACCTCAAACTCTGTCTAGCCTAGCAATTCTCCTCGTATTCCCCACCTCTCATATAAAGCGCACTCCCCTACTTCAGTCCCTGTCTAGCCTAGCATCGGCCCTCCTGTTCCTTATCTCTCGCATATAAACGCATACTCTATCATTCAAACCTTCCTAACCTTATACCTCTCCTCGGTTTGCTAGCTCTCCCATATAAAAGCCATATTCTATCCTTCAAGCCCTGTTTGGTTTAGTACCTCTCCTCGTATTCCCTATCTCTGCTGTATATAAGTCCATATTCCCCCTACTTCAACATCTGTCTAGACTGTAATCTGTCCCAGTTTTCCCTATCTTCCCCATATAAACACGTTTTCCTCCTTGAACCCTCGCATATACCCTCGTTTTCCCTATCTTTTCCCATATAAACGCAAAAACTGCGCCACCTCTCTATAATATTCTACTAATAAGGTGGCATGTTATTAAAAAAAAACATTTGCTAAATTCGTATATGGTTTTAACTTTCGTGGATATCGGGGCTTAAGACGTAAAATGTTATAATTCTTCGTGTAATTTTCTCATTGGGTATCTTTGTATAAATATCATGGAAGAGCTCTCCTCTCCTTCATTTTCTCGTTAGATCTTACCCCCCCCCACACACACACACACAAACGTATATAATGTTGGTTTGGGTGGCTCATTGGTTAGGTACTGGCCTTATGATCCCAAGGTCACTGCTTCATACCCGTCCCAGACCGATGGTTTTTAAACGTGCTTAAAAGAGACAGTCCCATGTCAGATTTGCTAGCACGTAAAAGAACCTGCGGGACAAAATTAGGGCACACCGGTGACACTGATGTAGTGCATATTAGCACGTTTTATTCCTTGATAATTAAACACATGTATGTAACTATTAAATTTATTCCATGTTGTATGGAGTTTATTACGGAAGTTTTATAGTGCATCTAAATGCATATATAACGATTTAGTGCATATTTAACTAATTTGTGCATTTTATCCATATATTTTACTTTTTTAGTAATGATTCTTGAAATACAAATATTTCACCACGATACTTTAAGAAAAAGATAAAGACCAACGGACTCTGGACGGACTACTCAGTTCGCACCCTCAGACCCCAGGACCCCATCCTCCCCTCGTCTCCTGCCACGCAGGGACGGAAGTGGATACGTCATTTTCGCGCGTCAGTCCAATAGGGAAAACCCTACCAGGGAAGACTACCGAATAGCCTCGGTGGGGCCGATAGTATATCTAGTTACTGTATCAGCTCTCACTCATGATTGGTGCCGGAGAACATCTGGGCGTCTCGCAACCCCGCTTGTGCGGAAAACCAGCCAGGCGTACCCAATCTCCCATGGGTATCGGGAACCAGTGCCCCGCTGAGTCCAACCCAATCTGAACAACTTGCTATCGGGAGGGGCTCGAATGTTCGGCCCGGCGTATTTCTAGTAACATCAGAAGTACCACGAGTGCTCAGGGTCCGCAACGCCCGCACCACGGCAGCTGAAGGTGTCGGACGCCCCCCTCCCTTAGGGGGACTTTAAGAAGAATAGAAAGATCCGAGCAAATTTCTCTTTTATTGCTCTGTTTGTGTAGAAGGACTGTTAGCTATCATGTTTTTAAATCCATAAAAGGGCGCCGAAAAATGAGAACATAGCTAATCAACAATGAGCAGTTCCTTATATAGCATAAAAAATATGCCGTTCAACAGCTTAACGTAAACTAAATAGCGTTCAAAAGTCACGCGGCAAATCTTTAAAAGCTCGGTGCGGCCGTTGCAATACTCGATACGGTTTGTATTAATGTTAGAAACGAAGGCGTCTGCCGCAACATTTCTAAGAATTAAAAAGTGCCATTTTCAGTTAACTTTTAAATTTGTAACTAGTGTGCTGCTACTCGCAATTTCTGAAGTGAGAGCAGGAGGAGACCGAATATTACAATACCGAAGGAAAAGAGCAGTAAAGCTTATTTGCTTCGACAACGGATTGATGGAAATTCTACTCGGATGGAAATATAGTACTGTGCCAAATGTGTGAAAATCACGTAAGTTTTACTTTTGTGTTTTCAGAATATTTTAAAAATCATTGCGATTTTCGAGTTGATGATTGTGGTATTTATTTAACTAAAATAAACTCAACACTATTTTGTATCATTTTTATAGGTGCCCTGCGGCAAAAAAATTCCAGATTACGCAACGTGTACAAACAGCTGCTCATACAAATACTGTTTACAAAAATGTCTCCAAGATCCAAACAATATTACCAGCAGAATTTTCTACAAGCAGAAGTGGAAATGATGGCAATGATAGTTTTTCGAAAAATATCTGCAAAGCATTAGTTTCAGCCAACTTCCCTTTGAATTAGTTACATGTAAAATTTCGAACTTTCCTGGAAAAATATTCCCAAGTATAGTTCCTGATGAATCAACAGCAAGGAAAACGTACCTTGGCAAAATTTATGAAGAGGTAAGTTTAAAAATGTATTCCATATAATTAGCTTCTATATAAACTACCCCAACCCCCTCCTCAATGCTTTGAGTTTTATAAAACCTTATCAATTATTTAAAACTTTCCAATGTATTATAAAAATATTTTCAAGTGGAAACAAAATTATGTATGACCTGTAGTGCCACGGAGTTTTATGTAGTTTAGTTTATGATCAAAAACGTTTTTTATAAAAGTTTTAAGTTTATTCCCCCAAAAGTGAGACTCCAAATTACACCCTTTTACTAATGTTCAATAAAATAATTCTTTTCAGGTAATATAAGAAATAAGACACGATATCGGCGACTCAAACTTCTGGTTATCTGTTGATGAAACAGCCAACTCGCGTGGGAGATTTATTGCCAACGTCGTCGTGGGGAAAAATGACGGAATCTGAACCAGGAACACCCCATCTCATTGCCTTCAGGGTACTGAAAGTAGCAAACCATTTGACGATTACTAGGGTTGTCCACGAGGCATTACGGGTTTTGTGGCCTGCTAAAGAAAATGAGGAAAAATTCTTGGTGATAGTTACAGATGCAGCAGCAGCATACATGCTTAAGGCCGTTTTGCCGGTATTTTATCCTAAGGTAGTTCATATGACTTGCTTAGCACATGCTCTTCGCCGATTGACAGAGGAAATTCGAGCGAATTTTCCAGAAGTAAATCCCTTAATTTCCTGTGTGAAAAAAGTGTTTGTGAAGGCGCCATCAGGAGTCAAAATTATTTACTGATATGATGCAAGATATTCGTTTACCCCCAGAGCCAATACTCGAGATTGGGAACCTGGATTGAAGCAGTTCTATATTACAGTGATCATTTGGAAGATGTGAAAAAGGTGCTAGACGTGATGGATAAAAATGAACAGCAAGTATCCCTAATGCAGTTAGTGTGTGCAATGATAAGAGTCTACAGGCTAAATTAGTGTTTATTAAGACCTACTTTAGTAAACTCCCAGCCGCAATCACACGTTTGGAAGGGAAATGGATGCCTCTATCATCTGTCCTGTAGGTATATGAAACAGCTGTCGCCGGAGACATACCAGATGAAATGTCTTCGTGACAAAATTGAAGCAAGGAATCCAGGATTAATGTTTCTCCGGGATGCGAATAAGGTGCTACAAGGAGAATATGAAAAGGAACTTGATGCTTATTCTGTAAGTGACATAGTCCCTTTTCGGCATTGCCCTGTCACTTCGTTGAAGTAGAAAGATTCTCTCTTCATATAAAAACGTTTTAAGTGACAGAAGGAAATCGTTTCTTCCAGAAAACTATGAAAAATATTTAATTGTTTATTGAAATAAAAACAAGTAATGCTAAAATAGATTGAGAGAGAGACTAAGAAATAGTAAATTCGTTAATGCCTGAGTTTGAGAATAAATGTACAATTTGATTACTTCATCCAGATTAATAAATATGAGAAAGTTGAAATAATGTACTTTATTTTTTATGCATAATTTAAAGTTTTTAGAGCATATTTACCAGATATTTAGTGTGTAGATGCATGCATATATTTATACTTTATAGTGCATACAAATCCGAGCTCTACTGATATGATCCTGGCAATTTCAAAGCGCCATAAAAAAGTATATAATAGATTTCAAATACTGTTAGTAGTATAATAATGTGCGTATTAGACGCGGTGTGTGTGATCGAACCCGGACAAGGGCAAAAAATTAGCATAGAATGCCCATAAATCAACCACTCTTCCCCACTCCCTGTCAATGGGACAAGGGTGTAATAACTTTGTATTTTTAGTGGAACAAAGAATTGACAGGTAACATACACCTCCGTTATAAGGTCCCCCACATCCTGTCAATTGGAACAATGGGTGTAATAAATTATGCTTTGTTGTCTTTTGAATGGTGTATACATTGCCGACTGGTATTTTTTGTTATATTGGAGGGAGTATTGTTTGGTTTACACGAGTCTTGGAGGGTTGATATGTCATTTAAGGGGGTACGGAATGCCGTATCTTGATAATGTGTCATATGCAAGGAACATTTTCTAAGTAACTGTACAACCTAGGAAGCTGAAAGTTTTATAGCCTGTAGGTATGATATCCTTATAATAGCTGAAATAGAAGCTTTTAAAAAACTTGAATAGTTTTTTAAAAATAATTTTTCTTTCTTGTGACAATCTTTCCCCGCATTTTAGAGTACATATTTGTTTAAAATTTTTCCAAATGTTAATTATTTTCAAAACCCTTATTTCAGTGTATGTCAAACGCCAATACAAACAACTCCTAAAAATTACTGATAAAAATATTAATTAACGACTGAGAAAATGTTCCTTATGTCAGGAAAATTTGAACTTAGGGGAAATGGACTCCAAAGTTGAAACATCAGTAGAAACCTGCACCATATCTTGTTTCCCCAGAATCCTCTTCATTTTCCAGTTCTATCTTCCGTTTGGCTCCTCTTTTGAACTGTTTTGCTTGATTTAAGAGATTATAAAGCTTATTTTTTGCACTCCTGAGCCTCTTCGACTGTAAAACAAGGCGGAGGTGGTTTCATTACGCCACAAAGCATATCTCCAGAGGTCTTTCCCTTGCCAATGGAGCGCAGCCCGTACGCTAACCTAATATTTACAGAAAATACTTTTTTTCTTTATATATCTACACTCGGAGAACTACCAAATCCTACTTTATACAGACATTACTTGCAAACTAATTTCAGTTTTTCTGCTACACCAACATGTCTATTTACACTAAGCTCCATGCCTGTTTTTATACACTGCTTACATAGCACATTATTTGAAAATATTTCTGCCAACATGGACAAATCCAGAATTTAAAATTGTTCAGAGCCCTTATTTACGCACTTATACATTTCTTTCACATCTGCTAGCTTTATCGAGAATGAATATGGTGCTGAACTAATACTGTTGTTGCCAAAACACACAGGAGTTCCATTACATGGTGTGTGGTTATGTTCAGCAGTAGTTCCTATATCATGGCTTTTCACCTGTTGTTTCCAACACAGACGCTTTTTAGTAATTCTATGACTAAAGCAAGGCATCTTAATTACAAATTAGTTATTTACTATTGAAAAACTAGCCTTATCACAGGGCAAACAAACATTGCATGCTTCCACTAGCAAACAAAACAAACAACTTTGAACAAAGAAGCAAGAACCAATAATACAGGCGGACCACCAGCTAAATATCCTTTCACGTGGTCTTAAAATATCCCAAAACAGCGGAAGATTTGAAAAGCATGAAATGGAAGAATTGAATGACAGCTTGACAGCTAGCACACGAGCATTGTTCAAGCCAAGCAGACGAAATTTTGTCCGGCCATTCCCATTTTTTAACAATTCACCTACTTCTGGGATAGATATCGAGGTAATTCAAACAACATAATGAAAAAACTTCACAGTTTCATATAAGACAATAAACCAAAAATTGAATTGTTTGACCGAAAACCCATTCCGTACCCCCCTAAAATGCCATCGGGTGCTTTCTATACCACTTGGCTATGCTGACGAATACCTCATTCCACTCTCTCCTATTATTTAACCAGACCACCCGCACAGCTGCATTCCCGAGACTGTCTAGGAGTTGTAAATTTTCGTATGTGTCAGTTGCCGATGCTAATCTCATTGCACTCTCTCCTATTGTTTACTCAGACCACACCCCACAGCTGATTTCCCGATACCATCAGGCAGTCATAAATATTTCCTATTTTTTGTGGAACAAAGGGAATGACAGGTAACATGCACCTGTGTTATACGGACCACTCTGGTCGCTATTGTGACTGTTGTGACGTTTCTTTGTTATCCTCTCCGAGAAAAGACAGACGCGATTCTATTTCCTCCTACCCCTTGCATTACGCAGCACCCAGAGAACCTGTGCGGCAGGAAATACACACACACGTGCATCAATACCCTCCCCCTCTACATTCCATTCTCTGCTTTATAATTGCAGACTACTCCAATCACACTTGCGTCACCCCCTCCACTTTACATTCAATTCTCTGCATTGCACCGACCGACTCCTCCAAACAGTGATACCAAAAACTTTCCGTGTATTTCCTGATTGCTATTATCACGGCTGTAACTTTTCCATGTTATTCTCTCCGGTAAAAAAGTCAGACGCGGTTCTATTTCGGCCTATCCCTTGCATTACTCAGTGCAATATGTTTACACTAAGAAGGACCAACCATCCCACGCCTGCATTCCCGATACCGCATGAGCGACATAAATTTTGTTTTCCTTAGGTCAAGTATTGTACTATCAACCCTGCTATTGCCATGACCAGAGTGTAGTTAGTCTTGTTTTGTTGTCCCTGAATAGTCTATACATTGGTATGTGGTATTTTTTGTTCTATTGGAGGATGGGGGTTATTGTTTGGTTCACACGAGTTTTTGCGGCGGCAATATTTCGTTTAAGTGCAGACGACTTCTAGCACCCTCACAAAGGATGCTAAATACCTCATTTCATCATTCATTCATTGTATACGTCAAAGAAATGACCCTCCAGCACATACATGGCAGGGAACGCTCAGGTAACATAAGTATTGCATTTGTTTTTGTCGTGCAAAAAAGATTTTCAGTTAACAAGGGCATGTATTTATATGAACCACTAGCTTGCTATTGTTTGATAATATTGCGAGGCAACTCCTAACTGTATAAATGAAAAACGTGTACTTCAGTAGTGGTTATGGCAATGCATGCATACCAATGTAATAATAAATAAAAAAACAGTATTATTTCAAGCCGCTTGACGAAAGAAGACGACCATCGTTATTCATGGCCTAGCCGTCTCAAAACAGCGAAAAAAGGCTCTTTGTTCCCCTATGTGCCAGGCAAAGGTTCACATGTCGACGGGAGATACAAGTTTTTTAGACAGAGCGGAGAAAGTCTCCAGAAGAATGTTATAGAGCATTATGACGGGGATATGGAAAAAATATTTAATTCATTTTTATTGTAGCAGCATAAATGCTGTCAATATGCAATACAAAGGGTGCGCTGGTATCAATGCATTACGGTGATACTCCCTGCGAGGGTGAGAAAAGAAGAAAGGGAGAGAGAGACAATAGAATAGAATGGAGAGGGTAGCAATGACTTCACTACATTCATATGAATTTGTTATACTACACATTTTTATAGCTTGTTTAAATACATTACGGTGATACCCTATGCGAGAGGGAGAGAGAGAATTGAATCGAGAGGGTAGCAATGAACTTCATTACATTCGTATGAGTTTTTTTCATCCTACAGTTTTATAGCTTGTGTAAATGCATTACGGTGATACTTTCTGCGAGGGTGAGAGAGAGTGAATTGAATTGGGAGGGTAGCCATGACTGCATTGCATTAATATGACTTTTTTATACTACACATTTTATAGCTTGTGTAAATGCATTACGGCGATACTCTCTGGGAGAGGGAGAGAAGGAGTGAGGCAGAGCGAATTGAGTCGAGATGGTAGAAATGAACTTCATTACATTCATATTATTTTTTCATCCTACGCATTTTTATAGCTTGTGTAAATGCATTACGGCGATACTCTCTGCTTGGGGGAGAAAGGAGAGAGAATTGAATCGGGAGGGTAGGAATGACTTCAGTACATTCATATGATTTTTTCATCGTACACAGTTTATAGCTTGTGTAAATGCACTACGGTGATACTCTAGGGGAGAGAGAGCGAGCGAGGGGGGCGGGCGGAGAACTGTATCCGGAGGATATCAATTGCTTCATTACATTCATATGGTTTTTCACGCTTTTATAGCTTGTGTAAATGGATTGCGGTGATACTCTGCGAGGTGGAGAGAAGGGCGGGGAAGAGAATTGAAACAAGAGTCGTCAATAGTATTAGATTCATTACATTCACTGGATTTTTTTCACCTCATCACATTTTATAGCTTGGGTAAAAAGGCATTACGATGACACTATCTGCGAGGATGAGAGAAGGGAGGAAGAGAGAATTGAATCGAGAGGGTAACAATGGATTCATTATATTCATGATTTTTCACACTACACATTTTATAGATTGTGCATGTGCATTACGGTGATACTCTATGCGAGGGTGAGAGAGAGAATTGACTCGAGAGGGTAGCAATGGCTTCATTACATTCACCCTCCGCATTTTATAGATTGTGTATGTGCATTACAATGATACTCTGCGAGAGTGGGAGAGAGAGAGAATTGAAACAAGTGGGGGTAGAAATGATGAGGGTCTCTACACCTGTAGAGCAGTCGATAATTCTATTGCATGCAATAAACGCATGACATGTAAACCCCCCTCCAAACCACAACGATGTGTCTGCATCGCAAGGGGGGCTTTAGGCTTCTATATAAACAGCCTCGCGGGTCTTGTTAGAACCATTGAGAGTTTATTAAGTCTGCATTAAAATTAAAAAAACAAGTGTGCTGCATTTTAATCGAAGTGCGAGCATTTTGTTTTCTACACAGCATTCATCATCATTAATAAAATGCAAGGGGAGTGAGTTTTGACATGACTACACAAATCATTGGTGACTTTTTACGATGCATTTAATTTTTTTTAAACGATACATTGCCTGAGAAGACGAATCTGTGAAGAGAATTATGTTTTCAGCTGAAATTCATTTTTTTAACAATTATCCTATACTTTAAATTTAAAAAAATACAGAACTTTCATCGCTGGTGCAAATAGTTCTTTAGGTTCTAAAGCATTCGGTCGCCAGGTTTTCTCTACACTCTTTTTTCACATCACAAGGATTTCTCTACACACTCTTCCTCCATTAACATTCAAATAGTTTTCCCTACTCATTCTTTTTTCACCCTCACAGGTTCCATCACGCAACCGAACCTGTACAGGACCTACGAACATCTCCGATCACGAAGATACACATACACACGAAGCAAAACAGAGTTGGCTTTTACGATGTATTTAATTTTGTTTAAACCCCACATTGTATGAAAGACGAATCTACGCAATGGATTCATATTTTTTCTAAACTTCATTTTTTACGATTATCTTGCAAATTAAATTTTAAGAAATGCAGACCTTTCATCGCTGGCGCAAATAGTTCTTTACGATCTAAAGAATTAGCATTCATATGGTTTTCGCTACTCACTCTTTTTTCACCCACAAGGGTTACATCACACAACCGAACCTGCACGAGGACTAACGAACATCTCCGATCACGAAGATATATTTACACTCACACATATTGTTCTAATGTAAAGAAATGCATAACTTGCCTATCCATCTGAATAATACATTGAAAAATAATTCATGAAAAATGTCTGTTACAGAGTGTTTAGCAGATCGGATTAATACGACTCCTGAAGCAAGCAGTTTCCTGCCGGCTCGGAGAGTTCAAGATCCCGGAATTGAACTAAATATGAGATAAAGGCCTTAAAGAGAGCCCAAACAAGATACAGTACCAAGATCGTAACTTGGATGGAGGATTACCAAGTGTTCTTCCTCAACGATATTATTCGATAACTGACGAGGAGCTTTCAGAAATGCCAGGAAAATTATATTTGGTATACAATGGCATGACAGATATTGGGAAATTTAGGACATGTAAATTGTCTTTCGTACCCACAGTGAAGATGTGTAGAAATGCCAAACTTAAGTATTCAAGGTTTTCCTAATCTACATAGATAAAAAAATTCATAAATACAAACAGCCGTTGATATTATACATAAAAGATGCAGTGTATAAAATTTATAAAAAAAATCATAAAATCACAATGTCACATGTTTTGAATTCAGTTATATGTATCTTATACATTGAAATAGTTTGATATCTGAGTGCTTATAAAAATATTTCGTGTTTCATTTCCATGTAGGCTAACAAAAAATGTAATTCTTTTCAGGTTACCTACACATTCAAAAGGATGTTTTCTAAGAGTTTCGTTGTGTAATGATTCAGATTTAGCAATAAGGGGAAAAAGAAGAACAGATTTGCAAATCTGGAAAGGATACAGACGCTCTTCGAGGATAGAATAACCAGCATCACCGCCTCCCCCGAAACATGCAACAAGTGCGCTCCGAAACGTCTACATATGGAGAAGCCACAATGTTAAGATAGGATTCCAGTATGATGTTCCAACGCTTATAGTGAAAAACAGGCAATTTTGTATACATTGTAATGCATAGCTGAGAGATAGTTCGAGCGAGTCTGTCTAAATCCACTGAAAATAAGAATTGGGAACACTAATTTAAATGATTGTGAAAATACTTCTTAAATAGTGATTAAATTTGCAATCTAAAAAGACTTGAATCGTGAATACATTACCAGTGTCAAGACTATTTGCTGTAGGGAGAAATAATGATGAAAAAATAAAAGAGGCTTTCATTTCAACAATAGCAATATTTTTTTTATTTTTCCCTCTACCTTTCCTAAGATACAAACTCGGGAAAAAACTAAAAAGCCATGCTATGCGTATGAACATAGCTGAAACAAATTGCTGGTCTCAGGACATCTAAGTACATGGTCACATTCAGAGACACGACTTTGAGCCTTAGCGATGCGAGCTTGCAGGTTAAAAATGGCTGATACTGTTCCAGCAGATCTGGAAGAAATTGCTGTCTCAGGATACCTAAGTGCACGGTCACAAGCAGAGACCCGAGTTTGAGACTTAGTGTACAATGGTCTATCATCCTTCATTAGCAACTAAATATTTGTTTTTTGCAGTTCCGCCTAATACATTTATGGTGGAGAACTTGTTACGATGACAAGGAAATAGGATTCTTGTAATTGGAATGGGTTCTCTAATATGTACTCGGTGGATTTATAGAAAGGATTTGTTGTAGGGAAAAAATGATAAAAATAAAGAGAGACCATTCATTCATAAAATAGCACGTTTTTTTTCTTTCCCTCATACCGCCTTTTAAGCCAGCATGATGTGTATCGCTACGTTTAAGAGCTCTCCAACCCTTAAGAAAAAACGAGCTATTTCCTACACAAAGGAATGATTGTCAGAATCGATTGAGTATAAGCATCTGGCGTGTTCAAAGAAAAAAAAATCGTGTCGTCTGCACATACATCCTCTTAAATCTGTTATTCTGCAAGAGCTGTATTGACAATATAGCTAATATATATTTTCTAAAGAATGAATCACGTAACAAAACTCAGTCCGATGACACTCCACATTAGAAAAATAACCAATTTTAGGTGAATTTACTGGGGGAATGAAAAAACTATTCTCGTAAAGTAACCATTGCAAGCGTAACGCCATATGCAGGAACGAGGAGCTGGAGGAGGAAAATACTGGAATTGTATGATAAAACTAATAAAAAGAATGAGGATGTGCTTTTACAATTTGTTTTATTCATTAGAAATCCTTACTTTTCTAAAGGAAAAATAAATCTCTACATTACAATGATTAGATTAAAATTAAAGCTGCATCACATGAGTCGGAGGCTTGTATATAAATACTTTATCATGGATTATCAAGTAATACAATGAGGTCTGTGCAGGGATATTTGCACTAGCTTCAATTTCTATTCTGATGTTGACAGGTCTATTTACAGCTTCCTCGGTTTATGCTAGCAATCTATAACAAATAAAGGGGCATATTTAAGAAAATCTTTTCACTTAAATAAAGGGTAATTCTCTTTCATAATAAGAGTTTTGAAACTTTGAGTAAATGTCGTACAATGATGCAAATCTAGAGTTTCCAAAATCCAGGTTCATGATGTAATAGGGATAACATTCACTATTAAGATAAAACTAAAATTAGTTATGAGAGTTGACGACTCTGGAGACACACTGAAGTCTCTAACATTCAACGGTTCGCTAAAAACGTGTAACCCTATCTCGCTCAAAAGCCGGCATCGATGAGCTTGTGAATACTATAGTAAGCGAGTTGAAGAATCCAGAGATACGCTGAAGCCTCTAGCATTCCAGAGAGTGCTAAAATGTAACCCTGTCTCACTAAAAGCCAGCTCCGATGAGCATGTGAATACAGCAGTAAGCGAGTTGAAGGCTCTAGAGGCACGCTGAAACCTCTAGCATTCCAGGGATTGCTAATATGTAACCCGGAGCTAACCCACACTCGCTAAAATCTCTCTAATATGTAATCCCATTTTCGCTTAAAACCTAACCCCTACTCCATAAAAGCAAGTAGAAATGTAACCCACAGGTAATGCACACTCGCTAAAAGCTGTCGTGGGTGTAACCCATTTTCGCTAAAATGTAACCGGCTCTCGCTAAAAGCTCTCATTTATACCCAAGACAATTTTGCTAAAAAGTAACCCTCTCTCGTTAAAAGCAAGTTGAAATGTAACCCAATCTCGCTAAAAGCTTTCTGATTTTAACCTATTTTCGCTAACACGTAACCCACTCTCGCTAAAAGCTCTGATATGTAACCCATTTTTGCTAAAGCGCAACCTACTCGTGCTAAACGCAAGTAGAAATGTAACCCACAGGTAACCGGCTCTAGTTAAAAGCACTCGGGTGTGTAACACATTTTCGGTAAAACGTAACCCCCTCTCGCTAGAAGCTCTCGGCTGGTAACCCATTTTCGCTAAAACGTAACCTAGTGTCGCTAAGGATGTGCTAACCAACTCTGGATAAAAAAAACTCTTTGAGACGTGAAACCCCAATTTCACTGGAATGGGGCCTTAGAAAGCAAATGCTGAACCCGTTTTATTAAAATATAATCCTGTCTCGCTGAATCCATCAAATATATAGCCACATTACACTAAAAGTATGATTCAAGAGTTTCAGCTTTGACTTGCCTAACTCCGTATCTAGCCCAATTTGAGCATTCTCTTTGCTAACTAACAAGAAAAATTGCACTCTTGCCCCTATGCTTCCATCTCATGCTACTTGAATCTGGATGTTTTTACTAAAATATTTATAATTAACAGAATTACTTAATCAATATGGAAATTCTAACATTCCGTTTGACATAATTTGACTGCTGGTTTATATCTAACACGGTTAGAGATCATATATAAAATGAGTAAATTATGAATAATAGTTCAGTCTCATATTGTATACGAATGCAATATCGATGGCATACATTGTCTTAACATTTACTGATTCAGCATGTATTCTCATAAGGATGTTCAATTACAGTCAATTTACGATAATCTTGATTTTTCATACGTTTTCCACGGGAGAAGGAATAGGTTTGTTAAGGGATTCATATGCAATTAGACTTTAAAAAACAGTTGTATTTCAAGACTCAAACAGCACAGGAGAAAATGTGGTTAAGAGATGTCCAGTTGTGTAGTGTCTGGAACTCCCGCAAACGAACATGAGATCTCTTAAAGTCTCAGAAGTGGTGGATTCAGGATATGCAGTACTCGGATCTCCCTCAAGCAATTGTGAAATCTCCTAAAAGTCCTGAAGTGTTTGATTCAATAAGTACAGTAGTTGGAACTCCCTCAAGTGATACTGAAATACCATAAATAGCTGACGTGACTGATTTAATAAGTGCAGTGTCTTTACCTGAGCAAATTCTTAATAAACACACAGATGAAAGCAAACATTCCAGTGTTAACTTACCAAGACAAGATGTATCCAAAGCGAATATTGATGAGATACTATACTCCTACACAGATCCTAATGATATAGCTTAAGTTTGCTAATGATATTCCATACAGATGGTAAAAATGACTTTTCGGATGACATTAGCGACATTATTCAGAAGTTAAAGACGGCCGGTTTTATAGCGTAATTAAGAGCTGTGCAAACTTGAAACCCTCGAAAGAGTTAGAATGGTACCTCGGTGGTGTTAATGTGATGTATAATGGCAGGTGGTTTCAGTTTAGGTATCTACGGTCACTTGTGCTTGCAATTTCTATCGAAATTAGATACACTATTGCTGTCAAAGGTAAGGAATCTGTTCTTACCGCATACCCGAATCCCCCTCTGCTGATAGCCCAAAGGGATTTTATGAGATTGCTCTATTGAATTTTTTGAAAAAATCCTAGCCATTCACAATATTGATCAGAGTAATAATCAATTTCAATACATTTGCAATGATGAAATTAATTCCGACGATATACCCTATGGAACTTGTGCAATTGCTGATATTAATGAACACATCAAAGATAAGCTAGGGACGCATGAGAATGTCTTCTGTATTAGACCTAATAATAATACCATGAATGCTGAAATTAAATGCCCTTTCACCGTTGATTTTTCCGATGTTTGTTATATAGGATCACTTCTGGTCTTCAGGACAAATAAAGGTATTCTAGCTAATCAGCTTGCCGAATCTGATTACATGATAAGTATATTTAAAGCGAGCGTCATAAGAATCGAGTGCAGTATTGCAACAGGCTCTATCATCAACGGTAAATGTTGGCACTCGATCTACGAGTTTTACTCTCTGATCCGACAGAATATCACATTTCTCAAGAATTATCAAATTCAATTTACTTGTCTGTCATAAACACCAACATCATAGAGCAAATCAGTCTTTGTGTAGCGGACCAAAACAGGAATATCACCGAATTTAGAAACGAGCATATACGCATAAGACTTCTCACCCAGCGCAATGGCAATAGATTTTAGAACAAATCAGCGTCGCCGAGGGTACAATAATGGTGCGATTCGACGCGAGCGTCATACTCCGCCATTGACATACAGTGTGTTAACATCATTCAATAGAGGGTTCCTCCAGGCACTGGCCTTCAGAATCCTATAATCATAGTCATATTAAATGTTACCACGACATCATAATTCGACGACCAGATCACCAAACAAGAGGAACATGTGTTTCTATAATATAATACATCAGCTCTGGACATAATGGAGAGATTAGAATCCCTTGACACTGAGAATGTATATACCTTGCTTAATCGAAGTTATCTATACATCGAGGGAAGTATTACTAAACCTAATGATGCAGCTGCTACGCTAAGCTTACCAATAATGCTATTGAATTCATGTTTGGCGAGATTCGAGTGGACATGAACGGATCAACTGTTGTGTGAATCACAAGTCTCTGGATCGCCTCAACTTTACGCAACTATGCTGCTCTCAACCCTATGGAATCTGCTCGTCTGCTGAATGCTGGATGGTGCTACTCTGGAGAAGACATGGACATTGTACATGCAGCTAATGGAGCCTTCAATGCTATAGTACCGCTTTCAGTGCTTCTGGGGAATTGCTGACGACCACAAGGAGCTCATACTCAAAAGCAAGTTTGAGTTGATCCTGATTCTATCCAAGGACTCTAAAAACTGCATTATAGCGTCTCAGGGAGCAAGAGAATGCTTCTGTTAAACTTGTACGAATCGAGTGGAATGTCTTATTCAACTTTATGATGCTGAAATGCTAAAGATTGTCAAGTCGGACAAGCCGCTGTTTCTCTGATTTATGACTACGAATCTGCATGCTCAGCCCGCTGTGCCACAAACTAAATCATTCACCTGGAATTTCGCCACCACATCAAAAATAGAGAAGCTGAGAATTGTCATTTTGGGTGCTTAGACTTCAAGATCGAGTGATGCATCTAAAGGCTGTTCCCTTTTTTGCATTGTAACAACTAATCTGAGGCTTTATCTTAATAGTGAATGTTATCCCTATCACAAGACTTTGTACTTTGGAGACTCTTGATTTGCATCATTGTATGACATGTACTTTAAGTTTCAAAACTCTTACTATGAAAAAGAGAATTATCCTTTATTGAAAAAAAATCTTTTGGTGAGACAGGGTTACATTTTAACACACTCTGGAATGCTAGAGGCTTCAGCGTGTCTCTAGATTTTTCAACTCGCTTACTCTTGTATTCACATGCTCATCGATGGCGGATTTTGAGTGAGACAGGGTTACATTTTTTAGCGAACCGTTGAATGTTAGAGGCTCCAGTGTGTCTTCAGAGCCGTCAACTCTCATAACTAATTTTAGGCTTTATCTTAATAGTGAATGTTGTCCCTACCACAACATGAACTTGTATTTTGGTAACTCTAGATTTGCATCATTGTATGACATGTACTCGAAGTTTCAAAACTCTTATTATGAAAAAGAGAGTTACCCTTTATTGAAGTGAAAAGATTTTCTTCAATATGCCCCTTTATTTGTTATAGATTACTAGCATCAACCGAGGAAGCTGTAAATAGACCTGTCAACATCAGAATAGAAATTGAAGCTAGTGCAAGTATCCCTGCACAGACCTCATTGTATTAATTGATAATCCATGATAAAGTATTTATATACAAGCCTCCGACTCATGTGATGCAGCTTTAATTTTAATCTAATCATTTTAATGTAGAGATTTATTTTTCCTTTAGAAATGTAAGGATTTCTAATGAATAAAACAAATTGTAAAAGCCCAGCCTCATTCTTTTTATTAGTTTTATCATACAATTCCAGTATTTTCCTCCCCCAGCTCCTTGTTCCTGCATATGGCGTTACGCTTGCAATGGTTATTTTACGAGAATCGTTTTTTCATTCCCCCAGTGTATTCAAATAAATTGGTTATTCTTGTAATGTGGAGTGTCGTTGGATCGAGTTTTGTCACGTGATTCATGCTTTAGAAAATATATATTAGCTACATTGTCAATACAGCTCTTGCAGAATAACAGAGATGTAAGAGTATGCATGTGTAGAGGACATTAATTTTTTCTTTGAACACGCCAGACGCTTATACTCAATCGATTCTGAATCATTCCTTTGTATAGGAGATAGCTCGTTTTCGTTATGGGTTATTGTGCTCCTAAACGTAGCGAGACATATAATGCTGGCTTAAAGGCGGTATGAATGCCTTTGGGAGGCTGAGGGAAAGAAAAACAAACCGTGTTATTGTATGACTGAAAGGCCTCTCTTTATTTTTAACATTATTCTTTTCCTACAGCAAACCCTTTCTTTGAATCCACTGAGTATATATAAGGGAACCCATACCAATTACAAGAATCCTATTTCCTTGTCATCGTAACACCATCTCCACCATAAATGTATTAGGCGGAACTGCAAAAAACTTATATGCTTAATTGCTAATGAAGAATGATAGACTATTGAACAATAAATCTCAAACTCGTGTCTCTGCTTGTGACCGTGTACTTAGGTATCATGAGACAGCAATTTCTTCCAGATATGCTGGAACAGTATCAGCCATTTATTAACCTGCAAACTCGCAATGCTATGGCTCAAACTCGGGTATCTGAACGTGGCCATGTACTTAGCTGTCGTGAGACCAGGAATTTCTTGCAGCTATGCCCATACGCTTAGCATGGTATTTTAGTTTTTTCCCGAGTTTGTATCTTAGGAAAGGTAGAGGGAAAAATAAAAAAAACATTGGTATTGTTGAAATGAAAGCCTCTTTATTTTTTCATTATTATTTCTCCCTACAGCAAATAGTCTTGACACTTGTAATGTATACAGGATTCAAGTCTTTTTAGATTGCAAATTTAATCACTATTTAAGAAGTATTTTCACAATCATTTAAATTAGTGTTCCCAATTCTTATTTTCACTGGATTTAGGCAGACTCGCTCGAACTATCTCTCAGCTATGCATTATAATGTATACAAAATTGCCTGTTTTTCACTATAAGCGTTGGAACATCATACTGGAATCCTATCTTAACATTGTGGCTTCTCCATATGTAGACGTCTCGGAGCGCACTTGTTGCATGTTTCGGGGGAGGCGGTGATGCTGGTTATTCTATCCTCGAAGAGCGTCTGTATCCTTTCCAGATTTGCAAATCTGTTCTTCTTTTTCCCCTTATTGCTAAATCTGAATCATGACACAACGAAACTCTTAGAAAACATGCCTTTGTTGTGTATATAACCTGAAAAGAATTAAATATTTTTGTTAGTCTACATGGAAATGAAACACGAAATATTTTTATAAACACTCAGATATCAAGCTATTTCAATGTATAAGATATATATAACTGAGTTCAAAACATGTGACATTGTGATTTCATAGAATTTCTTATAAATTCTATAGACTATATTTTGTATTTTTATATGTAATATTCTGTAGTTTGTAATTTTTATATGCAATATCAACGAAACAGCTGTTTTTATTTATGAATTTTTTATCTATGTAGAATAGGAAAATCTTGAATACTTAAGTTTGGCATTTCTACGTATCTTCGCTGTGGGTACGAAAGACAATTTACATGTCTTAAATTTCACAATCTCTGTCGTGCTATTGTATACCAAATATACTTTGCCTGGCATATCTGAAAGCTCTTCGTCGGTTATCGAGTTATATCGTTGAGGCAAGAACACTTGGCAATCCTCCATCGAAATTACCATCTTGGTACCGTATCTTGTTTGGGCTCTCTTTAAGGCCTTTATCTCATATTTAAGGCCTATTTCGAGATCTTGAACTTTCCGAGCCAACAGGAAACTGCTCGCTTCAGCAATCTTATTAATACGATCTGCTATACACTCTGTAACAGACATTGATCATGAATTATTTTTCATTGTGTTGTTCAGATGGAAAGGCAAGTTATGTATTCCTTTATATTAGAACTATATGCGTGAGTGTATATCTTCGTGAACGGAGATTTCGTAGGTCCTCGTGCAGGTTCGGTTGTGTGATGGAGCCCGTGAGGGTGAAAAAAGAGTGGGTAGGGAAAACCATATGAATGTTAATGGAAGAAGAGTGTGTTTAGAAATTACTCTGATGGTGAAAAAAGAGTGCATAGTGAAAACCATATGAATGTTAATGCTTTAGATCCTAAAGAACTGTTTGCACCAGCGATGAAAGGTCTGCATTTTTTAAAATTTAATTTGTAAAATATTTGTAAGAGATGAAGTTCAGATAAAAATGTGAACGCATTGCACAGATTCGTCTTCCATACAATAAAGAGTTTAAGCAAAGTTAAATACATTGTAAATGCTAACACTATTTTGTTTCGTGTGTCTTTGTAATCGGAGATGCTCGTAGGTCCTCGTATATTTTCGGTTACGTGATGGAATCTGTGAAGGTGAAAAAGGATTGAGTACGTTAAACCATATAAATATTAATGGAATAAGACTGTGTAGAGAAATCCTTGTGATGTGAAAAAAGAGTGAGTAGGGAAAACCAGCTTAAACACAATATAATAGTGAACTAAACCGCTATCAACCGTCACTGCAGGAGCTCTACAACCGTAACTCCCCCGTTCCCTAGCAGCAATGCCTTACTTCCGTGTTTCTTGTGAGGGTTGCGTTGTGTTATGTTGTTGGCGCAAAACTAATTTCTGCCCACCTCTGTTCTAAGGGATTCGAAATAACGCCTATGAAAATGTTTAATGTATACCTATTTTAAATAATCGGTATAAATATCTGCAGGGAAATGGTGTTAATTAAATAAATCGAATCCTGAGGCAACATTAATCTGTTGTAACTTCCCGTAATTTATTATGTAAACAAACTTATAGCTCAATGTTGAAATATAAGACTGGGTGTAATCTGAGGAAACTTGAAATTTCACAAACAAATACTTCTAAAATTCTTAATATATTAATGATGATAATTTCATAATTTGTATGAAGGAGCTGAAAATGGGATATAGGTACCTTTTGGAAGCTATATGTAATCAAAAGCTTTGTGTAACTCATGACCAAATTTTGTTCGGTGGTCAGACAGTGCATCTTTGTATATAGGGACTGCTACCGAGCGAGATAGTTTCGCGGTAACTTGCAAGGCTCCAATTTGGAGGTTATAGGTTCGATACCCGCTGAGCCGGCTAACCTAACCTTGGATGTTTTCTCGCTATTTTCCCTAGCTAGTAGGAAAATGCTGGGGCGGATTATATAATGCCACTAATTTTCCTCTACCCAATTTCCTGTCATTTCATTTCCTTGTTTCAGGGTCGAAGGATCAGGAGAGTGGACGGCGGGCGAGGCGTATGGCAGTGCAGTTGGTTTTACGGAACTGCCAGCCCTGGGGTTCGGTGTGGAACGGGTCTCAGAGGGACCTTTCCGTGGGGAGAAGTAGGCCTATGGGGGTCCCGCCGGCGTCAGGATGTAATATCTGGAGACGATAGGAATTCCGCCTGTGTCCGAGCCTGCTGCCACTTCTCTAGATTTCCAGAAATACAATTGGCGACTGTGTGCTTAAGTTCCGAAATCCTCTTCCGCTTCTGAAAACTATAACCAGGTTAAGGATCCTGGGCAACTTAAATGTGAAGTGAAGGTAACTTGCATCGAGTAGGGTGGAGTGAGGTGACGCATTGGGGTGTTGTTTATCTGTGAGACCACGTGCAATCCGCTCCGTGACTAGAGATAAAATGCACTTGTGTCTCATTCCGAAGTATGTCTTATTTCATTTTCCACCATCACTAGACTGTACTGTTTACACTAACAAATAAAGTAGAGAATTGGCGTCTTTGTTTATATAAACACTGTATTTACGGATATCTATAGAAAGGTTGTACATAGATTGGTTGCTAAATTGGCTCGGATCCTTAATCTGACTATAACCATATAGGGATAGTTTTAGAAGTTGTAAAGTAACCTTAAGTTTCCATGTTCCATTACGCAAGTTCCATTTTGCTCCAGACTTTCAGACGGTGTCAATTGCTATCACAGAGGAAGACATGTTGGCAGTGTTTTTTAATGTTTCAAGATAGCATTGTTTGTTAATACGGCAATGCAAATCTGCACATAATTATTGAAAACGAATTTGGGAGTAGCCTTTGAAGATTTAAGAATAGTCTACAAGTTTTGCTAGAAACACGAGTTTGCAGTTTTTTCTCTAGTTAGGTCAAATGGTGCAGTTCTGTTTATAAGGGAACGAAAACAACAGTAGGCTTGTAACTTACGCAACTTGTAATGAAGCGTATATTTACGTACGCACATATCCGGAGTCGTAGGTGTAATAAAATCAGTGATTATTTATTGGAATGCGCATTACATTATCTGTACTTCGAGGATGAAGTGTTGTGTTCAATCCACAAATACGATGTCGCGATTTGATAATCTCTCTTCGGTTCGTGGCGGGATACGAAGGAATGGAAGAGATGTGTATGTTGTCGCTCTTTTCCTCGTAGCATCTGGTAGAATCAGTGGTGAGGCATCACTGTCTTAGGATCGAGGTCAGGGGTGGCGATTCCAGTGATCTGATACCGGTCCTCACATCCCCGCATTGGTGAAATTACGTAATAATCCAATAACGTTAAGCATGAGGGAAACATAAGATAAAAGAATTATTGATATGGGTAAAGCAAAGAAATGGAACCGGTATAATACAATATCAGACTAAAGACAAGCAATTGTAAAACAAAATGTTGCAAAGCAAATTGACGTGAAAATAAGAAAAAAATATTATGAGGAAAGACGAGTCGGGCAAGCTTTTGGGCCAGCGGAACCTTTTCTAAGCAGGTTAGTTACCCCATACATATAAAAAGGTTTTCCAGAAAGGTTTCTATTGCGAAATGTGCCATGTCCCTCAGGCCTTATTTGGCACCTGGCTGTCCAGAACATGTTCTTTACAAATATGCCGCAACACGTGTCTCGAGAAAGCTTTCTAAGCTTAACAGGTTTAAAAACTGCTTTATCGCTAATCTTGGATATTTCTCACGTTTTCAACTAGCAGAAAAACCTGTTGTGAGCGTCGCGATTTCGGCTTGTAGCCAATCGCCACAACATTTAAAAATCCAGGCAATAAATGGCAAGATAGATAAGTCAGATGGTTAAAATGTAAGGAAAATAATCACTAGAAGGACTATAAAGTAGGGATGGAGCTGTCATGACGCTATGAGGTTCATACTAACATCACTGCTTAGCGATCAGTCGGGAAGGCAGAAACTGTTTAGCATAACTTCTAAGTGAATTGTCATGGATGTAAGACGTGAGGCTGTGGGGTCCGAAGTTGTATATCGTAGGACTTGAGAGGTTTAACTACCCAGATCCCCCCAGGGGCTCACCTTATGTGAGTACGGGTTTGGCGTACCGGGGGTGCCCGAGCCACTCATCGCCATATTCATCTCCGTCCGGTCGAGGTGGGTTCGTTCTTGTGACCGGGGTACACGAGACAGGCTCTCGTGCGTTCTTTGCATTTCGTTATATGCCGCCCCTCGCCATCATTTCTTTCTTCACTGGTCTCTTTCCGACCATTTCGCACCACGACCATTCGCACATCGCTTTTTCTTCCTCGCCGGCCTACCTTGCGTGCGAAACTCCCCACACTTTTGGTTTATTTTCCCCTTTTATTTTAATCCTCCGTGGACACAGCCTGACGGATACCCGCGCACTGGGTGCGCAGCTGGGTGAGTGGGTAATGGCGTCATCCCCAACACCCGGGGTCGTCATGTAGGGTTTGTGCTCGTATCCGCTGTTCAACTGCAGTCCCGCGGGGGAGCCATTGCACGAGCTGCTGACTTCTCACGGCCATTGGGTCCCTCTGTCTATGTTCTGGGAGGTGTGACCCTCGGGTGAGGCTGGTATAGATAGGCCACTCACCCAAGCTGGGGTAACGCCCGGGAAGTCCGAGTCCGAGCCCGAGGTCGGAGACGGTTGCATTGATGGAGGATTTTTTTGGCTATGGAGCCCTCTTTCTCCATTATTAGTAATAAGCGCCGAAAAGTCATTGGAACAGAAGTAGCACCACCACCATCTGGTTGTTACTTAGTGATTACCCTACAGAGGAAGGACAATCTTTCGAGAAGGTGAACCCTTTTATAATCCAGAAGGGCATTGACTCAATTGCTGGTCCGGTTCATTCCTGCACTCGACTACGAAACGGTTCATTGTTGGTTCAGAGTAAGTCCGATAAACAAAGTAAGACCTTGTTGCGCGCCACACTTCTCCACGCTATCTCCCGTGTTGAGAAGCACCGCTACTTGAATTCCAGTCGAGGCCTCGTCACCACTCGGCCTCGACGGAATGTCCGATGATGAACTGGTCGAATGTCTTTCCGACCAAAAGGTAACAGCGGTTCATCGAGTGCAAGCTAAACGCGACGGAGTGTTGGTACCAACTCGTACCCTGTTTCTCACGTTCGATGGTGTTGATCTGCCCACTAGTATTTCAGCAGGGTACGAGCGAATTGCGGTGAGGCCCTATATTCCTAGACCTCTACGTTGTTTCACATGCAAACATTTTGGGCATACGCAAGTCTCTTGTAAGAGTGCCGTTACTATCTGTGCCTCATGTAGCCAGCCGTCACACGATGGTACCTGTTCATCCGGACCCGTCTGCGTTAATTGCAAAGGGTCTAATTCTGAGTTATTTGCCGATTATCCGCGGTAGTTGGACGAGAAGGCGATCTAGGAGATCCGGGTAAAGGAGAAACTCTCCTTCGCTGAAGCCCGGAGGCTTTACCATGCGCGCCAACCTTCGGTTCTGCGATCTGGTACATTTAGTTTTGTTGTTGCCTCGCCAGTACCCCGAAAGGATGCCGAAACACAGACCTGGACCATGACTGCCTTGACCGCAACTACCATCCGGCCATCCATCTCTGGCACAGTCATCAATCCATCTAAAGCCGGTCCTAAGGTGCTGAAGTCTCAAGTCACTGAAAAGAAGCCAAAGCAGAAACTTTGTAGGGAAGATTTTCTTAAAGACCCTCCGCGTGCGCGCAGTAAGAAGTGTTCATCTTCTCCTCCTCGAAGGTCGCAGTCCCAGGATACTACTGGGGCAAGCCGCGCTCAGCGGCACCCATCACCCATTGCCACCCAGAACCGATTCTCGGTGATTGAATCGGTTTCTGACACTGAGCGCGTGGGCCCTCCCTTCGAGGAGCCTATGGAGTCTAAGCAACTCCATACCAAAAGCCCGAACCCCAAGGTTAAGCAAAAGGTTATTTTGAGCCGCCCTTCTAAGTAGACAGTTTTACTTTTATTCATGGCTATCCTGACCTGGAATTTACGTGGTGTACGATCGCATAGGGCGGAACTGCAACTTTTATTGCGTTCCCATTCACCTATGGTCGTGTCTTTGCAGGAGACCAAGCTTCGCCCTCACGATCCTTTTGATCTCCTAGGGTATACTCCGGTTCGCTACAATCTTGCACCGGATGAGGGTACTCCTGCTCATGGAGGTGTCATGCTATTAGTGCGTAACGATGTTCATTTTCAGACTCTCGCACTTACGTCTGACTTGCAAGCTTTAATTTCTCCACGGAGATATCCTTATGTATCAATTTCTGGCACCGGAAGGCTTTCCCTCCGCCGTCTTTCCATCTTGGGTTGGAGATACTTCCGTTTGCATACGTGGTGAAATTTTTGTGGTTGCTCTTTGATAGAAAGCTGAGCTGGACTTCGCACATTTCCTTTTTAAAAGCAAAGTGTGACCGTTCTCTTAATCTTTAACAAGTTTTAAGTGGCACATCCTGGGGAGCTGATCGGACCATCCTTCTGCGTCTTTATCGCTGGTTGGTCCATCCAAGCTTGATTACGGGTGTATTGTCTATTCATCGGCACGTCCATCTGTGCTACGTCGCTTGAATGCCATTCACCATCGTGGCATAAGCGTCGTTACAGGGGATTTTCCAGCCAGCCCTCTACCCAGCCTGTCTTCTGAAGCTGCAGAGCCTCCGCTGACCTCTAGGCGTGAGATACTTTTGAGCAGCTATGAATGTCGACTCTCAAGCTTGCCTGACCACCCGTCCTTCGAGTTATTTTACGAGGATTCTCTTGATCGGCAATGTTTAGTTAGCTCCTCTGCATTGCTCCCTCCAGGGGTTCGATTTCGACAGCTTGTTTGACATTTTGACATTGCGCCAGCGTCGGCCCTTTCCAGGTGGGAAACGCTTTTTCCTCCAAGGTTGCGCGCTGAGGCCCACTGTCACCTTGGGTTAACATCGATGCCGTAGAATGAGACCCCTTCTTCAGTCCTTAGATCAGCGTTTTTAGAACTACAGGCACAATTCGGAGACTTTACTTTTATATATACTGATGGGTCTAAGACTGATGTTAGAGTAGGGTGTGCCTTTGTTTTTGGTGAAAATAGTTTTACCTTTAGTTTACCTGGGCAATGTTCGATTTTTACCGCCGAAATTTTTGGTATTTATCAACCTGTTTTATACATTTAGACTTACGGCACTGCGTTGTTTGTACGGACTCTCTGAGTGCCCTTCAGAGTATTAACGCGCTGTACTATTACCACCCCCTCGTACAGCGCATGCATGTTCCTGCAGCACTCTTGGTGCCTCTGGCACCATCGTCTTCTTCCTGTGGATTCCAGGTAATGTGGGCATCCCGGGGAAAGAGTCTGCCGACGCCGCTGCCAAATTAGTAATTTTATCGCGCAGAATTTTTACCTCTGTTGTTCCCTCCACTGATTTCTGTTATTTTACGGCACCGCATCCTCTCGTTTTGGCGCGATGAATGCACGGCCCTCCCGGGGAATAAGTTGCGGGAGGTTAAACCTATCCCGGTTGTCTGGGCCACCTCTTCTCGTGCTTCTCGTCTTGAAGAGGTCATTTTAACATGACTTCGTATCGGACATTGCCTTTTTTGTCATAGACACTTGCTTAGTGGTGACCCCGTACCACTCTGTGAGCGGTGTGCGTCACCCTTATCGGTGCGTCACATTTTAACAGTGTCATGTTTTAGCTTAATTGCGCGTTCGTGTGTCTGCCTGTTGGTTTAGTCAACGTTTTGATAGACGACGCGCATGCTGTAGACTGTCTTTTACTTTTATCAGTGAAATTGTTTTTAGCCGTCGCATTTGAAGCGCTGAGCATCTTTTAGTTTTGTGACTTTATACTCTGTGTTTTAATGGGGACTCTTCTCCCCGGCGGAGATATGGTGCTCTTGTCCCTTGCGTTCTACAGTTCCTGACACGTCGTTTTACTTGTTTTATTTAGCATGTTATTTTGTGATAGTTTTAAAATTTGATGGCTTGTTTTATAGTGTTTTCGACTATGCGGTTTTTACCAGTATTTTATTTTTGGATTTTAAATTGTATACTTTTAAGGGCGCTGATGACCTTAGCTGTTTAGCGGCCTTAAACCGCATCTCATCATCGCTACCCAGATGAAACCACGTCAGCTCTTTCAAATCCGCGGGGTAACAACATGGCTGATGCAATGAGGAATGCTGGCAGGCGCAACAGGAAATTGTACCGTAATCGGAATAAATCAGCCATAGTTCAGACAGAAAAATGCATTCATGGCGAACCATCACCGGCCTTGCCCACACCTTGAGAATTGACAGAACTTAACGCTCTAGTTCAACGTACGCAAATGGACGTGAACTCAGGATTAGAATTACACCGGTTCATATACCATCCTACTCCCATTTCCTCCCACGTGACCCGCAGCACATGACGCCCGAAGAATAGATCAGATACCCGACTGAGGAAGACGGGGAGGACCAGGAACTAAGAAGGCCTCAATAGTGAAGAGAAGAACAGCAGAAGACAGCACCACCCCTCCAACGCAAGAGATCAGTACCCACTCCTGTGTCCCGTTCTATGACCAGTAATGTTCCCTTAGTGTGCTAATGCATAGTGTAATGCCGTAAATTATTGTATATCAGCATATCGTTTCATCGAAGAAGACAACTTTCAGCATCATCAAGTAAGTCCCCACTGCATCATTTTATCATGTATACTTTTGTAAGCGAAGATCGATAACTTAGATAATACAGGGGAGTCTCTGCAGCGGTATGTTTAGATTTGGAGGTAAATGCTGTTACGAAGTAGTATAGTAGAGAACGCTTTAGTAACAAGCATGGAGGGCACCAATGCTGTAGCAATGGAACATAGTTCCCAAAGTAATGGAGATAGGTAAGTGCAAGTGCAGGGAAAAAACGAGAGCAGGTTGTAGTGAATGTAGTTTGCAATTACGGGAAAGGTGACTGGAAATATATGTAGTGACTTAAATTCGGACAGTTCAGGCACAAAATCGGCGATGTGGTGAGCATTATGCAAAGCATGATCACGTAATTAGGCCAAAGTAACAACAGATAGATAACAAACTGTCCGCGCAAAGGAAAGCGCTGCAGCAGCAGCTGATTGTTCAACGTAACTTGCAAAGCGCACTAACGGAGATCAGGGCAATGCAGTATAGTCTGCAGCAGAATGTGGTATCTTATCGGAGCAAAACGGGTACCGAATCAGTCCTCTGTAGAGCAGGAAAATTACAACCTGCAACTGAAATAAAGCCATGTATAGCAACAAAGAGAGTCCGTGGGGAACGGTGTCAGTCTCTTAAGGGAACAAATGCAAAGTAATGTTAGAGCACTTGCAGCTTATTAGAAGGCCGACAGTGCGTTTTCGAAATAGGAGTTAACGTTAAATTGAGTAAAATTAAAGATGTAATAGAGGGAAGATAAAACTGAGGTGAGAGCCCAGATAAGGGATGAATTGGCGCAAGTTGCTGCTGCTCCAAGAGAGGCGAACAAGGTCCTGAAGGAGAAATCCAGAGTGAGGGAGGCGATGCAGAAAGACCAATTAGGCCCGCTAACCTCTACCGTCCTTGTACTGAGCGCAGTGATGTTCCCTCAGTGTCACCTCAAATTAATTTTAATTTAGATAATGTCAATGTACCTAGTACGTAAACAGCAGCACACGTAGCTATGCAAATTTTTAATGAACTGCCGGTGCTGCTGAGGTTCGACAGTAGCACTGCCAACGCAAAACATCTCAAACAACTTGGAATGCTATTTTAATCTTGGGATATTCTCGAACATTCTCGAAGATTTAGGTACAGAGAAGTCTGGTTGGGTTCGTGTTTAGTTGGTTCCACCCAACGGTCACCCAGCATGAAGGATAAAACAATTTCAATGCTGCATTCTTAGCCAAGTTCTGGGGCGCAAACGCACAGTATCAGGTTCGAAACCAGACGGACGAACGGAAGATATCGACCTAACAACGGTGAAACAATTGTGGATTATTTCGTACGCTTCTTCCAAATTAGTAGGCTCTTGGAACCACCATAGGGAGAACATGAATTCATTTTACACATGATGAGGCATTTTCCAGACGATATCCGTCACATTTGGTAGTTGCTCGTCCTAGGACACAGTGACCCATTATCGCTTTTAACAGCCTTAGAGAGTAATGAAGATCGCGTAACTGGATTAGGCCCGAGACTGAAATCCAGAACAAAGCTGGAATGCGTTCCTGCAATTCCAGACGCTCTGATGGTGCGAGGGCAAACTTTTTGTTTTGTTTTGTTTAAGGGCGTGCAACTACTAGATCATTAGCGCGCGAGGGCAAACGCTTATGCTTATGCAAGCCACAACGAGGCTTGAATTACGCTACGCGACAGCACCACACCTCATATCTTAGAAACCAGACTAGGATTAATATGCATAGGAATGGCCCCAACGGTACAAATAGGTACCCGGAGCAATAGTTGTTTCTCATTCAGTTCTTAGGTTAAGGCATCAGCATCACAATTCGAAGCGGAATGGGTTTCATAATGGTCCAACATGGTCCAAATGAAAGGGATGAGAAAATTTAGGGCAAATTGAGCTCCCTGCCAAGTGGATTCGGCAATCTCGAACACCCTCGCGCAATAATACGCGAGCGGTGACCGGAAAATTAACACAGACCCATCATCATATTAGCAGCTGTTGCTAGGCACACCACCGCTGCACATTGATAACTTAAGGGCGGGCAAAATTAATGTTGAGTTCCCGAATTCGAGCTGGACAGATGCAAGTCATATCCGAATTATACCGGGAAACGCCCTATGCAACGACAATTAATTAATGAAAGAAATCGCGGTTTGGGAAGCGGTGCAACAGAAAATACGTAGCAGAATTTAATGGATAGGTTTAGGGATGTAACATTGGCGCAGTAAGTAGCGGAAGCTGCGCGTATTGAAACAATAATTCCAGATAGTACGTTTCTAATTACGGTGAATTTTGGATATTCAATTTCCGCTTGTAGTCGAGCTTTATTCGTGGGCACTTCTGTATTTTAGCAGTTGAAAGATCAAAACATCGCATAACACAAGTGATGATTAAAGTAGTCATAGATACAAATTTGAATTTGTCTGCTTTGTGATACAGCTCCTCGCCGTAGACTTTATTCTTGGAAACGACGTTTTATTTGCCATGTGCGCACTCGTTGATTATGGATGCGCTAATTCTACATGCACCCAATTATGTGGCCATTGTGCCTTTTACACAACCTTCGAGTACTGAGAGAGTTAATTTTAAGGAAGCAGAAGAAAATGTGTGTTCATCATTGTTGTTTATAGAACGCATCATTATAGAGAGATGCACGAAGGTTGTGAGGATGTTTTTACAACCTATAGACAACTATGCGAACACCAGGGACATGCCATTCACGTCAACTGAAAACTTAGACAGAAGCCACGTCATACCCCTATGGCTTGTTCTATGAACTTGAGGAAAATGTTTACATAACAGAAGGATAGACGACACCGCAAGTAGAAGAGGGTTGCGAAGGTTCAGTGAGTGCACAGATATGAGAAAGAATTAGGGCGACCGAGCACTTAATGGCGAACGAAAATTAAAAATGAATATTTCATTCATACCATTGGTTTATCTGTCAAGGAAAAATTAGCAACACACGCAGTCAGCGCCTACTAAGGTCAATGGTTATCATTACAATAATATACACCTGACGTCATTAGATCACCTAGCTGCCGGGAAAAAAATATAAAACAAGTATACGGCATTACGAGGTACTTTGAATGACAAACAAGGTCGCCACGTAATTTTACATAGAGGAAGTAATAATGTATCTCTCTAAACAGGGAGCAGAGCTAAAAAATGACCAATTACTTCCCATAATGCAATTGATAATGGGTGATAGGCATCAGTTCAGAATGTGCTTTTAAAATGAGAACATGATATCCGACAGTATCAGTTTGAATCAAAAAGTGCTATTTGGAGGAATTGCACCATCCTAACAGCGATTGCGAGACAGTTAGTTTGAACACCCATGAACGTGCTGGTTCTATACATTGCTGTTAGTGCAATTAATGTGTACCCATGAGTAATGATAAGGAAAATGTGTTGCTCGGACAATAAAAGCACGCCATTGACTCTGGGTATGCATTTTCTAGAGTTTTAATTTTTTTAGTTGGTCTTATAGACATGCCATACGCCGAATTCATGTTCAGCTTCTGGATACTGGGTTTTTATCACATATCTCACACTGTTATGTCTGTCAAAGAGAGAAAAAAGAGCTTTTATACACATTTTTCTGTTTTGCAAACCAAATCATTATGTTGTCACAAACGGCCATTTCAAATCGCCTCTCAATAATACCTCGCGAGCAAGTTTTAAATCAGTAACTTTGCGGGAATTTAAATCCGTGTCGGAATATATTAAATATTTGACTGGAAATCCTGGGGAGTATCATCCCCTTCCAAAGATATGGGTTTTCCTACTACGTTTAAAAGAATCTTTCTTGACCGCAAAATGTTCTAATAATTGACGCTGGAATGTTTTGAATGGCTTTGTCGAATATGGGCCTTGAAAATTTTGCCAAACCCATTGATTTGCGGAACTTAAATAATTTGTTGAAAGAGTATGCCAGATAATGATGGTGATGATAATAAAAGAACTTGCTTTTAAAGTATTTACTTCTGATTTCTTTCCTGGTAAATTTTGCGAGTTCCACGTAAATGTATTACCATAATAGCACAGTGTTTTAACACGTAACATTATCTCTGTAATGTAATGATAATTTTGACTTCATTTTCACATAAAACACACACTTTCCTTCCTTTACTTTGCAAAATTCTACACATATTCTGAATTCTACATATATCTTTGGGAGATTTGTCTCCATTTGGAAAATTATTAAAATGATTTCTCTTGTTTTACTTTTCTCATTATACCCATATGCACAATATAGAGGCATTTTCTATTTCACAATATTCCGTTATTTGTATATGACTTAGTGTCTCACAAACACCATCACCAAAAACAACACGACAAAGTAGAGTTCGCTTGATCTTGAGATACCAGCAAGAACAAGAACGTATCACTGTAGTATGGCAGTGATTGCCTTCTAAACCCAAAGTTCCCTCCAACGCACGGCGTGCATTAATGGCGTGTGACGCAGATTTTTTAGCTTCCGCAGCGATAACAGTGCGGCGGTGTGTAGAAATATTACCTCTGCATGTCACAGGGCACATCCTTAATTTAGAAATCAATACGATTATTGCGTTTCGTTCCGCTTTACATACAAACAGCAAGAGGAATTGGTAATCATTCTTACAGAACGTAAGGAAGTATTTTCAGAGAGAACAGAGCGATGTACTGAGGTTGAATATTCATTTGAAATGAAGAATGTATAATCATTTGGGCGCAAATGTCGAATGATCCCTCTTGACCTAAAAGACGCTGTAAATGCAAAGATACAAGAAATACTAGTGGCAAGACAATAGAGTTTTCAAACTCACGTTACGTGAACCCACTCTCTATAATTGGAAAACGGAACAATCCTGTCAGTTTGACCATCGATGCCCGGAAATTGAATGAGCACATAACGCCGAATAGCTTTAGGACCAAGAATAATTACAAATCCTTGCGGAAATAGCAAGGCAAGAAATTTCTCGACAAACTGCACCAGGTAGGTATAAAAATTCACCGCATAATTTTTTAGGATCCCCAAAGCGGACCCTTGTGAAAGGAGAGGTTTGATGGTATATTTACAAATTTTATGTCGCATAAAACAATCAGCATGGCCTGAATTATACCTGCCGTACATTGAAGTTTCTTTTAATAACACTGTATGTTCCAACACTGGAGAGGCTCCGGTAGTACTTTGGCTGGGGCAATAACCAGGGAATTCGATTACAGGACTCCCAGTACCGATCCCGATAATATAAGAATCGGGTGCAATCCGCGCTGAGCAAGCTTATAAAAATTCAAAGTGGCGGCTGAAAAACCGAATAGCAAGTAACAGAGGTATTTATACAGCTGGATCCCAGCTATGAGAGACTGGGTCCTAGTAGAGGTTCACCGTACAAAGGACAAGGGCCCTAGATCAGATCCTCACCGATTCCCAATTCCATTCTCCTTAATTCCTCCCATTCCTGATGCACGTCCTGCCACAGATCCTGGCTGGCTCATTTATAAAAATGAACAGCAAGTTCAGTTTAAACAACGAGTTCGGGAAAGCTAGTGCACTCGCCACCGTCTTACTAGTCATATTCTAGTTTTGTTTTCCTAACTACCGCGAACTTGTTTAATTTACTGTCTTAGCCGGCTCTCGGTTCGGATCAACAACAAACGCGCTATCAGGAAGGGTTTTTACGTTCGGTTTCCCGATGTGGTTGATCGGACTGTAGCATGCAACCACCGCCCTCCGTGGCCAAGGGGTACTATGCCAGCGTCTAGTTCCCAAGTTGGCAGGTTCAAACCTGGCGTAGGGGAATGAATTTTTTCGGGCGTAAAAATCCTTAGCATGGCTTTCTTCGGAAGGAAAGTAATAGCGGGTCCCGTGCTGTAGGTTTACGGCATTTAAAAGAATCTCAAGCCTGATAAAGAGGCCTCTGAGCGAAACTTCTTGTCTTTTGCGCCCAATACTGAATGGGACGCTAAGGACCATAGCAGTTAAAGAGCGTCCATAAATAAAACTCAGTTTATTGCTTAATTCACTCTCCTGAATTCCACTAAGTCCCCACTGTGAATAATTGGGAATTACACTCCGCGTTTTGCGTCCTACACAGTTATTCGCAGGGCTGTAAATTATTGCAGGGCGTTTATTTCACCCTATCGCCAACTCATTGTCCTAACTCGCCATATACGTGGAACTTACTTTTTATAAGTTCCATACTTGGCGAAATTTCATGTGGAGTGTAGATGGCTGTTAGAGAGAGAGAGAGAGAGAGAGAGAGAGAGAGGAGTAACTTATCGCCGTTTTTTCAGTAGCCATGACACCTAATTCACCCATAATTATTTTCAGTCACGTGACGTTTCCCTTCGAGAAATAATTCTTCCATTCCATTGGTGTTTCATTTTCTAGCAGAATTCTCTTATCGGTCAATAGTTTTATTTCTGTGCATACACTAGCCCTGAGAGCCACTTCCTCTTGGTAATTGTTCCCAAGTTTGGAAATCCGGGATCGTGATAAGGCGCGAGCCTTTAGACTAATTGTAATACCCTTATCTATTGTTGAAGTCACGTCCCGGGAAATACAATAGTTAAAAGTTATTGACCCCAAACCTCCCTTCTAGCGTTTTCGGACCGCTTTAACCTTTCTCCGCAAGATGTTTGGAGTCGTCAAAGTCTTACTTTTGACCGAAGCTTTTAGCGAACAATAGGCGAACAACACACAACTTTTGGCATACTTCACGCAAAATTTAGAAAGGGTACAAGGGATATACGGCTTCTTTGTAAGAGGCTATAAATGCAAATTTTTAAGACGTCACGTGTCAAGCCGCTTCTTTCTTAAGAGACTATAAGTGCGGACGTGTCATTGCTGCATGAGATGGGAGATCTGTAGTCAAAATAACTCTTATAAATCTGTAAGTCTGGAAAGAATGGCAAATTTCATAACTGCTTTCATGCGGCATATCGTTTTCACCTTTTCTAAATTTTGCAGCAATTGTACGCCTGCCTCTCCGCATTCTGTGTGCCTTGCCGATGTAAGAGTATTATCGATGTACACGAAATAATACCCATTCATTACACTTCATTCTTTTCCCATTATTCTTGTCACTAACTCATGTTGTTAAATCCCTTATCGCTCTAACCACTGGTTACCAGCGGTTTATGCCAGTTATTCCTTATGAATTGAAATATTCACATGTATTGAGTAAATTTCTATTAGTGGCTCGAAAGGACGGTTACAGATTTCATCATAAATACATATTTTAACCTAGCCTGTTAAAAGAAGGAACAAAGGTGAGGAAATAAAACACAATTGGCAAAAATGTCTGGAGCAGCATTGCTAAAATGTATTAGTATAAAATAAAATTTCGTATTTGTATACTTACCTTCCGAAAACTTCAGTGTGTTCACCGCCCACCTCAATACCAAACCTTTATTTGGAAAATTTTTGTTTGAAGCACTGTCATAATACAATGTACATATTTTGCATTTGCTATCCATGCCTGATACGCCCGCATCATTCTAATGGGATATAACCCCAATAGGAAACAAGAAAGCAGACGAAATCTTACTACAGCAAAACTGCTGATATAAATGGAATATACATGATTATTATTATTACTTATTCAGAGTTTTATATGGCGTCTAACGCTTAAAAGACAGTGCAGGTTAAATGGGGCGCACTGTTACCATGTGCTATACCTACGTATGCTCGCAAATTCGGCTCCCAACTGCGATCGATCTACCAATTTAACGTCACCTTGTGAATGACACATCACCAATTAGTGGAATACAAATACTTATACAAATATTTAAGGGAACTTTAAGACAAATTTCACCTGCTGTTTGTCTCCTCTTCGCAGTTCGAAGTACCAAAAATACAATTTTACAGCCATAAAAATATATTTTACCAAAGAAATTTGGAGATATAAAATGATAAAAGCTTTAATTTGGTAGGATATCATCGCTGTTTACCCTTGAAAAAATTACATTCTACGTTAGTGGAATGTTTTCAAACAGCAAAGAATGAACGATACGCCACACTCCGCTTTGCGCTATTCCATTGTATTAACTTTTATTAGCGTGCTTTTGTTTTCCCCATCCTTTTTTGAAATTATTCTTATGGGACCTTAAAGGTCCTTTGATTCGTTACTTTTTTATCCCATACACTACTGTTTCTGAATACCCAGGTAGTCTTATGTGTTTCTTTTACTGCCTTACTAACACTGCTTTTACTTGAGAAATAATCTAATTCATTCATTATTACTCTTCTTAGTTTACCAACATTTCGTCTCTTTCTAACTACTCCCTCCATAGCCATATATATTTACATAAAATGTTGAATAAATAACCTAAATAACTCTTCACACTATAAACCCACCCATCCTTACAACTCATGTTAACCCTTTCTGACTTCTACGTCGCGCCCGGCGTCTGTTAGCTGAATACATGGATGACTTGTGTTTGTCATACACAATGAATGCAAGAAGTTACAGATTCCGGCTTCTTTTAAAAATTTACTCCAACCCTCCTCAACATTTTTTCTCGCTTGGTCCTCCTCGTTTCCAATAGCATTGTTCTTGTCTGAGGTAGAGTATAGCTAGGCAGGCGGCAGTGGAGGGGAGAGACGGCTAACGTCACCGCACCAAAAGTGGTACCAACCTATTGTGGGCGGGACAACTTATACCGCCATAAGCTATTTCCGAGATTTCCGTTAATATTCTTACAATTTTTGAATACTTGGTAATTTATAATTGGTAAATAAGAAAGTTTGTCTGTTGCTAGACAGAATTAATTTGAATGCAGAGAATTATCTTTCAACATCTCCTGAAGTGATCGGCACGTACTTGAACATGGAACCTAACAGGATTAAAACCTTGCGGCAGGTCTGCTTTACGCTTCTTCAAAGTATCTTACACTTTTCAATACTGTATACGCTGGATGTTGGCAAGCACCGTTGCAGTTTCTTCAAAACTGTTTCTGCGACATTATACATCTCGCAAGTTACAAACTATATGCCTCTTCTTTATAAGAGGCTATAAACGCAAACTTTCAACAAGCAACAAGTTGTACGGTTGGATCCTGCAGTCTTAAACAGAATGAGAATTTTGTGCTACATGTTTACGCCAAACCTTTCTGCGTATCCTTCTCTCCCTTCTTTGCTTGATTGTTCCAAAAAAATTATTGATGTATTGTAAATGTATCCATTTCCCAGTAGACCAGTGTGACATGTGCGTTTAAACTCTGAGAAACCGTAGTAAATGTAGCATAAATTGTGCTAAAGTTCTGTGCGGCTGAGTTGAACAAAAAATTCGGCAACGTAGGCATGTGACCAGCTATTCTCCCCAAGCTACAAGGACATTGGCACCAACCAGTTGCAACCCTCCAGAAACTGCAAGGTCGTTATTCACTTGTTCACCTCTTTCAAGCGGCGTATCGTTATACCGTTCCTAAATTTTGCGAGAAGTATACCTGTAGCTTTTTTTCAGCTGGCACACTGCTTTCGTAAACATAGCCATGGATTCAGTGATACTGAGTTTGAGAACTCCTAATTGTTTTATAGTGTTTGCCAAGAATGTACAATTAGCATGAATAAATGTCAGATCTTCCCTTAGTTTCTTTTCTCGTAGTGCAGTCTGGACCACCTTAATACACTCCTAGCCATCTTCAGAGAAACTGTTAAACGTTTTCTATACACTGGATATCCTCACTGTATTATTTAATATCCTGTAACCATGTACCCCTCATTGTTAAAATAGGTGCTGGAAACAGGAGTAGGTTTGGGCAGTTTACTTTTAAAACAGCAGCTCTAGTGCTTTATTTTAAAAGTACATTGTTTACTGAAGAGATTAAATCATTCACTTTTGGAAAATTACTTCTAATTTCTTGTGCTACTCGGTGAGGTGCATGTGCGAGGCAAGTAACTTGTATTAAGTTCAAAAACAGTTTAGCAGTTTACCAGCTGTTGATATATTCTTCTGCATCTGCGTAAAGTGGCAACACCTTTTCACCTTTCACACCGTTAAGATAAAATAGTGTAATGCGGAGCCTGTTTTGTAATCATTTCTCTTCGCTAAATCTCGAGTCTTTCATAGTTGTTATCCAAACTCATTCTAACTGTTTAGTATTGGTAATGTATATTAGATATTGCCACGAAGTAAATTCAGAATATTTGGTTATCAGTTTGTACTAATAGGGCGATTATTGTAAGAGCGAAGTGGATGAGGGTAAACTTTGAACGTACACAGAAGAAAAGCCTAGATAAGAATTTTCCAATAAGACATTGTCAAATAATCCCTTGTTACTAAAGTTCAAATTGCTTTATGTTTGATAATTTGAAATACAGGGAGGACCATTTAAGTTGAGACTGTAAAATATCTCCAAAACTAAGCGTTGTAGAAAGAAATGTCTTTAATGAAAGTTGTTTGATATTATGGGGAAAGTCAATGCCATTAGTAATGTTTTGTTTGGAGGACGTTATGATGATCATTTTAGGGTCAATTTAACGTTTTTTAAGTGGGAACCTACAATTACGGTCAGTTTAAATTAACTCTAAAATGACCATCACAACGTTCTCCAAATAAAACAAGTCTAATGGCATTCACTTTCCCCCATAATATAAAATAACTTTTATTCAATACATTTCTTTCTACAACGCTTAGTTTTGGAGATATTACAGTCTCGACTTAAATAGTCCACCCTGGATAATATAAGGATTCAAAGTTGCTCCCTCGCGGCAGACGGCAGAAGTATCAACTTCGATTATCTCCCCAACACTCAGTTTTTGTATCCTATCTCCTTTATTGATTGGGTTATTCAAAGTTTTAAGTATACCTCTGTAGAGTTCTTTGCTGCCAATAAAATCATCTTTGCTAATTAAGGTCGAGTCCTTAGTTATCTCCCGAAATCTAAATTTGGACATACCACGTGAAATCACTGACAAACGACAAGACTAAGATAATTAATTTATTACAACAGTTTTAGAACAGAGTTCACGAAGTAGGCAATAGATGTACCATACTTTTGTTTTCTCCGTTTCCTTTTAATATATTGCATGAGAGTTTTGAGTTTCCTATTCATTTATTTATCCCACAATTTTATCTTGCATGTTCAGCCCTGGTGCATCGGTGGTTTCAGCTACTGATACCCATATATACTCCCATCGAGTATGGGTTCGCACACCTTTTCAAGACAATTCTTTCTTTGAGCGGACTCGTTTATACTTTTTCTTTGCAATAATTTTCCAAAACAGTTCAGTTTTGGATTTTCAGTTATATTCCAGGGAACGTTAGCAGCTGCAAATGTTTCACACATGTCAAAAGAGAATTGATTCATTCACTTTGTAGGCAGGAGTTGAATAAACAAATTTTTTTGGATTGTTTCTTTGTCGTACTTTACTGCTGCATTGATGTTTTCTGGTGTTGTACTAAACGACTCCCTATCAGTAGAAACCTAAAAAAGATACTTCGTATAAGTATGTATGTTTTCATGTTGCTCGGGAATAATTAAATATTTTAGATGGTAATTCAATAAAATTGCCTTTTAGGTAATTTTTAAAAAAAATATGTTTCCAATTATTTTGTTTAGATTTTTGGATCATTCGCGAATGTATAAGTAGTCTGCATAGAGACAACAGGGGATTTTGGTTAGAAAAACTATTATGCAACAGAATAAAATACAATAATGTAGGCGTGTTGTTAAAGCGTTTGTTGGGTTACATCCTGAAATAAGTTTTTACTGAGGTGCACCCAAAATATGTTTTTAAATGAGGTACAATACTTTGAAAAGGTTTGATTAACTGCTTCTTGGCACGAAAAATTAACTTTCCTATTGATTTAAAAAAATAGTTTTAAGGGTTTGTAGAAAATTGCCGAAAATACACTTTAATATTGCAAAAGTAAACGAATGATATCTCTATAATGTTGCTTCATGTGAAGCAGCACATCAAAGTGTCTTATTTATATGTGGCGGATAGAGCGATCTGGCAGCTAGGGTTGCCAACTCGTACCATAATTACGAGGACATACGATAAGTTCAACATTTGCAAAATGTGCGATAATACATTGTACGATACCGAGCAAACATACAATAATATCCCTGTCGTGTTTGTCACAACAGCGAAATGAAACGAATATAATACATTTGACAACATTCCTTTCTTTCCCAGGCTAATATTGCATTACTGAATGACACAACCAAATGGGACTTCCATCTGAAACGTAAGCTGCAAATAAAACAAAAACCAGAAACATTTCCTCTTTCTTTACGCGGGTATTGAATTCTTTCATGATAAAACGATGCCGGATATCGCCCCTTAACACTGACGCGATATTTGTGCAGCAAGTAGACTATGATATAAATATTTTTCAGTGTCGTGCGTTTACAGTTCAATAGTCGTGAGTTGCGGTACGGCTATTACAGATTCAGATTATATTATCATCTATTGTATTACTGCATTTAGTAAAATGTGGGACTTGGGAAGTGAGTGTGATGTGATGCGGTCCAGCACGGCCTTCAGTTATTTAAATAAGATAATCCGATCAAATTAAAGAAAGTAATACTATTACAATATAAATGACGGGATACAATGAACATACAAAAAGCAAACGTGTGATTATAACCACAAATGGCACTGATTAAGATAAGGATTTTGTATATAATATTGTAAGTCGTAGAAGGAGCGGAGTTTGGAAAGTCACCTGATATCCTGCGTTGGTTACATGATTAGAAAGTAAGCAAATTAATGACATGACACATACGGAGTAAGGATGAAATCTGACATGACTAGATCTAGAAATTTCAAGTAACTTCGCCCCTGCGAAATCATCCCTCGTTTAAGGAATACGCACCCAATGAGCCCTCCGGAAGGCCTCGAAACTTAAAAAATTCTTCGGCTCAGAAATACTGTGATGTTAGCGGTAGCAAACGTAATATACTTATACGAATTTGTGACGTTCGAGTAAATTTCTTCAATCGCTAATGGGATGGCGACGTGCGGTCTGGGATGTATGACGATAATCGTGTAATAAACAATTAATTACAATATATGTTTATTCAATGTAACAACAGCTGATTTCCCACATCTGTAGACCTTGAAGAGTCAATCTTGCTCATGTTAGCCAGCGACAGAAGGAAGACGACGTGGAACAATTTCATCATCTGAGTGCATCTGTCTCCGTCCGTATACATCCTCAAACCGCGAGCAGCCTCAGATGATGGAACTATGGGCGAGAGAGAGAGAGAGAGAGAGAGAGAGGAGGAGAAGGAGAAGGAGGAGAAGGAGAAGTAACCTGTGGAACGCCCCATAGTTACGTTTCTTGCGAACGATCTTTTTTTTCCATTTTCTAAAATGGATTTAATAAATAATAAAATTGTGAATAAACTGGCACTAGACACACAAATAGGCTCATTCTGTAAATCTCAGTTTGTGAAAGAATATGGTGGGTCTAATCATTTCCAAGTCACAGAGATAATGTTTAACTCTTAACAACAAATTTATATTCTGCTGCATCAGTTCAGAGTGAAGATGGTGGTTTTTCTGATGTGTATATCGAGAAACACGTGTGCCAATGCTGGCTGTCGTCATCGTTATTGTATTATAAAATGGACATTGTTACCGCCAGCGTTATTTTAATATTATTACATTCGTTTAGTATGTACGACAATTTTGAGTGTAAATATAATTCTGAGTGGTTGGTGCGATGTATTTAAGTTTAAAAGTTGGCAACCTTGCTGATAGCTGAAACATGCTCTTTTGCTGCTCTGATTTCTATATGCATAGACCGTATATAAACGACATCGGAACGTAAGAGGCTAAAGTTTGTGAGAAAAAAAACAAAAAACAAACTTATTTTAATAATCTATTAAATATGAACAATTGTGTTTAAACAAAATTTAAATGACCCATTATTTGCACTGCTGGCAGAAAATCGCGTCTCTATCTGTCATAAAACACTGGGAATCTGCAATCCACTGCTTAGAAAATAGGTCGTAACATCAAAATAGGTGCGTATAGGCATTATAAAATATCACTTACTGTGACACTAGGTAGGTACATATAGACTTGTCAAATATAGGCTTGATAGGGTCTTAACGGAAAATAATAGTTAAACATCTAAAGATCCCACGTCTACTCCTTTTGTTCACGTTCCTTCTACCAGTTCCACACGAATGACTTTATTGTTGCTTTTATAATGTAGGCTTGCCTAGTAATTATCTATGCAAGAACTGAAACTTGACTGGTTTTGCTTCCGGAGGAATAAATAATAAAAGAAAAAAAAATAGGTAACTAGTTACATTTATTAGTTTACCACCTTTCGTTCCAAATAATGTGTAACTTCATAATTTAACTTCAACTCTTTGAATTAGCAATTCATTTGGATGCTTTGAGTTATGAAACCATGGTTTGATCCACAGGAATTCTCAAGGAAATGGAAACAATCGCCTTATTTTAACACGGAAGACGATAGCAAACGCACCACCAGGTACCAGCTCAGCTGAGGGAAATAAAGATTTAAGAAGTGTTGACGGTGCAGGCTGGGATGTGTGTGGTCAGTTCCCAGACTCCTGCAACTAGGGCAACCAGGTCATTAGCAATTTTCTGCTTGCTTTGCAGTTCCTTCATCACTTCACCGAACAAATCAATTTTTTTTTTTTTGGTCGCCTATATAGCGATTGATAACGTCTGTATGAAACCGCAGTGAACTGACACTGGTAGAGAAGAACCTTTTCTTTCTTAAACAGGTTCTTCCTCTAAAAGTAAGTGGCTCACATTGGCCAGTAAATTAATTGGAATTATGCTTATGAATGTTCTGGCAGGTTGTTCCATCATTAACAGCGCCACACAGAAAAGAACTGATGTGTTTGTGTGATCTGGCTTCAGCTTCTTGTACTGCACACATACTGTAACCATTGTTCCTGGATTCTTCGACAGAGTTTTGCAATACAGACAGCAATCATTTATCCGACTGTTCACCTAATACACTCATAGGATTGAATTTAACAGTGGGTCTGCCTATAGCCTTGAGCCTGCTAATACCGGACAGGTTCACACAGCGGAATACATAGGTATATGGAAGGAAGCCCAGAATAAGCGACCCCCAATTCTTGCTCAGGTGTCAGATGTACATATACCGATGAGCCTGCAACTTCTACTGAATGTTCACACGGCTCCTATTGGTTTTCTATGAATGCAAGATAGGATCTAATAAGCCGTGCATTGCGCTTACTGGTGTAAGCGAGGCAATTAATATACAAACACAGAGATATAACACACATAAATGAAATGAAATGAAATTATATTTGGGAAAGGGATTTTGGGAAGGAAACGTTCCAGGATAAGTTTAGGTTACCTCCCTGGCACTTGCCGTTTATGAAGACTGAGGAAAACCTATGGAAAAAAGCCCTCAGTCAGGGAGGTATTTGAACCGCGGACTTCCCATTCACGAGTCCGTGTCTTAACGACTTTGGCCACCCGTGTCGGTCAAACAGATATGCTAAATCTTTTGTTTGTAGGAGAATCGCTAATTCCCCTTTCATATTTATCTATGCATGAAACTGAATGGATGCTCGCAAAAAAGGGCTAACCTCGCATACTGCTTTTTAATTAATTAATTGCAGCAATCTATTGCAGAACGCGCATACTCCTCCACGGGTAAGGCTGACATTAAGAAGTGAGCTGTGAGGAAATACTAAGCTTGTAGTCTTGGGCTGTTTTATTGACACAATGAGTTTGAAATTATTTCAAGGCCGAGTTAAAAGATGATTTACACACAAAACTATGAAGATAGAGTTGATGTACAGATAAGTTAGCAAACTGTACACCTATGTATGCAAGAGGCTATTGCCCATAAGTCTTTTAGCACTTGCAAAAGTTGATTTTTTTTTCTGTTCTGAGAAAATGGTTAGCTTTTTGCGAGCATCCATCCAGTTAATATATACTAATTTAACGTTTTGAATAAATAACTGACTCCAGTGTATGTAGTCGGCGTTTTGAAGTTAAAAGTCCCGTTTTAAATTTTTTGTAAGTATATTACCTTATCACACATGAAATGGCTGAACCGCTGGCTATGAAGCTTAGAAGCAACGTCTCGTAGGACATAGATTGGCACTTGCAAACAAAGCATTTTTGCAGTGCATTCTTGAGATTATCTGTCTATTTTATATATCAGAACAAGAACCCTAAGTTTTCATAGAATAAAAAAAGGCTAATGCGATCTCAAATCCGCGAAAGGAGTACTTTTGTACCTTCTCTACCATATACCTAGCAGGTATTGCAATCCACCCAAAAATTCTATGTCGAGATTTCAATGGAAATAATCACTTTGTGGTTCCCTGAATCCAAAAATGCATTTTTAGAAAAAAAAAAAAAGCGCGCGCACGCGTGTGTGTGAGTGTTTGAGAGACAGCATCACTCAGAAACGAAATGCCCGATAAATACCAAACTTTGCATTTAAGTTCCGTATCCTTCAAAGATGCGACATTAGGCTATTCAATAAAATCCCACAAACCATCCTTCTTATGGAACGTTTTTCGTTATTTATTATCTAAAATGGCTTTTACGATTTTGATCAAAATGCCCTGTACTTAAGATATTTACATGAATGTATATCTTGAATTTTTAGGGAATAGCCTGTGAATTCCTCTTCATTCGAAAGGAGTTTTGTATAATTTTGTGTAACTAGTAAACGAATAGAGATAGACAAAAATTTACTGCACACAAAATGTAGATCTCTTTAAAACGAATACACTACCAAAACCCTTTTGTGACCAGCCATTTCCGAGATATCCCTTGTTATTTTTTGAACAGGAGTGTTCAGCAATACTTTTATGATGCTTTGAAGTGCTGTCACATGCATTTATTTCTCGCGATGTCGTGGAAACAGGCTAGAATTTAAAGGTCAGCATGTAGCGATCCGCATTTATACATTTGACTATTGTTTCGGTTTCCGGTACCTTGTACCTACAGCGAAATATGCAATGAAACTATTTTTGTAAACGTTTATCTCGATTAACGTGAAGTAGATAGAATAGGATAGGACTAGTTAACGGTTAACTAGTTACCTTGCAAATCGATCCCCAGTGGATCTTTTGTCCGTACACCCCCGGGAGGAACGGATGAGTTGGGGAACCGCAGGAGACTGTGGGTTGCAGAGCGAGGACGGCGCAAATCGACAGAGACGGGCAGAGCTCCCTAACAGTTCCAGGCTTGACCATCCTTCCTCTAGTGGGACCGGGGAAACATGACCCAGCAGTGGAGTCTCGATAGGCTTCCCTCTAGCAGGGCAGAGAAGTTCCAAATCGCAAGCCTCTAGGCCATCTGCCCGACACAGCCCCTAGTCAACCTGAAACATAAAATGGAAATGAAATGAGAGAAATGTGGGAGAGAGGTAATCCGTAGTAGAACACATTATTCCGGCATTCGCTTATGTCAACCAGGGAAAACAACGAAAAATCCCTGATCAGAGTGGGCGGCCACCGGGAATCGAACCCGCGGCCTTCCAAATGCGAGCCTCACTCGTTACCGCGGAGCCATCTCACTCTGTAATATGACGTGGGTAGAAGAATAAGCTTTTATAAGACTAGTTTGTAAAGGAATGGGCAAAGCTGACGTGAATATAATACATCAGATTCCTACTTTCTCTACCACGTATACAATAGGTAAGGAAGGTAGTGCATTGCACAAAAAAATTCGAGACCAGATTTCACCGGAAATGTTTTGAGGCCCCTGAATAGAACAAGCACTTTTAGAAGTTTCGTGTGTGTGCATGTGTCCGTCCGTCTGAACAGCATAGCTCAAAAGCGAAAAGTCTGATAAATACCAAACTTAATATTTAGGTTCAGTAGCTTCAGGATGCGACACGAAGATTTTCGAGAACATCCCCACCCCAAACTACCCTTTACATGGAACATTTTTAAAAAATTTTGATTTTCTAACAAATGCCTGTAACGATTTGAATTAAAATATGGTATATTAAAGATACGCGCATGGTAAATAAAATGTATAACTTGAATTTTCTGGGAATAGCTTGTGAAATACTCTCTATCCGGAAGGAACTTTGAGAATCTTGTACCTATAACTGGTAAACGTTAAGCGATAAACAAAGACATACTACAAAAAAAGTAGAGCTCTTTAAAACCATTTATTTCAAATAACTTATTGTGGCATCACCTATTTCCGAGGTATTATTAATTATTCGATTTGTTCAAAATTCTTTTAAAATCCTGTCGACTTGAAGTTGTTTCTCGCGATGTCGTGGGGAGAGTATGGAATTTTAAGGCCAGCGTACAGCGTCCAGTTCTAAAACATTTGGCTATTGCATTCCGTTTGTATCTATAACGAAATGTGTAATGTAGCTATTTCCGAAACGGCTTATCTCGATTAAAATGAAGTAGATAGGGGAAAAGAAATTATACCCACTAATAAGCGATAGAGGATAGAGAAAGTCGTGTGAATGTAACACATCGATATTTTCTCTCACGTAGTGGTTAAGCATTCCATTTAGTCTTAAGGAGAGATTTTGAGATGCATGGATGTACGTTTACAATGAAATCCAGTCAGTATTTTGGCAAATCCCGGTTTAAAGTTAGCCGGGAGACTTGACAAAAGCTGCTTCACTCGCATTTTAAGTTTATATTTCGTTTTGGATTACATGTGTGGATATATCGCATATTCCCTCTAAATTATTGATGTTCCTCGTACCTTAAAACGTTTTGTTTAAAGCTTATTTATAAAAAAGAACCAAAATGACAAGATTAATAGCTTCTAATGATACTTTTTTTTATAGTAGCCTGTGTAGGCAGCAAGTTAGAAAGAAAATGGGACTAGAAAAATTCAATGCCACGGCCATAATACGAACCACGCATCCTTGGCCCAAGATTCGTGGCTTGAGCCCCAGCCGTGGTATTGAATTTGTCATGTCCACATACTGAAATGTGAAGTAACAAAATCTAAAACACTTCTGTGTTTAAAAATTTGAGAATAATCAATGCATAAGCTACTGCATGACCTAACCTTTGTAGTATAGCAAATTCAATATTCACATTTCACATGTCAATCGTATTCACATACTATTTCCTCCCCAGTGACAAGGTCTTGAAATCTCATTGAAAAGAGTACTGTGCGACCAGAACTTGTTGGATTTTCAGCTGGTTGTTTTTCTTGGATGTTTAATGACTGGTGTTGTGAATGTTGTATCATTTATAATCTCTATAACGAAAGGTGGTTTGAGCCGGTCGGTGGAAATGGTTTTTCTGTCTTGGTATGTCTCAATCGTAGAATATTTTGCATTATGTCATGCGCTAGGTAATGTCCATACAGAAAGTTGAAGAGCTATTCTCGCAGTATAATGTCTAATGAACACGTGTAGAGGTCATAGGTTCTGGGAGATGAAGGGAAATCTCTTTAAGTAATGCTGACTGTTTATTGACTTGGTGAAGCCATGTGCTGTTTATGGTTGAAGATAAAAGATAGAATATCTTGTTCTGCTGATGTAGATTCAAAGAAGTGCATGGGAAGTCTTAATTGCTATGCCGTATATCATTTCTGCTGCCGTTATATTTCACTCTAGTGTAATATTAGTGCGGAGTCCTAATATGGTAGGCAGTATTAATCCAGTCGTCCGAGAGTCGTGCTCTCAAGAATGCCTTGAGGTTTCGATGCCAACGTTCATCTTGCGATTGGATGCAGAATGTTATGCATAAGTTTTTTGTGGCGTATGCACATTTGTAAGGTAGGTGAGCAATGCAGCTTCCTTCCGTGATGGATTTGGGTACCCCAGAATGTGTAATACATGACGAATTGTGCTGCTCTCTGTTGCTGCACTGATATTCTTACCTGGCTGGGCTAACCCTCGTACGAGGCGACATCTGTATTTGGAACTACACTACTCTGTAAAATCACTTGATATGTAACCGGCCAGCGGCGTAACAAAACGCACACGCTTGCCCGCAAGTATAAAGCAGACACCCCTTCGTAACGTGTATTTTGCAGTTGAATAAAAGAATATGCCAAAACATACTTTAAACATGTCTTATAAATAAGGTAAATAAATCTTCAGTTAAATTACAAACCGCTGTAGTATGAAACAGGTATGCATTAACAAGGGTACAGTACTCGTATCTCGAAGCCTTGATCCCAAATCTCACTGGAATTTGGCTGCACGTAGAGCTTTCTGAGGTACAACATTTTCCATAATTCCGCTTGCTCTTTCACTTTCGAAGCTTAAAATATTTGAACCACGAAATTGTTTATGCGTTTTAATGTTGAAAATTGCGGTTTGGCTTAAGATACATTTATAGAAGTGAGGAACAAGTATATTGTTGAGCACAAGTCCAGGACAGCGGATGCAAATTGGAATAATCTTAGTTAACGTTTAGCTAATTTCTTAATGGATGATCTAGAAGGTGTTTTATCCCTTAGTGCATTTCTGAAACTTAGAATTTGGTGGGAGGTTCACTAGACGAGCCATTTTAATACTAAAATTCTAATTCACCTACCGTTGCGAATTACCAGCACGCTGTACAATGCACAGAATCGTTTTTAGATAATAACACAGCCATTCTCCCCAATTTTCTGGCCAGCTTTAGTAATTTTCTGATAATACTCTAGGAAGTATCATTGTCAATGTCCGTAGAAAATTAGTGCGACCATATTCATCAAACATACTATTATCAATACTTATATCTGAATTCGCTTCATCAATGAATGCAGGGCGAAGAGGTTCAATATCGTCTATCTTTTCATTATCGGTATTGTCGCCTACATTGTTCATATTGCCCCTATCAAAAGAACCACCTTTAGGACCACGTTTGAATAGAAGAGATTTGAAAACATCACCATTTTCATCACCTGTTATTTGTTTCATTCTCATAAAAACTACCAGTGTCTTTAGAACTACACCTGAACCATTACTTATCGCGGCACTGGAATTAGGTGCACAATAAATGCATCTATTTTCACTAATTGTTTGTAGGATTTTCTATTTCCTTCTTGCTTTCAACCTTTTGAGCTCCGCTAAGATGGTGGTAGGTTGCTCTAAAAGGCTTCATTTCACTGACTAAAGAAGCAATGCAATACCGAAAGCATTGATGCACCACTCTCAGAAAACCGCACAGGACTCGGTGGAAAACAGGATGGCAACGTTACATAACAATGCGGTTTCTCACAGTAGTTTAACATTTGACTCCGTGAACAGTACACGAGCAGGAGCAATGCATTTCCGTGAATCAAAAGTGAGAGTGGTGAAAGGGTACCCCGAGGTCGTGGGTTCAAACTCGGCGGAGGACGATGGATTTTTTTCGGGCGTAAAAATCCTTAGCATGGCTTCCTTCGGAAGAGAAGTAAAGCCGGTGGTCCCGTGTCGTAGATTTACGGCATGTAAAAGAACCTCAAGCCTGATAAAGAAGCCTTTGAGCAAAATTTCCGGTCTTTTACGCTCAATATAGAATGGAACGCTAAGAACCGTAGCAGTTATAGAGCGTCCAAAAACACCTCAACGTGAGGGGGTACACAGCGCGCAGAGAAACAATTCTTCCCCCAGACAGGGAGATATAAGAGAGCGCATAACGAGATATTTGTTAATCTGAAGGCCTTCATCACCTTACCCCATTAATGTTTTCAAGTCTTAGACTAACTTGAATACTTCTGTAAAACTATTTATTGTGAGTCAGAAATTTTAAAATTATCTAAATCTATGCCTGAAGTTTTGCGTACCCCCAAATCTCACGGAACCATTCGCATTGGACTTGTGGACCCGTAGGTTACGTCCCCTAACCGGAAATTGACATCCCAACATGGAAAGCACGGTTGACTGGGTTAGCGGATAAATGTGGCATAACTACACGGTATGGCGCTTAGTGAAAGCAAATGTTTCATGAAAAAGCTCCTCAATGCTTGTCTTCGATTCATTCGTTTGAGGAAAAAATAAGAATGATTTATAATGATACACCAAAGCTAACACTTTTTTTTAAATTGGTGCATTTATGATTCATTTCCTGGCTTAGTGGTTAATAAACTCTCGTCTGCTGGACACCTCTGCTGTGTATGGTGTACTCACGGCATTGACAACTTTAATATTTGGAAAGTAGACATTCATAGCATTTGAGTTGACCACAGTAAAGGTAAATTTTAAAGGTAAATAAAAGAATATCTACTCTGTTTGGAAAGAAAACCCGAATTGAATTTCCATTAAGGAGCAACATAAAATGGGGAAGCATAACTATGATGAAATTGTTAAGAGGGACGAATACTTAATGCTCATTTAATAACAGCTTTCTGGTTTTCTTAGCTCTGTCTTGATTTCACAGGCCACATTGAAAGCGGACAGTCGTCGAATATCGGAAATTATAGTGAGCTACTTATGTGTGGCGTTTTATGACATTCGGTTCATTTTAAGCTATGAACATAAAAGTAAAAATCTATCTACAGAATCCGAAGGGACAAGCTAGGCTTTCATCTCTTGCACTGCTTAATATTGTGACTTCGTTCACTTTTCTCCCTGTCGCTCTTCAGCTTTTCCTTGCCCGTAGCGTTGCAATTAATGACGCGCGAAGTAGTCTCTTTTCGGTTCACTCACTGAAGTGTCGAGCACAGAACCCCTCTCTTCCAGTCACTCACTAAAGTGTCGAACAGATGACTCGCCTTCTAGCCTCTTCTTTCTCTGTACCGCTCATTGACACTTCGAATACAGGATTCGCACTGAAAGTCACAACCGCCACATTCGCGGCGACCAAGCTTCCTTTGATACTCGGACGGTCCTTTGAGAAGGTTCGGTACCACCCAGAGAGGAAGGTAGGTAGGTCTAGAAGCTTCTAAAAGTATCCAGATAGGTTCCGGATGGTTCGTAGGCTGAAAGAGCTCTCTCTCTAACCAATCATACGCCGGCCGACACTGGAAAACACGCCGCTCTTCTCGGCGCGGAAAGCCCACAGAAGGCTATGTCACAATAATGAGAAATCATTCTTGCATAAAATGAACTACAGTAAGATTGAAGATAACATGCTTTTGCAACCAACAGCAGAGAGTTTATATACCTACAAAAAGTGAGATAACCAGGGCCCAGATTTTTATGAGCTATTTTTTTTGGAAAGTTACTGAAAAAGTTTTTAAAAATGACCTAGTAATTGCAAAAACTAAGTTAGACCTAATTTATGTAATTTATTGTGGTTAGTGCACAGAAAGTTATAGATTAATTAAATTTTTACATACACTTTATACATGGGGGCATTACTGCTATACAAGTAGAAAAGTTGATATAATAAAATGAGAATGTTCTTGTTTTAAGAATCTGAAAACGAAAGTAAGAAAATTGTTTTTGAAGCAGGTCTTACAAAGCTGCAGCATCAACTCTTCGAGTTCTGAGACTTAATTCATTGCGAATGAAGAGAACCTCACAGCTTATGACACGACAATAACAACTGACTGCAAATACTTTATTAACGCGAAAAAGAGGAGACTAACCTGTATCATCTCTTGTTTTGCACACAAATTCGTATCAGTAGTTACACGTGTTCCCAAGTCTCCCAGCTGCAACCAACTTTTATAGACTAACCATTAAATAGAAATGACTTTCTTTTCAAGAATGTAAGAAATGTACAAAGTTACTCTTATTTCTCAGTTGAAGAGCGATATTTCTGATGTTTGAGAAGGTATCCTTATGTAAAATGTCAGTAATATAAAACTCTTTTTATACTGAATGTAAATGCAAGAAAATGGCTTGGTAAAGAAATGCAAGAAAACTACTAAAATCGAAACAAATAGTCATAAAATAGAAAATGGTATAAAATGACGAAAAAAGACTAATAAATATGCATTTTCATAATCTGGGACCCAAGATGAGGATTTATGTACACAATAACAATGCCTATGATGCAACAATTAAAAGATAACATGTAATCAAAATCCGAGCCCTGGGGCTCATTGCTGTGGTCGCTCAGTGATGCTGATGATAGAATTACTATGTTATATTAATAACGTCTATTAAAGCATAACCCGGATAAAGGTGATAGCTAACCTTATGTAGAACACAACACCACACCACACCACACCACGCCACTGCTGAGGACATTTTAATATGCAAAATTGCTAAACATTTCGTGATGCTATTGCTCTCGTCAGTTTTGTATATGGGTATTATATAGTCGTGAACATCGCATTTCATGTTCAGTGGGGGTTTTATTCGCACATCCGGTAAAGTATTACAAACACTATAATTATTCCATCTGGGAAATACAGAGAGACCCAATCAACTAAGAACCGGTTGCGCGTTGTGTTTTCACTGGGCGTGTGTACACATGATTCCGCGCTGCTGCAATCAAGGTCACGCTACTGACTCGGCTTTGCTCTGGCTCAGCAGTATTGAGTTGACGTGATATGATGTAGTTCAGCTATTACGAGTTATTTTGTCCTGTACTTAGTCACAAAGTATATTATGGCTCAGTATATGTTCTCTACTGCGCAGCGTGTATTTATTTATGACTCGTATACGTTAACTCGGTCAGCTTCTCGACTGAAAATACGATTTGCAGAAACATTTCCGGGTGTAAAAGTTCCAGGCCATACACAATTCATACACTTTATAATACATTTCAGGTCACAGGAAGTGTTCCGTTTAAGAAACCTAAAAGAGAGAGTAGAGTTCTTACCGAAGAAGCATTAGACGACATCGGTCATCGTTAGGAGACTTCCCCCAAAAATTTCGTCAACAGTTGGCGCCGCTACATACGTGAATACAATTTCGCCCCCCCTTTTTTTTTAGAATTAACAGACAGGGAGCGCGATTTTTGCCTTTTTTCAACAAGAGCTCATACGGCCAGTATTTCGATGAGATCAATTGATGAAATGTATTTGAGGACAAATTATCAGCAGAGATTTGTGGCCCTGTCGGTCCTCCGACCTAACTCCCTGCGATTTCTATCTTTGGGCTAAATGAAAACATAACGCGTACAACACAAACCCACACACCCTGGAAGTATTAAAGTAAAATATCCACCAGGAAATTTCAGCATTTCTCAATGTGAACTACGGCGAGTGATGGATAGTTTCCTGAAAGAGGTGCCAAAAGTGTATGGACAACGACGGTACCCATTTTCAGTACTTCCTTTCATAAAGTTGGTAAGTAAAGCCTTTAAAAGTGGTTTTAAAAATGTTGTATGGTTGCATTCGCGCCATCCTATGATAGCCGCAGACCGCAACAAGCGCCGATAACGCAAACAGGAAAACAACGCGCAGTCGGTTCTTAGTATACACATTGGCTCTCTTGGTACATGCACAGTATAAGAGAAATGTTATAGTATAAACTTGTTTTAATACTTTCTGTTTTGGCATTTATATGATCAAAACCTAACCGAATATCTACATTACCACTGGCAATTTCCGTTTTAATAGTGATGTTGAGTGTATTATGGAAAACAAAACCTTAAGTTAATGTAAAGGTTTATATAAACTACCAGAAATCATTCAAAACCTACATAAATTATAATACTGCATATTACATTTCAACCAATTTATTCGCCGGATACAGCAGATTTGGCATTCCTATGATGGCAGCTCCGAAAAAGCAGTGTTTACAATGAACGTAACCTTTTATTTCCCACTTTTTCAGATTCAAGCCGATATCCATGCAAACTTTGCAGACAAATGCAGTGATGTTCAGTTATTTTCATTTTTATTCCTGTTGTCCTGATTTCTATAAACCTTTATTTCACCGCCAAACTCCATCTTAAAGAGGGAACCAACAAAATGGGGTTATATTTTTACCACTTTAATGTTTACTTGGGGACCAAGAGATACAGAAATAGGTACTAAAATAATCCCACAGAGATTTTTACCGTGAAGAACCTACACATTTGTGTTGAAATATTGTCACATTTGAACAACATTATAGTTAAAACGAACGTTTTCTAAAATTACCGTTTTGCTGCAATGTCATTTTTAAGTAAATAGAGACTCTGTACGCCGTAAAGGAACATTCATTATCGCAACTTGTATTGGTGCAAACTTAAAACTCCTGTGTATACTACGAGCATTACATTTTTCTGGCACCCGTTTTAAACTGTTCACAAGTGCATGTATAGGCACTGCTTTAAGACTTGCTTCCACATCGGCAAATACCGAAAGCTTCTCATGTATGCTAACCGCGTAGAGTCATAGATGAATCCACAGATGGATTTGAAAACCTTTGTATTTGTGAACAGTAAAGATGAGAATTCTATGTACTTGACAAAAATGTGTGTCTGCTCAGTTAAACGGCATTCTATATCTGAATAACTTGAGCAACAGTTAATTATGCTAACACATTTAAGAGTAATGCCTTCTTGTTGCGCTATACTTCACCAGCAAGCAAATATATTTCCAAAATCCCATCCATCCCGATATTTTTATACTTGCAAATATGCGTCTGACAACCTAGGTGAACTGTTTCTCAGAAAGCATCTTGAAGATTGTGGTGGGAACCTTTTTGTTACCTTTGCATGAGACTGCGTCGAAGTAATGGGCTGGCTCGGTGCGTCGGAGTCTCCGGTTCGCTACTCACTGGTCTCGAGCTGCGGCTCAAAGGCAGTGTTCTGAACATTTTCAGACGCGGCATCTGTCTTCTGCGCACTTTTTTTGACTTACAGAAATAATGTTAGGAAATTATGGATCATTGCAGATAGAACATCGGCCTGAGAGGCCTTTATATCAATTCGCTTACCAAGGCGGGCATGTTTGTTCACATGCTTATTATGAATAATGCAATAGTAGAAAATAATTTAATTCTTACGCACTTTTATGAGCACATAAATATAATAAAATATAATTCTATTTATTCTTGTTAACTTTGCGGCACCAATTGGTGACATATAGTTGTACTGATTGTAGACTGACTGTCACGGAACCAAATGACTTTAACACGTGTGCTCAGTTTGCGTCAAGCGGCAATCTGAATTCTAATTAATGGGCGAATTGGTTATTAAATGACTAATAACATCACCCCACCCTCTCTCTCTCGCTCGCTATCTCTCTCTCTCTGACACACACACACACACACACACACACACTCACACCCACACACACATACTTATGTACTCTCGCATTCAAACACCAGACCCTGGGCATACCGGGAAATGTTTTTGTTTAAAGACAACTTGTGGAGCAGTTTATCTACCGAATGAGCTCTGGGACCAGTAATAGCAGTTAAAGTGTTCTGTTTAAGAATTGTTGTTTCATTTAGCGGACTCCTCTCTCGGTATGGAGACCCCTTTGTAGTTCTGCTTAGGCAAACCTTTTGGCATTCGCGCTATCCGGTATAAACTAGCTTTAACTAAGGACAGCTTGTGTGGTCCACCTGATATGTTAATTTGTATATATATACATAATATTATAGTCCTTATAATATGATACATCACATAAAATTATTTGACGGCAAAATACGGTCTCAAGATCGATAACCATCTTCCTTGAAACAAACCACTTGATCAGTTGCCTAAATGTCTGTTGTCAATGTCTGAAATTTAACACAAACCCATCTCGTTGAAAGTGCCATAATTGCAAATGTAATGGGCCGTGGACTTCCCTGACCAAATTTTCATACACTTCTCTCTAAGTTTACTATATACTATTTTATGAGAAACGCGAAAAAGTTTTAAAATATTAAATTATATGCATTTTCCCAAACCTCTCAAAATATATCAGATAAAATTGGACTTTACTATATTGTGTTTCTCTGTAAATGCAAATATTATATATACACCTTTCATAATTAATATGGTCCGTCAATAAAATGGATTTATGTGCAAATTCTCGATCTGCCTACAGCTGTAGCCTAGAGACGGTCACTGAAGTCGTTCATGGCTGCTCAGAAAAATCCGGAATGCGGCAGGCTAATAATTTGTTACCGTGACGTTTGTCTTTGCAGCATAAGGAACCTCCACTAATACCTAATGCAGGTAACGCTGCAAAAGAGATTCAGACTCGGGCTTTCCAGATTTCCGGACTGATTTAATAGTTGTATATCAGGCTAATAAATCAGCGAGAATAGCTCGCTGCTTGAAGACATTGTATGAAAAAATAAGTGCTTAAATAATGACGCCAAGACGATAATCTATAAAGTAGTTATACGTCTAATATTGATCTATGCTTCTGAGACAAAAGCGGACACTTTTAAAACTAAATGGGGTCTTGGAAACAAACGAGATGAATGTTTTGAGGAAATTGTTCGTAAGTCAAGGAGAGAGAAGATCAGAAGTGAAGAATTAAGAAGCCGCTGAATGTGTAAGCATTATGTGACTAAGTAGATGAAAGATTCGAATGGAATGAACTTGTATCCCGCATGACATCGGACAGAATTGTACCGCGGCAAGAGAGAGTTTACCATTGGATGGAAGATCATCTGGGAAACCGAAAAAGAGATGGAAGGACTCTTTAAATTTCTGGATGAAACACTGTAGGCCTAATAGAAGGAGGTGAAAAAGGAAAGTTGTAGTCCAGATTACTAAGCGGACATGTTAGCCCGTTATTTCAAGGAGGTTAGCAAGAACATTTCGTGGAAAATTGTAAGGGATATTAATTTTCCCTTATTAAAAACAGACTTCCACATATACCCTACATACAAATTTAACGAAATCGAAACACGATTTCTAGCATCTGTTAATATGTTATCTCTTGCAGTTTATTTATTTGTCTGAAAGCAAGAATCAGCCTGAATTGTCGTCGAGTATCATGTACATTTAGGGGAATATTAAGAAAGAGGCTTGTTATTAGAATTAGTCTAGTTAAGCGTAAATTGGAAAGAGGCTTGTTATTAGAATTAGTCTAGTTAAGCGTAAATTGGTTAACACTGATGGAGGAAGTTGTTTGTTATAGTAAGAGCAATTAGGAAGAGTTGTACGAGAGTTTGAGGTGTGCTCGCGCCGCCCGTGGCCCACGGCGGAACTTCAGTATGGCTCATGCAGGCACGTTTTTCGTTATTACTAGACAGGGAAAATGTGAAGAAAAATTTGACAAAGTGAAAATATGACGAAAATATCCCAAATATTGTTTGGAGAGAGAGAGAGTGTGAGAGAGAGAGAGAGAGAGGTGCGCGTGCGTGTGTGTGTGTGTGTGTGTGTGCGCGCGCGCTTTTTAACCTAAACATCTTGCTCGTTAAGTTTTTGGATGAGGTTTAAAAATAGGATTTGTAGCTTTTGTCCATATTTAAAATTTAAAGATCAAATGAAATTCAACAAATTGCGTGGAGTTTATACATATTGATCTTTGCATATCCCTTAAACTTAGAAATAATAATAGGTTACTGGTTGCTTTATCCTTAATACTAATTACAATATGCCACTAAAAGCACTTATTTGCGAAAATTAAAGCTCTTCGAGAATAGAGGCGTTTAATTTCGCACCTGACGCCACATATCGGAAATGCTAAATTTTCTCAACTTCTGACTCGTTGTAAAGGGTGATTCGGGTTTTCTAAAGGTGCTTCACAGAAAAATACCCGAATAGAATAGTTCGAAAGCTTGTAGTGTTAATGGAAATTGTTTTACTGCCGAAAAATCGCAAATTTTGTAAAATATGAAGAACTATGAAGATTTCATAAAGTATTGATATTTTGCCAAAATATTATAAAATATGATTTTTTGTAACGTGCATTGAATTCTATACACTGCAAAACGTAAAAGTACTTGATCCCATAACGATAGCAGGCATGGTTTGGATTGTGGAATTTCATATTTTGCCTCTCTAAACATTACATCGCGTGGGCAGAAAGTAAAGCTCATTGTATACTTGAAAGAGGTAATATCACGTTTGGCAAGGCAAGGGGTTGGATTAAGACCATTTTTAGTGTGATTATCCGTAGGAGTCAGTGCTTGCCTTAAAAACGAAAGTGTGCTAGTGGGAACAATGCAGCTAAAGGCAACACTTGGGAACGATTATATAACGAAGAACGATAAAGGAGAAAAATACATCCTAAGTGCAGTGCACTAGGAAGAGATTTTACATTAAAGGAAAATGAAGAGGAAAATCTCTAAAAGTGATGTTAGTGTGGGTGCTTCACCTAACATTATTTACATAAATGGACATCTTACACCGTACTATGATGCATTGTCCAAAAAAGTTCGTGCCCTTAAGAATGCTGGAAACATTCTCTTCACTTGGGTGAATAGTGGCAAAGTGTTCATTGGGGTCAAGTTTGGTGGTAGAGCAATACTAATTAAAGAGTGAGGAAGGACCTGAAGGAGGTAGCTGAAAGGCTAGCCAGAGTTTCTAGTAATGGGGTCATAACATAGTGTATCCCTCGAATTCAGTGATAATATAATTAGTCAAAATGAGTACCACATACAGGGAAATATGTTTCACAAACTTAGATAAATATACACAGTATCATAACATAAATTAGTTGGGGTTCGTATTAAAGTTTTATACATAAATGCTCGTAATTTAAGGAACAAGTTTGAAGATTTAGAAATAATTTTACAATAGGTTAAAATGGTTAATGTAATATTGTAATCAGTGAAACATGGCTAAAGCAAGTAGAAATAAAATATTTTTGCATCGATAACACTGGTCAACAATGAAAATGTTACATAATTTCTGCTGATTCTTATGTTTTTGCATCTGCCAAATCCAAAAATCAAGCCAGAAATGTTCCATCACTCACCAATTTATTGTAGTATTAAAAAAACTGTTCATGTTTATTAGCATAGGGCGTAAATGATCTAATTTTATTTCATTAGATCAACAAATGACATATTTGCTTAATGCGATTGTTGTCTGTGACTTCAGGAATGATAATGTTCAACAATGAGCTTCTCCTCGCAAAACTCTGGCTTTCCCGCCCAGGTAATGTTTACTCCAACAAAAGATAAGGAAGGTCTGTTACAGATAGAAAGGGTCTTGCACAGTTGCCAGAGGAGTAGAAGCTTTGTTTAATGAAACAAGCTAATCCCGTGTGTTCTCAATTATGAACTAGCAAATGTAGTGTCAGCTAATACTGTTCTTTCTTAAGCTTTGCGAATCAGGAGGATAATATCTTGCATATGTGTAAACAATAAAAAGAATTTTTGTTACATTTGTGGTGAGGTCACTTTAAAACCGCAGCAGGCGATATATGACTCCTCGAATTAAACGAGCTTATGAGTTATTTTGACAATAAAATAGACCAGAATAAGTTTTGGTCTCAGAAAATCTGTTGTGCCAAATGTGTAACACTATTAGCTGGTTGGTTAAAAGGGTCCCGTCATATGCCTTTTGCAGTTCCTATGATATGGCGGGAACCTAAGAATCATATAACAGACTGCTACTTCTGCTTGATAAATATATCTGGAATAAGTTCAAAGTCCAAACATACTGTTAAATATCCATTTTTAGAATCGGCAATTCAATCAGTGTTCTCATAGACCAGGCCTTCCCATACCAACTCCACCAGATGGCAGAAATGTGACTGAAGATTTTGAAAGTGTTGACGACATCGGTGAATTACATCAATAGAATGACCCAGCTTTTGTGGAAGGAGTTACCATAAACGAACCGCACTTTCTAACACGAAGGATCTAAATGATTTGGTCGTGATCTTGGGTTATTTAAAAGTAAAGCCGGGTTACTTGCTTCAAGATTGAAAGGCTGGCATCTCTTGCAGGATGGTACCAAAATGAGTTCTTTCCGTCAACGCCAAAAGGAATTTGAGCATTTATTTTTTAAACAGGAGGACCTAGTTTTATATAATAATGTTGATTCTTTGATGGAGTCCCGGGGTGTTCAACATAAACCTGAAGATTGGCGTTTGTTCATTGACTCCTCGAAAACAAGCTTGAAAGGGGTCTTTCTACATAATGGAAACGAGTTTCCATCCATTCCTATAGCCCACGCAGTTGGTATGAAGGAGAGTTGCGTGAACATGCATCTCTTGCTATCCAGTATCCGGTATGATGTCTACACAAGGCAGATATGTGCAGATTTTAAAGCGATAGCTATCTTACTTGGATTACAGCTTGGCTATACAAAATTTGCTGTTTGTTGTGCATGTGGGATAGTAGAGATAAAAGCAATCATTATGTTAAAAAAAAGCTGGCCAAAGAGAGACTCATTAAATCCAGAACAGGCAAATGTTATCAACCACTTGTAAGTGTTGACAAAATCTTCATCATACTAGGTTTGATCAAGAACTTTGTGAAAACAATGGATCGTGACGGGAGTGCATTTCTGTCCCTGAAAACTTAAGTTTCCAAAGATCAGTGAAGCGAAACTAAGAGGGAATATTTGTTGGCCCTCAAATTAGAGAACTTGTGAAACATTCACAGTTTGAAAGCCTGTTAAATATGTAAGAACGAGCTGCATGGTTCTCATTCAAAAACATAGTCATAAACTGTCTAGGAAACTGAAGGTCTGAACATGACAGAACTTGTCAGTGAGCTGATTGAGAACTAAAAGGTCATGGGATGGGGTCTTTGAAAATACACATGTTGGACTCCCATTTGACTTCTTCCCTGAGAACCTCGGCCATGGCGAACGTTACCATCAGGACATCGCTGAAATGGAAAGACGCTACCAGGGAAAATGTACTCCAAATATGTTTACAGACTACTGTTGGACACTCGAGAGATGTTCCTCAAGCAAGGTACAGTCGAATATATAATTCATTCATTTTGGGTATGTAAAAGGTATTCTATCTAATGTGTTAAACATATTAGAATTATAATTACCAGAAATGTTATTCCTGCAATTACTCAAAAAATATGGGTGATGGAAAAGTTCTATAAAAAGATTTGAAACCAGCACAACAAAGTCAGTAAGAATCGCTCATTGTACTTCTTTTAATATTAAAAATCTTAAATGTTGTTGATCAGTGTAATTATCAGGCCCTACACAACTTGTGAACAAACAGGAGGTGGGGCATATTTATTTAAACAAAAATTGGAAAGTTTTAATGGACAAATAAACAGCACAGTATTTTATATTCAAATATAAACAATATTCCAATTTCATTAACATTTTTTGTTTATATAATCCAAAGTTTTCAAATATTCCTCAACTCTTAGATGATCTCCAAAATGTGCTACTAATACTCTTGTCGAAACATTAGTTGTAGAAAATCGTAATATAAGTGTGTTAAGGGAAGAAAACAGCATTGTAATACGTTATATAGAACTTTGCACAATCTCTGTTTATGCAATATTGCGCCAACTAGGGTAACTGATAATTCAGAGGGTGTGGTTAACCACTTCTGTACAGATCGTAGGCATTATTTATTCAATCTCAAATGCGTGTTATGACTTTAATTAACCATAACAGCCTAATCATTCAGGCAAGTCACATTTGGAGATTCCCCAGCTGTTAAATGAGCCAGTAGTCATTGATACATGAATCTGTAAACTATCATGCGTTAAAATCCTATTTTACATAATATAATTACACAAAAGTAGTTAATCAGATATTGATACTGTGTTTAATGATTTTATACAATGCACTTCCGATGCAGTCACTAGTGCAACGGTTGTAAGGATACACAAACCAAACCAAATAAGCCTTGGATTACTAATGGCTTACCTGATCTGATTAAAAGGAGAGAGAGTTTGTTTCACAAATGTAAAAGAAATGTATCTGATAATAGTTGATGCAGTAATTTGTATCACAAATTATTTAAATGTAAAGAGTGATTATAGTATGAATATGCATTATTATGTGACATTGATTTGAGATGTTTGTTGATTGTAATTATTGTTGGGAAGTAAGTTTATACTGCCTTACTGAAACTGACAATAATAGCGTGCAATAATGCAGCGAGGGGGTGAGCTGTTTATCATTATTGGAAACGAGGAAGTTGCGTAATATTGGCACGTTTTTCTTTTAGAATCTTCTGGAACATTTCCCTAGAGCATATGTATTCATAATTTTCATTGGATATAAAAATAGAAGCTAATGTTGGCGCGTTTTATTAGCCAATTGCAGCTCAGTTATAATCTTTAGGCATATCTGGGTGAAGGAGTATAAAAGGTAGGTTAGAGGTAAAGACCCCGTCAGTTCATCAAAATTCTTTGTACACTACACGCCTTCAGTCCGTCAGTTCATCGAAAATATTTGTATGATACACGTCGCCTTCAGTTCACCGAAAATATTTGTATGCTACACGTCGCCTTCAGTCCAACAGAAATATTACACGTCGGCTATCGGATCGCAAGTTACGCGTATCAGAGTTATGAAAAATCTCAAGTATTGTAAAGTTAATGATACAAAAAGTTGAAGTACGTGAATTAAGAATGATCAGTAAATAAGTTATTATAACAGTTTCAGTTTGGCGAGTGTCAAGATCAATGTGTAAATGTGATAGTGAATGTGTTCGACAATAAAAGCGGAAAACAAATTCCTTCATCAGTGTTATCTTTGGATAAAAGACTCCTTTCCGTTTACACAACCTGTATAGAGAAGTGCTCGACCAAAAAGATCATAGCTAGCCGGAGGACAGTGAGCAAAAATTAAATAAAATAACAGTAGCATTCTTTCAAACAAACACTAATACTGCCGCAAATTGCTAACACCAGATGGAGCTAACAAACCTAACAAGTGAATCACGTCACAAAATGGCTTCACTACGTGGAGTAAACACACATACACAAATAACATTATAAATTTACCATCGCAAATTGGCTTCCAAAACGTGGGGCTCAACAAATAAATATAACAGAAGTAAACCACTTCAAATTGGCTTCCAAAACGTGGGGCTAACAAAACCACCATAATACCACTGCATAGTAAACAGGATTACAAATCTGCAGCTAGATAGTCACATACACGAAAAGAAAATTCATAAACGAATATATACAGTAAATTGCTCCAGGGTAGTATGAACCCTAAAAAAACTTGAAGACAGCAAATGGCATTTTATGTACAAAATGTAAACCAGATGTAGACATAAATGTGAAATTAATAATAAAGAATCAGGAGTTCATGTTATTAAACAAATATTCACCTCCTTCAATAGGTTTTTTTTGTTGAAGTTGCAAATGATTTAAAAAGTAGATTAGTGTCTCCATGCGAACCGGACCTGGGCTAAATTGAAAGTAATGATAAATCAATGTATTTTACACCTGTTATGGATGAAGAGGTCAAGGAAGCTATAATGAAGCTAAAAAAAAGCATGTTACTAGAGAAGACAAAGCAACAACTGTAGGGTTAAAATCATGTAGTGTTTCTTTAGTACCACATGCAGTTGAATTAATAAATGGATAGCTGGCACAAGGTTCAGTTGCAAATGTATGTAAAATTGCAAGTATTGAACTACCAATCTTCCTTGAAATAAGTAAGAAGCAATTCAGTTGCAATCAGTTTCGACCCCTATTTAAATCTGGCGATAAAACCGATCCATCAACTTATCGAGCGATTAGTACACTGTCAGATTTGTTGCAAGTACTAGAAAAAGTTGTTAAACGATTGTTGAGCTTCTTTGATGGACAGAAACATAAACTTATTACACAATTACTACAGTATGCATTTCTAAAGATTATTTTACTACCAGTGCGGCTATGGATACTGTCATACATATTCAAAATGTACTTGACAAAGGAAAATTGGGTGCTGCCTTATTCATTGATTTAAAGAAGGCATTTGACACGATGGAACGTAACCCAATTTTAAAAAATACTAGGGAGGTATGGTATCAGAGGTATTTCTCTAAACTGGTTTAAAGGTTACTTGACTAATAGAACTCGGTGTAGAACTTAGGAACTACAAATCTGATACACATTCTGTAACATGTGGTGTTCAAGGATCTGCACGTCATTCTATATTATTTATACAATAATATTGCTAACCTGATATTATTGGGAAAGCTGCTTATGTATTCTGATGATATGACAATACTCTTATGATGACAAAACTGAAAATGATATGGTACAAATACAAAGGGAAATTAATACACTGACAGATTGCTTTAAATCTAATTCCTATTTATTGAATGTAATTGAGAGACTAAATATGTGCTCTTTAACAAGGAAAGTTATAGCTCAAACGGCATACACCCTTAATAGTAGACGACCATTTTATACAATAGGTGAACACTCCGTTATTTAGGCTTGCATCTCGACTCGTCCACGAGCCGGGAGTTACACATTGAAAATATTATAAAAAGGTATTATTGGCATTTTATCTAGATTACGGTCTTTGAATCTTTCTCCTTACATTTTAAAAAGTGTACTATGCACCGATACATTCGCACCTCAGCTACATAAACACTATATGGTAAAGCTGCACAAAACCTCAACTCGAATAACAATTTTACAAACCCACGCTATAAAAAGTATTTTTAATTTAATTACTTAACATCAACTAAATTTCTCTATCAGAATACAGATATAATCCCAATCTCAGTCTCTGTGTTTAAGCTCTGTTAAGTTCATATATCAATATTTACATGAATTAACTCATACCAATACACAACTGCTGTTAAATAAGTTTGTCGATAACTATGACACAAGAGAGTCGTTAAAGCTGAGAAAACAGAGCCTTGAAACAACAAAATATGGACGCAGAAATACAGTCACAATAGCAACTACTGTGTTCAATAAACCGTCTGAAGACAGAAAGAATCAAACAACATTATCTAGATTTACGTTTCGTGCAAAGAAGCATTTATTAAGGAATACTAAGTACATTTGATTAAGCTGCTGAAAATGCACGAAACCTTTCTAATTGTTCAAATGTGTGCAAATGTTGTTCCTTGTTTCTTTTACTATGTATTTACATTGTGATACCAATGATTTTATATCAGAGAAGAGGTATTTTAGGATATATTGAGGACTAATTTTTAGGGATATTACTATCCAGAATATCTTCGCATCCTAAACCTTGATACTGTGATATTGTTTCAAGCGCAGACAATGCACATATGGCTATCTAATTTTTATTATAAAATATTGCCTATATAAGATTGGATGTTTACTGCTGCCTTCAAATTGTGCTGTTTGATGGACTGTTCATAAAATGAGCTTCTGGCTCTTTAGGACCTTTTCAACCTAAATAAGTAAATAAATAAAAATTAATTTTAAAACTGCACTATTCGAAATCCCACGGTGCGGTTCAAACCATCTGACGTTCCGTGAGAACCAGTGTGGTGAAACCGCGTCGTTGCCCAACTTCACTCCGCTTCGACAATGTTCCGCGTTTATGGTAAATGCCATCACAATCTTACAGTATGTTTATCAAGTTGTGAAAACATTACGGCCAATTGACAACATTAAAAAGCAGCTTAATTTATGCCAGCAACGTATTACTATTATGAGCATAACTATAACGAAAAGTCTGCGTTTAAACATTACGAAAGATACCTATAAATTAATAAGACGTAAAATTCGAAGCACTTGTAGAAATGATTCCTTTTTGTACTTTTCAGCAGAACGTAACCTTTTATTCTGACTACTTTGCACTTATATAATTAGGAAGGCAGAGAATCGACTCGATCGCGATTTCAAATACTCTTTATTTTTCTTTCTGTCGTTTTGTTTCGCTTCTTTTTATGAAGCTGAAAAACTGTTGCATATCAAAGGGTTTTTTGCATTTTTAAGCTCGTAGATTGTTTTATGCACATTTAATTGGGATTGGCGTAATTTAGCAGATTCATGTTATGATCGCAGTGTTACCATTAACGGAAAGTATAACATGCTAGATTTGTCTCAAATTTTATAACATTGTAATCCTTAATATAATGATCGATGTTTAATTATAACTAGTGATGGGAGGATACCACTATTTCTGGATACTCGATACCGATACTGATTTTTGAGCACCGATACTCGACACTCGCTTTATAAAAAAACTGTGAAGGGGAAAGCTTTTTCACTGAATTATGTTCTTATTAGTAGTTTTCTGTGTATAAACGTGTGTAACCAATTTGATATTCTGTGCTAATTCCGAAATTGTTCCTGTTTTACACTCTCAACTTGGCAGCAATTTGTTTACCTTGATAACGGCACAGTTTGTACAGCTAATTTAATTTTTGTAAATCGGAATGACCCTAAAATGACCATCACAACGTCCTCCCAATAAAACACGAGTAGTGGCATTTACTTTCCCCCATAATATCAAGCAACTTTTATTAAAGGAGCAAGGTAGTCTGAACACAGACATTATATCTCGAGAGTGTTAAATTACCAGTGCTCTTAAAGTTCTCAATGTTTTTTTCTTAAACTTTTTATGAATTATTCTACAAATCATGTGCTATAATTCTACAAATTATTTCAAGTGCTTGTTTGCACTGATAGTTTATGTAGTTAAGTCCGTAAAAACTATTTCATTCAGCAGAAAAATAATAAAATTTACTCTTAAAATGTATGAATTCATGTACCCTTTCCTCTGATACTACTTTCAATACAGAATCACACTTTTGCGTGCTTGGTATAATCAGCTATCGTCTGAACCTCAGTTATTTATTTATGTATGTGAGTTCACTATAAATTTTAAAAAAAATTATTTGCAGAGAGAAAAAAGTAAAAATGTGGAAAATTTCCAATGTTGTTGTCTTCTTAATATCACTAATATACATAGTAAAATTATTATCGTGTTTCAGAAAGTTTAACTGTGTGTTGTATACATGTACTGAAAATTTCAGCTCTCTGCCTCTCGTACTTTCTGATAAAAAGGTACATAAGTATCCAAAAATGTTTTGAGAAAGCTGAATTTAGAGTTTGAATATTAAACACACTTCAGTACATTCCAGGCTCATAATCATCTGCACCTTCATTCCTGGATTGCTTCAGCTTTTTCGATTGCCTTCTCTTGGTCCTGGCCTCTTTTATTGATTCTTGAACTGCTCGCTCGGCATGATATAGTCGTTCGTTGTTGAAAGATACAAAAATGTTCTAAAAAGGGCGTTGCATGACAACTTTAAAGGAATGCAGACTAGCATTTAAATAGTATTTAAATGTCTTAAAAACCTCTTAACCCCCAAAAAGTATATGTTTTCTGAAACTGGAAATATTTGAGATATTATTGGTGCTTAAAACAAAGAAAAAATGTGATTTTTGACCATTTAAGAGTACCTTGTCCCCTTAAAGACATTTCTTTCTACAACGCTTAGTTTTGGAGGTACCGTACAGTCTCAACTTAAATGGTCCACCTTGTATATCTCCTACTGTTAGTAAAGCTTAATAATAATAATAATAATAATAATAATAATAATAATAATAATAATAATATTAAAATAATAATAATAATTTCTATGCTTCCCTTTCTCTATAACTATATTTTGTGCTGAAAACATTCTTTTAAAGGATTTTGTATCCACAGAAAACAAATAATAGCAATTCTTCTTTACTCTGGTATTTTGAAAATATAAACTAATATATATTTTACATGAAACTCAAACAAACAAGCGCGCGCGCGTGCGTGTGTTTGTTTGTGTGTGTGTTTTTACACCATTCTACGACTACTCACAACTACAACATAATATAGTATGCAATTATTTTTCATTCGGTAATAAGTAATTAGCCATATAACACTCAAAAACATAGTTTGTGAATTAAGCCTCTCTACTACTCACCCTCATACATTAGCATATGCAAGTTGGACTTGCGTAAACACAAACTAACAGATGGAAGGAAACAACAATATTTCCGTGCGCTGTATTATCTCACGTCTTAAGTTCTGATTTGTTTCTGCTGGATTCACAGATTTTGGTCACCGGAATAAGTAAATGTAATGGCTGAGAGTAGGTCACCAAGCCAGGCTATTGCAGAAACCTGATTTAGTGTGTCAGCTAAATCAGCTTCATTTACAACTCGGTTAATGTTACATCAGTAGATTTACCCCTTCCCCCATTGTTTTGCATGCTTTCATTTAGACACAAGAGTCTATGGAGTGTTGAATTGAATCATCCACAGGACCAGCAGTCAAGGTCTATCAAGAATTATTGTTCAGAAACTCATTGGGGACACGTTGCGAGACAATAACTCCTTTCATTGCTTATCTAGCATAAAGTTAAATGCAGCAACCTTCATAATTGCAACTTAAAAATTTAAAGGTATCAAAGGTTTATCTCAAAAGTATTATAACTACTTCGATACCACCGAGTATTTAGAGTATCGAGGTATTGCCAGTATCGAGGTCCCATCCCTAATTATAACACAGAGACAGAAACTACTATACATTGGAAAAGGACACACAGAAAACCACTTATCTCTAGTTTATATTAAAGTTACTATATGAGAGCATCTGGGGTGTATTTTTCATTTCTTTGATAATATTAGGAAACTATAGTCATTTACAATTAATTGTGGTGTATGTAACGTAACATCGAGAAACTGCACGACTCTTAGATCATAGTAAAGATAATAAATTAATTATTGGCTTAAATTTCAGCTAGGTTTCAAAAAGTTAGCTTGAAACTGACTAAATCCATTGCATTGTCAACATTGCTACCCTCATGGCTATTCCAAACCGAGTTTCGTAGTTTGCGGAGTAGGTATAAAATGGTGATTTTGAACAATTGAATATGAAGATTTATACACACGCATCTGTCAAATAACCCTGCCCGTTTGTAAGCCATTTTGTATTATTGGTGGGTGGGTTATGGTGGGGATTGCGTATGAAAGGCTTTTCGTCAGACCACTTAATATGTGCGCCACCTCTATCCTCCCGCCCTTTTGCATCCAGACCAGGTAACTGTTCAATTCCCGCCCTAGACCTAGTGGGTGAGGATATCGTCGAGGAACATCTAGGCAGGAGTTTGGGTCTTCCCTGGTCGCATGTTGTTGCCTTTCGGCTCCATCGCCCACCCTAGGCCTGATAGTGTCATTGGGGGACCTCCAGGTGAAGGGAAGCCGCGACTATGGTTGAATGTACGTGTCTTCCATGAGAGTAATTTACTCTTGGCTTATCAGCGATATCGAGTCCTGCTTATCGTCATGAACTGTTGCTTGGCATTAGGTAATTCAATATGACCGCAATGTTTCTGTGGGTTTGGTGTAATCCAAGATGGTTAACCCAGGATGGCTGCCTCCCGATGGATCTGGAAATCTGAAAAAAAAATCCATAGGCATACGTAAAACGAAATAAAACGTCTTATTCATAATGATGTATTTTATATTTAAAGAAAACTCCCGACACAACGTGTGGAATCAGTTTCGCTCGGAGGTGAATCCGTGATGCCTGGATCCAGTTGTGTTCCTTGCGATGTCGTGGAGAGAGAATGGAATTTGAATGCCAAAATATAGATATTCGCTTTTAATCGTGTGACTATGATTCTAATTTCTCTATCCCCTTGTACGTGCAACAAAATGTGCTGAAACTTGTTTCTGCAGAGATTTATCTCGATTAACATCAAATAGAAATATAAGCATTCATAAGAAAAGTTTGTAGAATCTATATAAAAATAAAAGGATGGTGGGTAGGGAAAACCACATGAATCTAATTTTATTATTATACAGGGTGAACCACCTGAAACCTGCACCGCAAATATTTCGGAAATGGAAAGTGCTATTGATGTGCCGTGTTCACAGCATTGATTGGTAATCAGGGGCTTGTACATTTAGCGAATAAACAGCTTTAATAATACTGACAAAGTGTATTGTTTGAGCAAACATACACTTTTTTAAATGGAACAATGCCTAGTTACACCAACAGAATAAAGGTAGGGTAAGTTAGAATGTCAATGGTCTTTTTTGCAGGATTCTAGTGCAAGTGGTTTACGAGAAATCGTATTTTGAAAAGTTTCCACCCCGACAATTGTTTGTCCCATTCAACCTGCTTAGTTGCTAGGTACGATGTTATGCTTGTTTGCATTGTGTTTTCTGTTCATTGATTGCATTGCGACTTTCTGGTCAGTTAGTTCGTGACAGTTCAAGCAGTAAGTCGTGAGTGGAAGATGGGGTTTACTAATGCAGAAAAAGCCGACATGTTCATGGTGTATGGAGAGTGTAGGATGAATGCAGCTCGTTCCTCTAGGGTTATGCGGAAACGTATCCCAATAGACGTCAACCATCTCGGCAATTATTTATCAACCACTTCAACCAATTACGTGAAAGTGGTGCTGTAACGCCTAGAAAACGTGACAGAAACAAACAAGTGACTGTAGAAGAGGCAGAAATTAATGTTTTGGCTGCCGTTGCAGTAGATCCGCAAATTAGTTCCCGCACAATCGCACGTGGAAGTGGCATAAGTCAGGCAAGTGTACTGCGCATTCTCCATCGACATAGGTTCCATCCCTATCACATCTCTCTCCATCAAGAGCTGCATGCAAACGATTTTGAGAATCGTGTTAACTTTTGTACATGGGCATTAAGACATGATACTCCAGATTCATCATGTATCTTGTTTAGTGATGAGGCAACATTTACTAATCATGGCCAGGTAAACCGCAGAAACATGCACTATTGGTCTGTTGACAATCCCCGTTGGCTTCGTCAGGTGGAACGTCAGCGTCCATGGAGTTTAAACGTGTGGTGTGGGATAGTGAACCATCAGCTCATAGGCCCTTTGTTCATAGAAGGAACAATGAACTCGCACAAGTATCGCAGCCTCCTGACAGACCATCTACCACAGATGCTAGAAGACGTTCCTTTGCAGACTAGGAGGAACTTGTAGTACCAATATGATGACTGTCCAGCCCATAGTGCACGAAGTACTACAGGTTGTCTTAACGGATTGTTTCCAAATCGTTGGATTGGACGAAGAGGACCTGTACCTCGGCCGGCCCGTTCACCGGATATGACCCCTTTAGACTTTATTCTGTGGAGAAGACTGAAAGACAGTGTCTACAAGAATGTACCAACTACACCAGACCATATGAAACGACGTATTACTGCTATCTGCTCTGAAATTTCCGCTGAAATGCTAGAACGTGTGCGCAGTCTTTCCATAGCAGACTGAAAGCGCGCATTGAAGCTGCCGGTGGTCATTTTGAACACAAACGTTGAAGGGCTATGTTCTCTTCACTTGTAAGAATCCACAGAAGTATTGTAATTCCCTTTTGTTTTTCTTTAATTTGTGCTACCACAGGTTGTACAAGTATCGGTGCGTAAAACTTTCAAAATAAGATTTCTCGTAAACCACTTGCACTAGAATCTTGCGACAAACGCCACTGAAATTCTAATTTACCCTACCTTTATTCTGTTGCTGTAACTAGGCATTGTCCATTTAAAAATTGTATGTTTGCTAGAAAAAATACACTTTCTGTTTATAGGCTAAATGTACGAGCCGCTGACTACCAATCAATGCTGTGAAAACTGCACATCAATAGCACTTTCCATTTCCGAAATATTTGCAGTGCAAATTTTAGGTGATTCACCCTGTCTAGCCGGGATAGAAAAGCTGCAAATTTCTTCTCTCTGGCATGGATGACTTGACTAGAGATAAAATACACGGGATCTTACCTTCAACTTAAAAACTATATTTGGTTTTTTTAACGTTTATTTAAAGTGAAAAGATTGGGACACAACTAAAGGGACATTGACAAGTAAATGGTACGTTTCAAGTTAAAAACCTATTTTATTTGAACGTGTTTAAGGGAAAGAACAGAGATACCGACACAAAAGCTGTAGTTTTATTTTCTCTGTGGACTCACCAATACAACAAATTGGAATGTTTTGTTGATATTTTCTAGAATTGCAATATGTTACTTCACAGGTGGAAACAGAAGCATTGGGAATTTAAAAACATCTTGGCCGTTTATTTGAAATTTCTTCTCAAAGAAACCTTTCCAGATATGCTTCTCTCTCTCTCTCTCTCTCTCTCTCTCTCGCTCTAACTTAAAAGGCTATTGTTCAAAGTATTTTAATTGTAGAATAGATATACCTACATAAACGAAGACGATTCTTCTTATCTGACTATGGTTTACTAATGCAAAAGTAGGTCTTTTATCGGGGTTTTCTTTCAATGCGAAAACAAAAAATAAATACCACCTCACGTAGATATCCTTTATGTAAAAATGCTATATCATCTCTGAAAAATAAATGGTTTATTTTGAAGAGAAGCATATAACGTCATTACAAAAAGCTATTATTTTGGACAATGGTAAAACAATCATATTATGAATTATGCCAGATTTTAATCAGTCTTCTTTGCACGAGCCATACATATTTGACAAGTAAAAAAGATAGCCTGACCTGGATATGAATTAAGGACTTTTTTTAAAAAAAAATTATTTGTGTTCAGTTAAACAGTTAAGCGGAACAAATAATTGTGATCCCCCAAAATATACGGTTTTTGTATAATGTAATATAATTATTTAAACGGTTCTTAATATGGAACACCGTTTAAACGTCCATCGGGCCATAGAACTTTCAGGATCAATAAATAATTCCTTATGATACGTTTCTCTGTACGTGCGGTATTAGTGATAACGTTTGTTGCGTGTGTTGGGTGTTAAATGCATAAAATCTAGAAATTGTGGGTCAACGCGAATATGAGACAGCGATCTAAAACCCTTCGTGGTGGATGAGAAAGGTTTTTGAGTTTCCTTGTGAATGTTTCTAACATGAAAAAGTGGAGTGTTTGGACACACTTAAGTTTATGTACCTCGAAGCTTGAGCTCAAAATTAAATTGAGTTTTATTTATGGACGCTCTTTAACTGCTATGGTCCTTTGCGTCGCATTCTATATTGGGCATGAAAGACCGGTAATTTTGCTCAGATGCCTCTTTATCAGGCTTGAGGTTCTTTTATGTGCCGTAAATCTGCGACACGGACCACCGGCTTTACCCCCCTTCCGAAGGAAGGCATGCTAAGGATTTTTACGCCCTAAAAAAAGCCATCGCCCTCCGCCGGGTTTGAACCCGCGACTTAAGGAGCTAGAGACTAGCATGGTAACCACTACACCACGGAGGACGACAAGATCGAGCTCTTCAGGGATGTATAGCAGCATTGGGCGTTGCCTCGTAGATTACATCTGCAGCACTGTTTTGAAAGCTGGGATAATTTTAACTGATAGTAACCTCCAGTATTGTATAAGTCTTGTATTAACTTGAACTAAAGCATAACCAGAAGTTCGGTCTATAAGAAAGCTTTTGTTTCAATAAATAAAATACAGTTTACTTTACATGTAGAAAAATATTGAGGTATATGAACTAAGGATAATGAGCAGTGCACCAATAAAATGCTATACTGTAATTAGTTTGCTACATCTTCAACCCCCCAGGGGCTCACTTTATGTGAGTACGGGTTTGGCGTACCCGGGGTCTCTGAACCTCTCATCGTCATCATCATCCCACTACCCTCGTCCGGTCGAGGTGGGTTCGTCCTCGTGACCGGGGGACTCAATGTAGGCTCTCGTGCGTTCTGTGCAATTCATTCCATGTCACACCCTGCCATCGTTTCTTTCTTCTCTAGTCTCTTTACGAACATTTCGCACCACGTCCATTCACACATCTCTTTTCCTTCCTCGCCGCCTTACCTTGCGTGCGAAGCGCCCACACACGTTTTGCTTTCTTTACGCATTCTTTTCTTTTACTCCACCGTGGACATCGCCTGACGGATACCCGCGTACTGGGTGTGCGGCTGGGTGAGTGGGCAATCGAGTCATCCCCTCGATGTTCGTATCCGCTGTTCAACTGCAGTCCCGCGGGGGCGGGGCATTGCATGAGCTGCTGACTTCCCACGGCTATTGGGTCTGTTTATACTTTGGGAGGTGTGACCCTGGGGTGAGAGTCACCCAAGCCGGGTAACGCCCGGGATGTTAGAGCCCGAGGTCGGAGACGGTTGCAATGGTGGAGGATTTCTTTCGCTATGGAGCCCTCTTTCTCCATTATTTCGAACAAGAGTCGAAAAGTTTTGGTAACAGAAGTAGCACCACCGACATATGGTTGCTACGTAGTCATTACGCCAACAAAGGAAGGTCAAACTTTCGAGAAGGTGAACCATTTTAATATCCAGAAGGGAATTGACTCAATTGCTGGTCCGGTTCATTCCTGCACTCGTCTTCCTAATGGTTCCTTATTAGTACAAAGGAAGTCCGATCAGCAAAGTAAGATCTTGTTGCGCGCTACACTTCTCCATGGTTATCCCATCCGTGTTGAGAAGCATTCCTGTCGAGGCGTCGTTACCACCCATAGCCTCAATGGTATGTCGGACAATGAACTGGTCGACTATCTTTCAGATCAAAAGGTGTCAGCAGTTCATCGAGTGCAGGCTAAACGCGACGGAGTATTGGTACCAACTCGTATCCTGTTTCTAACATTCGATGGTGTCGATCTGCCCACGAATATCTCAGCAGGGTACGAACGTATTGCGGTGAGGCCCTATATTCCTAGACCTCTGCGTTGTTTTAAATGCCAACGTTTTGGGCATACGCAAGTCTCTTGTAAGAGTGCCGTTTCTATCTGTGCCTCTTGTAGTCAGCCCTCACACGATGGTACTTGTTCTTCAGCCCCGTTTGCGTTAATTGTAAAGGGTCCCATTCTGCGTCATATGCCGACTGTCCGCGGTACTTGTACGAGAAAGCGATCCAGGAGATCCGAGTAAAGGAAAAGCTCTCCTTCGCAGAAGCACGGAGGCGTTACAATACTCGCCAACCTTCGCCCCTGCGATCGGGCAGCTTCAGCTCTGTTGTTGCCTCGCCAGCACTCCGAAGGGGTGCCGAAACACAGACCTGGACCATGAGTGTCTTGACCGCAACTACCATCCGGCCGTCCATCTCTGGCGCGGTTATTAGACCATCTAAAGCTGGCCCAAAGGTACTGAAGTCACAAGGCACTGATAAGAAATCCAAGCAAAAACTTCGTAAGCAAGATTTTCTAAAAGACCCTCCGCGTGCGTGCAGTAAGAAAAGTTCACCTTCTCCTCCTCCTCGGAGGTCACGGACCCAGGACGCTCCTGGGACAAGCCGTGCTCAGCGGCACCCGTCACCCATTGCCAACCGGAACAGATTCTTGGCGCTAGAATTGGTTTCTGGCACTCAGCGCGTGGGCCCTCCCTTCGAGGAGGCTATGGAGTCTGACCAACTCCATACCAAAAGCCCGAGCCCAAAGGTTAAGCAGAAAGTTATTTTGAGCCGCCCTTCTATGTAGAAAGTTTATCCCTTTTCGTAATGGCTTAACTGGCCTGGAATTTACGTGGTGTACGATCGCATAGGGCGGAACTGCAACTTTTATTGCATTCCCATTCATCTATGGTCGTCTGTTTACAAGAGAGCAAGCTTCGCCCTCACGATCCTTTTGATCTCCGAGGGTATACTCCGGTTCGCAACAATCTTGCACCGGATGAGGGTACTCCTCATGGAGGAGTCATGTTATTAGTGCGTAACGACGTTCATTTTCAAACACTCACACTTTGTCCGACTTGCAAGCTGTTGCCCTTGGCCTTCAATTACCCGGCGTTTTCGTTTCTATTTGCTCCGTCTTGTGCAAGGGGCTTGTGCAAGGGGAACGCTTCTTTCCGACATTTTTTCTCAGTTCAACCCCTTCATCCTCAATATAGGTGAGCCTACTCTTTTCTGATTCTTTTGGTACATTCTCTCACTTGGACCTTGCCGTTTGCTTACTCCAGCTTGTTAGTCGTTTGCAGTGGAACGTCGTCGCGGACACCTACTCCAGCGACCATTACCCCTGCATCGTGTCGCTTCTGTCTCGCCACGTCCAGCATTCCAGAGCACCTACCTGGCAATTCCTTAAAGCCGACTGGAGACTGTATTCCAGCCTCGTGTCTTTTGTGGACCAGCTCTTCACTGACGTTAACCAAATGGTGCAGTACCTTACATCTACGATCCTATCTGCCGCCGAACTCGCAATTCTCCGTTCGTCCTCCCACCCTCGGCGTATTCCTGTTCCGTGGTGGACAGAGGACTCTCGGGACGCCGTTCGTGCCCGTATAACTGCGCTTAGTGTGTTACGGCGACACCATAACCTGATAATTTGGTTACTTTTAAACACACGCGCGCCAGGGCTCGTCGCATTATTCAGGGTAGCAAGAAGGCGTCCTGGACTCGTTTTGTCGAGTCTTTTAATCGTTTCACACCTTCCTCTGTTGTTTGGGATAAATTTCGTCGCTTCTCCTTTAAAGTGTAGCATTATACTGTGTCTGGCCTTCAGGTTTCCAATGCCACCATAGTGCAACCGGCTACCTTTGCTATCACTCTGGGTGTTGCCTTTGAGGCGGTTTCCAGTTCTTTCCATTATTCCGCCGGCTTTCGCTCTCTCAAAGAACGGTTGGATTCCGTGACCTGTAGCTTTCGGTCTCCTAATCAGGAGTGTTATAATGAACTTTTCACAATGAGGGAGCTGGAGCACGCCCTCCTATTATCTAGGAACTCCGCTCCTGAGCCGGACGGCATTCATGTCCTGACGTTAAAGCACCTTTCAGCCGACAGTAAATCTTTCTCCTACACGTCTATAGCCGTATTTGGCAAGACGGCGTTTTTCCTTCAGTTTGGCGCGAAGCCACCATCGTCCCTAAACTTAAGCCCGGGAATGATCGCCAACTACCTTCCAGCTACCGCCCTATCTCCCTCACCAGTTGCATTTGCAAGGTGATGCAGCGGATGATCAACGGGTGGTTGACATGGTGGCTTGAGTCTCAGAAACCTCTAGCGAACACTTAGTGCGGATTTCGTCGCCATCGCTCTACTGTCGACCATCTGGTGTGTCTGTCGACGCATATTATGAATGGAATTCTGAGAAAGTGTCAAACAGTGACTGTGTTTTTTGAGATGGAGAAAGCTTATGGCACTTTTTGGAGGAGCGGCATATTACGTACACTCCACGCATGGAATTTACGCGGTCGTCTTCCCACATTTCTTCGGGAGTTTGACGGATCGCGTCTTTCGTGTACGTGTGAGCTCGGTTTTATCTAGTCGTTTTCTTCAAGAGAACGGTGTACTGCAGGGCTCTGTACTCAGTGTCACACTTTTTGCGATTGCTATCAACCCCATTGTTGATTGTATTCCACCTGGCATTTCATCGTCCCTTTTCGTTGACGATTTTGGCATTTATTGTAGTTCACGGCGGACCTGTATGCTCGAACGCCGTCTCCAGAGCTGTATCGACCATCTCTACGCCTGGAGTAACGCCAACGGCTTTAATTTCGCCGCCGAGAAATCCATCTGCATCAACTTCTGGCGCCGGAAGGCTTTCCCTCCACCCTCTCTCCATCTTGGGTCGGAGGCCCTTCCATTTGCAGACGAGGTGAAATGTTTGGGGTTGATCTTTGATCGAAAGCTGAGCTGGACTTCGCACATTTCATTTTTAAAAGCAAAGTGTGACCGTTTGCTTAATATTTTGCGTGCTTTAAGTGGTGCATCCTGTGGAGCTGATTGGACCGTCCTCCTGCGTCTTTACCGCTCTTTAGTCCGATACAAGCTTGATTACGGGTGCATTGTCTATTCATCGGCGCGTCCACCCGTGTTACTTCGCTTGAATGCCATTCACCATCATGGCATAAGAGTCGCTACAGGGGCCTTTCCAACTAGCCCAGCACCCAGCCTGTATGCTGAAACTGCAGAGCCTCCGCTGTCCGTCCGGCGTGAGATGCTTTTGTGTAGCTATGCCTGTCGATTCTCCAGCTTGCATGACCACCCGTCCGAGTTATTTTTCGAGGATTCGCTTGATCGCCAATATTTAGTTAACCCCTCTGCATTACTCCCTCCAGGGGTTCGATTTCGCGAGCTTCTTCGGCATTTGGACGTTACGCCAGCGCCGACCACTCCCAGGGGGGAAACGCGGTTTCCACCTTGGTTGCGCGCTGAGGCCCACTGTCACCTTGGGTTAACGTCGCTGCCGAAGAATGAGACCCCGTCCTCAGTTTTTAGATCCGCCTTTTTAGACCTTCGGGCGCAAATCGGGGAATGTCATTTTATATATAGTGATGTTGGAGTAGGGTGTGCCTTTATTTTCGGTCGACATAGTTTTTACATTTCGTTTACCGTGGCAATGCTCGATTTTTACCGCCGAACTTTTTAGTGTTTATCAGTGTCTTTTACACATCCAGCACATCCACTTACGGCACGGTGTTGTTTGTACGGACTCTCTGGGTGCCCTTCAGAGTAATAACGCGCTGTACCATTACCACCGTCTCATACATGGTCTCCACTCCCTGGGTGCTTCTGGCATCAGCATCTCCTTCGTGTGGATTCCAGGTCATGTAGGCACCTCAGGGAACGAATCTGCCGGCGCCGCTGCCAAATCGGCAATTTTCTCACGCAGATGTTTTACCTTTTACCTTCCACGGATTTTTCTGTTATTTTACGGCACCGTATCCTCTCGCTTTGGCGCGATGAGTGGACGGCCCTCCGGGGGAACAAGTTGCGGGAGGTTAAACCTCTCCCGCTGGTCTGGGGTACCTCTTCTCGTTCTTCACGTCGGGAAGAGGTAATTTTAGCTCGCCTACGTATCGGCCATTGCCTATTTAGCCGTAAGCACCTGCTCAGTAGTGACCCCACACCGCTTTGTGAGCAGTGTGATGCGCGCTTAACGGTGCGTCACATCTTAGCAGAGTGTCAGGTTTTAGCTGCATTGCGCGTTCGTGTGTCTCTGGCTCTTGGCATATCCAACGTTTTGGCATACGACGCGCGTGCTAGAATGTCTTTTGCGTTTTATCAGCGACAGCTGTTTTAGTAAGCGCATTTGATGCGCTGAGCGTCTTTTGGTTTTGTGATTTTATATTGTCAGTTTTAGTGGGGGGCTCTTCTCCCCTTGGGACATATGACGCTCTAGTCCCATGACTTCTACACTTCGTGACACGTAATTTAATCTTTTTTTGTTTGCCTTACCATTTCTTTAGTAAGGTGGTTTTTAGGCTCTGCTATGTTGGTTTTTATTCTTTTAGACTAAGCAGGTTTGTGTCCCGTATTTTAAGTTTTGGATTTTTAATTTTATACGTTGTAAGTGTCTGATGACCTTAGCTGTTTAGCGCCCTTAACCCCAATATCATCATCAAATACATCTTAAGGATTTTCGTCATGCCCTCCAAATTGATAACTAAGTCAAAATACATATCATAATGAAAACATGTACAAAACTTCATGCATGCAAGATACATAGTTACCAAGAAAAAAAAACAATAAAAACATACTTAGCTTTTGCGATTCTTCTCATTCGTGTCCCCCTCGAAACTGAAGAGCACCTTGCCCAGAAAATTTGCAGTAATAGTACCTATTAAAAAATTCTGCAGTGTTCGACCGCGTTAGACCTTGGCTTGATCCGGTAACCTTTATATAGAGGTTAAGTATGCCATTTTGAGTTTTTCATTTCTTTTCCGTTTTGGGGTTCGTGAAGCGAATTTCCTATAACTACTTAAAAAGTCTGTCAATACAACATATCCCTTATGTTACTTAAGATGTGGTGTCCTCAAAGGAAAACATACCATTAAAAAATGTTAAGTTTTAGTACCCCCTTGAAAGCTCTAATGTTTTGTTTAATGTGGTTGAGCCTATGTTCAGACATTACTGTCATCGCCTGTTAATCCTGATAAAGAGGCCTCTGAAAATAATTTCCGGTCTTTCACGCCCAATATAGAATGGGACGCTAAGAACTATAGTAGTTAAAGAGCGTCCATAAATAAAACTCAATTTATCATAATTTTTGATCTCGCCTTTCAGGAGCATAAGTTATTATTAACAAATATAATAGTGATTATTTTCCTTGGTGTGTAATGCAATTTAACCGCTTATGTCATATCGGATGGGTAAATGATGCTAAAATGAGCCCAAATCCATAAAGCTTAAAGTTACCCGACATTTATCGAGAACTAGGGAAAATCCCCAAAAAACCTATCCAGGTAACCCGCCCTATTCGAGTTTCGAACTCACAACCTCTTGAATGCGAAGCATATACGCTACCCCTACACCACAGAGTTGGCTTAATTATTGTGTGCTATTATTTGAAAGGAACAGATCACATCTGACGAACACGTTAGACATAATAACAAATGATTGTTGTGTTTCTGTTGGCAGGGAAGATGGAAATCTTTGGTATTAAGTTTGCTCCGCTGCGTGTACCGTGGGAACGTCGTATACAGACTCTCGCAGCTTGTGCCTGGTTTATCACTCTTGGATTAGGCCCTACCATCTGCTTATTGAGTACGATCTATCTTCTGATATGGACACAGTTTTGGTGGCTGATGCTTGCGTACATCACCTGGCTGTGGTATGATCGTGATATAGCAAATAAAGGCGGTAGAAGGTAAGATGTTTCCTACTTTAACTGTAGTACAGCAATCTGTAGAGTTTTCTTTAGGTGGTTTTAAGTTTATTTCAAGGGTTTCTTTAAATTTAAAAGTTTAAGTACTATATATAACACAGTTTTAGGAAACAATATACCAAAAATGTTTCAGTACAAAAAGCCCTTAGATTTGAAAAAATAAATAATTACAGCTTATGATTAGTTACATTGACGGTATTTTGTTTCTCCGCAGTTTTAGACACTATCTAACGGTAACTATGTGTTGAATTACCAATCCAAGGTTTCAAATAAATTGTAGTTTTTACGTACTACATACAGAGTGAGCCAAAAGACTCCGAACCGGCTGCGCGGTCTTTCTCCTGTCCTTGTCTGCGTCCTCGGCGCTCGTTACCGTCTGGCGCTATCATAGAAAGGCGCGGATGAAACCATACAACATTTTTAAAACTACTTTTAAAGGCTTTACTTACCAACTTTACGAAAGGAGATGCTGAAACTGGCCACCGTCGTTGTCCATACATATTAGGTACCTCTTTAGGAAACTATCCATCACTCGCCGTAGTGCACGTTGAGAAATTTCCTGGCGGATATTTTGTTTTAATTCTTCCAGGGTGTGTGGGTTTGTCTTGTACACTTTGTTTTAAGTTATCCCGGAGGGGTATTTTATGAACAATATTACCCGCTGCCCAGTGTTTTTCTCCTGGGCGTGTGGAAATATGATACATGATAACGCACTGCTGCTATAAACAAAGTCACGCTGTTGTGGTTTTGCTGTGCAGTGTGAAGTGTAGTTTTGAGTTGACGGTGATGTGATGTAGTTCAGTTATTACGAGTCATTTATGATTTTGTCCTCTACTTAGTCACAAAGTATATTATGGCTCAGTATATGTTTTCTACTGCACAGCGTGTATTTATTTATGATTCGTATGTGTTAACTCAGTCAACTCGCTAAGTGAAAGTACGATTTGCAGAAAGATTTCCAGGTGTAAAAGTTCCAGGCAGTACAACAATTCATGAACTTAACGGTAAATTTCAGGCCACAGGAAGTGTTCAGGCTAAGAAATCTAAAAAACGGCGTTCGGTTCTTACCGAAGAAACATTAGACACATCGGTCATCGTTTGAAAAATTCTCCCCAAAATTCCATGATGGATAGCTTCCTAAAGAGGTGCTAAAAATGTATGGACAACAACGGTGGCCAATTTCAGCATTTCCTTTCATAAAATTGGTTAGTAAAGCCTTTAAAAGTAGCTTTAAAATTTGTTCTATGGTTTCATCCGCGCCTTTCTATGATAGCAGCAGACGGCAACGAGCGCGAGGACGCGGACAGGAAAAGCAATGCTCAGGCGGTTCGGAGTCTTTTGGCTCACCCTGTACTTATGTGAATCGTCGTGAAAAATATGAAACTGTAACATAATGACCGTATAACATAAACGTTTACAAAAATAATTATGCTCGCCAAAGACGTATAAGACTTTTGAATGCATAACCTTTCAATAGGATAAAATATATAAGATGTAGAAAAAAAGGTAACAACTTTGGCAGTGGGTTCCTCACATAAAACCAAGCAACGAAGTCCGTATTAACATCTATCCAAAAATCCTTCGTTGTAAACGAAAGTTATACATCAGCTCAGAAAATCTCAGGTGTTCAAAATATCCCCAACACTTGCTTCTGTCGAGTAGCAATCCATGGCGGGACCGGTTTCGCGGCATGCGGCTGGCCGGCGAAGCTGGTTGCTCTGTAGGCGTTGCGGATGACAAGTCCGCAGCAAATACAGGATGGACCATTTAAGTTGAGACTGTATAATATATACAAAACTAAGCGTTGTAGAAAGAAATGTCTAACAAAAGTTGCTTGAAATTATGGGGGAAAGTAAATGTCATTGGTCGTTATATTTGGAAAATGTTAAGATAGCCATTTTAGGGTCAGTTTAATTTTTTAAAATCGGAACCTACAATTAGGGTCAAATTAAATTGACCCTAAAATGACTATCACAACGCCCTCCATAAGAAACACGACTGATGGCATTTACTTTCCCCCATATTATCAAGGAACTTTTATTCAAAACATTTCTTTCTATAACGCTTAGTTTTGGAGATATTGTACAGTCTCAACTTAAATGATCCATGTATAGTATGCTTTGTCGCATAAATTACTTACAACATACATAACATAAGCACTTGAAAAGAAAAGTAAAACTGCCTCCCTTTGTAATGAAAATATTTATGGCAGTAGTATACATAGAGGGATTCTGGGCCACTTTTGCGTTTATATGGAAAAGATAGGGAAAACAAGAGTAGATGCGACGGTTCAAGGAGAAAAATGCGTTTATATGGGGAAGATAGGGAAAACGTAGATAAATGATAGGCTAGACAGATGCTGAAGGAGGGAGAGAGATAGGGAGTACTAGGAGAGGTGCTAGTGTGGACTGTTTGAGGTGTGGAGTATGCGTTTATATGAGGAATATATGGGAAACGGGAAGAGATGATAGGCTAGACAGATACTGAAGGAGGGGAATGTAAGTTTATACAGGAGAGATAGAGAATACGGGGAGAGGTACTAGATTAGACAGGGCTTGAAGCGTAGAATTTGGCTTTTATATGGGAGAGCTAGCAAACCGAGGAGAGGTATTACGCCAGGAAGGTTTGAATGACAGAGTATGCGTTTATATGGAGAGACGAGGAACGAAGGTAGATGCTAGGTTGAGAGAGACTTCAAAGAGGAAAATGCGTTTATATGAGAGATAGGGACTACGATGAGAGAGATCTGAGGTACAGCAGGGGCTGAAGGAGTGGGGACGCGCTTTATATGATAGAGGTAGGGAATACGAGGAGAGGTAGTAGGTTCGACAGAGGTTGAGGACTAGGGTATACGTTTATGTAGAGGAAGATATGGAAAACATGCAGAGATCCTATGCTAGGAGAGAGTTGAAGGAGGAGCAATGCGTTTTATATGCGAGAGGAGGAAAATACGAGGAGAGGTGCTAGCCTAGACAGAGGTCGAGGAGTAGAGTATGTGTTTATATGGGAAAAGATGGAAAACGGGGAGAGATGCAAGAATAGACAGAGACTGAAGGAGGGGGAATGTAGGTTTATACAGATGAGCTAGGAAACCTAGGAGAGATGCTAGGCTAGACCGATGCTGACGGAGAGGGGGATGCGCTTTATACGGAAGAGATAGGGGAAACGTGAAGAGATGTTAGGATAGACAGAGTTAAAGGAGGAAGAGATTTAGACCGCGAAGACACCACCAATTAATGTTTACAAATGTTTTGACACACTTTGACGGTATTTTCTCGGCACTGGGGTGAAATCCCCCGGTGCTAGGTCGTAGTCTGACAAAGCGCTGGATGGTTTTACCATTAGCCTCAACTTTAAACTTTCCCAACACCTTCTTCTTTAGAGCTGAATAGCATATATGACTTGTAAGATAATCAGATGTATCTGGGTGCTCGAGAAAACATAGCGTGTCCTGGTACACCTTTTCAGTTCTCACTCGATGAATGAATGAATCAGTGGCCATATACATAAGCTTCAGGGTTTCAGCTCCATAATACGGTAACAACACATCATAGTGATAGTTGTACATTAATGTCTTGGAGATGTCCAACACACTCATTCCAATGTATATAGGTTTGTTGAACAAAATCTGTCGGAATGCCATATGCACAACAGCTAGGTTGGTAGCATATATTGTTCGATCGATAAACGTAGGCTTGGCAATTAACTTCTCGTTTGTCACCAACCGTATATTCACACGATTACGCAGGATCTCCATAGCTTTACCGAACATAGCATAGTTGAACAGTTTGTAGAGATCCTTCTCAAAATCATTTACAGCCTGTTGTTAAATTCCACATAAGGTTTTAACCACTGACAATTGTTGCACACGATGGATTTTTCTAACCGTAGTCCATGATTAAGAGCTTGCTTTAAAGCCATGTAATGTACTACATACTTCTTTCGTGGTCCAAAATGAGGTATCAGTTTCATTGTAGTCGAGTCCTTAGGTTTCATGCACTCAGGCAGGAAAGGTAGGTTGTTCTGTAGATCGTAAAGTTCTGCAGTATTCTCGATATCAACTTCTAACATATATCCACGAGTATCATTTTGTTGTAGTCTTTCTAAATCGATTTTTTCAGCTGACATCCACTCAAATCCACCATAAGAGAGGGCGCGACACATGGCCCAGCCATATTGGTTTTTGGCGTCCTCATATGTAATAAATTGGGTTGGCCTCGGCGGATAATGCTTCTCCATGTAGGATTGTTTGCTACGGCATAACGGTGGAAAACTTGGCATAAACCTCTTATGCCGGATTCTACCATGAGTAATTGGTCATAATCCTGTAACAATTCCAGCTGAATTCCTGTATACAGCAACATGGCGTCCCATATAAATCCTGGAGAGATGAAATAATGTGCAGGGTGGACTTTGTGTGTTTTGAGGGTTTGATCTCTAAATGTCTCAAAGACATCAGCTAGAAGAAGTACATCAGAGATAAAGTAGAGCTCGCTCTACTCGCCAAGGTTTCTTACATTAAACAGCTCCCATACATTTCTATCATGACCGTAGTCAGCATCACTAACTTCTTCATTTAATCTATTGTAGAAGGAGTCCTTAGGAGGCAGGCATGTTTCGTTAAAACATCCCATGAAGTGACGTAAGCATAGGAAAATACCCCTTTCCGAGTCGTCAACTTCATCTTGTCTTCTCCGAAGTGTTTCAGGGTACGATGTTGATTTTTCCACCTACTTATCCAAACTTGTACTGAGAACCCGAAAGCTATCCACAACCCGAAGCTTTATATCTCCTACATACTTGGAGAATGATATATAGCTTTCTTCAGAGCTAGGAATTACGTCTACCCGCTCACTTGTGCATCCCAGGACCTTAACACTGAAGTGTGAGTCAGACCCACTGAGGTTGTGCATGAAGACTAGAATATATTTAGGTGTTTTGCAGGCTAAATAACATTCATTATGTAGACTTCAACGATATTCACCACTGATGTGATCATGGTCGCGTACCTTATAGTTCTCTTCCCTAAAAGGTTTTCCACACAAGTAGCATACTATAGAGGAGTTGAAATCCATCTGCTGTTGATCTGTGCGTTTCAGAGGCATGGCAGATTTGTATATATTATTAATTTCTTTTGCAAGGAACGACAGGTATACCATAAACCTCTGAGCAGCATCATCACCACGATATATATAGGGATGCTTAGGAAGACCAGTTTCCAGATGTTCAACGTCGGATGACGGTTAACGTAAACGCAGAAACTCATGGGTACATGCTGCTGATAAGGGGTTGTATGTGAAGTTTCAGGATTGGGTGTACATGTATGACATGGGGCGAGAATGCTTTCAAAGTCTGCGTAGATGGCTTAAGGTAGTTTCAACATCCTTTCAAAATTTTTAAACTTTACAATTGATTTCTCCTTTATAGGCGTAACTACCCTTGGAACACCGTGCTGATTACAGATGGCGGCATGTTCTTGTAGTTTTTTTCCAGCCCACTTCGACCGCACTGATAATCAAAATGTGTAAAATAACGCTTACTGGTATAAACAGGTCCATTATGCATAGTATTCTGACGTCGAATAAGTTTTTCAAAGTTCTTTATGTAAACGTAGGGATGTCTCCCACTATTGTCACTCAACAGTAGGAGGTCACGGTGTTCTGATAGTTCAGTCTCAGCGACCTTTATTGGATACACTTCTTGCTTCTCATCCAGTCCGAAGACGTTGATAGATATCCTGTTAAGCTTCTCAAATTTAGGTATTTGAGAAAGTGGCGTAGGGTAGGAAATGCCGCAGAAGTCATATCTATTTTGAAGTTACTTTATTTGTTCACGCGTTAGGGCTTGACGCTGACGAATTTGGCTAATACAGAATACATATAGTATAGCTCATTAGTTAAATTCTGGATGTTAATGCAGGTTTTTCTTGCTTCAACAGATGGAGGCAGGGGTATGTAGTTACTTCCTCGTAACGGACTGTACTTGTTAATACGAAGGCGAATTCCTTCTACAGCAAGCAGAGCCTAGTTGCTACACTAAAGTTGTGATTCCTCCATTTCAGTAACCAACTTCATTTTCGTTTCCAACATTTGAGTCCAGGTCCGTTTCTAGGAAAACAGCTTGATTCCTGGTTTAACTGTTTTTTCGCAGGTTTCTCCGATAGTGTTAACAGATCTACAGTCAGCTAGCAGATTAATTTTCACACTCTTGTGAATACCAACCTCGTTATATACAGCCAGGATTATCCGCTGTTTTGGCTCATGCAGGTACATATTCAGGTCCTTAGTTGATATCACAACGTATAAAATATGATTTCAAGCGTCCATCGAATGAAGTTTGATATTCGTTCATGCCACAGTCATCCATTGTAGATAATAGCTCTTGCTTAGTAGGTTCTAAACTACGTTTTTTCTCAGGCCTGTTTATTTCACACGCATCTTCGTGTCGCCGACCCTTATAACTGTCTTTGAAGGTTACATTAGAATATTAACACTTGAAGAGCTTTTTACAACGTAGCTCATGCCTACTTTTATCATAACCGCGGAAGAATTTCTTGCAGTATTTACCACAAAAATATCCTGATACACTCGGAATGATCTCCTTATATGAGGACTTATTCAGCTTTCTTCTTAGTATAATAACGTATTAACCTTTCTTCAAGGAAATGTACGCCTCTTCACCTTGATAACGCTTTAGAGAGCCGATTATTTTCTGCGAGGACAACGAAGTTGTCACCTCGGAGATAATTAACAGAATGAATTCCAATGCTCGAGATCACTCTATTTATAGAGGAGGCACGAACCTTTTTGGATCAATTATATAACGTATTAATCCTTCTTCAAGGAAATGTACACCTCTTTACCTTGATAACACCTTAGAAGGCCGATTATTTTCTGAGAGTACAACGATGATCTCGCCTCAGAGTAAATAGCAGAATGAAGTCCAATGCCCGAGATCTCCCTGTTTATAGAGGAGTCGTGAACAATTTTTAGATCAATTATATCCTGAATTTTAATACTAAAAACGGTGATTAAGCGCCTAAGCTCTTATATTTCAATTCGTGTTACACTGATGTTCGGGTGTATCCGTAGGTCTTCAGGCATGTACATGTATTTGGAGGCGCGCAGAGATGTTCAAGTGCGATTGTACGTATTCGTACGTCTTCGTGTAGCTTCGGGTGCTTAGGAGAAGTGAATGCGTGTATCTGTCTTCGTATAGTTTCGGGTGCTTAGTGTGTGAGCAAAGCATTGCGAGGATGCATGTATTGTTCGGTGATGTTCGGTGGTCTCCGTACAGGTTCGGATGCTTAGAGTATGTGTAAGGTATTGTGAAGATGTATTGTTCGGGTATAGTCGTATATATTCGGGTGCCTAGCTCGTAAAGGTTGAACGATTTGTCAACCGAGCAAGGGACAAGTATCCTTTGAGCATGCACTCACCATGCGCAACGAAACGTAGAAGCAAAAAGATGCGAATGAAATGAAAGATGGAAATGAAACAGAATGAAAGTAAATCGTGATAGCATACACCACTCCGGTATTCGCCTGCAGACAGCGAAAACCATGAAAAATCCGTGGTCAGAGTAAGCGACCAACGGGAATTGAACTAAGGAGACCTTCAGATTGTACACGTGAAAGATGTAAATGAAATAAAATGAAAGGAAATCTTGGTAGCATACGCCACTCAGGCATTCGCCTGCAGACCAGGGTAAACCACGAAAAATCTCAGGTCAGCGTGAGCGGTCAACGTTAATCGAAACAGGGGTCCTAGAAGCGTACGTGGAAAACGCAAATGAAATAGAATGAAAGGGAATAGTGGTAGCATACACCATTCCGATATTCGCCTGCAGTCAACGAAAACCACGAAAATTCCGAGGTCGGAGTAAGAGGCCGACGGTAATCGAAACAGGGGTCCTAGAAGCATACATGAAAGATGCAAATTATGTAGAATGAAAGGAAATCACGCTAGCATACACCACTGAGGCATTCGCCTGCAGACCAGGGAAAACCACGAAACATCCGAAAAAATTGAAATTGAGTTTTATTTATGGACGCTCTTTAACTACTATGGTTCTTAGCGTCCCATTCTATATTGGGCGTGAAACACCTGTAATTTTGCTCAGAGGCCTCTTTATCAGGCTTGAGGTTCTTTTACGTGCCGTAAATCTACGACACGGGACCACCGGCTTTACTTCCCTTCCGAAGGAAGCCGTGCTAACGATTTTTACACCCGAAAAAATCCATCGCCCTCCGCCGGGTTTGAACCCGCGACCTTGGGAACTAGAGGCTAGCACGGTACCACTAGTCCACGGAGGACGACTGAAACATCCGAGGTGGGAGTGGCCGACGGTAATCGAAACAGCGGTTCTAGAAGCATACGTGAAAGATGCAAATTATAGAATGAAAGGAAATCAAGCTAGCATGCACCATTCAGATATTCACCTGCAGACCAGGGAAAACCACGAAAAATCCGAGATCAGAGTGAGCGACCGACCGACGGTAATCGAAACAGGGGATCTAGAAGCATACTTGAAAGATGCAAATTATATAGAATGAAAGGAAATCGCGCCAGCATACACCACTCAGGCATTCGCCTGCGGACCAGCGAAAACTGCGAGAAACCTAAGGTCAGAGTGACCGCCCTACGGAAATCGAACCAGGGACCTCCGAATGCAAACCACAGACATCGCCTGAACCAGGCCGTAAAAACAGGTTTATCGCATACCACTCAGGACAATAGGCTACCATGCCAGATGACGTCAACCTGGAGATAGACTATCCGGGAACAGCCCGACATGTTGAAACGCGCAGAGAAGTATTCTCACACGATCATTCAGACAGATGTTTCCATGCAATACCTACCATACCCACCACCGCAACCCATTACACACCAAAGTTAACATAATTTATATTATAATACTTTAGAAATAGCACAGAAGATTTTCTTCCCTTATTTAATTAAATTCATGTACATACATTATTTTGTGTTTTCAATCCTTTTTCAAAACTTTCTTTACATCTCGACCTCATTCACCCGAAAGAATCAGTACACAATGACATTTTTATACGCTTAATGTCCATTTATCACAGAAAACCACGCTTAAAATAATTTGTGCAGATATACAAATCTGCCATGCCTCTGAAACTTACAGATCAACAACAGATGGATTTCAACTCCTCTACAGTATGCTACTTGTGTGGAAAAACGTTTAGTGAAGAGAACTATAAGGTACGCGACCATGATCACATCAGTGGTGAATATCGTTGAAGTCTACATAATGAATGTTATTTAGCATGCAAAACACCTAAATATATTCCAGTCTTCATGCACAACCTCAGTGGGTCTGACTCACACTTCAGTGTTAAGGACCTGGGATGTACAAGTGAGCGGGTAGAAGTAATTCCTAGCTCTGAAGAAAGCTATATATCATTCTCCAAGTATGTAGGAGATATAAAGCTTCGGGTTGTGGATAGCTTTCGGGACAAGTTTGGATAAGTAGGTGGAAAAATCAACATCGTACCCTGAAACACTTCGGAGAAGACAAGATGAAGTTGACGACTCGGAAAGGGGTATTTTCCTATGCTTACGTCACTTCATGGGATGTTTTTAACGAAACATGCCTGCCTCCTAAGGACTCCTTCTACAATAGATTAAATGAAGAAGTTAGTGATGCTGACTACGGTCATGCTAGAAATGTATGGGAGCTGTTTAATGTAAGAAACCTTGGCGAGTAGAGCGAGCTCTACTTTATCTCTGATGTACTTCTTCTAGCTGATGTCTTTGAGACATTTAGAGATCAAACCCTCAAAACACACAAAGTCCACCCTGCACATTATTTCATCTCTCCAGGATTTATATGGGACGCCATGTTACTGTATACAGGAATTCAGCTGGAATTGTTGCAGGATTATGAACAATTACTCATGGCAGAATCCGGCATAAGAGGTTTATGCCAAGTTTCCCACCGTTATGCCGAGCAAACAACGCTTACATGGAGAAGTATTATCCGTCGAGACCAACCCAATTTAATACATATGAGGACGCCAAAACAGTATGTTTGGGCAATGTGTCATGCCCTCCCTTATGCTGGATTTGAGTGGGTGTCAGCTGAAAAAATCGATTTAGAAAGACTACAACAAGATGATACTCGTGGATATATATTAGAAGTTGACATCAAGTATCCTGCAGAACTTCACGATCTACACAACGACCTGCCTTTGCTGCCTGATTGCATGAAACCTAAAGACTCAACTACAAAGAAACTGATACCTCATTTTGGATCACGAAAGAAGTATGTAGTACATAACATGGTTTTGAAGCAAGCCCTTAATCATGGACTACGGTTAGCAAAAATCCATCGTGTGCAACAATTCTAAGTGGTTAAAACCTTATGTGGAATTTAACAACAGGCTGTAAATGATTTTGAGAAGGATCTCTACAAACTGTTCAACAATGCTATGTTCGGTAAAACTATGGAGATCCTGCGTAATCGTGTGAATATACGGTTGGTGACAAACGAGAAGTTAATTGCCAAGCCTACGTTTATCGATCAAACAATATATGCTACCAACCTAGCTGTTGTGCATATGGCATCCCGACAGATTGTGTTCAACAAGCCAATATACATTAGAATGAGTGTGTTGGACATCTCAAAGACATTAATGTACCACTATCACTATGATGTGTTGTTACCATATTATGGAGCTGAAAACCTGAAGCTTATGTATATGGCCACTGATTCATTCATTCATTCATCGAGTGAGAATTGAAGATGTGTACCAGGACAAGCTACGTTTTCTCGAGCACCTAGATACATCTGATTATCCTACAAGTCATATATGCTATTCAGCTCTAAAGAAGAAGGTGTTGGGAAAATTTAAAGATGAGGCTAATGGTAAAACCATCCAGCGCTTTGTCGGACTACGACCTAAGATGTATGCACTAGATATCCACGGCTTAATGATAAAAAGATTAAAGGCATAAAACGTAGTGCTATTAAGCAGTACGTCACGTTCGAAAGTTATACTGACCTTCTTAAAACCAGAGAAATCATAACGCCCATGAATCTGATCTTGTCTCGGGAGCATGCTCTTGCCACAGTGCAAGTGAATAAAATTACATTGACTCCCTACGATGATAAAAGAGTTATTGCTGAGGATGGAATAACTACATATGCGTATGGATTTTACCGTGTTACAAACAGTGCTTAAAAGAATGTAAGTCGAAGGTGAAGAGTTTCTCGAGAGTGTGCAATCTTAAGAAAATGAAGTTTATTCGTGTGCTGTGTATGCAGCTAGCAGACGCTTGATGAAGAAAGAATAATAATAAAAAGATGGAAGGGGAGGTGTTAACCCTGCCATTAGGAACAATCCTAGTGCTAGTCTCAAGCCTAGATAAAGGGGAGAGGCACCTACAACGAATTAAAATAAAGGTATTTTGACGTAAAACCTTCAATTAATGCTCTCAAATAATAAACCCTGAATAAAAAATTGCAATTTCAGTAAAAGAATTTCGAGGTTATCTCTGGTTACGTGGCGGTGTTACGTCTTGTTACGTTTATGGTTACGTCATATTGCAGGGTGCTACCTCATGTTACGTGGTTATGATACGTGGTTACATGGTTACTACGTGTTTCGTTGTTACATTTACCGGTTACATGTCACGTGGTGTTACGTGGTTACATGTTTGTTACGTAGTGTGTCGTCTTGTTACGTGAATATGTTACGCTGTGTTGCGTCTTGTCACGTGGTTATGTTACGTCTTGACACGTGGTTACGTGTTTATGTTACGTAGTGTGACGTCTTGTCATGCGGTTATGTTACGTTGTGTTACGTCTTGTCGTGTGGTTCCGTGCTTGTTACGCTGTGTTACGCCTTGTCACGTGGTTACGTGCTAATGTTACGTAGTGTGACGTCATGTCATGCGGATATGTTACTTTGTGTTACATCTTGTTACGTGGGTACGTTTGTTGGTTACGTTACGTCTTGTTACGTGGTTATGTTAGATGATAGGATTGAATAGACAATGAGAAGTCAAGGTAGGGATAGGTTAGGTTGTTCGGTGTGGGTTTAGATTAGAATACTTCTATATACCTTAACTGTAAACCAGTATGCAGTTTATCCCTCTCCGTCTCGCACACTAACTGTTTAACATATAAAAGCTTGTAAGGTTTAGAAAAAAGTATTTTAAAAGTGTTGTAACGTTGGATGAGAAATGTTTATAATCTAATTACTCTCTATATTAGCGTGAATACCTGTGACGCTACATGAATTACCTGTTAAAATTACTTAAATACCCTACATTCTACAGAATTTTATGCAAATTACATTAAATAGCTCTGGTACGAATCGCTGCTCTGAATTACCATGAACACTGGTGATACTAACCGGTTTACCCTACATATACACTTATTTACATTAATCAATCAAGATACATGCGTGGGGATACTTCGATCGAGGGTTTGCGTCCAGCCCTTTAGATGCCCGATGCCAGGACGTTAGCAGTATAAATCTTGAAGTGAATGAGTCTAAATGATGTTAGACGATGTTACGCACGGAGGTACATCACCTGACACAGATACTTTAGAACATTAGCGCCGGGAGATTTCACCCCAGTGTCGAGAAAATACCGTCAAAGGGTGTCAAAACATTTGTAAACATTAATTGGTGGTGTCTTTGCGGTCTAAATCTATTCCTCCTTTAACTCTGTCTATCCTAACATCTCTCCACGTTTCCCCTATCTCTTCCGTATAAAGCGCATTCCCCTCTCCGTCAGCATCGGTCTAGCCTAGCACCTCTCATAGGTTTCCTAGCTCATCTGTATAAACCTACATTCCCCCTCCTTCAGCCTCTGTCTATTCTTGCATCTCTCCCCGTTTTCCATCTTTTCCCATATAAACACATACTCTACTCCTCGACCTCTGTCTAGGCTAGCACCTCTCCTCGTATTTTCCTCCTCTCGCATATAAAACGCATTGCTCCTCCTTCAACTCTCTCCTAGCATAGGATCTGTGCATGTTTTCCATATCTTCCTCTACATAAACGTATACCCTACACCTCAACCTCTGTCGAACCTACTACTTCTCCTCGTATTCCCTACCTCTATCATATAAAGCGCGTTCCCACTCCTTCAGCCCCTGCTGTACCTCAGATCTCTCCTCGTAGTCCCTATCTCTCATATAAACGCATTTTCCTCTTTGAAGTCTCTCTCAACCTAGCATCTACCTTCGTTCCTCGTCTCTCCATATAAACGCATACTCTGTCTTTCAAACCTTCCTGGCCTAATACCTCTCCTCGGTTTGCTAGCTCTCCCATATAAAAGCCAAATTCTACCCTTCAAGCCCTGTCTAGTCTAGTACCTCTCCTCGTATTCCCCATCTCTCTCGAATAAAGCGTATCCCTCCCTCCTTCTGCATCTGTCTAGCCTATCATTTGTCTACATTTTCCCTATCTTCCCCATATAAACGGATTTTCCTCCTTGAGCCGTCGTATGTACCCTCGTTTTCCCTATCTTTCCCATATAAACGCAAAAGTGACCAAGAATTCCTCTATAAATGCCACTTATGGCAACTGTTTAGGAAATTGCCCATTACACTCTGCAGTTCCCTCTGAGAAAGGGCAGCAGTTTGTTGACAAATGCTATTTTTAAGCTCATCCAAATTGCGTGGCGGCTGTTTTGTAAACTTTCTCTTTTAATGCCGCCTCGTTCTCTGGTTTAACCCCCTGTGATTTTGATCCCTACAATGTATTATTACGAGGATCATTTTTATGAAAGTTAAACGTATTGTGACATTTTTCTATGTTTTATGCTTAATATTTTCTAATGTCAAGTCGAAACAGTACATTTAGCCTTTTTTAACCTCTTTAAGAACTACGGTAACGTTTTAGACGGCTTGGATACGTATTCAATAACAGATGCTAATGGATACAGGATTACCTAAATATAATTATCTTTTCCCGTGCCAAATTAAGAAACCATAGTGTAAGGCAAAAACTTCTGATAATTCTATGCTAAGAAATTAACGTTTCTCGTTATCACTACTATCATGGCCATCTTCATGTAACAAAATAAAGCCTTACTGATTTGTTTGCTCTTTTCTTCATGTTATTCTTACACCATAATTAGACGTGCCTTGGACCTTTTTAAGCATTGTACTTGTTTCATTGTACCATTATCGCTGTGGCGTTCTATGTGCATTTAAAAAAAGTCTGCTAGTCTAATCGAAAATGCTTTTAAGCCGGATTTTTGACGTAATGCTTCGTTGCGAATCAGAATCATTATTGCGAATCATTATTAGTGTCTGAAAAGTAATCAAGTAACAAATCTTAGTTTTTCAACCTGCCTAAGTATTAGATTTGTTACAACTTAGCGAACTTTAATAATAGTCGCACTATGCTAGTTAACAATATGTTTTTGATCCACGAATTGAGGCAACCAAAAACAGTCGTTAGTTCTGGAAAATGATGCTACGTTTAATGCAGCCACACATGGCAGATTATCCGATTGTGGTTTTTAAAACCTCCATCCGTCATTTTGAGAAAAAAAAGTGAGAAAGCTTTAACCAACAATACACATCCGCCATTAACGCAAGCATATGGCACGATTCCATCTAGTACTAGACAGTGACGTCACAACTTCGTCGCCTAGGTCGACAGAGTTTCCAATAGCCTTGCGGAATGGCTTTTTACCCAGAGAAGTGTTGTGTTCCACCCAAAAATTCGATTTAAAGATTTCTCCGGAAATGCCTGTTCTGAGGTCCCCTTAATTAGCAAATCTAGAACAGCAAAGCTCAGAAAGGAAAAGTGGAATAAATACCAAACTCGAAGTTCAACGTTTTCACAAGGATGTGACATAAATGTTTTCAAGAAAATCCCCATCCCAAACTACATTTTGCATGGAAAATTTTGCTAGTTTTATTGTTTTCGAAACTGGCTCTGATTATTTTGATTAAATACCTTATTTTATATATTTCCATGAATAACGAAATCTATACCTTGAATTTTGTACACTTAGCGTGTGAAGCCCTCTTCATTCTGAATGAACTTTGTATAGTTTTCTCATACAGGAAAACCATAAGTTTGTAAGTTAGAAAAAAGTACTGCGTGAAAAGCGTAGGTCTCATTAAAACACACAATTTAGGTCAAAAACTTTTTGACTGTAGTACTAACCACTTCCGACACACTCGTTCCTTTTCTTAAATTTTCCAGTACTTTACACGCTTAAATCTAAATAAACGTTCTTTGTTTGTGATGTCATGCAAAAAATATAGAATTTCAAATCCAGTATACAGGGCGACCAAACTTTTTCGCAACGTCGCGCTTGCGATGTTGGATTGATGACTACATTCTTTATCGGAGGGTTTAACTCGCTGTACTCAGCCCACTTACTAGTAGTTCTGATGATATAACCTAAAGCACATAGGTACTTAGTCTATGCAGTTCTGAGGGAACAAATTAGAGCGCCTCGGAGAATGAGAAGTCGAGGTGAGCAGAACCGCCATTCCAAACATCGTGATAAGCTCGCTAAATCTTCCTGATACACATTCACGAAGTCACCTAGAGCTGTTGTTTTCGACTCCTTTAATATATTTATCGTACAATAAACGTATAATAATAAATAGTAATACCCTTAACGGAAATGACAGACGAAACAAAGGACAGAAAGGAAAGGTGAAGTAAGAGTATGTGGGAGCCACGGATCTACGTGTCCGCCACTGAACTCCTAACATTCTCTAGCTCGTTTAAATGTGATGTCATAAACGCCCTACAACATTTATGTGAATTTGGTCACTTCTTGCAGTATGTATTGGTTTAACTGCTTCATGTTCTTGGGACGAGTCGCCCGTACTCTTATCTTGTATATAACCCAGAGGTAAAAAGCCGGGAGAGCCAAATCTGCGGATCTTGGAAGCAATACCGGATTGCCGCTTAGCTTGTATGAAAAGTGATCTTTAAAAGGATTATTTGTTGCCCTTTACAATATAAATCAGCAGCATTTTATTAGTTCTAAGTGTAGCCACCTGCCATGGCAATACCTTTCAAGAAGACCAACAGTGTCACTGGTTGTTTGAGCAGGTTACCATCATTTTGGAAGAACCCAAAAGAACTCCCTTTAGTCCAACAGTTCAAATAACGGTGTCAAAATTTCCTGTTGCTATCTTGCGGCATTTAGCCTTCCATCAAAGAAAATTGGCCCCATTACTCTAGTTCTGAACATTGCAGCCCAGGCACAATTTTCGGGATACAAAGCGCTTCTTCCACGTGTTCATTGAGTGGTTCCAGAACCCATACTCTACAATTCTGAGTGTTTATGGGGCCTGCCAGTTGAAACCAAAATTCGTCCGACGTACATAGCATGTCTTGGTGCAAAACTTGACACGAGCTGGCAGGTCCATTTCTTGCAATTGGCGATGGCGTGTTATTTCATACGCATACAACTTCATAACGTTTTTCACTGCTCTGTCATGAAGCGTGCAACAGACTAGTCATTTGGCTCACTGTCGTAACGATGTTCCTTGCCGCTCGATCATCATTTTCATCATTCTGTTTGTTAACATTTTGAAGTTTGTAGCCGGCGCGTTACCCTGTTCTTACGCGTAGCTGAACCAGTCCCCCGAAGAGAGCGACGCACCTATCGTTAAAAAAAAGGCAATACGAAAAACGTATGGATTTGGTACCACAAATGACAATTTCAAACTAATCTGACCTGCGAATCTTTTTGTAAGTTTTCGATGGAAATTCGCCGCAATTGTGGTAAAACTAGGAGAAAATCGTTCAGGCGCAGGGCAACATCGTAATGAAGAGCCCTTGGATTATTCTCCCAGTTAGAAAATAACTTTCCACCATGAAAACTCGGTGCGCTGTGGTGAGATCCATGCCGCTGATGCGGACTTGACTGCAACCATGCGCTCTAGGAGTATGTGCATTTGTTTTCGAAATATATCGTCGTAGTTTCTGAGGCGACAGACAGATATTGCAATGTACCTCAATAGCAAAGATGGCCACTCTGTCCCCATACCTAGCTGACGGGGCAATCGCTAGATAGAGCGGTTAGACCATACTTTTGAAAGGGTGCTTTCACGCTGGAAGGTAACGTGAGCTAACAGCAGTTACGTCATCAATTAAAATTGGCGAAGTTCTGAAAAAATTTGATCACACAGCGTAACCATCCGATTTTTAAAGTTGAATTATCGCTTCGGTTACCTCTATCCTCCTCCTCTTATGCCTGCGACGAAGTGTGTAGAGAAACCATTTCTGCAAACATTGATCTCCATTAATATGAAGGAAATGGAAGAAAAAGCTTTTGTAATACTAGCTTATAGGCGATATGTACAAATCCGTAAATACTATTGGGTAAAGAAAGTCGTATGAATTTAACAAATCAGCTTTTTTCACTGAGAGTGTCTTAGCTTTTCTGTTTAAATGCATCAATTAGTGTGTCGACGGAAATAGACCTAAGATACATCCGCTTAGTAAACCGGTAGAATTAAACATTAACAAGGGGTAGCCGATTCATTTGATCTAGATGTAAAACGTTCGCATTTTCGGTACTTATCCGGGTGTTTAAAAATGCAGTGTTTTGAAATGCATTTTAAGTGGATATCGTAGCAGCAGTATTATCTACCTTCTAATTTTAGTTTATAACTAGCCTCTCTTATATCTCATCTGTGATGCACCAGATTATAGAAAATTAAGGTGTGCGGTCATTTATCTGTTGCAGAAATACGCTAACATTGCTTTCTATTGACGATATCATATAATCTATTAAACAAGTGGTGATGTAATTGTGTTGAGAAAATAGCTTTCGTTTCGAAGATAATTACAACACTGATTGCTCACTTTTACCAATCTTGTTAATACCTTAAAGGAGTGATTATGTATAAAGTAAACAGCAACAAAACACTTGAAAAATAAATATACACCAACGCAAATAAATAAACAAACAAACTTAAAATACAATAACTAATAGTGTGACTCGCAGCTTTCTGTACTGTAGTGCTTATACTATTTTATTCTTCGTGGCTTAACGAGTTACATCTTATTTACATTTTTGTTATTGTTTTATGTTTCTTAGTTGCATGAAAAACATCGAGCAAGAAATAAATAAAGTATGTGAAGCTGGTGCCGCTCCAGTTTAAGGATAGAGAACATGTAAACAATCCCAAAAGGTCCGTGGAAAACTGCCCTCAGCGCTAATTTTCCACCGCGTTCTTTGCTTGTGGTCTAAATATTGTAACGTATCCATACAAAAGTAGTACCAGGTGGCCCGAACAAGCCGTCCTTTGCAGTTTGTTTCCCGAATACATAGGTGCAAAAGAGGTTGCCACAGTTCAAAGTGGCAGTGCAGGTACAAAACGAAAGAAACTGAGGCAGCGTTGATGTCTGCATCTGTTTACGTGTTAGTTTCGTACTGATAAGCGTCGCGTGGTTGCCTGCATGCAGTTCCAGCCTGGTTATTCAGACTAAAAGGTAGCGTTCACAAATAACGAACTCACAGATATGGCTACGATGTGTGCGGAGACGCACCAAAATGCAGCTGAGGCTCAAGTCTGTGTTCTGGACATTTTCAGACACGGCATTTATCTTCTGCGCAAGTTTGTTTTGGGGGGGAGGACCTATAGAAATAATATTAAGAAATGGTGGAACATTCCAGTTAGAACGTAGACCTGAAAGGCCCTTACATCAATTCGCCCACCATTGCGGAAATGTTTTTTTTACATGCTTATTATGAATAATGCACTAATAGAAAATAATTTAATTCTGAACTACGTTTAAGGGTACATAAGTGTAAAAAAATAGAATTTTGTTTAATCTTGTTAACTCTGCGGCACTAGTTGATGCCATGTAGTTGCACTGAATGTAGATTAACTATCATGGAACAAAATGACTTAACACGTGTGTTCAGGTTTGCGTCAAGCGGCAATCCTGAATTCTTGTTAATGAGCGAATTACTTACTAAATAACCGATTAGCCCCCCCACACACACACCCACACATCAGTACTCTCATATTCTAACACCTGACTCTGCGCATACCGTGAAGTGTTTTTGTGTAAGTAGTAATAGTCCCGGATGAGCCAATTGGATTAACGATAATCCTGCCGTTAGGGGCGCTAGTGTCGCTAGTGTCGCCGCTGATTAAGAGCGACGGCGGTAAGTTTGAAAAGCGCCATGAGTGGAAGGATTATCGTTATCGCAATTGGCTAATCCGGGACGAGATAAAAGAATTGAGGATTAGGGAAAGATGAACGAAAAACAGGAAATGACGTGGAGGGTTTTAATTGGTAAAAATAAGACGAAATGTGATTGGTTCGTTAATTCGGGTGGAAGATGAAGGAAGGAAGATAAGAGTATGGAGGACAGGTGATGGAGAGGAGCGGAGCGGCGAGGTGTTGTCTGTGCGGAGGTCGGGACTGAAAGAGGGAAAAGATGGCGAACGAGGGATAAAAAGTATAACAGAAAGTGACGTGTGAAGTTGTGATTGGTGGGAATAAGAAGTGATGTTATTGGTGGAAAGGAACAAATGAAAGTTGTTGATTGGTAAGAATAAGAGAGATTATGATTGGTGGAAAGAAAAAGGTGTGGGAGTGGGGTATGTTGGAGGTGATGGGAAAGGTAAGTTTTCCCACCAACAAGATTTGCAAAAGCCTCTCCAGAACTCATCAGCAATTTTTGAACGTTGGATGGTAGTTTTCTTTAGTGGATAGAGAGATGGGGCGATGTGAGACGCGGTGGCGAAAATGGGAACTAAACAAGATGGCGGAGACAAGAGGTCTAAGGACGAGGAAATTTCGAGGTTAGTGGTCAACATGGCGGACGCAAGAGGTGGGGCAAGGAGACGCGGTGGTGAGAATGGGAACTAAAAGAAGATGGCGGAAGCAAGAGCTTAGAAGAGCAGATTTTGAGGTTAAAATAGTGGGAACTAAAAATGGCGGAGGGTCGGCGACAAGGAGATGCGGTGGCTAACGTGAGAACTAAACAAGATGGCGGACGCAAGAGGAGGGTAAGGAGATTTGAGGTTACAGTACCAAAACACCAAAGGATATATTCCTACGCCAAGCAGGCCCGAAAAATAATTATGCGTGTGGTACTTACCTCTTACTGGTGTTGATGCGTCACCAAATCGCAGCAGCTTCACGCGACGCGAAAAAATAAAAGCAAACTGTTTTTGAAAATGCTTAACCAGCTTTAAGATCAACCAACATCACTACGCACTGATATACCTAGGTTTTTTAAAGCGGTACAGACGCCCTTTGCACAGACGTAATTTAACTATACCAAAAACCTGGTACTGGACCATCGTAATGGTCGCTAGCGTACGTAGGAGCAGGGTTCTCATTGCCGGTCGAAAGCGGTCAAAAAAGTGTACGACGCAGGTGTTCACAGTAGCTACTGTCGAAGTCAACCGTCGAGGTGTGAATGAACGAAATCTGTTCTTGCCGGCAATCTAGCTCGGAGATGTGAGGAGCGGTGGCAAAAATGGGAACTAAACAAGATGGCGGAGACAAGAAGTCAAGAACGAGGGGATTTGAGGTTAGTGGTCAACATGGCAGACGCAAGAGTGGTAATCAGCAGTCGATGTGCGTCACGATATGGCCGCCGCGATTAAAGAGCTGCAAACTGCGCGATAACTTGAAAAATATTGCCCGGCGTGACGCATTGCGCGGCGCACGTTTGCCGTAAACCGTTACAGTTGCCATACTTATATTATCCGTCTTTTTTTTTTAAAAAACAATCTTTGCCATCTTAGTTCAAAAATTCACCGCTAATTCCTTCTCGTCATTTTTCATCCAATCACCATCGGTTTTATTTTCGCCTATCACATCACGTTATTTCAATTTGTCCTATCAGAGATCGTCTTATTTTCACCAATCACAACGTTCCACGTCACTACTTGTTCTACTTTTTAACCCTCGGTCGTACATGTTTTGCGTCCTTCAATTTCCATACCTCGCACACGCAACACCACAGCGCGATAACATGTCCACATGCTAGCTGGTGTACCGGTACGATCGCCTCCTGGGCCTGCTCAACGCCGAGGAAGTGGTAGTGCAGACCTGCGTACCCGTGACGAACCAGGTCATGTACGTGGTGTTGAGGTAACTCCGAGGAGAGTCCAATTTTTGTACGTTGGATGGTAGTTTTCTTGAGTGGATAGAGAGATGGGGCGATATGAGACGCGGTGGCGAAAATGGGAACTAAACAAGATGGCGGAGACAAGAGGTCTAAGGATGAGGAAATTTCCAGGTTAGTGGTCAACATGGCGGACGCAAGAGGTGGGGGCAAGGAGACGCGGTGGTGAGAATGGGAACTAAAAGAAGATGGCGGAAGCAAGAGCTTAGAAGAGCAGATTTTGAGGTTAAAATAGTGGGAACTAAAAATGGCTGAGAGTCGGCGACAAGGAGATGCGGTGGCCAACGTGAGAACTAAACAAGATGGCGGACGCAAGAGGAGGGTAAGGAAATTTGAGGTTAAGATTTTTAGGTTAAAACAGGACGTAAGCATGGGAACGAAATCCAAGATGGCGAAGGCAAGGGTGGGACGAGGAGATGTGAGGCGCGGTGGTAAAAATGGGAACTAAACAAGATGACGAAGACAAAAAGTCTAAGGACGAGGAGATTTTGAGGTTAGTGGTCAACATGGCGGGCGCAAGAGGTGGGGGGCAAGGAGATTTGAGGTTAAGATTTTTAGGTTAAAACAGGACGTAAGAAGGGGAACTAAATCCAAGATGGCGGAGGCAAGGGTGGGACGAGGAGAAGTGAGGCGCGGTGGTAAAAATGGGAACTAAACAAGATGGCGGAGGCAGGAAGTCCAGGCTAAAAATATGAGGTAAACGTGGAGAACTTAAACCAAGATGACGGAGGCGTAGTGGTGAAAATGGGAACTAAACAAGATGGCGGAGGCAAGAAGTCGAGGGACGAAGAGATTTGAGGTTAGGGTCAACATGCGAAAGATGCCGAACGCAACAGATGGTGACGAGGAGATTTGATGTTGTGAAAACTAAACAAGATGGCGGACGCGCGTGGTCAAGAAGATTTCACAAAAGAAAAAATAAATATCATGCCTTGAACGAGAATGGAAGCTTTCAAGTAACTAACACGAAAGTTGAAAACACAAAAGAACACAGAAATATAATGCTTGTGTAAAAAGGAAGGCAGGAAGTGACGTGGCATGTTATGATTGGAGAAAATAAGACGATTTGTGATTGGTGAAAATAAAACGATCATTTCATCGAATTTTTATTTTCTTTTGCACTGCACACTTTTGTGTTAAAATATATATACATTTTCAATTTTGTCATTGTGTGGATTTTGTTTGTTAAATTTTTTATACGCTACTATTATAGTGTGTGTGTGCCTATTTAATGTTTTAAAACCCCGAAAAATAGAAAGAGTTTGTGAGCGAATGTATGTCGCGACGTCAACTATAAAACGATGACGCGCTCCGACTATCTGCAAAAATCGAAGGCCGTAGCCTTGTGTGCGAGCATCGGTCAAGGCCACGACAGCTGTACGATAGATGACGTCAGACGCTGTGACGGTGTTTGGCGATCATACGGGGAAGCACGTGCTGTACGCGTCGGATAAGAAATACAAAACGTGCAATTTGTGCCTTATCAAGCGGTATGATCAAAAAGTGTTTTTACCGTCTGGCATAATGCACACCAACTTGCCTGGAATTTCAATCACGTCGGGCTTGTTTTATTAATAATATTCAAATTGTTCACAAACATTTACATTACAAGCGTCTATCTAGTTGCCCTAGATGTGACGGTTATGACCCTAAACGCGTATCCAGTGCTTTTTTATTACTATTATTTCCATTTTATGGGCTTTGTAAACAATATACTTGCATTTCAATGTATTCAATTTGTATTTTTAATACACAATTTAAATACATAAATATTTTAAACTAATTCTTTCGTGCGTATTTCTTCCATTTTCAATTTTATTGTCATTGTGTGCAATTTGTTTGTTAAATTTTTATACGCTACACGCTACTATTAAATGTGTGTGTGTGTGTGTGTGAGTGTGTGTGTGTGAGAGAGTGTGTGTGTGCCTATTTAATTTTTATTTTCTTTTGCACTGCACACCTTTGTGTTAAAATATATATACATTTTCAATTTTGTCATTGTGTGGATTTTGTTTGTTAAATTTTTTATACGCTACTATTATAGTGTGTGTGCCTATTTAATTTTTTAAAACCCTGAAAAATAGAAAGAGTTTGTGAGCGAATGTATGTGTGTGTGAATGTGTGTGTGTATGTGTGCGAGTATGTGCTTAGTATCCGTGCGCCGACATTATAGAAAAACTTCATCATTTGCCTACCGGACAGGCACAACCACGAAAAACCTGAAAAAAGCTCTAAGAGTATTCTAACGCCTACCGATCTGGAAAAACCATGAAAACAAGATAGAAAGAGCTTGAGAAAACGCTGTAGCAAACGCCTACGGACCAGAGAAAAATGTCGAAAAAAGTAGAAAGAGCTTTAGCAAGCGCCTACAGACTAGGAAAGCCACGAAAAAAAAGAGGTTTGTGAGCGAATGTGCATGGGTTTGTGTGCACCCAGCATTTACCCACAAACAAGGGAAAGCCACGAAATAGGAGAAAGAACTTAAACAATAGCCTACCGACAAGGGAAAAGCACGAAAAAAACGGAAAGAGGTACGAAAACCGCTCCAGCAATGGCCTACCGACTAGGGAAAAACTATGAAAACGGAAAAATAGCATGCATACGCATACGGAGCAGATAAAATCCCGAAAAATAGAAAGCGTTTGTGAGCGAATGTATGTCTGTGAATGTGTGTGTGTGCGAGTATGTGCTTAGTATCCGTGCGCCGACAAGGGAAAACGACGTCATTATAGAAAAACTTCATCATTTGCCTACCGGACAGGGACAACCACGAAAAAAACCCTGAAAAAACCACGAAAATTAGAAAGGGCTTCGTCAACCACTACAGCAAACGCCTACCAACCAGGGAAAACGTATGAAAAAGCAGAAAGAGCTTGCATTCGTCTACAAACGAGGGAAAACCCCCAAAATAGAAAGACCTTTGTGAGCGAATGTATGAGAGCGTGCGTGTGTGTGTGCGCGCACACAAAAACTGAGCTACATCCCGCCGACAGGGGAAAACCACGAAATACGAGAAAGAACCTAAACAATTGCCTACCGACCAGGGAAAACCACGAAAAAACTGGGAAAACCACCAAAAATAGAAAGAACTTCGGCAAACGCTTCAGCAAACGCCTACGGACCAGGGAAAAACTATGAAAAAAGCAGACATAGCTTGCATTCGTCTACCAACCAGAGAAAACCCCGAAAAACTAGTTATTTTTTTTTAAAAAAAAAGACGGATAATATAAGTATGGCAACTGTAACGGTTTACGCCAAACGCGCGCGCGGCGCAATGCGTCACGCTGGGCAATATTTTTCAAGTTATCGCGCAGTTTGCAGCTCTTTAATCGCGGCGGCCATATCGTGACGCACATCGACTGCTGATTACCACTCTTGCGTCTGCCATGTTGACCACTAACCTCAAATCCCCTCGTTCTTGACTTCTTGTCTCCGCCATCTTGTTTAGTTCCCATTTTTGCCACCGCTCCTCACATCTCCGAGCTAGATTGCCGGCAAGAACAGATTTCGTTCATTCACACCTCGACGGTTGACTTCGACAGTAGCTACTGTGAACACCTGCGTCGTACACTTTTTTGACCGCTTTCGACCGGCAATGAGAACCCTGCTCCTACGTACGCTAGCGACCATTACGATGGTCCAGTACCAGGTTTTTGGTATAGTTAAATTACGTCTGTGCAAAGGGCGTCTGTACCGCTTTAAAAAACCTAGGTATATCAGTGCGTAGTGATGTTGGTTGATCTTAAAGCTGGTTAAGCATTTTCAAAAACAGTTTGCTTTTATTTTTCGCGTCGCGTGAAGCTGCTGCGCTTTTGGTGACGCATCAACACCAGTAACAGGTAAGTACCACACGCATAATTATTTTTCGGGCCTGCTTGGCGTAGGAATATATCCTTTGGTATTTTGGTACTGTAACCTCAAATCTCCTTACCCTCCTCTTGCGTCCGCCATCTTGTTTAGTTCTCACGTTGACCACCGCATCTCCTTGTCGCCGACCCTCCGCCATTTTTAGTTCCCACTATTTTAACCTCAAAATCTGCTCTTCTAAGCTCTTGCTTCCGCCATCTTCTTTTAGTTCCCATTCTCACCACCGCGTCTCCTTGCCCCCACCTCTTGCGTCCGCCATGTTGACCACTAACCTCGAAATTTCCTCGTCCTTAGACCTCTTGTCTCCGCCATCTTGTTTAGTTCCCATTTTCGCCACCGCGTCTCATATCGCCCCATCTCTCTATCCACTAAAGAAAACTACCATCCAACGTTCAAAAATTGCTGATGAGTTCTGGAGAGGCTTTTGCAAATCTTGTTGGTAGGAAAACTTACCTTTCCCATCACCTCCAACATACCCCACTCCCACACCTTTTTCTTTCCACCAATCATAATCTCTCTTATTCTTACCAATCAACAACCTTCATTTGTTCCTTTCCACCAATAACATCACTTCTTATTCCCACCAATCACAACTTCACACGTCACTTTCTGTTATACTTTTTATCCCTCGTTCGCCATCTTTTCCCTCTTTCAGTCCCGACCTCCGCAGACAACACTTCGCCGCTCCGCTCCTCTCCATCACGTGTCCTCCACACTCTTTTATCTTCCTTCCTTCATCTTCCACCCGAATTAACGAACCAATCACATTTCGTCTTATTTTTACCAATCAAACCCCTCCACGTCACTTCCTGTTTTTCGTTCATCTTTCCCTAATCCTCAATTCTTTTATCTCGTCCCGGATTAGCCAATTGCGATAACGATAATCCTTCCGCTCATGGCGCTTTTCAAACTTACCGCCGTCGCTCTTAATCAGCGGCGACACTAGCGCCCCTAGCGGCAGGATTATCGTTAATCCAATTGGCTCATCCGGGACTATTACTGCTTGTGTATAGATAACTTTCTGGAGCTCAGCCGGGAATCAAACCCGGAACACCTCTTATGTCGGGCAGTTGGCTACCGAATGAGCTCTGGGACCGGGTTGCGCAACTCCCATTATGAGTTAGAAGAAACTTATAGGACAATCTATATTCTGACAGTGAAACCACTTTGGGAGATAAAGGCTAAAAGACGTTCTAAAACGCTAAAACTATCTGCAAGCAGATAGAAAAAGCGACCTGCCAGACAGACGCCGCTAAAACGTGACACTGGAATAATACGTGATGGACCGTCAAAGATACGTCGCAGTGCATACAAACTGGTGCGGGGTCACTATTCAATAAATAACTGTGGCTAAAACACCAATGTCGAATTCTCAATTTTGTTAAAATTACCTCTTCGCGACGAGAGGGGCGTATAGAGGTAATCCAGGTGATAGGGATCGGCTTAAATTCACGCAGTGTGTTCCCCGGACCATGAACCACTCCTCTCCCCAACGCAAATAAATGGCGTGGCGTAAAAACACAATTAAATCGCGCAAAGGAACAAAAGAGCTAAAACACCTGAACCATAAAATAGCAGCCTTAGCAGCAGTATCAGCAGTCTCGTCCCCTGGCGGACCCATGTGTCCAGGAACCTACACAAACGATACGTTTCTGCCGGCACGGCCGAGAGTGTGAAGGCAATCCTGAATACGCTGCACGATAGAATGGTAAGTGTACAACAGCTGGAGACTCTGAAGTGCGCTCAGGGAATCCGAACGTATAAAACAATGCTGTATACCATTTTGCCGTACATAGAAAAGAGCCTGAAATATACTGAAAAGCTCGGCTGTAAAAATGGAACACTGCGTGAAGGATGAAATTTAAAAATGCGGGGATCAGCAACAAAGGCACATCCTAGACCCCGATCGTCCATCAATCCATCAGTATATATAAAACACCATCCCCTAGAGACTATTTGAGCGATAAAAAGGCAGAACGAAAGATGAAGCAGGGGTCGTGGACTTTGGCACAGACGTCAGCCCCAGAAAGAAAGTGAATTTTGGGTACAACCAAGGGGGAAAACTGATTTCACCCCGGGAAACCACACATTGAAATTCGACGGTCCAATCTCCGAAGCAGCTGTCGAAAGCGTATTCCTGGGAGAAGTGCTAGAGAGCGATACTCAGAGACGATATAGAGAATCGTCAAAAATGGTCCTGCTCAAGCATGCTGGAGATGCGTCATGCATAGCTGCAAAGAAGAACGTCACGTCGATAACACAACGGAGGTTCGGTAGCTTCAGCACAAAGACTGATGGCAGCGCTGGTGGCAAAAGCACATGTGGAAACCCAAAACCCTAGATGGTGAATGGTGTTTAGGCGACGTAGGATGAAGGGTCGCGCAGAACCGTATAGAATACACCCATAGTTTTGAGCGGACCAACAATCGATAAAGGCGTAAAAGAACGGTCTAATCAGCTCCTCAGGTCGTGCCGCTTAAAACTTGTAAAATTGAAAGCGAATGATGACGCCGAGCTTTTAAATATGCTATGTGGGATGACCAACAGAGTTACCGGTCAAAGAGTAAGCCCAGGAATTTCACTTGGTTTGCGAAAGGCAATGCTTAGGAGACGTTGGGGGAACACCTTTCGGAGTCAAAAATTGACAGACACGGTCTTTTCGGCAGAAACCTGCAACCCATGTGTAATACTCCAGGTGTACAGATTATCAAGGCGACGCTGGAGTAGTCGTTACATAGGGATGGTTCGCCGAGAATTAAGGTAAATAGCAAAATCGTCAACAAAAAGCGAGCCTGAAATTCCTGGGGGAACACGGTCCACGATAAAGTTAATAGCTACAGCAAACAGCGTGACGCTGAGCACAGATCCCTGAGGTACTCCATTCTCCTCAGTAAAAAGCTTGGATAAAACCCAACCCAACATCGTACCCAGGGTGTCTACGACATCGGTATGTGAGTACCTATTGTAAGACCGTGTATAGTAGTGAGGTTTTATTTACCGGCTACGTGCTTAAGTTTGTCCCAAATGATAGATGTGGGGGTGAATCTATTAAACCTTGCCACATATCGGGATCAAGAGCCTGTTTACTACTGCGAATAGTCCTTTGAGCCCTCGCACGCAGTTTATAAATTATCAAGTTTTCTGTAGTATGATGCCGCGTATAGATTCTCAGCGCACCTCTTCGTGCTCGAATTGCTTTCAGACAATCTTCGTTCCATTAAGAAACCGGTAGACCTCTACGGTGGGAACACGTATGTGGAATGGACCATTCGGCGGTGGACATTATCACTGAACCAGGTACGCTATCATGTGGTCAATATTTGGAAATTTGCAGCTAGAGAGGCAGGCAAGTAGTCGTTACATAGGGATGGTTCGCTGAGAATTAAGGTAAATAGCAAAATCGTCAACAAAAAGCGAGCCTGAAATTCCTGGGGGAACACGGTCCACAATAAAGTTAATAGCTACAGCAAACAGCGTGACGCTGAGCACAGATCCCTGAGGTACTCCATTCTCCTCAGTAAAAAGCTTGGATAAAACCCAACCCAACATCGTACCCAGGATGTCTACGACATCGGTATGTGAGTACCTATTGTAAGACCGTGTATAGTAGTGAGGTTTTATTTACCGGCTACGTGCTTAAGTTTGTCCCAAATGATAGATGTGGGGGTGAATCTATTAAACCTTGCCACATATCGGGATCAAGAGGCCTGTTTACTACTGCGAATAGTCCTTTGAGCCCTCGCACGCAGTTTATAAATTATCAAGTTCTCTGTAGTATGATGCCGCGTATAGATTCGCAGCGCACCTCTTCGTGCACGAATTGCTTTCCGACAATCTTCGTTCCACCAAGAAACCGGTAGACCTCTACGGTGGTAACACGTATGAGGTATGGAGCATTCGGCGGTGGACATTCACTGAACCAGGTACGCTATCATGTGGTCAATATTTGGAAATTTGCAGCTAGAGAGGCAGGCAAGACGTGAATAAAGTTGCCAGTCTGGCTTATTGAATTGAAGCTTAGAACTACAAGGGAAAGATAAAGAAGCCGTAACTTAAGTGTTGATGCACGGTAAAGGATGTTCCACACTAAACGACTAGCAAGCTGTGCAGAACAAAGGCATAAATCCAGATAGGAAAGGGTCCCAGATGCGTTAGAAGGAAATGGTTTTCCAGTTTTCGGGACGCAAAGATCAAGTTGAGGTCAGATGTAACGTCTCCCCTCGCGCATGTCCTTGGAGACTCCCGAAGAGGAGGATGAGAATTGAAATTCCCAACAATAAGTAAGGTGGAGGGAGTTGGGACACTAGATGAAGGAGATCAGCCAATGCGAGGGTAGAGAAAAGCGGAACATAAATATTGCAAATGGAAAACCGAAAGCCCGAAACAGAAGTATGCACAGCAATAGCTTGCAAGGGAATATTGGGCGGAGGAGGCTCGTAAAACACGTCGTCCGAATCAAGGTCATAACTCTGTCACGTGCAGGAGAACCCTCCTCCGGTGCTAGGTCGTAGTGCAACACTGAGAAACTGCGCAAAACAAATGCATCTTGAGGACGAAGTTTGGTTCCTGCAAGCAAACGATAAGTGGTGTATAACGGCGTAATAGAACCTCCAATTCAGACCGTAGTGCCCGCACACCACATATATTCCACTGGAGAGGAGAGGCATTAGGAAGGCGAGAAAGCAGAATGGGTTGAAAAACGCGCATGCCGGCAAGAAGACGCTTACGAAACACCTTTGGCTACAATGGTTCGGTTTAACTTAACCTTTTTCTTTGCGCGTAGGACTGCGGCTCGGTCTGGTACGACCGACAACCTGAAAGCTATGCGCATCACCATCGCTGCTACCAGTGTCAGAACATGTCGTCAGGGAGCGACTCCTGGGACGACGTGTGGGAGATTTGCGGTTGGTTCGGTAAGAAACGGTGCTAGAGGTAGAAGCTGCAATGGGCTGTATGGAAGAAGTAGCCTGTGGATGAGTGTTTAGAGAAAGGACGAAATCGGAAGTGGTGTCGGTTTGTATGCATATAGAAACACTAGAATGAGAGACAGGAGAGGTCTGCGCCACGGCATCCTGCTTCCGAACGCCGTCGCGGACGGCAGCAGAATAATTAAGGGAGATAGTCGAGTGCAGTTCGTGGTACCGCTTCCGGGCTTCTGAAATGTTAAACGCTCCTTGATCCGTAGTTCTTGGTTGCCCCTTTCCTCTAGAAACCGTGTGTACTCTTTGGAGTTGGACGGATGTGCACCACAGTTAACGATGTCTTGTGCACACATCGATCCGTCATGCGCGGCTCTTCCACAGCGGGGACAAACAGGCGAGCCGGAACAACCCTGCTGAGTGTACCCGAAATTCTGGCAACGGAAGCAGCACATTGGATTCGGTATGTAAGGTCGGGCAGGCACTCTCTCATAGCCGCAGAATATGTAGGTGTGTAATTCGGTCCGCTCAAACTTCAGAAAGACCGTGCGGAGAGGAAACGACTTGTCATCCGTTTTTCCAAGAGTCGATAAGAGGCAGTAACACCTTGATCAGACAGGCAATTCACAATTTCCTCATTGGAAAGGCCGTCTAAACTGGCGGCTGTTACCACACCTCGACTGCTGTTTATGTTCCTGTGTTTTTCCACCTTAATGGGGTAGGATCCCAGCAGAGTTGCGTTCAATAACTTCGCCGGTTGTTCGTCATGTGTCACTTTTTCATAGATACGGTCGACTTCTCTTTGTATATAAAACTGACTGACATCCTGCATTGTCTTGTCTTCGCAATTCAGCCGCATTACAAGAAAACGAGGTGTTGGGGTTAAGAGCAGAGGAGCCACCATGGCAAGAGCCCCCTTCCGGAGCTGTCGGTGTAAGCCTGCCATTCGGGCGATGTAAAGGACACCTAAATCATCCTGTCTGTGCTCCAGGCCTGATCTCAAAGAGTAGTTCACAGGAGTTACCCTCCAAGTGTTACTACTTACCAACATACGACATTTTCACCACAGGCAGGCCCAACTTTATGCCCCTACCACTGGAATAACCGCCAGCGGCCCCCACTTTAGGCCACGCTGCCTCAACAGAGTTAGCGTGTATTCAGGGGACTTGTGGTTGATTACATTGGGCCCCAGACAGCGGTAATACGTGGAGTCCCCGGTCAACCCAGCCACACACGGCCATCGAACTGCCCCAGGGGACCTGGCCCCTATGTGGCTACGTGGGTGTACAGACAATGGAACGGCTCCGCACCTAGTGTCGCATGAAAGGGGTAGTGAGGAGGGTGCACTCGACCTTTGCGCTGAAGCCCTGGGACAGCAATCGCGGAGGTAGAAAAGATCCCTGTTTGTGAGAGAGGTGTTAATAAACCTAAGGAGCCTAAAGCTAGTACAGAAAATAATTGTAGAAGAGGAAGAGTAAAATAGATAAAGCTAATGTGGCTAGTCCAGATGGAATGAGAGGATGACAATGGTGAGAACTGACTCGGGCACCCCGGGTACGCTAAACCTGTACTCGAATAAAGTGAGCCCCTGGGGGGGGGGTTTATTGGTGTGGTTAGCGCTTACAATATCGACATATGCCAGTGCATCCAGACGACAATTATGCAAGGAAATCCCAACAATCATATTTATGTTTGACATAAGAATTGATTCAATGCTAAAATAAATGTCGCTGATGCTGGACATCTTTGTCAAATGGAACAAGCAAAGAGAAAAACGAGAGAGAGAGAGAGAGGGGGGAGAGAGGGGGGAAACAAACAGCTATTAATTTGAACACAGCTGGAGATACCAGTATACAAATATTTAGTGTAGGTGATAGAAGCATCATTGAAGCCAAGTCAAGTATTTGAAGAAAAAGGCGTAATGAACACTTTAAAGTGCACGTCTAAAATCCAATCACAAAGGAATGTTTGTTACCCTAAGGGCGGCGTGCACCAACCTGAAGTAAGCTCTACTTTTGTAGTAAACTACTATTCAAGTCAACACTAGGCGACTTCCATTCAAGAGTAAACTGCTTCCGAGGAATTTTACTCTTTTCAGAAACTCCCAGATTAAATTACCGCAGAACTAAATGTCGGAGAGCATCGTCATGTAGTATGTTACTACGGAATTAAATAGAGCACAAATATAGGTTAGAATTTACCCTTGAGACCTTGTTGTAGTAACCAACCTGTCGATTGAACTAGAATACCGTATCGTATTTGGAGGAAGATATTTTTGACGTGTTCATGGATTACTTAGATTACATTGATCTCGATGAAGAAAACGGGCATTACTTAAGTTACAACGATTTCCTAGAAAAAAACAACGGGAATGCGATAGTGGTATGCGAGAACCATATGTTGCTTATACTGAGAGAGACAGAGAAAGTTCAATGAACACTTCGGTATTAGGAAAGAATCTTATACACGCCTTTTGAACCAGCTCGGAGAACATTTCACAAAACTCAGACACAAATTCAGCTCTATAACCCAAACTGCAATTATTGTTATGCGCCCTGTGAGTGTTTCGTACCGGAATATTTCAGAAACTTGAGCCGGCATTAAGATGAATTTAACTTGATATCTTACACTGTATTAAATTGAGATATTTAGAATAGACTTAACGCGATGTGACTTAAACGTTTGGCAATGTCTAACTTTTTCTTTCCGTTACGTCAAGTTTGATTTCACATGGTAATTAGAACCAATCGGCACTAGCTTGTAATAAAAGAACTATCAATCAAGTGTCATTTCCATTACGTTAAGTGCATGCCAATTATACCTTTAGTTTACCAGCATTTTCATGTTACGTTAAGTAAAGTTCATCGTAATCCTGGGATTACAGGCCATCTTATAAATAAACGTACACCACTCGTCTGCTTGCCGTGTATTTCATTGCGTTGTAAGAGCACTTTTGAGGTTAAGAGCAAGGTATCTACACATATAAATATACACGTGTGTTCAGAAAAAAAGGCTTCTTCACTTTTACAGATTTCGCACACATTGTGTGTGTGGAATTGACTGTACGCATGTTACTATTTTGTACCCATTCGTGAATATGGTGAACTTTTCCGAAATCAGAAGCGGTATTTCTCTATCAACACGCAAGTGATCTGCGATGTAAAATGAAGATTAGAAACATGCTTCTGGAATTTTAGGCTGCTCTTCAGTACGTTTCCCGTCACTCGAATTATTAAACTGCCAATCATGACTTTCCAGCAATTCTCTACCAGCATCTGTATAACACGCTTTGGCTTTGTTACATTACTTTGGTCTTCATCGAAAACGTTAATAAAAGTAACCTTCCGTGAATCAAGAACCTAAGCTTATATAAAAAGAAACCTACCCCTAACCTAACCTCCCGTAAATCAGAAACGTAAAAAAATAATAAACCTAAAATAAAAAGTAATTAGGAACGCACGCTGCAAGCGTTGGCGGTGTGTCATTGGCTTTGAAGACCAAAGTAATCCAGGGTACCGTGTGTTTTTACACTCATGTTGTTTAAATGGATTTTCTTTATTTCTACCAACAAACGTTTATCTCTTTCGCTGACGTTTCTCCCCTTTTCCTATCGCACATTACCTTATTCATGATCGTACCAAGTAAATCGTGGAAACAAAAAAATACCCCCGGGAGTAATGAGCTCTTACTTCCGTAGTCGTAACTAAAAGAGTAAACTGTAATTGAGCTCTCCAACGTTACTTCCGGAGTAAATTGCACCCGTAGTAACCTACTTCTGTAGTGGGAACTTCTTTAGTAAACGTTACTTCCAAAGCAATTTACTCCAAGATGGTGCACGCCGCCCTAAGAGGAGTAAGCAGTGGAATCGTATGCGGTGCACACAACATCGAATATGTTGCGTTGTGGGATACCACAATGTTGGGAAGGACGAATTAACTTCCCCCAGAAGAGGTCGAATTCCATTGGTCAGTACACGAGCCAAAAGTTTAGTCAGAATTGAGCAGCGTAATGGAAAAGTCATCAAAAGAGGAAGGTTGAGGTTTCTTCTAAATGAGAAGTATGACACCACGCTTTTGAGAAGCACGGAGATGTCTACGACGTAAAGTGGTATTGAAGACTGCAGTTAAGTCGTCACCCAACACATCCAAATTTTAGGGTAAAACTCCATGTGTAAACAATCACTGCCAGTATTTTGAAGATCTTTCCCTGAAGAATGCCGGTATAGACTCCGGGTTTGCTGATCGGTCGGTCACGGGACTGCAGCTCCTGGTCAGTAAGAGGTGGAGGTTTGCAGGAATAAAGGTGAGTGTGCGAGGGATTACCAGTTTTATCTGATGGAGAAGTCTTGCGAGGTGAGAGCGAAAGTTACGATTAACAGAAGGCTGTGTAGTGTGTATATACCCAGATTTATCCTGTGTATGGAGCGACGAAGATTGTAAGTGTCTATAAGATGATGCACATTTATACGTTCCTCCTCCACCGAGGTAAGACGATTACTCTTAATTTGTAAGCCTTCTATACGCCTCCGATAAATACTTAGGCTTTTGGTCTGTAGAAGTTGGATGATCGCATACGAATGGTAACATAGTCCATTGGCAGTTTTTGAAGATCCGGAGCCACCGGAAGAAAAACCTGAATGCGGTTTCTTCGTCTCTAGTACATGGGTAAGGGGTATGCCTAAAGAGATGCTGTAATTGCTTCTTGATGTACAGGTACGACTAATTGGCGATATCTCTGTAGCGAGACCTCGTTAGAGCCCGGTGCTTCCATAAGTCTGACTTTTCGCTCGCTATAGGTCTTTGATGAAGACATAGCGTGTCGACGTTCTAATAGGAGTGGCTAATAGGGTAAAAGGGGAGGTGTATTTCAATATGGCTAAGTGGCCCGAGAAGGATATTGGGACGTTAGCAAGAAAGCTAACATTACCGGCAAATTCCTGAGAAAAATAGAAGCTATCCAGACGAAGCAGAATTAGCAGTGACATATAATTGGCATTATATATATGCAGCCGGTGTATGTAGCAGCAGCCACGCATTCGTTATAGGAGACTAGTTGTCAGCTATTGCAAACTCGCGGTAGGTCGGTAGAAACCAGTATAATATTCCGAACGAAGGACGCAGTTGAAGTCTCTACTCAAGATGTGGTGACGAGGTAAGGTAGGAAGGAAATATGGTAAGCCCAAGCGAAAGAAGTCTCGAGTATCCTTGTGTTTGTTACTTTCTGAAGGCGCATATATGTTGATGAAGCATCCATCCTGGTAAACACCACTGCTACCACGTCCAAATTGAAGACATTCAATGGACTGAACAACAATTCCAGACTTTGTAATGAGTGCCGTACCCGGCGATCTGTTCCTAAGTTCACATGTGCCATATAGGGACGTAAAGTAGAAAAATAGGATAAGGCAACTTCTTGCAAGAACAAAATTTCAATGCCATAGTGGTACATAATTGAAGTGTGGGAGATTAAGGGCGCAAAATCAGAAAGGTCATTAGCGCCCGTCACAGATAAAATACAGGTAAGTTACCAGTTAAAAGCCAGACTAATAAAAAGGCCTAGAAAAGGTTTGAAAGTTTTAAAATGTCAGGTTAAATCTGGACTAGAAATAATAAAAGAAGCAGTGTCAGACTGTAGAACGCGAGGCTAAAAAACAAGGTAGCTTAAATAATGGTTCTAAAAACACTAGAAGCAAGAAAAGCAGCTCAAGGACAGGTCAAATTCCGTCCTGTAAACTGCTGCGTCGAAGAAAAGTTAAAACACGTTCCACAGCTAACGGGTCAATCGCCAAAATGGCGGTCAATGCTGCGTCCATCTCTAAAGTGGTACGAAGAGCAGCGAGGCACTGACACTGCTCTAAAACATGTCGCATCGCAACGATTACAAACGGGAGCGGGCTCTCGGTGCAACAAGTGACAGCGGCTAAAATGACAGTGCCCGATGTGAGGTCTACATACACTTACTTCTTCCCAATGGGAGGAACGGGAAGAAGTGGCCCAGGTAGAGGTACGGGCTTTATCTCCCGCAATTTGTTACCCTGAACAGAGAACCAGGCAGCAAACCAACGGGAGAGAGTCGACTTCTTGTAGTAATGGCTAAAATCATCCGCAGGAACACAGGAGCTAAAATAAGAGTGGGCTAATATAGCACTGCTGACAGCGGCATCCGCACCTTCATTACCGGGTATGCCGAAGTGACCAGGAACCCAGACAAACGATAGGCTGATCCCATCAGTGGTAAGCTGGTGGGAACAATCCTGGAGACGCTGCACGATAGGATGACGAACATACAGCGCACGAAGGCTAGAAAGGGCGCTTAGAGAGTCCGTGCATAAAACACAATTCTGCAGACCGCGCTGACGGATAAAAGACAGAGCTTGTTTCAGAACAATAAGTTCAGTAAAACTCGAGCAGTGATCAGAGAGACGAAAGATAAAACGTTCTACACCAAATAAAAAGGCACATCTAACTCCACGGTCATCCTTTGAGCCGTCGGTATAAATAAAATGATGGCTGCGAAGGTGGGACTGAACTTCGGCAAAAGCCGAACGGATGACCGGAGCGGGGGTTGTGGACTTTGACATGGACGTCAAATCAAGGTGGCAAGATATTTCGGAATGCACCCAAGGGGGAAAGTGTGTGTGAACCCTTGGAAGTATAGTCGGCAACATGATATTCAAATTTCGAAATATCCGACGGAAACGTACCCCTGGTGGGAGCAAGGCCAGGGGTCGAGACGCATATTGACTATCCAGCGCATCCTCTAAGAATGACGAATAAGTCGGGTGTTGAGGCATACGTCACGACAAAAAGAGAGTCGATGTTCTGCAACTTCTGCACAAAGACTCAAAACAGGGCTATAACGAAAAGCACCAGTTGATAGCCAAAGGCCCTGGTGGTAAACTGGGCTCAAGCGACTCAGGATGTAAGGTCGCGCAGCGGAATACACAATACACACAGTCAAGCTTTGAGCGAATCAATGATCGATAAAGTCGCAAAATGAGCGTGCGATCTGCACCCCAGGATGTGCCAATTCAAACACGTAAAATAGAAAGAACGTTCACAATTTGCTTTCAAATAGGTTATATGCGACGATCAACACAGCTCCCTATCAAAGATTAACCCAGGGAATTTCGTTACGTCCGAAAAGGGGAGGAGTACCGCCTCGAGTCGGAGACAAGGTGGAGGGAACCCTTTTCGGTGCCAGAAATTAACGCAGACTGCCTTTTCGGCAGAAGATTGGAAACTGTTGGCAATGCTCCAGGAGTGAAGGCGGTTAATGCACTGCTGCAGTCGGCGTTCCAAAATGCATATGCGATGAGAAGTTACGGCGAAATCGTCAATAAAAAGTGACGAGGAAATTCAGGGTGGAACACAGTCAGCAATAGAGTTAATCGCTATAGCAAACAGTGTGACGCCGAGTACCGAACCTTGAGGTACTCCGTTCTCTTGGGTAAAAGTTTAAGATAAAACCGATCCCACACGCTCACGAAATACCCGGTCCTTGATAAACTCACGAAGGAAGACAGGGAGACGGCCACGGAAACCCCACTGATGAATTGAACGAAGAAGTCAGTCCTCCAAAAAGTTTCATAAGCCTTCTCCAAGTCAAAAAAATACAACTACAGTCTGGCGCCCTCTCAAGAATCCGTTTAGAATCTGGGTCAAAACATGGACAAGATGATCAACAGGAGAACGGTGCCGGCGAAAACCACATTGCACGTTCGCCAGAAGGTTCCGAGACTCGAGCCACCAGATCAAATGCCCATAACTTTGCAAACGCAACTGGTTAGGGAAATCGGGCGATAACTAGATGGTAGTTGGCGATCCTTCCGAGTTTCAAAACTGTGCCGATGTGGTTGCACGCCAATCTGTAGGAAGAGTTCCAGTTTCCCAGATGCGGTTGTAAATCTGAAGGAGAAAGCGCTGTCCAGCAGAGGAGAGATGTTGAAGGAACGCCATGTGTACAGAATCAAGCCCAGGAGCGGAATGCTTAGAAGATGCTATGGCATGCTCTAGTTCGCGGTAGGTAAAGGGGTTATTGTACTTCTCCTGGTTGCTGGAGCGAAAAGATAGTGCATGGGCTTCCACCGCGGTCTTGTATGGAAGAAAATCCGGGTCATAACGGGTAGAGCTGGATATGCTTTCAAAGTTCTTGCAGACGGTATTGGCAATAGCAGATGGTTCGAAAATAATAGTACCGGAAATAGAACAGCAGGTCTTGCCGGCCACGCGTTTAAGCTTGTTCCAGACGACCGATTTAGGTGTAGGGCTATTAAAACCGGTTACATAGCGCTCCCAGGAGGCTTTCTTACTTTTGCGGATGTCTCTGCGAGTTTAGCGCGCAATTCTTTATAACTGATTTTGGTTAGCAAGGGTAGGGTGCCGCCTAAAAACCCGAAGAGCACCGCGTCGTGCAGGAACGGTGTCCCGACATTCCACGGTCCACCAAGGGGCCGGTAAACGCCTGGGACGGGAAGACGTGCTGGGAATGGAACGTTCGGCAGCTGCTAAAATGGCAGCACGTAGGTGTTCTACCATGAGGTCCACAGTGGAAAACTCGCAGTGAGAAAAACGGGCTATACGGGGAAAAAAGCGACCAATCAGCTTTATTGAATCGCCATTTATGAAGGACAGGGGAACCGACGGAAGAAGATAAGAGTAATCACGCACGGAAAGTGATAGCTTGAGTGTGTATCGGCTATAACATTCCATTCCATACGATGAACAAACTGTGCAGAGCAAATACTCAAATCCAGATGGGAAAATGTGCCGGTTGAATCGAAGGGAAAAGTGGGTTCGCCGGTATTCAGCACAGAAAGGTGATGTCGATCCAGAAGTGCAGCCAAAAGCTCTCCCCTCGCGCACGACCTAGGAGAATTTCAAAGAGGATTGTGCGCATTGAAATCCCCCACGATTAAATAAGGCGCAGGGAGCTGTAGAATTAGGTGGACTAGGTCATCCTGGGCAAGAGGAGAAGAGGGAGAAACATAGAGGCTACAGATACAGAAATTAAACGCAGGAAGAAAAAGGAGTATTCCAACAGCTTGCAGAGCTGTGGCAGGCGGAACACGATTATAACACACATCATCGCGAACAAGAACTGTAACACCACCGTGTGCAGGAGAACCCTCCTACGGAGCGAGATGGAAGCGCCTATGAATGGCAAAGGTATCCTGATGTTGAAGTTTTGTCTCCTGCAGACAGGCGACTAGGGGTGAATGAGTGTGCAGTAGCATGTCCAACTCGGCTCGGTGTGCACGGAGACCACGGATATTCCACTAAAGGATCATATTGAGAGCCAGAAATATAGAAACAGGGACGAAGCGCGTGCCGGTAGGAAAAGTCGGCTATTTAATAGCCGGAGTGTGTCGGTGAAGATTCACCTTTTTCTTTAAAATAGGTCTGCGTCCCGGTAGAGAGTACCCAGCCCTCTCGAAGCCATCCGTGCCACCATCGCTGCTAACGGAATAGGAGCAGGTGGTGCGAGTCCTGAAACGAGAGCGAGAGCGCCCCTTGGGACGACGAATAGGAGAATGGCGACTGCAGTTGTCCAGAGCTAGGGCAGTAGTGGAACCTGAGGCCGAGGCTGGTGCCATAGAAGCATTTACTGTTCGAACTGTAGGCAGGGAGGAAGATAGCTAGTCCGAGGAGATCTCGGTTTGGACCCAACAGAAGCTTTAGAGGGCGAGCTGGGACAGTTCTACACAACGGCGTCTTGTTTCCGAACAGTGAGGCAGACGGCAGCGGAATACCTCATGGCGGATGTAGGGTGGAGTTCCTGATAGCGCTTCCTCACTTTAGGGAAGGCCAGGCGTTCCTTCACTCGAAGCTCCTGTATTGACTTTTCCACTAGAAAGCGTGGGCAACCCATGGATTTCGACGAGTGTGCACCTCCACAATTGACGCAGGTGGGGTCCTGAGCACACATGGAACCGTCGTGAATGTCGCTTCCACAACGTGGACAAACTGGTGAGCCAGTGCAACGTTGTTGTTGTGTCCGAATTTTTGGCAGCGATAACAACGCTTGGGTTTAGGAACACAGGGACGAATAGCTGCACGCTCATATCCGCACAAGTTGAACGGCGGTATCACGGTTCTTTCAAAGGTAAGAATGACTGTGCGAAGCGCAAACGGTTGGTCGTCCCTCCGCCGTATTAACCTGTATGCCGCAGTAACACCTTGGTCTGAGAGACCGTTAACGATGTCTTCATTAGAAAGTCCGTCCGAAGTTGAAGTTGTAACCACACCATGACAGCTGTTAAGTGTTTTGTGTTTCTCCACGGACACAGGTAGCAACCTAGTAGACTGGCCTTCAACCGTTTGGGAGGCTGGGCGTCTTGTGCTATCTCAATGAGTAAGCTCCCATCTCTACACCGTGAAGCATTCTTCATTGGGCCACAGTTTCTATCTAGCTCCCGTTGAATATAAAAGGGGCTTAGGTACTTCATATTTTTGCTATCAATTTTTAGCCGCACACCAAAAAACGTGGAGTTGAAATGTTGGAACGCAGAGGAGCCATTATGGAAAGGTCCCCCTTTCGGAACCGTCGGCGTCAGCCAGCCATCCGGGGGATGTAGAAGAAGACACCTAATCCTCCGATCTCCGAGAATACTTCAGAGGAGTTACCCTCCGACTGTCACTACTTACCGGTATACGACATTTTCACCATAGCCAGGCACGACTTTATGCCCCTACCACTGGAATAACCGCCAGTGGCCCCACACTTAAGGCCACACTGCCTCAATAGAATGAATGTGAATTAAGGGACTTGTTGTTGATTACATCGGGCCCCAGACAGCGGTAACACGTTGAGCCCCCCGGGCAAACCAGCCGCGCGCGGCTGTCTAACTGCCCGAGGGGTCCTGGCCCCTATGCGGCTACGTGGGGTACATGACATTGAAACGGCTCCGCACCTAGTATCGCATGAAAGGGGTAGTGAGGAGGGTGCACTCGACCTTCACGCTTGAGACCTCCGGAGAGCACACAAGTTGAAAGCTGCGCAGCAACATCATAGATAGGAATTATCCCTGTTGGTGAGGCAGGTGTTAATAAACTTAAGGTGCATATACATTATGTAATATATAAGTGTAGAAGAGAAAGAGTAAAATAAATAGAAAACGTGGCTTGTCCAAATGGGGATGAGAGGATGACGATGGTGAGGGCTGGCTCGGGCACCCCGGGTACGCCAAACACGTACTCACATAAAGGGAGCCCCTGAGGGGCATAGTGGTACAGAAATCGTTGTAACGCATATATTTTGGTCTGGGAAGAATTGGCATTGCTATTCGTTGTAGCAAGAAGTAACGTACAGCTCATACAGAGAAGAAAGTAAATAGCTAAATAGTTGATGCCCGCTACTATAGAACTAAGAGAAATCCTGAACTACTTGAAATATTGAACTACAATATCGACTTTGTAGCCGCTACTCCGCCTAACATGAAAGAGGAAATCAACGTTCAACCTTTTTACGAAGCTTACTCGTAGAACCAGCATTCGAGTCGTTGTGACTCGTCGCTTTTCGCGGTGGCACTTGAGCCCTTCAACATCCATAGCGTCAATCCAACTATCATCACTCCAGGTCACATCAAAAAGCGAGATGTTTGCTGTATCTACCCCTTCAGTACCAATAGGGTCAGTGTCGTCTCTCTCATGGTTCAACAAACCACGAGCTCCAGCAGACACAGGAACGGTACGGCCAGAACTCCGTACTGGAACGGATTGACACGTGACTCGGAGAACTATTCAGGGTGTTCGTCAGGAGTATCGATTCCCAGTCCTAGCGAGAGGCGTTCGTCGTTGTGCTGCAGTAGTGTACGGGCTTCCTCAGTTGTTGCATGTGACTGCTCAATGCTTGAAAGCTGCTCCTGTACCAAGGATATATTACAGATTGTCAATTAAGATACACCCTCCTGAGTCCCGGTCTCCATCGCGGTCACGGTTTCGGCGGGCAGAACAACGGGTGGCACGCTTACAACAGGTCAATCGTCTCGATGGGCCACAGACTATGTCGGCAGGCGGCTCATGTGAGGAGCTGTGTTGCTTGAACAGGTCACTTATCGTGTAACCCCGTTCTTGGCTGAACAATGACTGGCTGCCGAAAACCTCTATTAGGACACACGTGTCGGGAGGTGAGAAGAACTGCTACACGAGTAGAAAACCTGCTCTTGGGCAGAATGAGTGACATAAGATTCGAGACCAAGGACGTATGTACTGGTCGGAATCTCTTCTGTAAGCTGCATGGAAACAATTCGAATGTCATTTCCCACATAAATCTGTACCTGTGTGCTCAATTTTCCCTTTCAGCAGATCGTATTTGCCGCAGTGTAGTAGCATATTACGTACACAGTCATTTGATATTTTAAGCGGGAGTTATAGAACGCGTACAGTAATCAGGTCATCTTCAGCAAGTGTAATGTTTACAGTTGTAGTTTACTTATTTAACAGTTTGATTTTAAACTCGTTCCTGTGACGTTGTAGGTAGTTATAAACTGTATCGTTCCTGTGACGTTGTAGGTAGTTATAAACTGTATCGTTGGTAAATTCTATGAAGCTGCAGTCTGTTTTCTTGCTAAGTAGTTGAATAGCTAATAAATTCTCATCTATTACATGTAACACTTCGTCAATCCAGCGAGTATATCCATTGCATATGGGCGTAGATCGTCCTTCTTAAAAGTTGACTTCAGCTTGTTTTGACCCACAGTTCACAGTTGTCATCTTATAAAATGCAATAAAAATAAAACCACGAAGGAAAGCGGCAGTGAACACTGGGCACTCGTAACACAAAGCACGCGATATGCATTCCGCGGCCATTATCGCCCGACAGACTTGCACTGTCGGACATTACGAATAGAGACTATTCAAGGTGCTGTGTCTTTATACAGAACTTCTGTTTAATGTTGCCGCTATAAAAACAGTAGAGATGAGTGGAAACATTGTTATTTTTTCGGTGGAGAATGGTTAAAAACACAGCTATTATTCAAACTATAGAACAGGTCACGGAACGAGGATATTTCTTTTATTCTTTTCGTTGGGTAATGATTAAATTAAGACCTCCCTATGTAAACCGTTGCTGTCTCTCTCATATCTGCAGGAAGCAACAGAGACCGCGGTCTTTAATGAAGTTGAAGTCGCTACTTCGATATACTGAGGGTAACTGTTCCTGGCATGATGTCAACTCCATGTAGAAAACATAATAATGTTATCTTAATATTGTGGCGCAACGGTTATGGTCCAAGGTTATCGTAAGGTCAGCGCCGGGCAATGGGGGAGATAAGCAGATATAAGTAGCCGCGAGAACACTTCCGCTCAGCGTAAACGTCGGAAGCGCTATCGAAAGATAAGCAGAATCTTCTGGAAGTTGTCCTTCGCGACTCTTAAACATTCTGGAACTCTGTTGAAAATTCCATTAGCTATATTACATAGCGAGTGTTCTCGAATAATTTAGTTAATGAGTTAGTTAGCGAGTTGGAGAGTGCGTTTCTCATGCAAATAAGGTGCGGTTCTACAAGTGAGTTGGCGACTATGGATTTGACGTACAGTGAGTGCAACTTCCGCGAGAGATCAGAGACGTCTTTGTGTTCGACTCCCAGTGAGTAAAATGGACAGAAGAAAAGGCTGCGTTGTGCGTATTTCATTACAGCGCCACGTCTCGAAAGTGAACTGACAGAGAAAATTGAACTAGTTCACATTATTGAAGCGGCAGTGTGAACTAAATGAAGTGACAGTTAAAACCTAGACAAGACACATTGTGTCAGGAGTGGGATTTAAACACCACAATGGAGGATCTAGTTCAGAAATTATTAATTGAAGTGACCATGTAATCCAGAATGTAGAAAAGGAGACAACTAAGGAATGTAAATTCCGTAATGGATAAGATAGGAAGTGAAGTGACTGAATTCCGCAATGGAGAATGCAGACGGAAGCGAAGAGTGGAAAGGAGGAAATGAACAAAATGGAGAAAATTAAATGTGTGCTTGGCCATGGTATGAAAACCAAATGGGGAACATGGAACGAAAATTAAATTCGGAGTAGAGGAGATGAGTGAAATGAAGAGTGTGAAAACAGAAATGACTGAAGTAGGGAAAATGAAATCCCAACTAGGTTTTGACATTGGCACCCTAAAGTGTGGGATAAATGCCTCGGTGAAGGATCTGAGAGACGGTATTGTAAATAAGCAGGGAGAAATGGAAGGAAAAATAAATGCGGTAGAAGAGTGTCTAGATCAGCAAGAAATACTGCTAGAGCAGCCGGTGCAGGAAAACCAGAGAATGGTGGACGCCGTATTGGAGGAGATGCGCCGCGTCCTTGAGGTCAATATCCGTGTCGAAATTAGAGAAAATTCCACGATCATGAGACTATCTGATGCTAAACAGGCGAAGCCTCCGAAATTCGACTGAACTTAATCATGGGCTCTGTTTAAGCTGCAATTCGAGATCATTGCAACCTATAATGGATGGGCCCCGGTGGAGAAGACGACGCAGCTTTTGGCTGCCCTACAGGCGCAAGCAGCCGAGATTATTCGCATTTTCCCTGCCGGAGGCTCGGCCGACGATTCAATTAAACTGTTGGAAGGACGCTACGGAGAACATCACCTGATCGTCGCTTACCAGGTCCAGCTGAGGGCAAGAGTGTAACAACGTAACGAGACTAGTATTCGCCATGGAAGTGAAGCGGCTGGCTCACTGAACTCTAATGGATTTACCACCAGATGATATTTCCGGAGAAGCAGCCCGGGATTCATCAGAGGGATGAGACCGAGAGGTGAAACAGCAACTTATTCTAGAGGAACACTGTAAAGTCAATGACGCCCTGGTGTCTGCCCTCCGCATTGAAGCCGAAAAGATGATGGCCGGAATAGTCACCCTGGTGACTGTCAAGAATGATAACTGATAACAACAGCTGAGCCGACGTAGAATTGGGGGCTAGAGACAAACTTGGAGTTGCGGAAAGCCTGGACACCTAAGGGCAAACTGCGAGGGGTCAAGAAAGTTGCTGAGAATGGACTTGAGTACCACAACGGTGCCGTCATCCCATGCCCCTCGCTCCGTAATGGAGCACCGGGCGGGAGGACACATTTCTAACGTAGACGTCCCCTCCCGATGACCGCGGCGGGAAAGCTGCAACCGATGCATGGAGGAGATGGAGTGTTGCAGCTTTACGCCTGGACACGGTGTAACCTGCAGTTCGTTGGTGTGGAGAGACCTTGAGGAAGGAGCAACTGGAGGATCAAGACAACGTCGATCATTACGGGTGAAAATCCGGCGAACGACTTACGTGGGAAAACGGCGCTCAAGGCCCCCGAACTATAAGAGCTATTGAGCGCAGTGGGACACACTGGTGGTCCGGAACGGTGTATTAAGGAGAGTTTTGGATCTTCAGAGTGTTAAACCAAAGTGGAATAGCTATAGTGCTCACGAGGGTTAAGGTGAAGGAAGTCCTCGAGGAAAGGCTTGCTGGTACTACTGGAGGGCACCCGAGTGTAAATCACAACATGAAGAAACTACGTCACCGATTCTATTAATTGCATCTGCGAAACGACGTGGATATGTGGTGCCAGCAATGCAACATCTGCGTAGCAAGTCATAGAACCCCGTCACGCAGTCGGGGCCGAGTGCTACGGTATGATGTCAGGGTGCCAACTGACAGGCTGGAAGTCATCTTGGGAAGCGACCGCATGAAGGTACGCTATGACCGTTGTCTGTTTCCAGGAGGGTGCCTCGTTTGTCTCTCTCGTCCCACGAGGACTGATGGGAAGTCCCCGTAGTTGCAACGTTCATGCGACGGCGCGTACAAGGTATCCCGTATCAACGATGCCTTATACTGCATTCGGCGTCAACTCACCTCCGAGGGAAGCTGATGGTGTTTCATTTTGATCACCCTGCTGCATATCGCAGTCCCAAACTCTCGTGAAGAGGGAGATGTGTTACTAAGCGGCTATAGTCCAAGGTTACCGGGAGGTCGGCACCGGGCAATCGGAAAGATAAAAAGACAAGTAACTTCGGGTGCGCTCTCGCCCAGCGTATATACTAGAAGCGTTATCGACCGAAATCAGAATCTTCTAGAAGCTTCTCTTTTTCCCGACTTAAATTTCTGGAACTCTAGAAAACTCCATTGGCTATATAAGCGAGCATTCTCGCGAGTAAGTTAGTGATTTGGCAAGTGCGTTTGTGAGCTACATAAGATGTGGTTCTATAAGCGAGTTGGTGACGAATGTTTTAACGTACAATGAGTGCTGCTTCCGTAAGAGATCAGATGTCTTGTTTTCAACTCCCCAGCAAGCAAAGCAGGCAGAAGAGGAGGTTAAGTCGTGCGTATTTCATTACGCCGCAACGTCACGAAGAAAGTAATTTGAGGGAAAATTGAACTAATTCACATTAGCGAAGTGACAGTGTGAAGTAAGTGAAGCCACCGTAAAAGTTGCACGAGATTAAAACAGTGAAGTGGCAGTAAAGAGCTGGACAAAGTCACGATATTTACTACCAATTACCAATAGGAAAATTGAAAAGCGGGAGACAAACGCAGAATTACCGGTCGTGTGATCGCCAGTGACAGAGTTTCTTTTATTAGATAAACTTTCGGAAATATACGCCGAAGGCTATCTCTCATAGAACGCACAGTAGGGATGAGAGGCTAAAGGACTTCTTTCCAGAATACAAGCAAAGTGAATAACTTAAGACATTTGTTTTCAAATATTTTGGGTCCACGGATCCCCTGACCTTATAATAAGCACTCGCGACTTCTTTCGTACTAGTCTGTCACAATAAGAGTGCTAGTGGTGAGAAGAGAAACAAAACAATTACAGAACAAGTGCATGGGGCATCGTAAGGACAGCTAGTAAAGAAAACATACGCAGTTCCGAATTGCGTTTACTAGCGAGGCTGAGGCCTGCAAATGTATTACTGTTTTCATTGTGCACCTGTGACGAAGAAATCCATTGGATTCAAATCAGGCGATCGAGCAGGCCATGCAATGGGTCCCCCTCGACCAATCCACCTTTGCGGAAATCGATCATTCAAATATTTACGAACTATCATACTGAAATGAGCATGAGCACCATCGTGTAAAAACCACATTCGTTGGATGATATCCAGAGGCACATTATCAGTTAAATGATGTAACTAACTTCTGAGAAACTGGAGATAGGTTTTCCATTCAGACGCGGAGGGAAGAAGTAGGGACCAATAAGATGATCATGAATGATTCCACTCCAAACGTTGAGACAGAACCTCTATTGATGGTTGTCCTGCCGTACTTCATTAGGATTTTCAAATGCCCAGTTATGAGCGTTATGAAGATGCCTTCACAAGTAAAACCAGCCTCATCCGTGAATAAGATACAGGTTAGGAAATTGATGAACACAGCGCACTGCTGTAATATGCGTTGACAGAAACGTCTTCTTGGCTCAAAGTCCACCTCATTTAATCCTTGCATACGTTGAAGGTGATACGGGTACAGAAGGTTTTCATGCAGAATTCTGCAGATAGTCGTATGACTAACTCTCTCCCTTACAGACATACGTCTTGTGCTTTGTAATGGATATGCATCCACAGCACGAAGAACTCGTTCTTCAAACTCAATGTCTCGCACCACTCTTGGTCTCCCAACATCCGTAGTACTTCTCTCAAATGCGCCTTTCTCTCTCAAGCGTTGGTGAATTCGTGCGAATGTTTTTGCACACGGTAACGGCCTGTCAGGGTACCTTTCTACATAAAGTTCACGTGCTCGTGCTGCATTGCCGTCTGCACGGCCATATGTGTAGTGCATATCCGTCTGTTCACTCGTGGAATACATCTTCTTTGACCTATAACAGTGAAACGGTTGATTTTTCAGACGCATTACTACATATGAGCCTTTTTTACTGTTTTGATGTCAGGAACCCGTCCCCCAAATATGACACCACTAAAGATACGAGGTTACTTTGTGGAAATGTAAGACACAACAGTAAAAATTTAGGGCATTTGGAAAAAATTTAGGACATTATCTGTCAATGCAGAAATAATGTAAAGTTATAATTTAAATCCTATTTATATATACACTATGTGATCAAAAGTATCCGAACACCCCACAAACATACGTTTTTCATCTTAGGTGCATTGTGCTGCCACCTACTGCCTGGTACTCATTATCTGCGACCTCAGTAGTCATTAGTCATCGTGAAACAGTAGAATGGGATGCTCCGTGGAACTCACGGACTTCGAACGTGGTCAGGTGATTGGGTGTCACTTGTGTCAGAAGTCTGTACGCGAGACTTCCACACTCCTAAACATCCCTAGGTCCACTATTTCTGATGTGATAATGAAGTGGAAACGTGAAGGGACATGTACAGCACAAAAGCGTACAGGCCGACCTCGTCTGTTGACTGACAGAGACCGCCGACATTTGAAGAGGGTCGTAAAGAGTAATAGGCAGACATCTATCCAGACCATCACACACGAATTCCAAACTGCATCAGGATCCACTCCAAGTACTATGACAGTTAGGCGTGAGCTGAGAAACCTTGGATTTCATTGTCGAACGGCTGCTCATAAGCCACACATCACGCAGTAAAATGCCAAAAGACGCCTCGCTTGGCATAAGGAGCGTCAACATTACACGATTGAACGGTGGAAAAACGTTTTGTGGAGTGACGAATCACGGTACACAGTGTGGTGATCCGACGGCAGGGTGTGAGTATGGCGAATGCCCGGTGAACGTCATCTGCCAGCGTGTGTAGTGCCGAACAGTGAAATTTGGAGGTGGTGATGTTATGGTGTGGTCGTGTTTTTCCTGGAGGGGGCTTGCAGCCCTTGTTGTTTTGCGTGGCACGATCACAGCGCAGACTTACATTGATATTTTAAGCACCTTCTTGCTTCCCACTGTTGAAGAGCAATTCGCGGAAGGCGATTGCATCTTTCAACACGATCGAGCACCTGTTTATACTGCACGGACTGTGGCGGAGTGGTTACACGGCAATAACATCCCTGTAATGGACTGGCCTGCACAGAGTCCTGACTTGAATCCTATAGAACACCTTTGGGATGTTTTGGAACGCCGACTTCGTGCCAGGCCTCACCGACCTACATCGATACCTCTCCTCAGTTGCGCACTCCGTGAAGAATGAGCTGCCATTCCCCAAAAAACCTTCCAGCACCTGATTGAAAGTATGCCTGTGAGAGTGAACGCTGTTATCAAGGCTAAGGGTGGGCCAACACCATGTTGGCTTCCAGCATTATCGATGGAGGGCGCCACGAACTTGTACGTCATTTTCAGCCAGGTGTCCGGATACTTTCGATCACATAATGTACCTACAGGCATATACATTTATATTCTCTTAAAATCCTCGAACATACAATGTTATATATGATCATCATCATCATCAGTAGTCGGTCATACTTCTCCGAAGAACTTATCTTGCGCAAAACATCTAACTTGTTTGAAATATAATCAAGAAATTCCACACAACTGAAGTTTTTAAGATTATGCTTCACTAAAACAATTCCAATAGATAATCTGTTCCTTTCATCTCTCCGCTGTGCTCTGATTAGTGAAGACACATTTTCAATATTAGTATTGTTTGCAACAATAGTAGAAAAAATGCTGAACTAGTTTCAGCAGTTCAGAATGGCAGTCCTCATGCTTTCTATCACTAAAATTCTAACCCGCTTATCATTACAGGACAATTTCTCAAGTTCGGAGCTGTGCTGCTGCAAAAACTTGTTCACATTACATACCTCATCACAATACTTTACATCGCCTATGGCAATGCCTTTATCACTCAAGAACTGTACAGTTTTGCACATCATCCATGCCTATTTTGTCGTTTAAGTTTAACCAACTGAAACATTTGAGTTCTGAAAAAGACACACGCCATTTATCTAAATAGTCCAGACATTCGCCATACAAGGAAACAGCCATTTGCTCAAAATTGTCAACTTCTTCATGAAGGTCCTCGTCCCTAGCATTTATCAATGTTTTTTTTTTCGTCTTTAGTGACATGAAATTACTCTCCAGTCTGTTCTTTAGAAGACAACACACATTATCTAATATTGCAGTTATCTCAACAATGGATGTTTGTTCACTTTCAAGCTGTTTATCTCATGATGAAACTCAAACATTAATGAATGTAAGTGATATAAGTAAGCCTTACTCAAACTGTTTTCAAAGAACATCTTTAGAACTTCAGGAGCATTGGATATAGACAAAGTAACATTTTAAAGCCTCGTACACTTCAATTATTCCGTCAAGCACAGGGAACAGAAAACCACCTGGTTTTACTGTGACTAAGAAGCTGTTTGTAACTACGAGGGTCAATCTGAAAGTAATGCCTCACATATTTTTGTGTTGCCTTTGAGTGTCCGAACCAGATTATGTTGGTGTAGTGTTAATTGTTGAACTTTCCCGCTAGTGTTCCGTTAGTTTCGATGTCCTGCAACAGATAGCAGCAGCAGGGGAGCGTTCCAAAATGACTACGGACATCGAGGTGCGTAGAAGGTAGATGTGTGATTGAATTCCTTACCGCTGAACAAATTGCTCCAATTGAAATCCACCGACGCTTGCTAAAGGTATATAGAGACGATATAGTAGACGTGAGTAATGTGAGGCGCTGGGTACAGCGTTTCAAAAACGGTGAGAAGGATGTGCAGGATAAACCACACCGTGGGCGACCGTACTCGGCTGTCACAGCAAATAATGAGTAGCGTCTCGAATCAACTCATCCGTAATGATCGGTGGATTACGACCAAGGAATTGTGTGGAGAGCTGAATGTCGGCTGTATTTCCTGAGACAATAGGTTACGTAACCTTAAGTATCGCAAAGTGTTTCACAAGACCAAAGACCCCACACAAGTTTTGCGACCATGGAGCTCATTACCAAATTTGGCTGGACTGTCCTACCACATCCACCGTACAGTCCTGATTTGGCAATTTCAGACTTCCGACTTCCATCTTTTTGAGCCTATGAAAGATGCACTACGTGGCCTACATTTTCCAGACCCGATGCTGTTGTCACAGCTGTAAGACAGTGGCTAGCCTCAGTTGGTTCAGATTTTTACGAGCGTGGCATGCAGGCTCTTGTTCATCGTTGGCAAAAGTGCATAACGAATGGTGGTGATTATGTAAAAAAAATAACAATATGTAGCCGAAATCCTGCTTTATCTAGCCGTGTCATTGTGCTTTCCGTACCTGTTGTAGTTTCCATGAAAATAAATAGGAGATATTACTTTCGGAATGACGTAATAATTTCTACAAATTCACAATGATGCTCGAGTTCCACAGTTTTTACTGTATATATAGAAAGGTAATTAACAGCTTGAAAACAATAAACTCTAAAGCTACAGTTAAACTATCCGTTCCTTGCTGAATGGCATTGTTAAGAATGTGGCTGGGCAACCCACTCCAACTAAATTTTGATTAATATATGACTTAAGTTTGGTGAACACATTTTTATCCTCTGGTCGACTTATGCAACCAAAATTTGTGTTCATATTGTCAGCTCCAAATGCTATACATTTCTTTTCTATTCCTAACTGTACTAAAGAATCTCCAACATATGATACTGTTTCAACACTTTCATTTGGAGTAGTTTCAATTTCGACTACCTTAGTCTGCATACCGCCAGCTTTAAAGTCAAAATATAATATTAAAATAGGAAATACTTTCTGGGAATCATGATTACTGCTGCCGGTACTAACCTCAAAACAAAAAACTTCTTACAGACATTGTATCGTCACGTCAACAGAATGTGGTGCAAGCACTTTGTTAATGATCACTTCGGTCTTTGTTCTTGCACACGAAATTTTCTTCGCAATATCAGAATCGTAGTAGAGGTTTGCTTTTAGTTTAGGCGTGCAGTCCATAGATTTGTATGATGCGTGGTGATGGACAACGTGAAATGGAAGTGTTATCTCTGCAACGCTAACGCGATATGCTGACCGTGTGGGCTGAGCGAAGAAGCCTTTAATATCTGAAGTACCGGCAGAATTTCGTGAAGTTTTACGTTTCTTAGAAGACAGGTGTACCTCCAACTCTTACACACCTACAAGAGAAACGTTCGTCGTATTAAAATAATCTTAATCTACCAAAATTGCCAATTATAAATTAGAACTCTTTAAATAATCGCTATAGCGATATGCCCGTCCAAATCAAACACACGAAAGATTAAAAAAAACTATTTTATAACCTTACCTTTGTATGCAACAGAAACATATGTTGGAGGACAAATAAGGCATTGTGCTTCGTGTTCGCTTGTCCCTGCCTTAAAACACTTACATTTTAACGACACTGCATAATTGAATTTGCACTTTCCTTTCGGCATTTCGGCTTGTAACAAAAGCACTGTGAATTAACTGTTAACTTTCCATTTCCCTATTCTCTGATAACCAAAATGCAAATGGAAGAGTGAGCGTAAAGCATCGCTTGGAGTGCAAATGCTGCTTTGCCACATCTCTCGTTCAATGTTATTAATGCACGAGTATGCTCTTTGACTGTAGCCGGTGTAGCCATGTTGCCATGGCGAGTTGCAGTTGCGGCTAAAATGTAGGACACTAGAGACTTTCCAAACATTCCTCCCGGACGCCGAACAAATGGTTAAAATGTAGGGCATGTCCAGGAATTTCCGAATGTCTGGTAACCGTACCCTATACCAACCCACATTTTTTTTTAAACATCTGGACCTAAGTGGCCGATTTTTAATGAAGTTTATCACTTCGATCACCGATTGAAGATCTCGTGAAGGGCAGGGCCTATGTTTTTTATGGCAGTGCTTCTCTGTGAATAAAATAAGGTGTCCAAATAGCTCGAGGAGCGTCTTTATGGATCAGATTTTGCAGTCCGGCATAACAGCCAGCCATACATCTGTACACACGCCTATACAATTCTCCCAATTAATGTCATTTTCTTCCATAAAATAGTAGTATTTCAAAGAGGTCTGCTACATTTGTTCCAAGAGTTATTTTTCTGCACAAAAGATCTTCATAAAATTTATCAGCAAGCCGCACGTAACAATTTAGATGCGCATCATTGTGGTTGTCTGTAACTTAAACTGAATAGCGAAATCACTTGAGTTTTTCATCCAACTGATCATTGTCGTCAGTCATATCAGGTTTCAGCGACTATCTGACAAAAGCACACTTGCCAGTTGCTTGGCAGCAGGCTCGTGACTATCATAATGGACACCATGTCCAGAGCAGCAGGTAAAGCAAGGTCTTTCGCAATAGCGTGAAGTTCCTTGCTCTTTGCTACACGGTAGGCAACTTCGTAAGTTGAAAGGAGGGCCTTTGTGTGATTCGTAGTTTTAGTGAAAAATGTTTTGTTCTACCGTTTCTTTTAAATTGCTAGAAAAGCATTCGGGTGGTTTTATTTACCAAACTGCTATGATTTAACTCCAAATGTTTCATTTTATTAGGAAGCATGCTTTCAGTAACCAGGACTTTTAAACAAGTAACACACTGTGGTCGTTCTTTATTTCTAACAATAGTGCATGTAAAACCGAATTTCAAGTAACTTATCATTTTTCCTGTATTTTTCATTTTTAGAACTGCATGATACGTTTGAAATATCACGTTTTGTACTTAAATTTAGATTTTTTTCAATACTGACAGAGAAACACAGATCAAGGATGGAAAGCTATCTGCATTCCACAAAGTAACCTTCAAATTGATTGGAACTGAATAATTGAAATAAATGAAACGCTTAGCAAGATTCTATTGGTATCTTACCACGTTGTCAGAGTAACAGCACTTATTTTCTGGCCCGCTAGATATCACTACTAGCGCACAGCTTGTCATAACTGCGTTGTTCCTTTATCAACATTATAGCAAATCAACTCAAATTATTATTTTCACCAAACCACGCCCCCACCGTAAGTCCGCGACGCACAGTTTGAAAAACTCTGACCTAAGGCATGCAAACACTCATAGGTTTTAAGAATATGGGAAAATAATGCATAATGCATATTGTATATCTGTACTTCATTTCTTTCTTCCAGATCCGACTGGGTCAGAAGATGGAAATGGTGGGAGTACTTCAGAGACTACTTTCCCTTGAAGCTGGTCCGTAAAGTTGAGCTGGATCCTGCGAAGAGCTACATGTTCTGTGTCTTCCCACATGGCGTACTCAGTTCTGGAGCATTTGGGGCCTTTGGTACGGAGGCTGGCCACTTCAGTGAACTGTTCCCAGGCTTGTGCCCCTATGTCATCACTCTGGCTGGGCATTTCGTCACACCTTTCCTCAGAGAGTTCTGCCTTGCCCTTGGTAATGATTTGTAGCATTTTTTGTTAAAGGATCGATGCATTAATGTCGTTTTATAAAGTTGTTATGCTGGATCAATATTAGGGTATATCTGACTTATGCCCGTCATTATTTCAAATGACGGCATTGTTAAAATATCACAGTAGCTTACTTTGTAAGATTTCTTCAGCTGATAGCAACTCCTGTCACTGTCCTAGGTGTTAGCCAAAGAAGTGAAATTAACTAATACCGTTGAGAATATATCAGACGTGTAATGTTCGTTGCTCAAGGTAAAATAATCCACACGTAGAAGGATATTAGTCCAGTAATTTTAAACACATTATTTTTAAGGAATGCATAACAAAGTATAATTCAAACTTTCCCATTATTGGTTTTAAACGAAAAAGAAAGTAAATAAAGAAAAAGAAAATTAAAAACAACATTTGTGATATTTCAACCCCATTTATGCCTAGTCTTTGGCTAAATTTAAACTCTCATCGCAGTTTCAGAGTATTAACGAAATAAAACATGCCGTCGTGAAATAGGAATTTAGTTATCAATCTTGTTTGATCACGCAATGATTTGTGTCTGGACCACCAAGCTGCTTCATTCGGCAGCGCCTGTGCTTCAGCTGCTCTGACCAAGCTTTTACCATTATAGAACAGACTAACTAGCATTCTCGTCACTAAACACGCTTCATATAGGAAAACACATCTTCGTTGACACATTTAATCTCAACGCAGTAATTTTTGAGTATTCGTGTCCAAGGTTTATCCTTAGTTGACAATATGCGAGGATCTGTTTGTTCTTCTTCGTTTTCCCTCTCCTCTGCAGTTCTCGTTTAGATTACCCCCACATTTAAGCATAAAAAGCTCAAAGCTGTTAGATCTGGGGACACAGAACAGTATTATCAACATAATCATTCCGTAAAGCCAACAATGAGATTTCGAGTGCTCACACGATTTGAAGTTGCAAATCATGCGCAAGAAACCACAATTTTTGGAGCGACTGGTTGTGAACAAAGGTACCGTGTAAACCATACTTTTGAGTTCAAATAATCACTTGCTAATCTGCGAAGAATGCGAGAGACCGCTACGTGTTGTTAATTCATGTAGTGATTTTGTTGACGCACGTTTTAAGATGTTCATCAGTTTAATTAAGTTACGTCTGCATTCCTGTTTTTGTAATGTATGTACCGTTTATCTAAGGTAGAGAAAGTATTGCATTTCACCCAATAGTTTAGCATCGAGAAATAGCCGGAAATACAAGTTTTAAAGCCCATAAATCCAAATTTTTAGAAAAAGGTCCTTAATTCTTTGTGTCACCCTCTGAGAACGGCATATCCCGACTTCACACTTGTTAGACGTAATTTAAGGATGCAATTCTTCCCTTGCCCCCAAACAACCCTTCTTTGAACGGAACAATTGTAATGATTTTTTATTTTTCCCAAAAATCCCTCTAATTAGTTTGAAACCATAAGTTTGAGACGCAAAAAGGATGAAGAAATGCAATCAGCTTCTGAATTACAAAAAGAGTGCCATATCTGATTCAGAAGCTAAATTTCGTGATAAGACATCTGAGTGACTAAATTAAGTCTACAACACAAAGGTAGTGATAATCTGATTTTTATAGGATACCATAAAAACAAAAAGTTCTGAACCGAAACAATTTGTAACCTACTGTTTTTTGTCAACACAGTAATTTCGAAGGAGCAGGATCGTAGTTAAAGTTGTGTGTATGGCTGTCGTTAGCACGGCTGCGATTCGATCCCCGAAATGCACAAGCATCTTTCTCTTTTGAAGCTCGCCTGTGCTCTAAAAAGGTTAATCATGTTATGATCACATAACCTCTACCCACTGTCATTTACTTCCATGTATATTCTTCAAATTTTTCAAACAAAAGCTAATTTTCCTATCTACTTCCTGTTAGTCATTACAAGTGTTGCAAAAATACTTTCAGTATACACTGCAGAAATTACACAAGAGCACATAGGACACCTGCGTGATAGACAACTGTTTTATAAATGTCTGCGCTTATTTTACTTTCTCTTTCACATGAACTCGAGGGAAAAAAAGAAAGAGAAAAAACGCACTTTATAAAATGGTGCTTAAAGTACTGGGAATTTCAAACGAAAAACAGCAAATACCTCAGAAATAACAAATAATACGGAAAAAAAGAAATTTATTTGAAGTAAATTCTGTATTTTAAAGGCCTTTACTACAGGGGTGCATGGACCCCACAAAAACGTAGACATTTTTATTAGTCACAGAGAAACGTATGTGAATTTGCCTTACATTTGATCGCATTTGAACGTTTGTTAAACAGTAATGCAGCATAAGCTATATCTGAGAGCACTCTTCTTCGTCTTTTTTATTTAAAGACACTCCTGAAGATTGCATTCATCAACATTTAGCGTTTAGCCTATATAATTGTTTTAATAATGAAACCTTGGGTTCCATTAAGTACCCTTTATTCTAAATATTAATCCAAAGAACGTGTGGCTTAAATGTTTATTTTGCATTTCCTAATGTGTTTAATAATTTTTCTAAAATTAATTAAAGTTTGTAGTTTATAATGCTAGTAATTTTTTATAGGTCCATGTCGGGCCATTCCTCAGGTGAAGCTAGTGAAACGTCATTTCAGCTATTTTCTAACTTGGTATATTCGAATATAATTTTATCTCTATTTTAAACATTTTATATTTAAATATTTCACTATTCTTATAGAGGAATATAATTTTACGAATCACTATTTTAAGAACGAAAATCGCCCATCCCGGTCTTACCCCGGCAGTAGTAGGAAATAATGTAAACGGGGTTGTAAGCTAGCAAATTGGGAAAGCTGTAATTTCAATGAGAAGGTATAAAGGGTTGGGATAGTCAATCTTGGCTTTAACTGTATGAGTGCTGTGTGCCTCCCACAAACTACCTGCTTCGAGGCTACGTTGAAGCTAAATCCTGGATCTTTTGGAGTAGAAAAACCACTTCAAGAGGCAATTCGATGGCCATTGACACTTGTGAAATCTTTTGTAAATTTGCAAACATCCCTTCCCTTTGGTAACGGAATGCTTTCCCTCTCAAATCGGTTTTAAAAACTTCAAATTCACGGACCCGGTGTCAGTTCAGTTCAGTTCATATGCGAAAACAATCTGTACGTAGCGATTATTGCGTTGTGTTTATGGTCTTTGAAGTTAGCTAGTGTGGATTAAAGTATCAGCAATAAGTTTGTCTTAAAAACAGTTAAACCATAGGCGATTTGCACTGAATCCGCAAAATGACAGTGTGTTGTATGTTACAAAAAAAATGTTTCGCGGTGGAATGAACTGAGGACGAAACGTGATATATACGGGTAGAACTAAGCCAGTTTAGTATATCGGCACATAAAGTGGAAAGAAAAGATGCGAAATGTTACATCAGACATGTTATAAGCTCGTGGTGTAGTGAGCACGAGTGGTTGTGCGGTAGTAATTATTTGCCTTAACTATTTTCCTGGCCTTGTCTATTACTTCGAATAAAGAAACCGGTGTAATTTGTCGAGAAGTGCGCCAACCGAAAGGATAGGAGTGTCAACTTAATACCTAATACAAGAAATGGGTAAGCTGGATGTCTGGTTTTGTGTGAAAACAGCTTCACCTATCGTCTAGGCCACGAGCCGCCGCTGGTCCTTCTGTATATTAAAAAATTAACAATTCATTTTCTATCTTGTTGGTATTGCATCCAAGTAACATGTTTTCTAAATTTCCCATCTCAACGCAGCAACAGCATGGATCATCCTTTTTTTCCTCTTTTCTTTCCATTTTGTATTGCAATAGGGGGTTTGTAGCTGTATTTAATATTATTTTAATAATGGCTATGAAATCTTCCTAGTAAAAAAATACTCTTTTAAACCATAGAGCTCATTTGCTTCATTTATCCATATACCTTAAGCATGATCATTAATCCACGATTGTGTTACTTCCTTCTTTGGTTTGCTATATGCATTTTAAGAAAGGAGTTCAATATCCATGCATTTGCCATTTTTTTCTCGCTTCCTTAACCAGGAAATCCACTTAGCAATCTCTCATAATAATACTGTCCCATAATCCAAAATAATTTAAATTGTAACCTGATTGACATTTCCTGTTTATCTCCATTTCTATCATGATAAAATTTACATCTAAGCTGCTGGAGTTTAATTTATTGAGAACACTATAAGAATCGGAGAATATGATATTTTATTTAAATCCTTGGCTGTGGTAATGAGATAGCAGTTTGACTATCAACGAGTTCAGCCGAGTAGTTAAAAAAATCTTCATGCAGTTTGAGTTGTATGTTCTCATTAATATTATGAATATAAACTGGTGCTCCAACTCCCTTTTTCTTGATACTTTTGAACTACCAAGTCGACATTTTGCTGTGTTTTTCCCATTTACCTATACTTAGGTGGGAAATATTCTTTATAGCATTTTACTCTATTTAGGTAATCATTTGAGCATAACTCATTAATACATTTATAAGGTTGTCTTCATGTAATAGCTCAACTTGGCTAAGAATTTGTAGGTAAGCAATTTCTGTCTTAATCTGAATAACAAAATACTAAATTCCTTATAAGTTAATTTTTTAAGTACTCTTGGGGATTCCTTGTTATTACTTCACTATATTGTAAAATGTTGATTTTAATTTTATCAGCTTTTTTGCCAATTAGTATTAGTTGATATCCCAACACTGAGTTTACCATATTGTTAAATAATATTTAATGTATAGATATGTTTTCCTCATTTTCTTCCAGATATACATTTCAATATATGTGATGTAGTATTGAGTTATTTATCAATATAATTTATATGAACCTTCCAAGATAAATTAAAATCAAAATGCATTCCCAAAGAATTTATTACCTGTTTATTTTTTCTCTCTTTATTAGTTAACTTTTAAATTTTTGTGAACTGTGCTGCTCCCCTTAAAAAGATAATCCAATTGCTTTTCTGTGAATTAATATTTATACTATTATATTTTAAACAAATGTTAACTTTTTTGTCTTCTTGTGGTTCAAGTATAAAATAGGGCTTAATAATGAACCTTGTGTAGACAAAGGTTCATATTCTTGTATCATCAAAATGAAATTTTGGTGTATTGTAACTTCGCTGTTTAACATTAGATTTGTAATGTATCTTAAAATGTTCGGTGGAATTTGAGTGTCTTCTCAATTTTCTAGTAATATATTAATTTGCAAAACTGCTGTCCAGGCTTGCTGCTAATGTGGACTTATTATCCTTAAAATGTTTATGAACTTCTGCAACCAAAATGGCTAAATTGTTTATGATGCTAAAACCCTTTCTAAATCCATAATGCGCTTTTGACCAAATGCTGTATCCTTTTGAGTAAAATATACTAATCGATTAGCAATAGCTTTTCTCAAATATTTTTCTTAATACACTTGAAAGAGTATTGGCCTGTAGCTAGTTGGAGTTCTTGGGTCTTTGTTGGGTTTCAAAATTGGAATAATGTAGAGATTCCTTCAAAGCACTGGAACTTCTACTGTCCTTAAAACATATGTATATCCTTCGTTTAGGATTTTAGACTCTCTTCATTTAGATTTTGTATCAGTTTATAAGTTACTTCATTTGGATCTGGGAATTGCCTATGGTTATATATTGTGTATTTTATTTCATTAATATGGATATCGCTGCTTAGATAAGCACTACCCATGTTACTGTTAGCTTCCGAGGCAACCTCTTTAGAAGATAAATGATTTACATTAACAAAGTCTGGTGAATGATGATGATTTGGGGTTAAGCGCACTCAATAGCAAGGGTTATTAGCGCCCTTACAGCACAGTAAAGCTAAAAAAACACAATGGACAAGATGGGGGAGATAAACCCGCTAAGCATAAAACACTAATGGATTAAAAGGATGTGCCAGGGACTGTAGAAGTCAAGATAAAAGAAAGCTGGCGAAACATTTCTTAAATTATACTGAAGTTTGCTATTGTCGTCAATGTATAAATAATTATAATCCTTATGCTTAGAAAATGATCTTATCTCCTTCCTGAATGATAGTGTTAAATTGAAGAGCAAAAGAGCTGCAGAAATTATACCATTTATTTCTTTTTACTGTTATTAGCTTCTTTATTCTTGCATTCTTGTTTTTCAGGGATAAATCATTTTCTAAACTCCTCTCCTTGCAACATTTTTTGGCAATTTTCATTCTTCCACTTAATGCTTGATTATAATCTTGATCCCACCATCTTAACTTTTTAATACGTTTGTGGCTATTCCCAATATAAACAGAAATTCATTAAGATGTTTACAAGAAAAAGTTAAAATATTTGGTCTGTATGTAAATCATTTATTTTGGAGCGAGCTTCGGAGAAGGAATTTCTAAACAAATACCAATCAGTATTTTTTCTTCTGGATTTTCATATATTTATCACAATATTAATTTCCGAATCACCAAACTGAATAATAATAATAATAATAATAATAATAATAATAATTATTATAATTATTATTATTATTATTATTATTATTAATATGGAAGTGATTGCTCCATAGGTTTTTTCTTTCTCTTTTTTTCCAGTGAGCCCATGGAATTAATTATTTTGAGCCAAAGTTAAGTCTGAAGAAGAATTTGCTTGATTAATTGATCCCAATCTAGTTGAACTACTGTCGTTAAGTATATAGATATTTAATGGTGCTAAACATTTAACAAATAGAACATTCAAGATGTTTATACTTCTATCTTGTTGTGTCGAATTATAATTAAAGTCTCCGCAAATTAAAAGCATTTTCCTTGTTGCTTAATTCTAAGGTTCTTTTCCAAAAGGTGTAGCTAACAAAGGAAATTGGTGTTTTATAGATATAGTTCTCCAAATTGTAATACCTTGTACTCGGGGATAACTCGTCCTTACGTGGTGAAGTGCTGCAGCACGCTACTTTTCTTCTGAATCGCATAATACACAAATGCTGAAAGACAATGCAACAAACGCAATGCATTTTGGTGGTAATTAGAAAGGGAGCACTCCCAGTAATGAACACTCGAAGTGTGGTAAACATGTAAGTTTAACTAATGGAAAGCATCCACGAATCTCACGTGCTGAAAGCGAGAAAGCTCGCTTGGTCAGTACTGCGCTTGCATAGAACCTTCCCCTCTTGCCCTCCTGACGGTGACAATTCAAGTGGTTTTCGCACTGCCACGCGGTATTTCAGGTGGTTTAAAACACTTCGCCAATGTGTTAGTTCTTTTTCTTATAAATGGTTTGGCAAGGAGACGAAGCAGTCTCACCACACCTTGCTCCAGAACAACTCATTGAAATCAATTAAACATGTATTACAGCGTTATATTTTAGTTGTAGAAACCCATTACATCGTTGTTATATAAACTAATTAATACAACGGAGTGTTACTCCCATACTTCATTTACATTAGATATTGAAGAAGATTGTGAACAGTAAGTTTGTTGGTACGATAATCCACTTCCGCCAAACTTATGACGGTGTACATGGTTCACATTGTAACAAAATATTCTGTTGCGTAGACATTATTTAGTGTACGTTTTCAGTTTCTTTTCATTAAGTGTGGTGCGTAATTTGTTATAGTAAAACACTTTCAATCAGGGTATGCGTTCATTTCATAGGTAAGAAAGCTATAGCCAGTACATAATAAATGTAATTGATGAGCTGTTAAAACTGCATTTTCCAGACCAGCATTAGATGAAAAGATTGGGGTAAAAAGTTCAGGGCAACCTACACCTACAGTGGCGTAGCCTAAGGGTAGACTTTGACACTGAGTCTACCTAAGTAAATTGCCAAAAAAACAAGTAAATTTTTAAACGTATAAAGACAGCCTCAAACAAGTGATTAAAACAAATTATACAACCACCTTTACCGCTGCTTAACCCCCCAGGGCTCATTTTATGTGAGTACGGGTTTAGCGCACCCGGGGTCCCGAGCCACCCATCTTCATCGTCATCCCTCCACCCTCGTCCGGTCGAGGTGGGTTCGTCCTCGTAACCGGGGGACACAAGGTAGGCTCGTGCGTTCATTGCATTTCGTTCCATCCCGCCCCTCGCCATCGTTTCTTTCTTCTATAGTCCACTTCCAACCATTTCGCACCACGACCATTCGCACATCTCTTTTTCTTCCTCGCCGGCCTGCCTTGCGTCAGAAACGCCCACGCACTTTTTGGTTTGTTTACGCATTTTTTTCTTTTAATCCTCCGTGGCCACAGCCTGACCGATACCCGCGCACTGGGTGCGCAGCTGCGTGAGTAGGTAATGGCGTCATCACCACCACCCGGGGTCGTCATGTAGGGTGTGTGTTCGTATCCGCTGTTCAACTGCAGTCCCGCGGGGGGGGGCATTGATGAGCTGCTGACTTCCCACGGCTATTGGGTCCCTCTGTATATGTTCTGGGAGGTGTGAACCTGGGGTGAGACTCGCCCAAGCCGGGTAACGCCGGGGAACTTAGAGCCCGAGGTCGGAGACGGTTGCAATGGTGGAGGATTTATTTCGCTATAGAGCCCTCTTTCTCCATTATTTCGAACAAGCTCCGACAAGTTTTGGTAACAGAAGTAGCACCACCGACATCTGGTGTTACTTTGTCATTACACGAAAAGAGGAAGGTCAAACTTTCGAAAAGGTAACCCTTTTTAATATCCAGAACGACATTGACTCAATTGCTGGCCCGGTTCATTCCTGCACTCGCCTTCGTAACGGTTCATTGTTAGTACAAAGCAAGTCCGGTGCACAAAGTAAGTCCCTCTTGCGCGCCACGCTTCTCCACGGTTATCCTATCCATGTTGAGAAGCACCACACCTTGAATTTCTGTCGAGGCGTAGTCACCACCCATAGCCTCGATGGTATGTCGGACGATGAACTGGTCGAATATCTTTCCGACCAAAAGGTAACGGTAGTTCGAGTGCAGGCTAAAAGCGACGGAGTGTTTGTACCCACTCGTACCCTGTTTATCTCTTTCGAAGGCGTCGATCTGCCCACGAATATTTCAGCAGGGTACGAACGAATTGCGGCGAGGCCATATTATTCCCAAACCTCTGCGTTGTTTTAAATTCCAACGTTTTGGGCAAACGCAAGTCTCTTGCAAGAGTGCCGTTTCCATCTGTGCCTCTTGTAGTCAGCCCTCACACGATGGTACCTGTTCATCTGCCCCCGTCTGCGTTAATTGTAAAGGGTCTCATTCTGCGTCATTTGCCGACTATCCGCGGTAGTTGGACGAGAAGGCGATCCAGGAGATCCGCGTAAAGGAGAAACTCTCCTTCGCTGAAGCCCGGAGGCATTTCCATGCGCGCCAACCTGCGCTCGGGTACGTTTAGCTCTGTTGTTGCCTCGCCAGTAACCCGGAAGGCTGCCGAAACACAGACCTGGATCATGACTGCCTTGACCGCAACTACCATCCGGCCATTCATCTCTGGCACAGTCATCAAGCCACCTAAAGGTGCTGAAGTCACAAGGCACTGATAAGAAGTCCAAGCAGAAACTTCGTAAGGAAGATTTTCTTAAAGACCCACCGCGTGCGCGCGGTAAGAAAAGTTCACCTTCTCCTCCTCCTCCGCCTCGGAGGTCGCAGCCCCAGGATGCTCCTGGGACAAGCCGCGCTCAGCGGCCCTCTTCACCCATTGCCACCCAGAACCGATTCTCGGCGCTTGAATCGGTGTCTGGCACTGAGCGCGTGGGCCCTCCCTTCGAGGAGCCTATGGAGTCAGACCAACTCCATACCAAAAGCCCCAGCCCGAAGGTTAAGCAGAAAGTTATTTTGAGCCGCCCTTCTAAGTATACCGTTAATCCCTTGTGTTCATGGCTATCCTGACCTGTAATTTACATGGTGTACGATCGCATAGGGCGGAACTGCAACTTTTATTGTGTTCCCATTCATCTATGGTCGTGTGTTTGCAGGAGTCCAAGCTTGGCCCTCACGATCCTTTTGATTTCCGACGGTATACTCCTGTTCGCTACGATCTTGCACCGGATGAGGGTACTCCTGCTCATGGAGGGTCATGATATTAGTGCGTAACGACGTTCATTTTCAGACCCTCACACTTACGTCCGACTTGCAAGCTGTTGCATTTAGGATTCCATTACCCGGCTTTTTCTTTTCTCTTTGCTCCGTTTATTCACCTCCGTCGCCTCCCCTCGCTAACGCGGACTATCAAGATCTCCTGTCCGCTCACCCGACACCGTTTCTTCTGTTGGGAGACTTTAACGCCCATCACACCCTGTGGGGTTCGCCAAGGGCTTTTGCAACGGCAACGCTTCATTCTGACCTTTTTACTCCGTTCAACCTCTCCATCCTCAATACAAGTGAGCCTACTTTTCTTTCTGATTCCTCTGGTACGTTTTCTCACTTGGACCTTTCCGTTTGCTCTATGCAGCTTGCTTGTCGTTTGCAGTGGAACGTCGTCGCTGACACCCGCTCCAGCGATCATTATCCTTGCAACGTTTCTCTTCTGTCTCACCACGTCCAGCATTCCAGAACACCTACCTGGAAATTCTATAAAGCCGACTGGAGTCTGTATTCCAGCCTCGTGTGTTTTTAGGTGCAGCCCTTTACTGACGTTAACCAAATGGAGCAGCACCTTACCTCTACGATTCTATCTGCCGCCAAACGCACAATTCGTCCTCCCACCCTCGGCGTATTCCTGTTCCGTGGTGGACCTAGGATTGTCGGGACGCCGTTCGTGCCCGTAGAACTGCGCTTAGGGTGTTTCGGCGACACCCTACACTTGATCATTTGGCTACTTTTAAACAATCGCGCGCCAGGGCTCATGGCATTATTCAGGATAGCAAGACGGCGTCCTGGACTCGTTTTGTCGAGCCTTTTAATGCTTCACGCCTTCCTCTGTTTTGGGGATATACTTCGTAGCTTCTCCGCTAAAGTGTCGCATTGTACTGTGCCTGGCCTTCAGGTTCCCAATGCCTCCATAGTGGATCCGACTGTCATTGCTAACACTCTGGGTGCTGCCTCTGAGGCGGTTTCAAGTTCTGACCATTATTCCGCCGGGTTTCGCACTCTCAAAGACCCGGTTGTATTCCGAGACCTACAGATATCGATCTCCTAGTAAGGAGTCTTATAATGAACTTTTCACAATGAGGTAGCTGGAGCCCGCTCTCCATTGCTCCGCTCCTGGGACGGACGGCATTCATGTCTTGATGTTAAAGAATCTTTCAGCCGAAAGAAAACTCTTTCTTTTACAGGTCTATAACCGTATTTGGCAAGCCGGCTTTTTCCTTCCGTTTGGCGTGAAGCCACCATTGTCCCTATACCTAAGCCAACTGCATCCCAACTACCGCCCTATCTCCCTCACCAGTTGCATTTGCAAGGTGATGGAGCGCATGATCAACGGGCGGTTGACATAGTGGCTTGAGTCTCAGAAACTTCTACGAACGGTCAGTGCGGATTTCGTTGCCATCGCTCTACAATCGACCATCTGGTGTCTGTCGACGCATATTATGAATGGATTTCTGAGAAAGTGTCAAAACAGTGGCTGTGTTTTTTGACCTGGTGAAAGCTTATGACACTTGTTGGAGGGGCGGCATTTTACGTACACTCCACACATGGAATTTACGCTCTCGTCTTCCCATATTACTTCGGGAGTTTATGACGGATCGCGTCTTTCGTGTACGTGTGCCGCTCGGGTTTATCTAGTCGTTTTATTCAAGTGCACGGTGTACCGCAGGGCTCTGTACTCAGTGTCTCACCTTTTGCGATTGCTATCAACCCCATTGTTGATTGTATTCCCCCTGGGATTTCATCGTCACTTTTCGTTTACGATTTTGCCATTTATTGCAGTTCACGGCGGACCTGTCTGCTCGAACGCCGTCTCCAGAGCTGTATCAACCGTCTCTACGCCTGGAGTAACGCCAACAGCTTTACTTTCTCCGCAGAGAAATCCGTCTGTGTTAATTTCTGGCGCCGGAACGCTTCCCCTTCGCCCTGTCTCCATCTTGGGCCGGATAGTCTTCCATTTGCAGACGAGGCGAAATTTTTGGGGTTGATCTTTGATCGAAAGCTGAACTGGACTTCGCACATTTCATTTTTAAGAGCAAAGTGTGACCGTTTTCTTAATATTTTACGTGTTTTAAGTGGCACATCCTAGGGAGCAGATTGGACCGTCCTTCTGCGCCTTTCCCCCCCCCCAGGGGCTCACCTTGTGTGAGTACTGGTTTGGTGTACCCGGGGTACGCTAGCCACTCATAGCCATATTCATCTATTCATCCCCGTCCGGTCGAGTTGCGTTCCTTCTCGAGAACGGGGGACACAAGGTAGGCTCTCGTCCGTTCTTTGCATTTCGTTCATACCGCTTCTCGCCATCGTTTCTTTCTTCCCTTGTCAATTTCCGACCATTTCGCACCACGACATTCGGACATCTCTTTTTCTTTCTCGCCGGCCTACCTTGCGTGCGAAACGCCCACACACTTTTGGTTTATTTTCCCATTTTATTTATTTTAATCCTCCCTGGACACAGCCTGACGCATACATGCGCACTGGATGCGCAGCTGGGTTAGTGGTTAACGGCATCATCCCCACAACCTGGGGTCGTCATGTAGGGTTTGTGTTCGTATCCGCTGTTTAAATGCAGTCCCGCGGGGGGCCATTGCATGAACTGCTGACCTCTTACGGCCATTGGGTCCCTCTGTCTATGTTCTGGGAGGTGTGACGCTGGGGTGAGATAGGTATAGATTGGCCACTCACCCAAGCCGGGGTAACGCCCGGGAAGTCAGAGCCCGAGGTCGCAGACGGTTGCAATGGTGGAGGATTTCTTTCGATATGGAGTCCCCTTTCTCCATTATAAACAACAAGCGCCGAAAAGTTATTTTAACAGAAGTAGCACCACCGACATCTGGTTGTTACTTGGTCATTTCACGAACAGAAGGACAAAGTTTTGAGAAGGTGAACCCTTTCATTATTCAGAAGGGCATTGTTGCTATTCTGGTGCGGTTGAGCCCTGTACTCGTCTACGGAATGGTTCCTTATTAGCACAAACGAAGTCCGATCAGTAAAGTAAGACCTTGTTGCGCGCTGCGCTTCTCCACGGCTATCCCATCCGTGTTGAGAAGCTCCGCACATTGAATTCCTGTCCAGGCGTCGTTACCACCCATAGCCTCGATGGTATGTCGGACGATGAACTCGTAGACTATCTTTCAGACCAAAAGGTGACTGCAGTGCATCGAGTGCAGGCCAAACGCCACGGAGTATTGGTACCCACTCGTACCCTGTTTATAACATTTGATGGCGTCGATCTGCCCACGAGCATTTCAGCAGGATACGAAGGTATTGCGGTGAGGCCTTATATTCCTAGACCTCTGCGTTGTTTTAAATGCCAACGTTTTGGGCATACGCAAGTCTTATTTAAGAGTGCCGTTACCATCTGTGCATCATGTACCCAGCCCTCACACGAAGGTACCTGTTCAACAGCTCCCGTCTGCGTTAATTGCAAAGGGTCTCATTCTGCGTCATTTGCCGACTGTCCGCGGTACTTGGATGAGAAGACGATCCAGGAGATCCGGGTAAAGGAGAAACTCTCCTTCCCTGAAGCTCGGAGGCGTTACCATGCGCGCCAATCTTCGCTCCTGCGATCTGGTACATTTAATTCTGTTGTTGCTTCACCAGTACCCCGAAAGGATGCTGAAACACAGACCTGGACTATGAATGCATTGACCGCCACTACCATCCGGCCGTTCATTTCTGCCACTATTATCAAATTATGTAAAGATGGTCCTAAGTTACTGAATTCGCAAGGCACTGATAAGAAGTCCAAGCAGAAACTTCGTAGAGAGGATTTTCTGAAAGACCCTCTGCATGCGCGCGGCAAGAAAAGTTCACCTTCTCCTCCTCCTCGAAGGTGGCAGTCCCAGGATGCTCCTGGGAAAAGCCGCGCTTATCGGCCCCCTTCACCTATTGCCACCCAGAACCGATTCTCGGCGCTTGAATCGATTTCTGGCACTGAGCGCGTGGGCCCTCCCTTCGAGGAGCTTATGGAGTTTAACCAACTTCATACAAAAAACCCGAGTACCAAAGTTAAGCAAAAAGTAATTTTGAGCGATCCTACTAAGTAAGAAGTTTATCCCTTTTATTCATGGCTATACTGACCTGGAATTTACGTGGTGTACGATCGCATAGGGCGGAACTGCAACCTTTATTGCGTTCTTATTCGGCTATGGTCGTGTGTTTGCAGGAGACTAAGCTTCGCCCTCAAGATCCTTTTGATCTCCAGCGGGTATACTCCTGTTCGCTACGATCTTGAACCGGATGAGGGTACTCCTGCTCATGGAGGTGTCATGTTATTAGTGCATAACGACGTTCATTTTCAAACTCTCACTCTTTCGTCCGACTTGCTAGCTATTGCGTTAGGTTTCAATTACCCGGCTTTTTCTTTTCTGTTTGCTCTGTCTGTTCACCTCCATCGTCTCCCCTTGCTCACGCGGACATTCGAGATCTCCTGTCCGCTCTCCCAACACCATTTCCTCTACTGGGAGATTTTAATGCCCATCACCCCCTGTGGGGTTTGCCAAGGGCTTGTGCGATGGAAACTCTTCTTTCCGACATTTTTGATCAGTTCAACCTCTCCATCCTCAATACCGGTGAACCTACTTTTCTGTCTGATTCTCCTGGGACATTCTCTCACTTGGACCTTGCCGTTTGCTCACTCCAGCTTGCAGTGAAACGTCGTCGCTGACACATACTCCAGCGACCATTACCCCTGCATCGTTTCTCTTCTGTCTCACCACGTCCCAGCATTCCAGAGTTCCTATCTGGATATTTAGAAAAGCCGACTGGAGATTTTATTCCAGCCTGGTGTGTTTTCAGGACCAGACCTTCTCTGATGTTAACCAAATGGTGCAACACCTTTCGTCTACGATTCTGTCGCCGAACGTGCGATTCCCCGTTCAGCCTTTCACCCTCGGCGTATTCCTGTTCCGTGGTGGAACGAGGCTTATCGGGACGCCGTTCGTGCTCGTAGAACTGCGCTCAGGTTGTTTCGTCTGCACCCTACACTTGATAACTTGGTTACTTTTGAACCATCGCGTGCCAGGGCTCGTCGCATTATTCAGGATAGCAATAAGGCGTCCTGGACTCGTTTTGTCGAGTCTTTTAATCGCCTCACGTCTTCCTCTGTTGTTTGGGATAAACTTCGTCGCTTCTCCGGTAAAGTGTCTCATTGTACTCTGTCTGGTCTTCAGGTTTCCAATGCCACCATAGTGGATCCGGCTGCCATTGCTAACACTCTGGGTGCTGCCTCTGAGACGGTTTCCAGTTCTGCCCATTATTCCGCCGTCTTTCGCTCCCTCAAAGACCGGTTGGATTCCGAGACATACAATTTTTGGTCTGCTAATACAGTGTGTTCTAATCAACTTTTCACACAGAGAGCTGGAGCACGCTCTCCATTGCTCTAGGCACTACGCTCCTGGACCGACAGTATTCATATCTTGATGTTAAAGAATCTTTCAGCCGACAGTAAGCTCTTTCTCTTACAGGTCTATAACCGTATTTGGCAAACGGCGTTTTTCCTTACGTTTGGCGCGAAGTCACCATTGTCCCTATACTTAAGCCTGGGAAGGATCGTCAACTACCTTCCAGCTACCACCCAATCTCCCTCACCAGTTGCATTTGTAAGGTGATGGAGCGCATGATAAACGGGCGTTTGACATGGTGGCTTGAGTCTCAGAAACTTCTAGCGAACGCTCAGTGCGGATGTCGTCGCCATCGCTCTACCGTCGACCATCTGGTGTCTCTGTCGACGCATATTATGAACGGATTTCTGAGAAAGTGTCAAACAGTGGCTGTATTTTTTGACCCGGAGAAAGCTTATGACACTTGTTGGAGGAGCGGCGGTTTACGTACACTTCACGCATGGAAATTCCGCGGTTGTCTTCCCATATTTCTTCGAGAGTTTAGGACGGACCGCGTCTTTCGTGTACGTGTGGGCTCGGTTTTATCTAGTCGGTTTATTCAAGAAAACGGTGTACCGCAGGGCGCTGTACTCAGTGTCACACTTTTTGCGATTGCTATCAACCCCATTGTTGATTGTATTCCAGCTGGCATTTCATCGTCCCTTTTCGTCGACGATTTTGCGATTTATTGCAGTTCACGGCAGACCTGTCTGCTCGAACGCCGTCTTCAGAGCTATATCGACCGTCTCTGCGCCTGGAGTAACGCCAACGGCTTTAATTTCTCCGCCGAGAAATCCGACTGCATCAGTTTCTGGCGCCGGAAGGCTTTCCCTCCTCTCTCTATCTTGAGTCGGAGGTCCTTCCATTTGCAGACGAGGTGAAATTTTTGAGGTTGATCTTTGATCGAAAGCTGAGCTGGGCTTCTCACATTTCCTTTTTAAAAGCAAAGTGTGATCGTTTCCTTAATATTTTACGTGTTTTAAGTGGCACATCCTGTGGAGCTGATCGGACCGTTCTTCTGCGTCTTTGTCGCTCTTTGGTCCGATCCAAGCTTGATTACGGGTGCATTGTCTATTCATCGGCACGTCTATCTATGTTACGTCGCTTGAATGCCATTCATCATCGTGGTATAAGAGTCGCAACAGGGGCCTTGCCAACTAGCCCTGTACCCAGTCTGTACGCTTAAGCTGTAGAGCCTCCGCTGTCCTTCAGGCGTGAGATGCTTTTGTGCATGTATGCCTGTCGACTGTCCAGCTTGCCTGACTACCCGTCCGCCGAGTTATTTTTCGAGGATTCGCTTAATCGGCAATATTTAATTAGCTCCTCTGCACTGCTCTCTCCAGGTGTTCGATTTCGCCAGCTTCTTCGGCATTTGGACGTTACGCCAGCGCCGGCCCTTCCGAGGGGGGAAACGCGTTTTCATCCATGGTTGCGCTCTGAGGCCCACTGTCACCTTGGGTTCACGTCGATGCCCAAGACTGAGGCCCCTGCTTCAGTCCTTAGATCCGCCTTTTTAGAGCTTCAGGCACAATTCGGGGAATGTCATTTTTTATATACTGATGGTTCTAAGACTGATGTTGGAGTAGTGTGTGCCTTTATTTTTGGTCGCCATAGTTTTAGCTTCCGTTTATCGTGGCAATGCTCGATTTTTACCTCCAAACTTTTTAGTAATTATCATCAATTGTATTCGTCCAGCGACAGGACTTACGGCACTGTTTTATTTGTTCAGACTCCCTGAGTGCTCTTCAAAGTATTCCCGCGCTGTATAATTACCACCCCCTCGTATAGCCTATACATGACTTGCTCCACTCGCTTGGTGCCTCTGGCACAAGTGTCTCCTTCATGTGAATTCCAGGTCATGTGGGCATCTCAGGGAACGAGTCCGGTGACGCCGCTGCTAAATCGGCAATTTTATCGCCCAGAAGTTTTACCTCTGTTGTTCCCTCGTCAGATTTGTGTGTTCTTTTACGCCCCCGCATCCTCTCGCTTTGTCGCGATGAAAGGACGGCCCTCCGGGGGAACACGTTGCGGGAGGTTAAACCTCTACCGTTAGTCTGGGGTACGTCTTCCCGTTCCTCTCGTCGGGAAGAGGTAATTTTAGCTCGTTTACGGATCGGACATTGCCTTTTGAGTCATAGATACATGCTTAGTGGTGACTCCGCACCAGTATGTAAGCAATGTGATGCGCCCTTAACGGTGCGTCAAATTTTAACAGTGTGTCAAGTTTTAGCTCCATTGCGCGGTCGTGTGGGTCTGCCTTTTGGCATAGCCAACGTTTTGGCAGATGACGCGCAAGCTGTAGAATGTCGTTTACGTTTTATCAGTGTCAGTGATTTTAATCGGCGCATTTGATGCGCAGAGCGTGTTTTAGCTGTGTGATTTTGTATTTCCTTTTTAATGGGGGCTCTACTCCCCAGTGCACATATGGCGCTCATGTCCCTTGCGTTCTACAGTTCTTGACACGTCGTTTTTCTCTCTTATTGTTTTGTTTACCATGTTTTTTGTGGCTTGTTTTATAATATTTTTGACTATTCGCTTTTTTACTCGTATTTTAATTTTGAATTTTAGATTTTATACTTTGTAAGGTCGCTGATGATCTAAGCTGTTTAGCGCCCTTAAACCGTATCTCATCATCATCATCATCATCATCATGTGTCTTTATCGCTCCTTGTTGCGATCCAAGCTTCAATACGGATGCATTGTCTATTCATCGGTACGTCCATCTGTGTTACGTCGCTAGAATGTCATTCACCATCATGGCATAAGAGTCGCTACAGGGGCCTTTCCAACTAGCCCTCTACCCAGTCTGTACGCCTAAGCTGCAGAGTCTCCGCTGTCCTTCCGGCGTGAGGTGCTTTTGTGCAGCTATGCATGTCGACTCTCAAGTTTGCATGACCACCCTTCCTTCGAGTTCTCATTCGAGGATTCGCTTGATCGGCAATATGTGGTTAGCTCCTCTGCATTACACCCTCCAGGGGCTCGATTTTGCCAGCGTCTTCAACATTACGCCAGCCCCGACCCCTCCCAGGGGGAAACGCGGTTTCCTCCTTGGTTGCGCGCTGAGGCCCACTGTGACCTTGGGTTAACGTCGATGCCGAACAATGAGACTACTCCTTCAGTCCTTAGATACGCCTTATTAGAACTTCAGGCGCAATTCGGGGAATGTCATTTTATATATACTGATGGGTCAAAGACTGATGTTGGAGTAGGGTGTGCGTTTATTTTCGGTCGACATTGTTTTACATTTCGTTTGTTTTGGCAATGCTCGATTTTTACCGCCGAACCTTTTAGTGTTTATCAGTCTCTTTTACATATCCAGCGGCATGACGTACGGCACTGTGTTGTTTGTACGGACTCCCTGGGTGCCGTTCAGAGTATTAACGCGCTGTACAATTACCATCCCCTCGTACAGCGCATACATGATCTCCTCCACTCGCTGGGTGCTTCTGGCATCAGCGTCTCCTTCGTGTGGAATCCAGGTCATGTGGGCATCTCAGGGAACGAGTCTGCCAACGCTGCTGCCAAATCGGCAATTTTACCACCCACAGGTTTTACCTCTGTTGTTCCTTCCACGGATTTTTATGTTATTTTACGTCACCGTATCCTCTCGCTTTGGCGCGATGAATGGACGGCCCCCCGGGGGAACAAGTTGTGGGAGATTAAACCTCTCCCGTTAGCCTGGGGTACCTCTTCTCGTCGGGAAGAGGTAATTTTAGCTCGTTTACGTATCGGTCATTGCCTTTTTAGCCATAAGCACCTGCTCAGTGGTGACCCCGCACCACTCTGTGAGCAGTGTGATGCGCCCTTAACGGTGCGTCACATCTTAGCAGAGTCAGGTTTTAGCTCATTTGTGCGTTCGTTTGTCTCTGCCTGCTGGCATGGCCAAGATTTTGGCATACTGCATTGCAGCTAAGCAGAGCATATCAGGAAGTAACGCAAAAACATAACGAGCAAGTTAAAATATATATTATCAAGGATAATAGACTGCATCAAATTTTGTGGCGCGTTTGAAACTGCTTTCCGTGGACACAATGAGACCGAAATGTGAGATAATCCCGACCTGTTTTTAGGCCTTACAAATCTATAGACAGCCTGGACAGTACAATGAAAGAACATGCTGAAAGTAATAGTGTTCAAAGGGTTATCTAAGACATCCACAATGAACTACTCTACTGCATGTTGGAAGAACGCCACGAGTAAATTGTAAAAGAAGTGAAGAAGGCCTCTTATGTTGCTATTAATGTCCGACGAAATTACTGATACATTTGAAAAATTCAATTCCCTTTAGTTTATGGATATGAAAGGAAGAGCTTTATTCATCAAAGGTTTTGGGGCATTTTTAATTCTGCAGATCAGATCGCCAGTTCTATTGCAGGTAGTACTCTGAAAGAAATGGACACCATTTTTAAGGGCGATCGCAATAAAATAACGCTCAGACTTACGATGGTACATCTGTAATGAACGGCAACACAGGGGGCGTGCAGATCAAGGTGAAAGAGCACTATCCTCTTGCACGTATGTGAACTGTTACGCACATCAGGTAAATCATTGAGAAAGCAGCTTCTCAAAATTAGTCTGCTAGAATATTCTTCTGCAGTCTCAGCTTTTCCAGTATCCCCCCCCCCAAGATCTTCCCAGCGTTTAGCAGCTTTGGAAGCAACCGTTCCTCGCGGAGTTCAGAGGGTCCGCAAGCAGGTGGAATTTTAAACCTAGGACTGTTACACCGTATATTAGCACAGAGAATCTCTCATTACTACCATGGACTAGAAAAATGTTAATCAGACAGGACGGCGCAAGAAACTCGTGGACTGCGTCACAATTTGGAGGACGGAAAATTTAATTTCTTGCTTACTTTTTTCAGAAAGTAATGCCACACGTTGACATTTTACATAATCAGCTACAGGCAAGACCGATGGATGGAGTGAAGGAAAATGCGGTCCAATGGTAAGACCGGTAATTTTGCTCAGACCCCTATTTATCAGGCTTGAGGTTCTTATAGGTGCCGTAAATCTACGTCACGGGGCCACCGACTTTACTTCTGTTCCGAAGGAAGCCATGCTAAGGATTTTTACTCCCGAAAAAATCCATCGCCCTCCGCCGGATTTGAACCCGCGACCTCGGCAATAAGAGGCTAGCATGGTAACCACTACACCACGGAGGACGACCTACCACCATCGACTGTCTTATGCACCCAAGCATTCTAGGAGTGTGGTGTAATACTTCCGCGGCTGCGATAATCCTAGCAACCAGGTCCAGTAAACCTATCCCTACTGCTTTGTATCACTGTTAACGCACAACTAGCACTGCCGGAAAAACAAAACCCTAGACAGCACCGAGCAACACTGAATGCAGACTTGAGGGCGAGTTAAAGAGGACATTACTGTTGTCAACAGCAGGTACCGTGAGCGAATGGAAACAATTTGCTTACAAACAAAAGAGACAGCGCATAGCGTCGACATGCGCAGACAACCGACTGGCGGCAACGGCCAAATAAATCTGAAGACCCCGTTTATACTTATGTAAATCTCCATAAATACCTAAGGCTGGGAAACAGTAAATAAAGATTCAAAATGATCACAATAAGCAGCCGACATACATAATAGAAACGCAGCTAACACAAACGCTATATATCGGACTATATGTAAAGTCCCCCTTCAGGATTTGAAAAACGTAAGCACACTGGATTGACAGCGGCAGTGAAAAAAGAAAACACACTGGCTTGACGGTTACAAGTGGTGGAAATAATGCCAACCTGCCTGTATAGCAATTTTTTTTTGTGAAAGCCAATGATCAACAGTTGTGGGTGTGAATGTATGGCTGGAAGGAAAATCTGGGTAAACCAAATTGATTGTAGTGCAGGTGTTGACAGAAATCTTACACTTGAATCATCCAGTAATTTTAAAGAGCTGTGTATAAATAAATCAAGTAGATAATAAGATAACTGGAGATAACGACATTGGTCACTGCACGATAGCTGACTTACCCATGTTGTACGGTTAGGTTTTCTAAACTCAAGTGACGAATTAATTTCATTTACCTCCTCCAGTTCTTTGAGAAATTAAAATTCAGCTTTTTATAAACGCTCTCTAACTCCTATGGTTCTTAGCATCTCATTCTATATTGGACGTGAAAACCCGGAAATTTTGCTCAGAAGACTGTCAGGTTTGAGGTTCTTTTACGCGCCGTAAATTAATGACACGGGACCACTGGCTTTACTTCCCTTCCGAAGGAAGCCATGCTAAGGATTTTTATCCCCGAAAAAATCCATCACCCTCCGCCGGGTTTGAACCCGCGACCTCGGGAACTAGAGGCTAGCATGGCACCACTAGGCCACGGAGGACGACAGTTCTTTATGAAATTGTGATGCGACAATCTAGAGTATTTTTATGGTTAATTCTCCTCTTTTACACCGTATAATTATAATTTCGTACATCTCCGATTATTCCTAATAACAGATAAAAAAAAACTGATATTTGCCCAAAACATCGGCGGAACGTCTTGAATTTTTAACTTCCCTGTGACAGTTTTCCAAGTTTTAGAAATGCTGCAGTGCGTAAACATACCCTTTGGCAGTGGCATAATCGCCTGTCCGAATAGTCGACTAATTCTTTAAACAATTACATTAGGGTGAAATTTCAAACCTTGGTTCCTTTTCTTTGGTCCTGTGGTTATTTAATAACAAAAGCTACATAGTTTTCATTTAATGCAGAAATCATTAACATATAAAACGAAATAGAGGTGAATACTAAGATTCCGCACTCTCAGACCAACAAGTTAACCTCTTTGGAAAATTCACACAGTCTGCGACCATCCAGAGAAATAATCTCGGTTGTTAACTACAAAATATCGCTTCACTGATTTCTAATATTAGCATTTTTTTCTCTTTATACAATTACTTAGTATGGCCTGCTAACGAAGTTGATTATACAACATAAGTACAAAGAAAATTAAGAAAAACGTTCTCACATGAGTTTTATTAAAATATTTTGACATTGGTATCGCATACGTATCGTAGCTTTATACGCAGATTCGATTCTCTTTTGCTTTGTTGCGTCTTCTGTATTCTTAGCTGCTAAATCGTTACCATATGGAATGAAATATCGGCTGCATTTGTCTTATTTTACGTGCATTGTCTGTGAAGTAAAAGCTATTTTTTACTCTATGGCCCTCTTCGCAAGTATGTTGTTTTATAGCTCCAATGTTTTCGTATTCTAGAATTTAGGCTTGTAAATCCTTTTTAGTCTTTTAGTAATTTATGAATTGGAAACATTTTATAGCGCACGTCCTTCAGAAAAAGCAAGGGTTTGCAATGGTGAAAGAATTATGAAATCGGGGAATGGTTTCAGAGATTGCCCTAGATACAGACTCACATATAAACAGGTGAGTCATAATAACACCGAATAAATTTAAGGTGCGAGTCGGGGGTTCTACTTGAGTATTTCCTTTTAGGGAGTGTATGCCGGTAAAAGTCTTGTTATCGAGCTAGAGGGCATTAAGGTTTTTGAAACACCGCGTCACCTTAGATGAAATAGCATCCTTTGCTACAAAGTATTGGGAGAATTTTGAAATAAGACTAGCCGGTATCTTTAATTTTAAACAATGTAAAGCTTTCTTAAATTTATTTAGTAACTTGTGAATCTAAATTTAATTATATGGACTAAATCTGCTCTAAAGTAGATAAAAACTTTTTTTAGAAGATCTGCAGGTGCGAATAGAGGTTATTGTTAGTAATACATGCAAATAATACTGCTGTTGATAACATTTTCTCCGCCATTATATAGATTACTTGAGAAAGGTTAAAACAATATTAAATGATGCAAAATAAGTTTTTAAAATGCTTCAACATAGTTAAACGAAGAACAAAACAAGAATTGAAAAAGTGTGCATAAGGTTTATAAAAATGTTCAAAATGCCGACCTTTGACTTTCGAGCCTAGTTGATATCGTCGTTGTAATGATTGCCGAGTTCTTTCAAAAATACCTGGCATATACAAATAGCATCAAATGCTACAAAGATCCTGGCATCAGCTCCTCTTCGCTATTAACTGGCGTCTCGTATACAAGAGTCTGATCATGTCCCCAAAGGGGTTAGATCTGGTGAACGTGCTGGCCATGAATTTGGCGCTCCTCTACCGATCCAGCGATCAGGATACGCTACACTTAGGAAATCCCTTAACGTCACCGGAATAATGCGCAGGTGCCCAATCTCCTTGGAACTATATTAACAGGCGTATTCCTAAAGGAAAATCTTTCAGAAGTTCTGGCAAAGTATGCTTATGAACTGTAGGTAAATGTGGCCCGTCAAACGTGAAGATAGTAAATAGGGCCATATGAGAGTGTCATTCACAATGCCAGCCCAAGTATTCACTGCAAACCGGTGTTGGTAATTTGTAATTCTAATAGATCTAGGGTTTTCCTGTGCCCAAATGTGACTGTTACATGTATTAAACGTGCCCTCTCGTGTAAACACCTTCTCTTGGGTCCACAATATGGTTGTAGGAAATCCTAGTTTATCGATGCATTTACGAAGAAACCACTGGGCAAACTGTAGTCAGGGTAGAAAGTCATCTGGTTCCAGTACTTGAACTCGGGTGAGATGATACGAATGTTAATTGCTGTTCGCGCAGAATTTAGTAACCGAAGACTGGCTTGTATGCATGGAATGCGCTATTTCTCTTGTGCTTGTGGACGGAGAATTATAGACCCAGTCAAGAACCTCCTCTTCTAGAGCCTCTGTTCTTATGTTTCTTTGGGATCCCGAACGATGTGCTTGTTTTTGGAAGGTTCCTGTTTCTCGCAGTCGTTGATGTACGGCAGTAAAGGGCTGTGATGAGGTAAATGACTTTCTTGGGCAAAGCTTAGCGTAAAGATCTCGTGCCCTTTTCGCATTTCCCCAAGCAGCACCATCGTAATGCATGTCTGCTAGTTCTGCGGAAGTAAAATGGAACATTTTTATAGTAGGTTGTTAAACTGGAAGTCCTTCCAGTAAACAGAGCACTTTAGTATGTCCTGATAGCCGAGATTGATAACCTACACCTCTTTTAGTGAAACACAAAGTCACAAAGTGCTGTATAATATGTGACGGAATTCCTTACTACTTAAATAACAAAACGCAGGTTTTAGGATAAAGTGATATAAACAATGTTAAAAACGGAACACAAGCGATACTCCAAAATGCAAAGAAAGCAAAACACAAGCGATATTCCATTGCCGTGGGGGAACAGGGAATTTCATCTAACCCGACGCGGCGATTGCAAAACGTTAATGTCCTCTAGCTCGATAAGAAGACGTTTACGGCATAACATTTGCTATAACAAAATACCCAAATACAACCCCTGAACCACTCCTTAAAATTATTCGGTGTTATTCTCATTTATATATACCAGGTGTAAATAAATAACACCGCACGAATTTTTACTTATAATGGACGATTCATAGACAATCTGTTTGAGATAGGGAACCTATGGTCTACAAAGACAAAATATTACTGAGCTATGCCTTAAAATCGCTAGGGACTTTGTAGGCCGTTGATCATTTCTTCAATTGCTAAGGTATGATAAGAAAATAAGTAAAGCTAATCGAAGCTAGCGTCTTTAGCGCAATGGCCATGTTACCAGACAGGTAAGACATTCGAATTTTGGGTTCGAATTCCAAACTTACTTTTTTCTTTCTTTCTTTCTTTCTTTCTTTCTTTCTTTCTTTCTTTCTTTCTTTCTTTCTTTCTTTCTGAGAACATGCTTAGTTTAATTTGCTTTACAGGAAGCACTTATGTTGTGTACGTATTAATTTAACCAATGCTAACGTTTTTTAATTTAAAATTCTTTTTCATTATAAATTACATTTTCATGGTGTATAGTACACACTGAAAACCAAATACGTAGCTACAATAATGTTAATGAATTGGTACAAGTCTACACAGATAACGACTAAACAATGTAAAGTTATAAGCATTCAAAACATCTGTGCGACTGAATTATTACAAATAGATAGATACAATAAGAATAAACATAACCAAATAATTGAAGAAAATGCACTGGTTTCAAAGGAATTGCACAAAATGGCGACCTCTAACATCAATGCATAGGCGACATGTACGCAAAAATGATTCCTAAACCCTGTTGAGCATTCCTGGCGCGCTATAAATCGCATCACTGGCTGCAATAATGCGGGGATCTCTTCAAAATCAATCGGTGAAGAACACAACATAGTCTGAAGATGGCTCCAGAGGAAAAAATCCATGAGATTGTAATACTATTTACCAGCTCGATCCTTTTGCAACCTACTATTATAACTCAAATAGCTGTTATATATTGTGGAAGAACTGATAAGTGCTGGGAAAGAATCGGACCTTATGCTGGTATAGGCAGGAAAATATTCTTGGTTAGAAATGTTAACACTGGTAATTTGCTTTCCTGCGATTTATTATAACATTTGTTTGCAGTCACTTGAACATGTGATTTTTTTCGAGAACAAAGCTCACTAAGGCTCATGTATATTAACAGTTCTGTCTACGTAATTTTCAGTAAAATTTTTAATATGGTGTTGCATTTTACGTAATGATGGCTCCTTGACTTGTATTTGTACTCACAAGTTTAGTAAAAATGCAACATAGGCTATATTATTTTGGTTCTAATAACAATCCTTAAAATTTTGAAAAATTAACAATTTTTAAAACATCCTTCGCGACATTGTAAACTGGCCTATTTAACAGCTAACAAGTTTACTTAAAACTTTTTGTTTGCTCATCTCCCCATTCGCTGCCGTTACACAATTAGAAAATTTTATATTTACTCACCAGAAGATGTTGATTTGGTAATTTTGGAAAAGGCCGAAAAATGACGCGCCTTGGGCTACTTCGACCGCGTGTTACCACTATACTGGTGTCTCGGCTTCTCTCTTCTTTCCTCGCACGTCCAGTTCACGGAAATATGTAGGAGGTCCGTAGTTCATCTGTAGATACTCTAGTGCTGCCGCCATATGATTGGCGAAACATCATCCAATGTCACGATCCATCAACCCCGTTTTTGCTGTCTTGATCACGAAGGTTGAACCGGAAGACGAAGGATGCTGAAGATCTTGCTGGCTCGTATGAACAAAGTTTTAGAGAGGGAGGAGAAAATGGCTCAAGATCCGGAGAACGAGGTGGCAAGGACACGGTGGTACTGAGGACTGCCTCTTCCGATCCCGCGATTGGGGAAGACTCGATTTAGGTGCGCCCATACGTTTATAGCATAATGCGCAGGAGCTCCATTGTGTTGGAAATGTACTTGAGGCCGAAAATCAAGCGGCACTTCTTTTAAAAGGGCTGGCAATATATATTCCAAAAATGTTTTGCAAATATCACCAATGCAGTCGAGGAGGAAGAAGGTATGGTCCAATGACGTGGTCAGAAGTAAGCCAGCCCATTTGTTCAGTATAAACATATGGTGGTAGATCTTCTGCACAGTAGCATGGGGATTTTCGTGTGCCCATATATGACTGTTTTTTGAGTTTGGAATCCGCCCATCCCTGGTAAACGTGGCCTTATCTGTGAACAACACTAATGAAAACAATTTCGGTGGCTGCCTTAAAACCCATTCACAAAATCGCAGTCATAAATTAAAATCCCTTGAATTTAAGGCTTGCACCTTTTGCAGATGGTGTGTGCAGATATAAACTGCTGCTCGTGCAAGACTTAGCACATACTTGTGTGGTTGGTACCCATTGCACGCGCAGTAGTACGGGCGCTGGTTGACAGTTCCTCTTGCAGTGTATACAGTATGCTTTCTTCAAACTGCGGATTGCCATGAGTACGTCTTGCACCGCAATCTGCTTTTATTCGGCACGACAGCACCTTTTTCTCGCAAACGCCGATGTATAGACTCGAATGTAATCCTATGGGGATGCCGTCTACTGAAGTACATTTCGCTGTATATTTGTGCAATTATTGAACCATGACCTCCTGCTTCGCTATACACAAGGTGCATATCAGCGAGTTCAGCTAAAGTGTATTTTTGCTCCATGTTCCTCGAATGTTTAGCTACTTCAACGTAGTGTTGTGTGCTGGAAGCAAATGGGAAATAAGGCTTGAGTGATGTTACTGCATTAGAGAATACAGGGTTTACTTATGACTTCAGTAAGAAACAACCATGCCGTACGGTGGTGTTAGTGTCCTGCAGGGGCATCATGTTACCACATTCTTAGCGCCACTTTTGGGGAATCATAGTACGTTGTGCTATTGCTTGGTTCAAAGATGAGTGAAGTCGTTCCACCCGGTTAACTGTTAAGCTTCAAATTGTCCTTTTTCACCCCTCACGCAAACATCGCCAACTTCAAGCTAGTGTCGGTTTACAACTTTCCGGGCTTAGATGTGAGAAGATACAGCAGTAAGTGATACGTTAGAATTGCGCATGATGATGGTACTTCGCCTGTTTTAAGGGTTGAGCATAATAGGGTTCCCAGAATGGGAAAAGAAAAGAAAGAAAGAAAGAAAGAAAGAAAGAAAGAAAGAAAGAAAGAAAGGAAAAGTTTCCAGATTCGAACTTTAGTTCGCATGCTTATTCTAGTTCACAGCCGATCAGCCTAACCGTTCGGCCACAATACAGCTATCGGAATCTCCCTATGCTTGTTTAACCATTCCCCACAACCTTTAATCCATTGCAATGGCATGCAGCCATATCTTAGGTCCAACTTTCAGCGATTTTGGTAACGGCAACATTTAGAAATGCATATTCAGAGAGATAAAAGACAGGCTTAACTAAGTCCCTAACAAGCTGAACTTCGTTTCTAATACAGACTGTTTTACATTTTTGGTTTGGTTGTTTATTGTTCGGCGGCGCCGTGGCCGAGTGGTTAGACCGCTCGCCTTCCACCGAGGCGGCCCGGGTTCAATCCCAGGGACCTGCATGTGGGATTTGTGGTGGACGAAGCGGCGTCTGGGCGGGTTTTCTCCGGTTTCTCCGGTTTCCCCCGCCATTCATTCCACCAATGCTCCATCATCACCTTTCCTTTCATCCATTTCACCAACATTTCGTTTCATCTATTTCCTTCATCCCATACCAGGCATCGGGCTGATCACCCATCCTGGATGCTCTGTCTGATCCATGAGTGTCTGCTCCTCGACCCGCTTGTAAGATAATGAATGAATTAATGTTTATTGTTCCCAGTCTCTAATTACTTTGAATAAACATAACTCTATAACTTGGCTTCGTAGACCATTGGTTTATCTCAAATTGAATGACTAGGAACCACCTAATGCAAGTAAAACCAGTGTTGTGTTATTTATTTGTACCCAAATATGTGTGTGCGTGCGTGTGTGCGCGCGCGTGTGCGCTACCGGTCAAAAGTTGTCGATCACCTATGAAAAATCTATATACTTTATTCCAATGTACAAACACATCGTAAAAACTAAAAACCTACAAGATAAATATTTTCTCTCCCTATCATTAAGTACAATACAATATGCTTTAGATTTGAGCCTCTTCAGAGTATCCACCCTTTGCCCTCAGAACAGCTGCACAAACTCTTGCCATTATGAAGATAAGATTTTGTAGTGCTTTTGCAGATATTGCAGTCCAACACGCCTGTAAATTATTCTATAGGTCTTCAACATTAGATGACTTCCGTTTTCTGACCACCTTGTCAAGTTCATCCCATAAGAGTTCATTGGGATTTAATTCAGGTGACTGACTTGACAAATCATATTTCTGCGTTCCCCACATTTCTCTTTTCTATTGACATACCCTCTGCACAATTTAGAAGCATGTTTGGGATCATTGTCCTGCTGCAGAACAAACCCATGACCAAGAAGTCTCTTGCCAAATGGAACTGCATTTTTTATCAGTATCCTGTGATATCCTTCTTTCTTTAATGTTCCATTAACTCTCACTAGATCACCGATCACCCGCAAAACATCCCCACACCATGGCCAACCGCCCACCATGCCTCACCGTTGGCATCACACACTGATTCTTCATACGTTCTCCACGAAGTCGACGAACAAAAGTTCGATCACGGCTTCCAAATATTTCAAACTGAGATTCGTCCGTGAATAACACCTTGGACCATTGCTGCAGGCTCCAGTTTTTATGTTGCTGTGCCCATTGCAGTCTTTTCACCTTATTTTGTATGCGTAATAAAGGTTTCTTGGCCGCTATGCACCCCTTTACACCTTGTTCACGAAGGCGGCGTTGCACTGTTGACACAGAGATTGGAGCTGCTCGCATACTATTTACTTCCTTGCAAATTTCAGGTGCAGTAAGAGTCCTCTGACGTTTACCCTATACACATATGAACCGATCTTCCCTGTGTGATGTTACTCGGGGTCTTCCAGATCGAGAAACACTTGCATTGGCACCGGTTTGATTGAACCGCTGCAATGTAAACACAACTGTAGATTGGGCTATGCCAACCTTTGTTGCTATTGTCCTACTAGAATAGCCTTCCTGATGCAGAGTTACACTTACAGCACGTTTTTCAATTCCAATCTCCTGCTTCCGTCCCATTAGGAGGTAATGTGGTATGAACCTGTTCAGGTATACAAACCACTACTAGATGCACACAGTTCATTGTAAACTAATGCGAACTGGTTGCTATACAGACAGCTGAAAGAATGAGGCCTATTCGAATGGAAACGTCTTAGATAAAGGCACGTCAGTGTAGTGGATACTCATCAGCACCCCTCTATGCGAACAACCAGTCAAATAAACAACAGAGGCACTTAGTCTTTATATGTTTATACTTGTTTTATTTCTAGAACGGGAATATGATACAATATTAAAAACGAAATCTCTGTTTTAACCACAAATCCATAGTTGATAGGTGATCGAAAACTTTTGACCGGTACTGATGTATATATTTAGCGACACGCCACAGTAACGCCATATAACTATAGGCTCTGGTTAAGTAATATGTTGACAAAATAAGCAATCAGCATGCGAGGCTTGCATCTTTTACGAAGGATTTGACACAATGGGGAACAGATGTGTATATGCTTCTAAATCTAGACCATAGGGCAGTATTGCTGGATGGTAAATCGGGAACGTGTTGCTGTATTTAGCTACAATATCTATAAGTGGCAGCGTGATTCAGTATCCTCATTTCGATTCCCGAAAGACACCAGCATTTAATTTTGAGCATTTTCTTTCCAACATGGTTAATAATCGTTAAAAAAAAAAGCATCACGAGACAGGATGTCTGGTTTCTGTACATCATATGCTCTTCGGCTATAAATATCTTTAGACAACTATTTCATGTTAGCGTGCATTAGAAGTTGACATTAGAAAGAAACAGGGCTTTGGATTTGCTTCATTCATTATTTGTGAAGTTTTTCTCACTGTCGGACGTCGTGAACAATAAGGAAACAAACCTTCAGTTCATTACACTTTAGTAATTTTATACAATCAATGTTGGGTAATTATGTACCTATTTAACTGTCGGTGCGATACCCGAAAATATTTTATACACGAAGTTTTAGTTATTTTACGCTTATTTGTTATTTCTTTGCCAAAAACATTGATCACTTCCACAGATACCGGCTTTTTTCATAATTTTTAGTGCATAATGTGTTTACTCTTGAATGTGCTGTGCACCTAGCGAAGTGTAGGATAGGTTAGTCGGTGAAAGTTTATTTTCCTTTTCATTCTAGAAAGTTTTAAATAAATAAGTTTTGGTAGAGTTAGCAACATTTCTGGCTTTTGCATGAAATAAATCTTGCAATAAAATTAACCTACAATTATTTGAAATAGGTACTTCTTCAGTGAGCAATATTGCAAGCAAGCTACTAAACAACAGAACATTATTATTGCACCACTATCTATATAGTATTCACGTATGTTGTAGCGAAACTCGGTGGCCCCTATTGAAGAGAGCTCAAGGGCGGCGCCCTCCTAGTAAAAATTGAAACTGTTAGTTTTTGGTCTTAATATGTCTATTGTATAGGTATATTATTTTGTGCAGTAAATACGTTTAAAATTGTTCCGCATTTCTTCTATTTCAAAAGCTGATTTTAAAGAAGACGGTCTGCCGGTCTCGGGTTCCGACAGCCCGGGCTTCTTTCTGTTCTGTTTTCGTCGGTAACCATGACAACGGCACAGCTATGTATAAGGTTGTCTCGCTCTCTTAGTTAAGACCAGCCTAGGGGTGAGGAAAATGAACCCGAGTGTCAAGAAATATATGGAGTGGAAACTTATTATTCTTTCTGTAGCGTTGACAAGGTTGATGTTAATTATTGAAAATTAGTTATTTGCACGATTGTTCTATAACTTTTAGATAATATGAGAAAATGTGTAGAACCAAATGTTACTAGTATGCAGTACACAGAAGTGACCCGCAGCTAAAATTGTCTGCCTTCAAATTGGAGATACGAATGCTGGAAATGACCACTCCCATTTCAACTTTCGAGCGAGGAGGTGCTTATACCTACCTTGATGGGGTTTCTTTGTACGGCTATTACCGAGCTTAAATTCGGACTTAAGGATGTTCAGCCAGTCAGTAACCAGTGGCATTCAGTACAGTGCTGGTCAGTATGCAATAAAATTACTTTGTGAGCTAAAACAGATTGTGTTTAGTTTGCTAAGCTTATCGGAAAAGTTAGAAATTAAAAACAGTGACCGACCAAAGCCCATCTTAACATTATGCAAACATAACCCCAGTGCAAGAGTAAAGGTTCTTTTACTCGAAAATTTGATATGTTGTTGCACGAAAAGGTTTCGTGACTATGTGGCTGCGAAGAAAAAAAAACGTTCTTCTGTTTCGTGTGCTTGTTGTTCGGTGGTGGTTACATGCGTTGGACGAACGAGGAAGGCAAAAATAATTAATCAGTTTTTAACTTCAAGGAACGTATAATATTAGGTCATCTTTAAGTAATGCCTATGAAGAATCCATAAAAAATCACAACGAAACAGTGAAGAAAAATACCGAATTTCTGCCAACGTGTCATAAAATTATGTGGTGCATGCTATCTTCCTCTTCGCGGTCATGACGAAACTGCCACATCCAACAATATAGGTGTGTATTTCTAGAAATACTAGGCCAACAACGAGTTAAATTGGATGGAGAGCGCGCTGAAGTGGATCTTTGTTGCAAAATGCGAGTAGCTGCATTTAGCGGCCGCCGCCATATTGATGGGTGGTAGCCAATGAAGATGTGATTGTTGCATACCGTGGAATGAGACAGAATACTTTAAAAGAAACTTAAATGTGGGTGTTCAATGCGTCGCATATGGGTACATTCATTCAAACACAGTTCACTGGCTTTTCATTAAGACCAAAATCAAGATTGTATATGAAAGAACACAAAGTATTGCACTTTCTATTGACATATGCATTTTATTGTTTTTTTTCTAATGTAGTTATTGAATGAGTGGGAGTAAAATTGAGATGAATGTTTTAATGCTAGTTTGTAGGCCGCTTGGATATGGTAAAATATTAACATTATTTCTTGGTACAAAAATAGGGAAATATATTTTCATAGTTCCACCTGCCCCTCCCCTTAAAATCAGTAGGAATTCCAAGAAAGCACTAAACGCAATTTGCTTTCGTTGAATATCATTTGATTGCGCACTGCTTACAAACTGATTCATCTCTCGACTTTTGCGTTAAGCGAACGGGTGCGTGTATTGCGTTTGGGGGCGGGACGCCATTTCATACTATCTACACACGACATAGATCGACATACGCAAAATCCGATTTCAATGATGCTCTAAGGTGAATGTTAGACAGACAGACAGACAGACATACATACATATACATATACATATACATACAGTGTCTAAATTCCTTTTACAGATTTTGAGGACTTATGGTGCGGGTCAAGACGATTAACTTTAGCATGGGAATTCGTGTCCGGAAACGTACCGTTTCCCACAGGGGCTTCGTAAATCAAGGATTGCATGTGACCCCACAGGTAGTAGTCAAAGCGGGGTCAAGTCGGGAGAACGTGCAGGCCAATCATTCGAACCACCAGGACCTATCCACTGTTGCCAAAATCGTTGGTCCAAATGACGTCCAACCGCAAGTGCAAAATGAGCTGGTGCGCCGTCGTGCTGGAACCACATGTTTGACACACATGCAGTGGCACATCCTCAAAGAACCCGTACATTACGCCTTCAAGAAATCTCAAGTACGTGTCACCCGTGAGGTTTGGTGGAAGAAGGTATGGCCCAATTACACGCCCATCAAGGGACCCTACCCAAATGTTCAGACCGTATTGTTGCTAACACCCATCACAAACTCAACTGAATGGCATGTAAACAAACGTGTAGTGGACTTCGGACATCGGATGATTGGTGAATGACGTATGGACTACCCTAGTCGAGACATCCTAGTGAGTGGCGCCGAAAGAGCGTGTATGGCGATTTAGCGTGTTACGGACACAAGTTCTTATACTAAACTTAATCGTCTTGGTCCCCACTAAAAGTGTTCAAAGTCTGTAAAGGTAATTTAGATACATCCTGTATATATATAAGTAGGACTAGGTGCGGAGGGGAACTTAGCACCTCGACCTACAAGATCTTAAGTGTCTATGTCCCTGACAGAGTGCCCACGGGAGGGAGGGGGTGAGATGAGAGACGGGGTGGCTGGACCAGGAGGCGCTACAGAGCAGAGGACAGAGTCCCTACCTTTTACAGATTGAAATTCCCCGGATGGCAGCTGGGCAACCGGCTCCCCTCTGCAAACTTGCACATCCCATGGGGGTCCGGTACTCGGAGACCGCCCCCGTTCCTGGGGACAAAGAGTTAAATAGGGCATCCTTTTCCCCTACCAAGCAACGCCGACATTTTCAACCCTTAAGCAGACCAAGCAGATAAAAGGGGAAGTGAAATGAGAATGAAGGTGAAATGAAGGGACAGGAAATTCGGGAATGTAATGAGCCTTCCCAGCATTCGCCTAGCGCCCCGGAGAAATCCCCGAAAAAAGGCCAGGAAGGTCGGCCGCGGAAATTGAACCCACGACCTCCCGAATGCGGGCCACACATGCTACCGCCTGAGCCATCCCGTTCGGTAGCTATACCTATACAACTCAGTTTCATAAAATATTGTATATCTTGAATTGGAAAAAAAGTTTCTCATATTTTCAGAAGGAACAGTTTTCGGGAAAATAAAACGGTGCTAAATAATACGAGATTAACTTATGGAAGTCTTATATTTATTACTATGAGCATATACGGGGCACTGGATGTCCAGATATTGGAGTTTCCGTTATAAGATAATTGTATTACATGCAAGGAATGTGGTGACAGAAAGCCTGTTTACCATCCATCAACATGTCGGACAGCTGTAGACGACAGCTCGCGTTCGGAATACACGGCCAGCTATCCATATGTACGTATATAAATCGTTGGTTATCCGCCATGAGGGAAACGTAAACACAAATTTTGCATTAATTTTACATTATATAGTTGGAATTCTACAATGTTTATAAGCATTATTAAGTGAAATTGTTTTTGTAATTTGCATTATTCTGTATTCTGTTATACATACAGTTTGTAATGTGTACCTTAAGAATAAGCAGAGCATATTAAACTGCCTAAAAGGCAGTGAATTTTATCCCACACAGTTTGTTTAGGAAGGATAAATAAAAAAGGAAAGAATAATCGTTGAAACACAATGTTGAACAATTTACATCCACAATGTTCATATTTGTTAAACATCTACTCGTAGTATGCTATCCCGAAGTTTAACACTTTCTGAACGAGACAATGGCAATACAGCTCCATGTTGATTAAGTAATAAGGAATTAAATTCCAGTATCATTTTAACCACATCATTCTAAAGGTCTTCGGAGTTCGGAGTTCGGAGTTCGGAGTTCGGAGTTCGGAGTTCGGAGTTCGGAGTTCGGAGTTCGGAGTTCGGAGTTCGGAGTTCGGAGTTCGGAGTTCGGAGTTCGGAGTTCGGAGTTCGGAGTTCGGAGTTCGGAGTTCGGAGTTCGGAGTTCGGAGTTCGGAGTTCGGAGTTCGGAGTTCGGAGTATGTTCTGGAAACATAAATAGTACGAACAAGGAAGGAATTTAATCTACTGCTCTCCAATTTCAATTATCTCTGCTGAAGTTAGGAGTTAATACAGTTGGTTCTTTAGAAAATAATTACATGTTAATGTATATGCAATGCTTAGATATAAATAAAAATGAAGTTTACAATTGAATAAAATATTTCTTAGAATATCATTTTATTAACACTCCAAATATCTCTTCTTTAACCTAATTCCTAAGCTTGTATTTGGAATTCTCAACATAAAGTACACTTAGCACTTTGTATTATAGATATCTGCTCATTTATGAGCGACAGAGCGCCAGTCTTTTTTTATTTTGTATGTATATGTTTGGTTGCTAGGTTAGGTTCGGTTTGTCCTGTCTCATCTAAACTTATTAGTGATCAGTCAGACAAGTTTTGGTCGTCATCGATTGGAGGTTCAGTATGTTTGCTGGAAGTTGATATAGGTCGCTTTAGGGCGTTATTTTTGGAGCCTGTCTTAAGGCTTTGTCCTAAAGGAGGAAACTCCAATGCTCTATTAGGTTGTAGCAATGGAGTTGGAGGAGGTTCCGATTGTGCGGCGCCATTTTCTTGAGAACATATAGGTTCTGCAGGTGTGTTTTCTGTGTTGTCAATAGCAGTTTCGCTCATTTCTGCTTTATTAATTATATGAATTTTCGGCATGACTGTGGTGTGTTTACTTATACATCCAGTTGGATAGATAACCTCTTAGCATTTATTGCATCTGATGACTTGCACTGTTTAGCTAGATGTCCTTCTAGTTTACATAAAAAACAAGTAGGAACATCGGAAAAAAGATATATTCAATAGGATGTGTCCTCATAGTTTATCTGTATGCTGTCAGGTAGCATGGCGAAGTCATCAGGTTTTACATATATCTGTCGACGAAAGCTCATGTTGTGTGTATAATAAGGTATGGGTATTCCTGCTCTAATATATGGTATGGGCGATACTGGTTTGATTCCGGGTCCGAATATGTTCTGCAATCACGTGGTTAGGAATAACAGGACACACATTAAGAGTGTTACTATCTTATTTTTAGTAAGTGGCGGCCTAATTTCCAAGGATAAGTTGTTCACCTTTATTTTCGGATGTTTGGAGATCACTGCATCTACTAAATTTGTGTTGGCTAGGTAGATGCAAATCCTGGAGTTAGATATTCGAGACACAAATCGAATGTTCGTGGGGTTGGTTAGGTTACCGAATGCTGTTACACCTGGAATTTACGTGTTGTGCGATCGCATAGGGCGGAACTGCAACTTTTACTGCGTTCCTATTCACCTATGGTCGTGTGTTTGCAGGAGACCAAACTTCGCCCTCACGATCCTTTTACCCTCCGTTGCTATACTCCGGTTCGCTACGATCTTAATCCGGATGAGGGTTCTCCTGCTGATAGAGGTGTCATGCTATTAGTGCGTAACGACGTTCATTTTCAGCCTCCCACACTTATTTCCGACTTGCAAGCAGTTGCCATTAGACTTCACTTACCCGGCTTTTTCTTCTCTGTTTGCTCTGTGTATTCACCTCCATCGTCTCCCCTCGCTAACGCGAACATTCGAGATCTCTTGTCCGCTCTCCCAACATCATTTCTCCTGTTGGGAGATTTTAATGCCATCAACCCCTGTGGGGTTCGCCGAGGGCTTGTGCGAGGGGAACTCTTCTTTCTGACATTTTTTCTCAGTTCAACCTCTATCCTCAATACAGGTGAACCTACTTTTCTGTCTGATTCTTCTGGTACATTCTCTCACTTGGACCTTGCCGTTTGCTCCATCCAGCTTGCTTATCGTCAGCAGTGGAACGTCGTCGCTGACACATACTCCAGCGATCATTACCCATGCATCGCTTCTCTTCTGTCTCACTACGTCCAGCATTCCAGAGTACCTACCTGCATATTCAAAAAAGCCGACTCGAGATTGTATTCCAACCTCGTGTGTTTTTAGGACCAGCCCTTCGCTGACGTTAACCAAATGGTGCAGCACCTTTCGCTACAATTCTATCTGCCGCCGAACGCACAATTCCCCGTTCATCCTCTCACCCTCGCCATATACCTGTTCCGTGGTGGAACGAGGATTGTCGGAACGACGTTCGTGCCCGTAGAACTGCACTTAGGGTGTTTCGGCGACACCCTACACTTGATAATTTGGTTACTTTTAAACAATCGCGCGCCCGGGCTCGTCGCAATATTCCGGATAGCAAGAAGGCTTCATGGACTTCGTTTTGTCGAGTCTTTTAATCGCTTTACGCCTTCCTCTGTTGTTTGGGATAAACTTCGTCGCTTCTCCGGTAAAGTGTCGTATTGTACTGTGTCTGCCCTTCAGGTTTTCAATGCCATCATAGTGGATCCGGCTGCCATTGGTAACAATCTGGGTGCTGCCTTTGAGGCGGTTTCCAGTTCTGCCCATTATTTCGCCGGCTTTCGCTCTCTCAAAGACCGGCTGGAATGCGATCTATAATTCTCGGTCAGCTAATACAGAGTATTATAATGAACTATTTACAATGAGGGAGCTGGAGCATGCTCTCCATTGCTCTAGGCACTCCGCTCCTGGGCCGGACGGCATTCATGTCCTGATGTTAAAGAACGTTTCAGCCGACAGTAAACTGCTTCTCTTACAGGTCTATAACCGTATTTGGCAAGACGGCGTTTTTCCTTACGTTTGGCGCGAAGCCACCATTGTCCCTATACTTAAGCCTGGAAGGATCGCCAACTACCTTCCAGCTACCGCCCTATCTCCCTCAGCAGTTGCATTTGCAAGGTGATGGAGCGCATGATCAACGGGAGGTTGACATGGTGGCTTGAATCTCAGAAACTTCTAGCGAACGCTCAGTGTGGATTTCGTCGCCATCGCTCTGCCGTCGACCATCTGGTGTCTCTGTCGACGCATATTATGAATGGGTTTCTGAGAAAGCGTCAAACAGTGGCTGTGTTTTTTGACCTGGAGAAAGCTTATGACACTTGTTGGAGGGACGGCATTTTACTACACTCCACGCATGGAATTTACGCGGTCCTGTTCCCATATTTCTTCGGGAGTTTGAGTGACGGCGTCTTTCGTGTACGTGTGGGCTCGGTTTTAGCTAGTCGTTTTGTTCAAACGGTGTACCGCAGGGCTCTGTACTCAGTGTCACACTTTTTGCGATTGCTATCAACCCCATTGTTGAATGTATTCCACCTGGCATTTCATCGTGCCTTTTTTGTTGATGATTTTGCGATTTATTGCAGTTCACGGCAGACCTGTCTGCTCGAACGCCGTCTCCAGAGCTGTATCGACCGTCTCTACGCTGGAGTAATGCCATCGGCTTTAATTTCTCCGCCGAAAAATCCGTCTGTATCAATTTCTGGCGCCGGAAGGCTTTCATTCAGCCTTCTCTCCATCTTGGGCCAGGGATACTTCCGTTTGCAGACGAGGCGAAATTTTGGGGGTTGATCTTTGATAGAAAGCTGAGCTGGATTTCGCACATTTCCTTTTTAAAACCAAAGTGTAACCGTTCTCTTAATCTTTTACGTGTTTTAAGTGGCACATCCTGGGAAGCTGATCAGATGGTCGTTCTGCATCGTTATCGCTCTTTAGTCCGATCCAAGCTTGATTACGGGTGCATTGTCTATTCGTCGGCACGTCCATCTGTGTTAGGTCGATTGAATGTCATTCACCATCGTGGCATAAGAGTCGCTACAGGGGCCTTTACAACCAGCCCTGTACCTACTCTATATGCAGAAGCTGCAGAGCCTCCGCTCTCCTTCAGGCGTGAGGTGCTTTTGTACAGCTATGCCTGTCGCCTCTGAAGCTTGCCTGACCACCCGTCCTTCGAGCTATTTTACGAGGATTCGCTTGATCGGCAATATTTAGTTAGCTCCTCTGCACTGCTCCCTCCAGGGGTTCGATTTCGACAACTTCTTCGGCACTTGGACGTTACGCCAGCTCCGGCCCTTCCAAAGGGGGAAACGCGTTTTCCTCCATGGTTGCGCGCTGATGCCCACTGTCACCTTGGGTTAACGTCGATGTCGAAATATGAGACCGCTTCTTCAGTCTTTAGATCAGCGTTTTTAAAGCTACAGGTGCAATTCGGAGAATCTAATTTTATTTATACTGATGGGTCTAAGACTGATGTAGGAGTAGGGTATACCTTTGTTTTTGATGACCATAGTTTTACCTTTCGTTTACCTGGGCAATGTTGGATTTTTACCGCCGAACTTTTTAGTATTTATCAATCTGTTTTATACATTCAGCAGCATGACTTGCGGCACTGTGTTGTTTGTACAGACTCTCTGAGTTCCCTTCAGAGTATAAACGCGCTGTACAATTACTACCCCCTCCTACAGTGCATACATGACCTGCTCCACTCGCTTGGTGCATCTGGTATCAGCGTCTCCTTCATGTGGATTCCAGGTCATGTGGGCATCTCAGGTAATGAGTCTGCCGACGCCGCTGCCAGATCGGCGATTTTATTACCCAGATTTTTTTACTGCTGTTGTTCCCTCATCAGATTAGTGTGTTTTGCGAGCGATGAGTGGACGGCCCTCCGGGGGAACAAGTTGCGGGAGGTTAAACCTCTTCCGTTAGTCTGGGGTACCTCCTCTCGTTCTTCACGTCGGGAAGAGGTACTTTTAGCTCGGTTACGAATTGGACATTGCCTTTTCAGTCATAGATACCTGCTCAGTGGTGACCCCCGTTCCACTGTGCGAGCAGTGTGATGCGCCTTTAACGGTGCGTCACATTTTAATAAAGTGTAAAGTTTTAGCTCCACTCCCCCCCAGGGGCTTACTTTATGTGAGTACGGGTTAGGCGCACCCGGGGTACCCGAGCCATTCATAGCCATTTTTACCCATTCATCCCCGTCCGGTCGAGGTGGGTTCGTTCTCGTGACCTGGGGACACAAGGAAGGCTCTCGTGCGCTCTGTGCATTTCATTCCATGTCGCCACTCGCCATCGTTTCTTTCTTTTCTTCTATTTATGCACATTTCGCCCCACGCGCATTTATTTACACATCTCTTTTACTTCGTCGCCGGCCTACTTTGAGTGCGAAACGCCCACACACTTTTAGTTTCTTTTATCCTTTTATTTTAATCCTCCGTGGTCACAGCCTGACGGATACCCACGCACTGGTTGCGCAGCTGGGTGAGTGGGTAATGGCGTCATCCCCACCACCCGGGGTCGTCATGTAGGGTTTGTGTTCGTATCCGCTGTTCAACTGCAGTCCCGCGGGGGGGGGCATTGCATGAGCTGCTGACTTCCGACGGCGATTGGGTCCCTCTGTCTGTTCTGGGAGGTGTGACCCTGGGGTGAGCTAGGTATAGATAGGCCACTCACCCAAGCCGGGGTAACGCCCGGGAAGTCAGAGCCCGAGGTCGGAGACGGTTGCAATTGTGGAGGATTTATTTCGCTATGGAGCACCCTTTCTCATTATTAATAATAAGCGCCGTAAAGTACTTGCAACAGAAGTAGCACCGCCGACAACTGGTAGTTACATAGTGATTTCACGAACTGAGGAAGGTCAAACGTTTGAGAAGGTGAACCCTTTCATTATCCAGAAGGGCATTGACGCTATTTCAGGTGCGGTTCAGTCCTGCACTCGTCTTCGGAATGGTTCCTTGTTGGTTCAAACCAAATCCGAACAGCAGAGTAAGACTTTGTTGCGCGCTACGCTTCTCCACGGTTATCCTATCCGTGTTGAGAAGCACCGCACCTTGAATTCTTGCCGAGGCGTTGTCACCACGCATAGCCTCGATGGCATATCGGACGAGGACCTAGTGGAATATCTCTCCGATCAAAAGGTGACCGAAGTGCATCGAGTGTAGGCCAAACGCGACGGCGTATTGGTACCCACTCGTACCCTGTTTCTAACATTTGATGGCGTCGATCTGCCCACGAGCATCTCCGCAGGGTATGCACGGATTTCTGTGAGGCCTTATATTCCTAGACCTCTACGTTGTTTTAAATGCCAAAGTTTTGGGCATACGCAAGTCTCATGCAAGAGTGCCGTTAACATCTGTGCAACATGTAGCCAGCCCTCACACGAAGGTACCTGTTCAACAGCCCCCGTCTGCGTTAATTGTAAAGGGTCTCATTCTGCGTTGTTTGCCGACTGTCCGCGGTACTTGGACGAGAGGGCGATCCAGGAGATCCGGGTGAAGGAAAAACTCGCCTTTGCTGAAGCCCGGAGGCGTTATCATGCACGCCAACCTTCCTTCCTGCGATCTGGCACATTTAGTTCTGTTGTTGCCTCGCCAGTACCACGAGCAGATGCCGAAACTCAGACCTGGACCATGACTGCATTAACCGCCACTACCATCCGGCTGTCCATTAAAGCTACTGTTACAAAGCCCTATAAACCTGGTCCAAAGTCCATGAAGTCGCAAGCCGCTGAAAAGAAACCCAAGCAGAAACTTCGCAGGGAAGATTTTCTGAAGGACCCTCCGCGTGCGCGCGGTAAGAAAAGTTCACCTTCTCCTCCACGGAGGTCGCAGTCCCAGGAAGTTCCTGGGACAAGCCGCGCTCAGCGGCCCCCCTCACCCATCGCCACCCAGAACCGATTCACGGCGCTTGAATCGGTTTCTGATTCTGAGCGCGTTGGCCCTCCCTTCGAGGAGGCTATAGAGTCTGACCAAGTTCATACTAAAAGTCCGAGCCCAAAGGTTACACAAAAGGTAATTTTAAGCCGCCCTTCTAAGTAGACAGTTTATCCCCTTTTTCTTAATGGCTATCCTGAGCTGGAATGTACGTGGTGTACGATCGCATAGGGCGGAATTGCAACTTTTATTGCGTTCCCATTCACCTATGGTCGTGTGTTTGCAGGAGACCAAGCTTCGCCCTAATGATCCTTTTGATATCCGAGGATATACTCCGGTTCGCTACGACCTTGAACCGAAGGAGGGTACTCCTGTTCATGGTGGTGTCACGATTTTGGTGCGTAACGACGTTCACTTTCAAAACTATCACACTTACATTCGACTTGCAAGCTGTAGCCGTTCGCCTTCACTTACCCGGCTTTATGTTTTCTGTTTGCTCTGTGTATTCACCTCCATCGTCTCCCCTTGCTACCGCGGATATTCGAGCTCTCCTGTCCGCTCTCCCAACACCATTTCTTCTGTTGGGAGATTTTAATGCCCATCACCCACTGTGGGGTTCGCCAAGGGCTTGTGCGAGGGGAACCCTTCTGTCCGACATTTTTTACCAGTTCCATCTTTCCATCCTCAATTCCGGTGAACCTACTTTTATTTCTGATTCTTCTGGTACATTCTCTCACCTGGACCTAGCCGTTTACTCACTCCAGCTTGCTCGTCGTCTGCAGTGGAACGTCGTCGCTGACACCTACTCCAGCGACCATTACCCCTGCGTCGTTTCTCTTCTATCTCACCACGTCCAGCATTCCAGAGTACCTACCTGGATATTCAGAAAAGCCGACTTGAGCTTGTATTCCAGCCTCGTGCATTTTGACGTTCAGCCCTTCGCAGACATTAACCAACTAGTGCAGCACCTTACGTCTACGATTTTCTCTGCCGCCGAACGTGCAATTCCCCGTTCATCCTCTCAACCTCGGCGACCGCCTGTTCCGTGGTGGAACGAGGATTGTCGGGACGCCGTTCGTGCCCGTAGAACTGCACTTAGCGTGTTTCGGCGACACCCTACACTTGATAATTTGATGACTTTTAAACAATCGCGCGCTAGGGCTCGTCGCATTATTCAGGATAGCAAGAAGGCGTCGTGGACTCGTTTTGTCGAGTCTTTTAATCGCTTTACGCCTTCATCTGTTGTTTGGGATAAACTTCGTCGCTTCTCAGGTAAAGTGTTGCATTGTACTGTTTCTGGCCTTCAGGTTTCCAGTGCCACCATAGTGGATCCGGCTGCCATTGCTAACACCCTTGGTGCTGCCTTTGAGGCGGTTTCCAGTTCAGACCATTATTCCGCCGGCTTTCGCTGTATCGAAGAGCGGCTGGATTCCGACACCTTTAATTTCCGGTCTGCTAATAATGTGTGTTATAATGAAATTTTCACAATGAGGGAGCTGGAGCACGCTCTTCATTGCTCTAGGCACTCCGCTCCTGGCCTGGACGGCATTCGTACGCCTTTAGAAAGCGACGTTAGAAACCCCTGTGTAAGAAATAAGATTAGCACGATGAAGGAATGGTCCGCGCTAAAGTGATTCTTTTACGACCTCGAACATTATGCGTCATTTGCCACTCCGGCAGAACTTTAAATGACCACGGGCATTCCTAAGGTAATGATCCAATCCTTCGTGGAAAAATAGGGCATTTATACCTATCATAAACCGGCGAGAAAGCGCCACAGCACAAGATTGTACTACGTGACCAGCATTGACAACGCTTGGTAGGCTGACCTAAGTGTTATCCAGAATTGAGGAGCATAACAAGCCCTTTGTGTACATCTTGACCTTTATCGGTGTCTTTCCAAGTTTGCCTGGGCCATTTCTCTAAAGTCGAAGCTAGAATCTGAACTCGTTTCGGCGTTCACGAATATATTTCCCGATCGGGTTCCCAGGATTCCTTAAACAGACAAGGGAACAAGAGCTTACTAACAAAACCTTTCTCCAAGTTCTAAAGAAACGTGGTGTGAACCATTACACCGCGAATGGCAATGTTAAATCCAGCGTTGTTGAGCGCTTCATTCGCGCTCTAAAGTCCACAAAGAGGAAGTATTTCACGCACAAAAACAGGTATAAATACGTGGACGTTCTCCCAGCTCTGGAAGTCTTACAATAGCTCACACCACAGAACCCTAAATATGGCGCCAAAGCACGTCAAAGAGTCCAGCATCTTCCAAGTGTACTAGACCCCTCAAGGGCTCACCTTATGTGAGTACGGGTTTTTGGCGCACCCAGGAGTTCCCGAGCCAATCATCGCCATCTTCATCATTTCATCCCCGTCCGGTCGAGGTGGGTTCGTTCTCGTGACCGGGGGACTCAAGGTAGGCTCTCGTGCGTTCTGTGCATATCATTACATCTCGCCCCTCGGTATCGCTTCTGTCTTCTCTTTTATTTATGCACATTTCGCCCCACGCCCATTCATTTACACGTCTCTTTTACTTCTTCGCCGGCCTACCTTGAGTGCGAAACGCCCACACACTTTTAGTTTCTTTTAACCTTTTATGTTAATCCTCCATGGACACAGCCTGACGGATACCCGCGCACTGGGTGCGCAGCTGGGTGAGTGGGTAATGGCGTCATCCCCACCACCTGTGTCGTCATGTAGGGTTTGTGTTCGTATCCGCTGTTCAACTGCAGTCCCGCGGGGGGACCATTGCATGAGCTGCTGACTTCCGACGGCGATTGGGTCCCTCTGTCTATGTTCTGGGAGGTGTGACCCTGGGGTGAGCTAGGTATAGATAGGCCGGGGTAACGCCCGGGAAGTCAGAGCCCGAGTTCGGAGACGGTTGTAATGGTGGAGGATTTTTTTCGCTATGGAGCACCCTTTCTCCATTATAAACAACAAGCGCCGAAAAACTTTAGTAACAGAAGTAGCACCGCCAACAGCTGGTTGTTACTTAGTGATTACCCGTACAGAGGAGGGACAATCATTCGAGAAGGTGAACCCTTTTATCATCCAGAAGGGCATTGACTCAATTGCTGGTCCGGTTCTTTCCTGCACTCGGCTTCGTAATGGTTCGTTGTTAGTTCAGAGCAAATCCGAGGCACAAAGTAAGTCCTTGTTGAGCGCCACGCTTCTCCACGGTTATCCTATCCGTGTTGAGAAGCACCGCACCTTGAATTCTTGTAGGGGCGTTGTCACCACGCATAGCCTCGATGGCATATCGGACGAAGACCTGGTCGAATATCTTGCAGACCAGAAGGTGACAGCGGTTCATCGAGTGCAGGCCAAACGCGACGGCGTATTGGTACCCACTCGTATCCTGTTTCTAACATTTGATGGCGTCGATCTGCCCACGAGCATTTCCGCAGGGACCGAAACGGATTTCTGTGAGGCCTTCTATTCCTAGACCTCTGCGTTGTTTTAAATGCCAACGTTTTGGGCATACGCAAGTCTCATGTAAGAGTGCTGTTAACATCTGTGCAACATGTAGCCAGCCCTCACACGAAGGTACCTGTTCAACAGCCCCCGTCTGCGTTAATTGTAAAGGGTCTCATTCTGCTTCGTTTGCCGACTGTCCGCGGTACTTGGACGAGAAGGCGATCCAGGAGATCCGGGTAAAGGAAAAACTCTCCTTCGCTGAAGCCCGGAGGCGTTACCATGCGCGCCAACCTTCACTCCTGCGATCTGGCACATTTAGTTCTGTTGTTGCCTCGCCAGTACCTCGAGTAGATGCCGAAACTCAGACCTGGACCATGACTGGATTAACAGCCACTACCGTCCGGCCGTCCATTAAAGCTACTGTTACCAAGCCCTATAAACCTGGTCCAAAGTCAATGAAGTCGCAAGCCGCTGAAAAGAAACCCAAGCAGAAACTTCGTAGGGAAGATTTTTTGAAAGACCCTCCGCGTGCGCGCGGTAACAAAAGTTCACCTTCTCCTCCTCGGAGGTCGCTGTCCCAGGGAGGTCCTGGAACAAGCCGCGCTCAGCGGCACCCCTCACCCATCGCCACCCAGAACCGATTCACGGCGCTTGAATCGGTTTCTGGCACTGAGCGCGTGGGCCCTCCCTCCGAGGAAGCTATGGAGTCTGACCAACTCCATACAAAAAGCCCGAGCCCAAAGGTTAAGCAAAAGATTCTTTTAAGCCGCCCTTCTAAGTAGACAGTTTATCCCTTTTATTCATGGCAATTCTGACCTGGAATATACGTGGCGTACGATCGCATAGGGCGGAAATGCAACTTTTATTGCGTTCCCATTCGCCTATGGTCGTATGTTTGCAGGAGACTAAGCTTCGCCCTCACGATCCTTTTGATCTCCGAGGATATACTCCGGTTCGCTACGACCTTGAACCGGAGGAGGATACTCCTGCTCATGGAGGTGTCATGTTGTTAGTGCGTAACGACGTTCATTTTCAAACTCTCGCTCTTACTCCGACTTGCAAGCTGTTGCCATTAGATTGCAGTTACCCGGTTTTTTCTTCTCTGTTTGGCTCTGTATATTCATCTCCGTCGTCTCCCCTCGCTCCCGCGGACATTCGAGCTCTCCTGTCCGCTCTCCCAACACCATTTCTTCTGTTGGGAGATTTTAATGCCCATCACCCACTATGGGGTTCGCCAAGGGCTTGTGCGAGGGGAACTCTTCTTTCCGACATTTCTTATCAGTTCAATCTTTCCATCCTCAATACAGGTGCACCTACTTTTATTTCTGATTCTTCTGGTACATTCTCTCACCTGGACCTTGCCATTTGCTCACTCCAGCTTGCTCATCGTCTTCAGTGGAACGTCGTCGCTGACACCTACTCCAGCGATCATTACCCCTGCATCGTTTCTCTTCTGTCGCACCACGTACAGCATTCCAGGGTACCTACCTGGATATTCGCAAAAGCCGACTGGAGCTTGTATTCCAGCCTCGTGCATTTTTACGATCAGCCCTTCACCGACATTAACCAACTTGTGCAGCACGTTACGTCTACAATTTTCTCTGCCGCCGAACGCGCAATTCCCCGTTCATCCTCTCAACCTCGGTGGCCACCTGTTCCGTGGCGGAACGAGGATTGTCGGGACGCCGTTCGTGCCCGTAGGACTGCACTTAGGGTGTTTCGGCGACACCCTACTCTTGATAATTTGGTGACTTTTAAACAATCGCGCGCCAGGGCTCGTCGCATTATTCAGGATAGCAAGAAGGCGTCGTGAACTCGTTTTGTCGAGTCTTTTAATCGCTTTACGCCTTCATCCGTTGTTTGGGATAAACTTCGTCGCTTCTCAGGTAAAGTGTCGCATTGTACTGTTTCTGCCCTCAGGTTCCCAATGCCATCATAGTAGATCCGGCTGCCATCGCTAACACCCTAGGATCTGCCTTTGAGGTGGTTTCCTGTTCAGACCATTATTCCGCCGGTTTTCGCTGTATTAAGGACCGGCTGGATTCCGCTCATATACTTTTCGGTCTGCTAACACTGAATGTTATAACGAACTTTTTACAATGAGGGAGCTGGAGCACGCTCTTCATTGCTCTAGGCACTCCGCTCCTGGCCCGGACGGCATTCATGTCCTGATGTTAAAGAACCTTTCAGCCGACAGTAAACTCTTTCTCTTACAGGTCTATAACCGTATTTGGCAAGACGGCATTTTTCCTTCCGTTTGGCGCGAAGCCATCATTGTCCCTATTCTTAAGCCTGGGAAGGATCGCCAACTACCTTCCAGCTACCGCCCTATCTCCCTCACCAGTTGCATTTGCAAGGTGATGGAGCGCATGATCAACGGGCGGTTGACATGGTGGCTTGAGTCTCAGAAACTTCTAGCGAACGCTCAGTGCGGATTTCGTCGCTATCGCTCTACCGTCGACCATCTGGTGTCCCTGTCGAGGCATGTTATGAATGGATTTCTGAGAAAGTGTCAAACCGTGGCTGTGTTTTTTGACCTGGAGAAAGCTTATGACACTTGTTGGAGGGGCGGCATTTTACATACACTTCACGCATGGAATATGCGCGGTCGTCTTCCCATATTTCTTCGGGAGTTCATGACGGACCGCGTTTTTCGTGTACGTGTGGGCTCGGTTTTATCTCGTCATTTTATTCAAGAGAACGGAGTACCCCAGGGCTCTGTACTCAGTGTCACACTTTTTGCGATTGCTATCAACCCCATTGTTGATTGTATTCCACCTGGAATGTCATCGTCCCTTTTTGTTGACGATTTTGCTATTTATTGCAGTTCACGGCGGACCTGTCTACTCGAACGCCGTCTCCAGAGCTGTATCGACCGTCTCTACGCCTGGAGTAACGCCAACGGCTTTAATTTCTCCGCCGAGAAATCCGTCTGCATCAACTTCTGGCGCCGGAAGTATTTCCCTCCGCTCTCTCTCCATCTTGGGCCAGGGATACTTCCGTTTGCAGACGAGGCGAAATTTTTGGGGTTGATTTTTGATAGGAAGTTGTGTTGGACCTCGCACGTTTCCTTTTTAAAAGCAAAGTGTGACCGTTCTCTTAATCTTTTACGTGTTTTAAGTGGCACATCCTGGGGAGCTGATCGGACCGTCCTTCTTCGCCTTTATCGCTCTTTGGTCCGATCCAAGCTTGATTACGGGTGTATTGTTTATTCGTCGGCACGTCCATCTGTGTTACGTCGATTGAATGCCATTCACCATCGTGGCATAAGAGTCGCTACAGGGGCCTTTCCAACCAGCCCTGTTCTTAGCCTGTATACTGAAGCTGCAGAGCCTCCGCTGTCCTTCAGGCGTGAGATGCTCTTGTGCAGCTATGCCTGTCGACTCTCAAGCTTGCCTGACCACCCGTCCTTCGAGTTATTTTTCGAGGAGTCACTTGATCGTCACTATTTCATTAACTCCTCTGCTTTGCTCCCACCAGGGGTTCGCTTTCGACAGCTCCTTCGGCATTTAGATGTTCCGCCAGCGCCGGCCCTTCCACGGAGGGAAACGCGTTTTCCTCCATGGTCCCGCGCTGAGGCCCACTGCCACCTTGGGCTAACGTCGATGCCGAAGACTGAGACCCCTGCTTCAGTCTTTAGATCGGCTTTTTTAGTAGTACGGGCTCAATTCGGGGACTTCCATTTTATCTTTACCGATGGATCTAAGACTGAAGCTGGAGTTGGATGTGCCTTTGTTTTTGGTCACTGTAGTTTTAAGTTTCGTTTACCTGGACAATGTTCAATTTTTACCGCCGAACTTTTTAGCATTTATCAATGTGTTTTATACATTCAGCGGCACGACTTACGCCACTGTTTTATTTGTACGGACTCTCTGAGTGCCCTTCAGACTATTCATGCGCTGTACCAATACCACCCACTCGTACAGCGCATACATGACCTGCTCCACTCGCTTGGTGTCTCTGGCATCAGCGTGTCCTTCATGTGGATTCCAGGTCATGTGGGCATCTCAGGTAATGAGTCTGCCGACGCCGCTGCGAAATCGGCGATTTTATTACCCAGATTTTTTACTTCTGTTGTTCCCTCGTCAGATTCGTGTGTTCTTTTACGTCGCCGCATCCTCTCGCGCTGGCGCGATGAGTGGACGGCCCTCCGGGGGAACAAGTTGCGGGAGGTTAAGCGTTTCCCGTTGATCTGGGGTACCTCTTCTCGTCGTTCGTGTCGTCGGGAAGAGGTAATTTTAGCTCGTTTACGGATTGGACATTGTGTTTTTAGTCATAGGTATTTGCTCAGTGGTGACCCCGCACCACTCTGTGGGCAGTGTGACGTGCCCTTAACGGTGCGTCACATTTTAACAGTGTGTCAGGTTTTAGCTGCATTTTGTGCTCGTGTGGGTCTGCCTGTTGGCCTAGCCAACGTTTTGGCAGACGACACGCGTGCTGTAGAATGTGTTTTACGTTTTATTCATGACAGTGATTTTAATCTGCGCATTTAATGCGTTGAGCGTCTTTTAGCTTAGTAATTTTATTCTGTCTGTTTTTATGGGAACTCTTATCCCCGGTGGACATATGGCGCTCATGTCCCTCGCATTCTACAGTTCTTGACACGTTTTAATCTTTTATTGTCTATGCTTTCAGTGTGTTGGTTTTTCAGATATTTGTATTGTTGTTATTGTTATTATTGTTATTGTTATTATTGTTATTATTATTGTTATTGTTATTACTGTTATTGTTATTATTATTGTTATATTATTGTTATTTTTAGCTTTTTGACATCGCGGGTTTGTGTCCCGTTTTTTTTTAATTATGCGGTTCTTTTACCTGTCTTTTATATTTTGACCTTATATTTTATACATTGTAAGGGCGCTGATGACCTTAGCAGTTTAGCGCCCTTAAATCGCATATCATCATCATCAAGTGTACTAGAATCTGTATGCCAACAGGCGTGCGTCCAGAGCTTTCTCTCTAAAGGTGGGTGATCACGTACGCATATCGAAACAGAATATGAAGTTCGACAAGGGGTACCAACAGACCTGGACCGAAGAGATATTAGAGATCTTCGGCATTGTTCGCGGCGATCCTACGGTGCGTAAGTTAAAGGATCTCGCCGGACATCTCATAGATGGCTCATTTTATGACGAGGAGCTACAAAGAGTGGTGTTGCCCCAGACTTATAAGATCATGGAATATATCAAACTATTGGACCATGCTGAAACAAAGAATGCCCGGTTATCCGTCAAAGTTAAACACGTGCATTAAGGCTTCTACGGTTGAGTAAACATAATCAGGACTAGGCCATTCGCATTAACGCTCGTCAGCAATGCCTCCATGGAGCACTTCACCACGACACGACATCTAATTTTCAAACATTTTGCCCGAGAGAAGTGCTGCAGGGGGAATAGGAAGTGGCCTTGCAAAAGGTAAGGTACCCGGTTAAATTCTACAACGTTTCGAAGCTCGATAGACCAGGCACCAAGTACACCTTGACCCTAAATCTCACACAATCGAAATTTAGCTTTCAGTTAGCGCAGGCCATCGCGTACGACCCCGAAGATTTGGTGAACAGCGTTAATGCCATCATCTTCTAGCATATGCAAGTGAAGGATATGTTCGCATACGGCGATTTGAAACCGGTAAGGGTGAACAATCCCCTGGGGGGCCGGGATCCGGAGACCGCCCCCATTCCGGGTACGAAGGTTTACTCACAGCATCCTTTTCTCCTGCCATGCACACGCCGAAACCCCCGCTGACACTTGCAACCCTGAAAGAGACCAAGCAGACTGAAGGTGAAGTGAAATGGGATTGGAGGTAAAATGGAGGGACAGAAAATTCGGGTGATATAATGATCCTTCCCAGTATTCGCCTAGCGACCCAGGGAATCCCCCGAAAAACCCATGCATCAGGAAGGTCGGTTGCGGGAATCGAACTCACGACCTCCCGCTTGCGTATCACAGACGTTGCTGCCTGAGCATCCCGCTCGATATGTTAATTGTAATACATCACTTTTTATTGTTGGTTAGTGTTATATTATAAATACAGGTGACAAGCATAGCCTTTGGTGTAAAATTTATTTCGACAGCCCCAGTTATTTTCTTCCAGGCTTCAACTTTCGCATTTCTACTCTTAAAATTTTCGTCTCAGAATTAGAGGGAACCGGATATTTTTCGAATTCAATAATTGTTAATTCACTAGTGAAGCTTCATTTTACCAACCAAAGAGTTATTGAAAAACAGTAAACCCAACTGAAAGACGCAGGCTGTGGTGTTCAACACGATCGCAGTGAACTACTGTTAGAGAAACCAGGTTTGGAGCAGTGAGTTACTGCAAGAAAATGAAACCCGGCCTATTCTCGGCTGTACGAGCTTGAACCTGCCGCTGATATTTATACTTTTACAGTATAATACTGCCTATGTAATCTCAACCAAGTAAAATCGTGCTTCCCGTTTTAGGCAATGCAGTATTGCTCATAAGAGCAGTATATTACCGACATTGAGCCCTGGGCTTTATGTAGAAGACTCATCACATTTTCACAGCAACCTTAGTGCGGCCACGTAGCTTGAATCACGTTTAAGCCATCCAGGCATTCCAAAAACACATCATCCCACAAGCTGTTTGCACGGATAACTTTCCAGAGACAACATTTTCCACACATAATATCATAAACACTTCTTGATGCATACGTGAGATACGTACGGCCCTTGTTAGAATAAAAATTAATTAATTAGTATTACAAACGCAGGCACATTTTCTGTTGATTTATTGCGGAAAAGAGTGGAACAGAGCTTGCATGATGTTAGTTTTAATGCGGGTCGTACAATGTATCCCGCTAAATAATAAATCAAACATGCTTTTCCAGCACTAATTTCAGTTACGTTTGGCACATCGTTTTCCCGGTTTCGGGTGGTGTCGTCCTCCGTGGTGTAGTGGTTACCGTGTTAGCCTCTAGTTCCCCAGGTCGCAGGTTCAAACCTGGTGGAGGGTGATGGATGTTTTTCGGGCGTAAAAATCCTTAGCATGGCTTCCTTCGGAAGGGAGGAAAAGCCGATGGTACCGTGTCGTAGATTTACGGCACGTAAAAGAACCTCAAGCCTGATATAGAGATTTCTGTGCAAAATTACCGGTGTTTCACGCCCAATATAGAATGGGACGCTAAGGACCACAGCAGTTAAAGAGCGTCCATAAATAAAACTCAATTTAATTTGCTCCCAGACTTTAATATGAATTTTGCTGCCAACAATCTCAATTTTGTATTCAATTTCCGTCCTTATTGCACACTTTTTTATTTTCGTTAATACTGTAAGATAGCGCATTTTCTTTACAAAAGAGGTGAGAGTAAATTCAGATTTTGTATTCACAATTTCCACGTTTAAATAAAGCAAGCTTTGCAGATATGTAGATTGAAGCACATGTAAGTGCAGAAAGTCGCGTGGACGCATGATCTTCACAAGTGTATTTGGGTTAAATGTAATTCCTTCCCTAGTTTAACTTCATCGGAAATTAGCTGCATTATGTTCATTCTGTTCCTTTTCGGTAAAGAAGACTATTCCGTTTGTAGCATTGTAGTCCATACCATAAGGACATTTGGACCCTTTACTAATTTTCTTAAGTGAACCTCAGGGGCAGTGGAATTAAATCGTGGTTTAAATAGTGTCTGTAAATGTAAATTTTATTTTCGAAAGTAGAGAATCCAGAGAAATTCATCATACTTCACCCTTTTTTAACATTGACCATCTTATTGTGTCTACTATAGTTTTCTGTTATTTTTCCCCCTACGAGATGCAAACTGCCTTGAACGTGTTAAAATGGTGTCTGATTTTGCATCTGCAATGTTATATCTAGAAGATTTATTTTACCTTTGGCTACTTTAAATTTCTAATCAAATTTCTTTTCAAATTATTTAATCTATTCAACGCAGTCATCGTCCCCGTGACATCTTTGTCAGTTCTGAAGTTCGATGAACTGCTTCATGTTAGCTCATTTGCATTGTTGACTACATTTGTAGAGGGAATATTGTTAAACACGTTTTTCCGCTAGAAATGCGTGTCTTTTCACGGGAGGTTTGCATTTCCTAATTGTCTTTCAAAAGTATTGAGAAAATTAGGAAATATTGTTGAATTGCAACTGGTTTTAGTTTCAATTTTCGTCTTTGTATTTCTACTGTTTCTCCGTAGAAATAGGCATCAAATTTATTAAACAGTTAGTGAAAAAACGAATGTCACGCACATAACAGTTATGAGCAAGTTTTTTGCCTTCCCTAAGGTTGGCTATTTCGCATTTTAAGGAACTACTGCCGTCTTTGGGTGGTCTTAAGTAAATGTCTCGTACCTGTAGACGATCGATCGTATAGCGAGACGTTCAGCCGGGTGCGAAACACATGGGCATCTTGCAATTCTTTATGCACCGTATTCACACAAGTAATAGTTATGCAGATGTTTTGCACATAACACAACCTGCACTAAATAACGCAGATACAATCTGAAGACAGTAAGTTGTCTGACATTTGTCACAAACGTTAAGTATTTACCAGTGGTACGCGGTGATATTTTTCAGGGGGGACTAACAGTAATGGAAGTTCTTTTTTAATTCCATTGAACTACAATGGTCTTATCGCGGCCTTTCTTTGGAACACATTATTGCCTATAGGCAATGGTGTTAACTCGTATTCGCTTGTCGTTGGATTTCTGATAAACTTTGGGTTTTATTCATTAGATCTCGCAGACATTCAAACTTCCTCATTCATATTTCCAGATTCTGGGGAGGATGGGGAATAATCTTGGCTAGATAAATATTCCCACCCCCAGCCGCAAATAGAATGCGAGACCCCTCCCACAGTAGCAGGTGCTCTACCAACTGAACTGCTGGGCCAATCACGACACTATTTAACAAATCTACACAGAAGAAAAGTATTAAAAATGTTGTTATAGGTAATCCGTATTAGAACGAAAATAAAGCTTTCCTCCATCTTCATCTGTACATCAACGAATCCTCACCTCTCCTTTTCGGGCAATTGTTTCTATGGCATGATCATAAAAATGTCTGGCTTTGAATTTTGTGCAATAGAGCCTTTTCGATTGAAAGCAATGATAGTTGGGAAAGCCTGTTTACACACTGCATGTTCTCTGCGCGTTTTAAACAGGAAAATGTACGTTCTACTGTAAATGTGCTCATTGGAATTGTGGCCATGAGGCAGCATAATTTATAAACTTCAGGAATGCCTCTTCTCTTAACTCGGTGCCTTTCAAAAAATTTGCAATATCAGTCACTGACCTGCCTGAAAAGTCTGACAACCTATAAACAGCCATTAATTCACTTCGCAAATTTCCGAAATGAAACAAAATTTTATAAGCTGATTTAAGAGATGTAAACAAAATTTCAGGAAATCTAGTCTTAAAAGATTTGAAGCTTTTCGAATCAAGTAGCTCAACAAATTTTAGTTCTTCTAAATCACGAAATCGGTTTTACATTTGGCTAACTATTGTGTCAATTATCTCGTTGTAAAGACACAAATATTTATTTCTAGATCGTTCAACTCAGCTTCCCGACGTCGCTTTATAGTTTCATTCCCATTCGTGTTACTCTCTTCTAATGTTGCATACATATTATCAAAATTGCTTCGAGATTCTTTAATGAAAGAAATGGTCTCTTTAATTTTCACAGTGCAATAATTTACATCTAAATTCGTTGTCTAGGAGAATATTGAATAATGTATCAGTGAGCAAAATTATGACTGAAAATTTCCAATAGAAAAGGCGAATTCCTTCAATGATGCTAAATATCCTCTGGCACAAATAAAAGTGTCGCTATGGTAGGAGTCTAGTATATCAACATGCTCAAAAAGGAGACCAGTTCTGTATTATTTTCATGCGCCGCGTTTACAATACTAGAGTTGTAATTCCAACGGCAACTGACGCCGATGGAAACCTGTTCTTGACTTCCGATGCATTCAGTGCATTTACACCCTTTGTTGAATGAGAAAAAAAGAACAAAAAGCACTCAATGTCTTGAAAAATATGTTACATTCCTTTACGAATTGCGCTGCTTGCGATAAAACTAGGTTAAGTCGATGAGGATACAGTGGATGAATATCGCAATGCGAAATCTGTTCCTCACTAGCGCTTGCAACCCTATTAAATGACTAGAAAATGTTGCAGCCCCGTAATATCCTTGAGCTATCAGCTTGTTCTCAGACTCGCATTGAAAGTTGTAAGGACTGCAACTGCAGAGCGATTATTGCTGACATCTGTAAAGCCTACAAATCTCTCCTAAATTTCAACCTCGTTTACATAACAAATGACATTTGAAAGCTGAGATAATTTTGCAACGTCTGTTCATTTCTTCCAGCATTAGGGCAACAAAAGTTGCACATTTTACTTTTTTCCTTGTTATATCTAGCATTACGTCACTAATACGTCACTAATAATAATGGTATAATTTTGAATTCGATTTTACGTTACCTTGAAAACTTTAGCGCTTTGTAAGCGTGCGTCCAATTTGATGTCGTACTTGGATATCATGTGCAAGAACGGATACAGTTTCTCCGATTAAGGGATTCATTATGCTCGTTCTGACCTCTGAAAGGTAGCCTTTCTTTGTCAATAGGCAAGTTACATCGATTAATCGCTCTATTAGAGTCAACTTCGCCATTGAGTTTCAAAGTATCCGACCTGCATTGTTCAGTTAGTTAAAAGTCTATCCTTGTTTTACCAAAAGTTTTCAACTTCGTTATTGCAGATAAATGTGACTGCGTCTTTTCATGTCCAATCTTTGCTTTGTGAAAATTACTAATATCACAGAAACCTACACACTTCCATACTCCTCTATCGGTTTCAAAAAGAATACAAGGTCAGCAAAAGAATTTATTTTTCGATTTACATGCAGTTAGCTATTTTGAAGAATTGTAGTATTCAATTTTGAAATTATGTGCATAGTTTTTCATTTGTGTACTCGTAGAAAGGTTCGCAGTAGGCTTACTCTTTACTATAATGTCTTACTTTTCCTAAAACCCCAAAGCTCCGAACGAAGTTTCGGTGCTTAACAAACGATCCAAAACACAACATTGTGGCTGTTGGCAGGTGTGACTAGTTGCGCTGCCGGATGGCAATTCTGCTGATGTGAGATGCAGAGGACTTGTATTCTCAACCGAGTCCCTCTCCATGAATACTAAACAGCGTAAAACATACAGTATTATTTTAATCCTTGTGACACTTCACAGACACACATTCAACACTTAACTCATAATACACAAAAACAACAAACACACTAACATATTCTTTCTAACAAAATTGGATACACAAAGTAGTTTAACAACGCACGTCCATCTCTGTGCTATTTATAACATTTCACTAGGAACACTTGGATTGCAGCTAGTCCTAGGCGGCAAGGGAGGAGTAGTGTGTTGGCTGGATGACTCAATGCCCCCGCAAAGGTACAGGCGCTGAGCAGACGAAAAAAGATTTATGTTGTCATCACTTCGAAAGTTAAAATATGAAAAATAATAGTTATGTTGTATATGGAGTTTGTTTTATAAGCTGATGATACTTAGGAGACTAGCCTAGTCCTACTAGTTCACTGACCGCACGCCCCTAGCATTTACTCAGTTGTGCATTATAAAGCAATTAACACGCTAACTAATAATGGCTAAACCAGCACACTCGCCGTCGCAAGCAAATGCGCTGCCGCTGCTTAGGGCGACCACCGCCTCCTTCGCTTGGTTTACGGCGGCAAACAGGAGAGATCACATTTCTCCTTCTATAAACTGTGGTTAAAGTAAGGTATTTCCTCACACTTGTAAGTAACTCACATCCGTAGTACATCCGAGTGAAGTCGCAAATCTAATTTGTATTGGGATAGTTAAGCTGTTACTGTAGTTAACGATCAGTGCGGGAAATGGGATATTAAAATTAGGCCGCTGATAGAGCGTCGTTAGAGAAACCAACAAGAAGTACTACAATGCAGACAGGCAAGGGTCAGTGGTCAGTTCCTATACTCGAGTTACCTTGAGTTGGTGATTCGATGTATTCCTGTACTTTGCATTATTTTTAGTTTAGAATAAGAGACAGAGAATTGGCCAGCTTCTTGTAACCGAAAAGAATGAAAACATGCAGTGATGATAGAGCAAGTGGTGGTGTTTGTTGTGCGGTTGTTTCTAGACGCTACTGCCACACCCGACGGTTGGGTAGTGCGTCTCGGCAAGACGGTAACTCGCAAGAGTGATGCTGGTCACAGTGCATTGATAAAACGAGGGGTGTGGTAACTCTGGACTACAGTTTCTTGCGTGTGCGCGTAATAAATCTAAATAAAGCCCTACATAGGGTCCGGAAAAGGAATTAGCACGGACGGCAATTGATATGGACCCATAGTATAAACCTGGTGTAAGTTCTGTGGGAAAACGTACTTGGCTACTTGGTGAAGAGGCGAGCAAAAACGGTGATTTATATCACCCCGGTGGCCACATCACAGCGATCGGTCTCTTATATCTGGGAAGGTGTAAATAAGACGGCGTCAGAGCCACATGTAACAGAATATGGAAATAATACGAGGCCATTCTTGGGAGGCGACGTGAGTATGACAGAAAAGTCTTGGGAGGCGACGTGAGTATGACAGAAAAGAGCAGATTTGCTCGGAAGGTCGTCCAGCGTGCTCACCGATATTAGCTGCACTGCGTAGGATATTCGCGGTAAAATCCGACGGCGGTGTACGGAGCTCCGACACAACATTTAACTCCATCGCCGCGGCACGTGCCTCTGCATCTACCCGTTCATTGCCTCGTAAAACCAACGTAACTGGGTATCCAGGTCAAGTGTAGACCAACGGACTGCGGTAAATAATGTAAGAGGTTGCGGATAAGGATTTCTTATATAGGACTACTCGCACCGGATGCTGGAGCGCCGTTAGTAGGCTATGGCATTCCGAAAAGATAACACACGTACGCACCGGATGGAATTGAAGATATTTTAAGGCCAGATAGATCGGGATCGTTTCTGTTGTATAAATGGAAGTCGTGTCGTATAGTCGCCATGTGAATGTCTCTTTGGTTGTACAGACATATATGACCGTACTGGCACTGCTGAGGGATTTCGATCCGTCGGTAAAGAGTATCAGTGGGTTGGTCTGCCCAGTCCATCGTGAACTCTGCAGGGTATGTTGTTTAGGCCTGTTGATAGTTTACACACGGGGTCCGGAAGGTGTCGGTGTCAATATAGATGTTAGGGAGAATAGACGTCGCTGCGAAATCCAGCATATACGAAGTTCGTACCGGGGTACGGTATATGTGGGCGTAACCACGGAAAACTACGAAATATCGTAATAGCAGCAAAGGTAGTTGTTCGGCCCCTCCTAGCTTTTCACTCGGTATGTCATATAAGCGGGCTAGTTTCGGTAGCAAGGGGTTATGGAAGTGTGTCTGGAGATCGGCCATGAAACGAAAACCTAGGGTCAACAGTCGCCTCTCCAGGTCATATGTCTGAAAACAGCGTTGGGATAGATGTTTAGTCGGTCTGCCGGCGATACCAAAAAAACGAGTTTATAGAGTTGATAAAAGTAAGTCTCAAGAGTCTTGTGCCCGGCCAGATGTTGGTGTCGCTAGCATTGACTATATTCTAGTCGTGCATATAGGAGAGATGGAATAAGCCGAAGTAGCAGAAGAGGGTGCATACCCCAGTCTCGCGCTACCATAGCCCGGAATAAGGGCTGGAATATATTCAAAGCAGTCAGGAGGTGTTCATAATGTAGAATCGTGGAGAGATTGTTGTATAACGGTACCTAAAAATTTAAGGGACGATGTCAGGCCAAGATCGTGATCCTGTAGGCGTAGGATGAAATGTGATGGTCTTGTGGATTATCGGAAGTGTACAAAGCGTGTTTTCCGTACTTTCACACACATACCCAGATTTTGAAGGTGCGTTATAATGCGTTGACGGTCCCTTTTCGAAATGTCGGAATTATATCCTGGCATTCGGCGGGATCGTCATGTAGATAACCATATCATCCGCATATTGCAATACTTGCGCGGTCATAGGGACATTCGAGGTGATATCACCGACATACAAAGCATACGGCTGGTGGCTAAGCGCCGAACCGTAGAAGCGTGTCGGTACTGCAAATTGTTCAAAAAACGAGCTAACCGGTATCTGCTGTCATAAGAGAGCATATGATGGAAGGGATACCGTAGCTATAAAGCTGGTCAACGAGTAACGGAAGGACAACATGCCCGTACATTGCAGATAAGTCCAAAAACAGAGCGAGGTCGTGTAGACGAGTCTGAAACGATGTAAACGCCAGTTAACAGGATGTATAGAGGGAATGTCGAACCGTAACCTCTACGGAAGTCACAGTGTGTTTTAGGCCACAGATTATGGCGTCGTTCTAAATAGAAGCGGTCCTGTAGGATTTTTCGAACAATTTACGTAGGGTTAATAGCATTCCGATCGGTCTATAATCGGCAGCCACATTCCCAGCGCAACCCGGTTTAAGTATTGGGTAAATAACTACTGGCACCACGAATTTGTAGGAATACTTTGCGTATTGGTCGGGTAAATGCCATAGCAAGGAACATATACAATATATCTGGAAGCTCGTTTAGGTGATAAGTAACATCATCAGCACCTGGAGTCGATTCGTCGCGTTTCTGGGCAAGGGTACGTCGCACGTGTTGTGCTGTAATCGGTCTGCACAGTGGGTCCGTTAAGTTAATGTCCACAGGAATCATCTGTGGGGGATCTGTAACAGCGTCTGGTGCAATACGGCATAAAAATGTCTTTGTAGACAGGGTTGTCCTGCTAAAGGCGGGGGTATCGTGTTCCGTGCGTGAGTGAACCACGAGAGGCGTTTCCAAATGGATGCGCTTGGCGTCCTTGAGGATACATAATTACAGTAGGACGCCCAAACTGTCCTCTTAACACGACGTATGCGATGACATACACGTGCCTCCACTGTTTTCGCCAGTAAGTAGATCTCCCTGGAACGTTCCTTAAAATAACAGGCATAGATTAAGCGTTTCTCCGCAATTAATTTGGACATTCGATCGTCCACCAAGGTGGTCGCGGTATTCTCAGCTGACGTTTCGCCACCTCCGGTTGGAATTCCTCTGGATAACCATTGAGGGTCGCTTACAAAATCTCTCACGTGAGCTCCTCTTCTCATAGATGGCGGGTCGATTAAGTGAGATGTTCCTTGAAGTGGGCCGGTTGTAACACGCCTTGTCTACACCGATAGACACCAGTCCTGATGTAGGGTGCGAGTGTTGGGAACATAACAAGAAGGGGAAGTGGTCACTGCCCATGGATAGTAGTCTGATCAGCGTCAATCTGTGCGTTACGTCCGGGATGCGCAAAAATGAGGTCCGGCGAAGGATCAAGCTTACCCAAGGATCCTTGCTGTGTAATGTACGCGTGAGTAAGGAGCTGCCATCCATGTGCTTCCGCAATTTGTCCAAGAGGGGATTGGCGTTGACGTTGTAGAGTGAACATATGGAAATTTACCACGTTGAAATCCCCGCACAGAAGCAATTTGGTCGAACGTGGCGACAAATAGGATTCCCATTCCGTTCTCGTGAAACGCTTACCGGAGATTTATACACAAACTATAGTGATAGCTCCCAGGACAACCCTAACGCCCTCTTAATGTGGGGAAGATTGGATACCCTTTTCCAATTATATACCACTAAATGCTCAGCTATGCATATCCCCCTGGGAATGCCAATCGGTTCTGTATATCTTATATCCCGGAAGGCGGAATGCATAATCCTCCCTCAACCAAGTCTCCACGATTACCAGGACCAGCGGACGTATGCGCGCTAGATAAGTTTGCAGTTCATCCCTCTTGGGTGTTATACTGCATGCATTCCAATAAAATATATCTGGTGGGCCATTCATATACCAGTTCATCTGGAATTATAAATGGAATTGCGTTTCTAAACCCAGAAGCGTTTGTAATAGGTAGTCTGGCCGTATGAAGGTTTAGAAAGATGGATTTAAGGTGCTGTAATTTCACGCTGGACGTCCCCTGTGTTCCACGTGCCTCCGGAACTTGCTGCCCCTCATCAGAGCCAACCGAACGGCTTCCCCCACTATCTCCGTCCACCATGAACACTTCTCATCCAGTACTTGTAAGTGCACGAGAGGTCTTCCCCCAACTCGCCAACCTGATCACTGATTTCCCCAGGTATGGCACTTAAAATATTGGCTGCTGTGGGCCATCACCCGAGAGGGGCGTATCTTTCCTGTATCCAGTCTGGTGGTGATTGCTGCCGCACATCTTGACACTTTCGTTTATTCGACATCTCTGTTCCGGCACCACCTGGCCCAGTATCTATTCTCGTGGTATATGGATCCACCTGAAATCTCTGGTAATATAAGTAGATATATGTGTGTAGCTGTGTGCGGAACGTGAATTTAATGCTTTTTGTGGGTACATATTGCAGTTCCCCATTTGAATGGGTCCTATGATTGAATCTGTATAAACTATGAATTGGTAACTGTCCTGTCATTTTCAGGTGCATGTCAATTACGTCCAAATCAACCCCTAAATTATCTCCCTGACTACCCCTGTCACAAACAGATTATAAAAAACCGGATGTATGAATGTGTCATATACCGCGTCAAAATAGGAATTTAAAAATCGTTTGCAAATTGCGCAGAGGCAGAGTGCATCTCGAGGTGACTTTAGCCGAATTTATGGCTATGCATTACCCCTTTGGCATGAAGAAAGAGCCATTTCCCCGATTTTAGGGCCGAAAATCTCTTAATATTTCTGCTCTTGCTTCCTACTAATACAAAATATGGGACTACATCCGTCCCGGCATACCGTAAAGGTTGCTTAGTTCAGTGGAATGGCAGTTAACGCGTGCAGATAGCCCTTGCCTCAACATGTAAACATCTAAACACAGTAGGCGACAAAAAATAAACGTTCACATTTTCCAGAGGTTGTTTTATAGGGCGCTTTTTATTTTATTTTATTAAGGGGGCAGGGGCTTTATCTACTACTGGCCTTTAAAAAGGCTGTAGCAGGCAAGCAGGACCTACTATTCAAAGTACTGCCTTAAAAGGCAGTGTGCTTATGCATTAGTACCCTAATTAAATAGAAGAAGGAAAGCGAAGAGTATTAATAGCTTAAGATCTAACCGGGGCTTAAAAACTATGATAGAAAAGATGAACATAGAGATAGGAGTAGAAAAAGTGGCAGTTAGCGAGCGCTAATAAGCGCGGATAGCAGAGGGCCGGACCGTATTGGGCGCCGTGGTTCCAGTCAGAGACTGTTTGGCTTTGGCTGTGCTATCCTACTCGTCTAAGCTGTGGTCTCTTGCGCTGCTCCTCTCCGAAGCTTCCCCCCAGGGGCTCACCTTTTGTGAGTACGGGTTAGGCGCACCCGGGGTAACCGAGCCATCCATAGCCATTTTCACCCTTTCATCCCCATCCGGTCGAGGTGGGTTCTTCTCGTGACCGGTGAACACAAGGTAGGCTCTCGTGCGTTCTTTGCATTACATTCATACCGCACCTCACCATCGTTTCTTTCTTCTCTTCTATTTCTGCACATTTCGCCCCACGCCCATTCATTTACACGTCTCTTTTACTTCTTCGCCGGCCTACCTTGAGTGCGAAACGCCCACACACTTTTAGTTTCTTTTAACCTTTTATTTTAATCCTCCGTGGACACAGCCTGACGGATACCCGCGCACTGGGTGCGCAGCTGGGTGAGTGGGTAATGGCGTCATCCCCACCACCCGGGGTCGTCATGTAGGGTGTGTGTTCGTATCCGCTGTTCAACTGCACTCCCGCGAGGGGCCATTGCATGAGCTGCTGACTTCCGACGGCGATTGGGTCCCTCTGTCTATGTTCTGGGAGGTGTGACCCTGGGGTGAGCTAGGTATAGATAGGCCACTCACCCAAGCCGGGGTAACGCCCGGGAAGTCAGAGCCCGAGGTCGGAGACGGTTGCAATGGTGGAGGATTTTTTTCGCTATGGAGCACCCTTTCTCCATTATAAACAACAAGCGCCTAAAAACTTTAGTAACAGAAGTAGCACCGCCAACAACTGGTTGTTACTTAGTGATTACCCGTACAGAGGAGGGACAATCATTCGAGAAGGTGAACCCTTTTATCATCCAGAAGGGCATTGACTCAATGCTGGTCCGGTTCTTTCCTGCACTCGGGTTCGTAATGGTTCGTTATTAGTTCAAAGTAAATCCGAGGCACAAAGTAAGTCCTTGTTGAGCGCCACGCTTCTCCACGGTTATCCTATCCGTGTTGAGAAGCACCGCACCTTGAATTCTTGTAGAGACGTTGTCACCACGCATAGCCTCGATGGCATCTCTGACGAAGACCTGGTCGAATATCTTGCAGACCAGAGGGTGACAGCTGTTCATCGAGTGCAGGCCAAACGCGACGGCGTGTTGGTACCCACTCGTACCCTGTTTATTACATTTGATGGCGTCGATCTGCCCACGAGCATTTCCGCAGGGTACGAACGGATTTCTGTGAGGCCTTATATTCCTAGACCTCTGCGTTGTTTTAAATGCCAACGTTTTGGGCATACGCAAGTCTCATGTAAGAGTGCCGTTAACATCTGTGCAACATGTAGCCAGCCCTCACACGAAGGTACCTGTTCAACAGCCCCCGTCTGCGTTAATTGTAAAGGGTCTCATTCTGCTTCGTTTGCCGACTGTCCGCGGTACTTGGACGAGAAGGCGATCCAGGAGATCCGGGTAAAGGAAAAACTCTCCTTCGCTGAAGCCCGGAGGCGTTACCATGCGCGCCAACCTTCACTCCTGCGATCTGGCACATTTAGTTCTGTTGTTGCCTCGCCAGTACCACGAGTAGATGCCGAAACTCAGACCTGGACCATGACTGGATTAACCGCCACTAACATCAGGCCGTCCATTAAAGCTACTGTTACCAAGCCCTATAAACCTGGTCCAAAGTCCATGAAGTCGCAAGCCGCTGAAAAGAAGCCCAAGCAGAAACTTCGTAGGGAAGATTTTTTGAAAGACCCTCCGCGTGCGCGCGGTAACAAAAGTTCACCTTCTCCTCCTTGGAGGTCGCTGTCCCAGGAAGGTCCTGGGACGAGCCGCGCTCAGCGACACCCCTCACCCATCGCCACCCAGAACCGATTCACGGCGCTTGAATCGGTTTCTGGCACTGAGCGCGTGGGCCCTCCCTCCGAGGAAGCTATGGAGTCTGACCAACTCCATACAAAAAGCCCGAGCCCAAAGGTTAAGCAAAAGATTCTTTTAAGCCGCCCTTCTAAGTAGACAGTTTATCCCTTTTTTCTTAATGGCTATCCTGACCTGGAATGTACGTGGTGTACGATCGCATAGGGCGGAACTGCAACTTTTATTGCGTTCCCATTCGCCTATGGTCGTGTGTATGCAGGAGACTAAGCTTCGCCCTCACGATCCTTCTGATCTCCGAGGATATACTCCGGTTCGCTACGACCTTGAACCGGAGGAGGGTACTCCTGCTCATGGAGGTGTCATGTTGTTAGTGCGTAACGACGTTCATTTTAAACCCGTCACACTTACGTCCGACTTGCAAGCTGTTGCCGTTCGCCTTCACTTACCCGGCTTTTTGTTTTCTGTTTGCTCTGTGTATTCACCTCCATCGTCTCCCCTCGCTCCCGCGGACATTCGAGCTCTCCTGTCCGCTCTCCCAACACCATTTCTTCTGTTGGGAGATTTTAATGCCCATCACCCACTATGGGGTTCGCCAAGAGCTTGTGCGAGGGGAACTCTTCTTTCCGACATTTTTTACCAGTTCAATCTTTCCATCCTCAATACAGGTGCACCTACTTCTATTTCTGATTCTTCTGGTACCTTCTCTCATCTGGACCTTGCAATTTGCTCACTCCAGCTTACTCGTCGTCTTCAGTGGAACGTCGTCGCTGATACCTACTCCAGCGACCATTACCCCTGCATCGTTTCTCTTTTGTCGCACCACGTACAGCATTCCAGAGTACCTACCTGGATATTCGCAAAAGCCGACTGGAGCTTGTATTCGAGCCTCGTGCATTTTGACGACCAGACCTTCTCCGACATTAACCAACTAGTGCAGCACCTTACGTCTATTATTTTCTCTGCCACCGAACGCGCAATACCCCGTTCATCCTCTCAACCTCGGCGGCCACCTGTTCCGTGGTGGAACGAGGATTGTCGGGACGCCGTTCGTGCCCGTAGAACTGCACTTAGGGTGTTTCGGCGACACCCTACACTTGATAATTTGGTGACCTTTAAACAATCGCGCGCCAGGGCTCGTCGCATTATTCAGGATAGCAAGAAGGCGTCGTGGGCTCGTTTTGTCGAGTCTTTTAATCGCTTTACGCCTTCATCTGTTGTTTGGGATAAACTTCGTCGCTTCTCAGGTAAAGTGTCGCATTGTACTGTTTCTGGCCTTCAGGTTTCCAATGCCACTATAGTGGATTCGGCTGCCATCGCTAACACTCTGGGTGCTGCCTTTGAGGCCGTATCCAGTTCAGACCATTATTCCGCCGGCTTTCGCTCTATCAAAGACCGGCTGGATTTCGACACCTTTAATTTTCGGTCTGCTAATAATGAGTGTTATAATGAACTTTTCACACTGAGGGACCTGGAGAACGCTCTTAATTGCTCTAGGCACTCCGCTCCTGGCCCGGACGGCATTCATGTCCTGATGTTAAAGCACCTTTCAGCCGACAGTAAACTCTTTCTCTTACAGGTCTATAACCGTATTTGGCAAGACGGCATTTTTCCTTCCGTTTGGCGCGAAGCCACCATTGTCCCTATTCCTAAGCCTGGGAAGGATCGCCAACTACCTTCCAGCTACCGCCCTATCTCCCTCACCAGTTGCATTTGCAAGGTGATGGAGCGCATGATCAACGGGCGGTTGACATGGTGGCTTGAGTCTCAGAAACTTTTAGCGAACGCTCAGTGCGGATTTCGTCGCTATCTCTCTACCGTCGACCATCTGGTGTCCCTGTCGACGCATGTTATGAATGGATTTCTGAGAAAGTGTCAAACCGTGGCTGTGTTTTTTGACCTGGAGAAAGCTTATGACACTTGTTGGAGGGGCGGCATTTTACGTACACTTCACGCATGGAATATGCGCGGTCGTCTTCCCATATTTCTTCGGGAGTTCATGACGGACCGCGTCTTTCGTGTACGTGTGGGCTCGGTTTTATCTAGTCGTTTTATTCAAGAGAACGGGGTACCGCAGGGCTCTGTACTCAGTGTCACACTTATTGCGATTGCTATCAACCCCATTGTTGATTGTATTCCACCTGGCATTTCATCGTCCTTTTTGTTGACGATTTCGCTATTTATTGCAGTTCACGGCGGACCTGTCTACTCGAACGCCGTCTCCAGAGCTGTATCGACCGTCTCTACGCCTGGAGTAACGCCAACGGCTTTAATTTCTCCGCCGAGAAATCCGTCTGCATCAACCTCTAGCGCCGGAAGTATTTCCCTCCGCCCTCTCTCCATCTTGGGCCAGGGATGCTTCCGTTTGCAGACGAGGCGAAATTTTTGGGGTTGATTTTTGATAGGAAGTTGTGTTGGACCTCGCACGTTTCCTTTTTAAAAGCAAAGTGTGACCGTTCTCTTAATCTTTTACGTGTTTTAAGTGGCACATCCTGGGGAGCTGATCGGACCGTCCTTCTTCGCCTTTATCGCTCTTTGGTCCGATCCAAACTTGATTACGGGTGTATTGTTTATTCATCGGCACGTCCATCTGTGTTACTTCGTTTGAATCCCATTCATCATCGTGGTATTAGAGTCGCTACAGGGGCCTTTCCAACTAGCCCCGTGCCCAGTCTTTACGCTGAGGCTGCAGAGCCTCCGCTGTCTTTCAGGCGTGAGATGCTCTTATGTAGCTATGCCTGTCGACTCTCCAGCTTGCCTGACCACCCGTCCTTCGCGGCATTTTACGAGGATTCACTTGACCGGCAATATTTAGTTAGCTCCTCTGCTTTGCTCCCTCCAGGGGTTCGATTTCGACTGCTACTTCGGCATTTGGACGTTCCGCCAGCGCCGGCCCTTACCCGAGGGGAAACGCGTTTTCCTCCATGGTCGCGCGCTGAGGCCCACATCCACCTTGGGCTAACGTCGATGCCGAAAAATGCGACCCCTGCTTCTGTTCTTAGATCCGCCTTTTTAAAACTACAGGCGCAGTTCGGGGACTGTCATTTTATATATACTGATGGGTCTAAGACTGATGTTGGAGTAGGATGTGCCTTTGTTTTTGGTGTACAGAGTTTTACTTTTCGTTTACCTGGACAATGTTCAATTTTTACCGCCGAACTTTTTAGCATTTATCAATCTGTTTTACACATCCAACGGCACGACTTACGGCACTGCTTTATTTGTACGGACTCTCTGAGTGCCCTTCAGGCTTTCATGCGCTGTACCATTACCACCCACTCGTACAGCGCATACATGACCTGCTCCACTCGCTTGGTGTCTCTGGCATCAGCGTGTCCTTCGTGTGGATTCCAGGTCATGTGGGCATCTCAGGTAATGAGTCTGCCGACACCGCTGCGAAATCGGCGATTTTATTACCCAGATTTTTTACTTCTGTTGTTCCCTCGTCAGATTCGTGTGTTTTTTACGTCGCCGCATCCTCTCGCGCTGGTGCGATGAGTGGACGGCCCTCCGGGGGAACAAGTTGCGGGAGGTTAAGCCTTTCCCGTCGCTCTGGGGTACCTCTTCTCGTTCTTGTCGTCGGGAAGAGGTAATTTTAGCTCGTTTACGGATTGGACATTGTGTTTTTAGTCATAGGTATTTGCTCAGTGGTGACCCCGCACCACTCTGTGGGCAGTGTGACGTGCCCTTAACGGTGCGTCACATTTTAACAGAGTGTCAGGTTTTAGCTGCATTGCGTGCTCGTGTGGGTCTGCCTGTTGGCCTAGCCAACGTTTTGGCAGACGACACGCGTGCTGTAGAATGTGTTTTACGTTTTATTCATGACAGTGATTTTAATCTGCGCATTTAATGCGTTGGGCATCTGTTAGCTTAGTACTTTAATTCTGTCTGTTTTTATGGGAACTCTTATCCCCGGTGGACATATGGCGCTCATGTCCCTCGCATTCTACAGTTCCTGACACGTTTTAATCCTTTATTGCCTATGCTTTTAGTGTGTTGGTTTTTCAGAACTTTGTATTGTTGTTATTGTTGTTATTGTTATTGTTATTGTTATTATTGTTGTTATTTTTGTTTTTGTTATTATTGTTAGTTTTAGCTTTTTGAACATCGCGGGTTTGTGTCCCGTTTTTAACTATGCGGTTCTTTTACCTGTTTTATATTTTGACCTTATCTTTTATACATTGTAAGGGCGCTGATGACCGTAGCAGTTTAGCCCCCTTAAACTGCTTATCATCATCATCATCATCATCATCATCATCATCATCCGAAGCTTCGCACGCTTCCAGTTGAATCCCCCGCATAATTTTGTTTAGAGTGGAGGTGAAAGTGATTTAATCACTGACCTCAGCCCCGAATGGGAGTCGGGACTGTGAGTGTAGGACTCGCCAATAGTCGGCATACCCACTAAAAACTCCGTGCCTATGACGAAATTGTGACTATTGGCGCACCTAGCGGTTAATGTAGGAGAACTTGTATTAGAATGGAGCTCGCGCACTAGCATGCAGGTTGAAAGGGAATATGCCCTCGCCAATAAGATTTAAGAAAATCCAATGCATTTTGGAGCTTCTACACTAAAGAAGGACACAGAACTCGTTGAAAGTAATCCAATTACGTACATACTTACTCTAGGTGAAAGAGAAACTGAGTGGAGAAATATTCGGCTTGTGTTTGGGAAGAAACAATGTTAACCAACCGTCCTATGTAGTTCAGCTTAAAGTAAGAATAAAATTATTATCTTCAATATTTATGTTTACAATTTGGTGCTCGTTACGTTTTTAAAATTATTTGTATAGTACTTCATTGACCCTAGTTATCGTTATATATATCGACTGCATGCAAGAGACCTGTTGTATCAGCTTAGTGCAAATGCAAAGCAGGTTTTACAGGATGCTGTAAACATGTTGCCGCGTTATGCACTTGCATTAATATTTAAAGAGATTTTTCCAAGACTTCTTTTCCACAACAATGGGAGAAGAGAGTTGCTGCAGCATATTCCAAAGAAGAAAATTTGGAACACCAACACGGGTGGCTGAGCTCTTTAAAGCACGGACTCGTGCAAGGGAGTTCACTGTTCAAATCCAGCCGGGACCATCCTCCTGGCTGAGCTTTTCTCCATGTTTTCCTTAGTCCTCATAATTGGCAAATGCCTGTGAGATACCCTGAAATTAGGCTAGAACGTTTCCTTTCCCAATTATCATTTCATGTGTCATCAGTGTCCACCGCTTGTGGTGCCATATGGATTAAGAATAAGCATTAAACACTACCAAAATTTAGACGTGTTTAAATGTAAGTCATATAACCTGCTGGATTATTGTGTTTTTCAAAGTGAAAAAGAGGAGCAAGCAAAAACGAACAAGGAACCATTGTATAAAAGGGAACTGTACGAAAAACTTTAAAATAAAGTTTGTCCTTTTCCAAAATTCTGAAGGCAGAATGTTAAAGTGAGTCAATAATTATCTGTATTTCGATTATTAAAATGTTGAGGTTGATGCTGCAGAATTGGCAGAAATACTATCGGTGTTTGTCTTCGTCAATTGCCTACACAATCTGAAGTGACTTAATATTGTATCAATATTGCTGGTGCAAACACATGAGCTATTCCACTATTCCCTCCAAGATAGATTACGGCTCTAATGCATACAGTTAGGCCAGTTCCTCTGCTCTCACAATTGTTGATACCATACAGTCTTCAGCTCTAAGAATAGCTCCAGGTACCTTTCATACAAGCCCTATTTGCAGTCTACAGGTTGAAGTTAATGAACCTCTGCTATATTATAGACGAATACTTCTAAGACTGACTTATACTGTGAAAATTGCTGCAATGGCCAGAACTGATATACATTGGATGTTGCATTGCAGTAATAGCTCATCTCAATCATCTGTGTACACCCCTTCTTTTGTGAGCTTCTAATTACCTCAACAAGTTCAATATTTTTCTGCATGAAATGATTTCACGTTCTAAAGCAGATGATATTGTGTCATGGACACTAAGACGTCCTTCTTTGAGATGACTGTTGCCAAACACAATAAAAACAAAACTGACAGAACTGCTTTCAATAAAATATTCTCAGAACTATGTGAGGCACATGCTGGCGCTCACCATATCTGATGGTTCCAGGTTGGGTGGCAACATGGATATTCTGTGGTTTTCCCCAGCCATATGATGTTCTATAGACTACCTGATCACCCTTCAACCTTCTCTTGCAAACTTTTCACTATTAAGTGTGCAATACAATACATTATAGATCAAAACCAAATGATACTGTATATAGTATTCACTGACTCCATCAGCTCATTGCATACGCTTCCAACACTTCTAAATGTCTAACTCCCTTGTTCAAGAACTACACACTGTCAAAGAGCAGCCACCACTGGAAAAGTAATCACACAGTTGGATTCCATCACATACAGGACTTGCTGGCAATGAGAATGCTGATGCTGCAGCCAAGAAAGCGACACAATACCCTCTGGAAGATGACATTAAAACTCCACATCAAGATTTTCTTATCCATATAAAACGATCGTAACACATTAGTGGCAAAGCAAGTGGCTTTCTACTCCAAACACTAAGCTTCCTACAGTGTTCCCTATTTCACATTTCAAGCATCAAGCTGTTATCACCAGACTATGCATAGGACATGCAACCCTGACTCACTCTCATCTTCTGCCTCATGAACCAGTGTATCAACAATATCAAACTGTGCTCACCATTCAACACACCATCAAAGACTGTCCACAATTTCAAAAACAAAGACAACAGAGCTCCATTTCAAATAGTATGGAAATACTTGACAAATGCTATCAGTTAGTAAAATCTAACTTGTACAAATCTATGTAGAACCCTAATGTAATAGCCGCAATGTGACTGTAAAGTTCAAGCAACTTAAATAAAATAACAAAAATAACACAGGCAGTATGTCTCAAACATCGCAAGTTTCAAAGGCCCATTCATTTTTTTTTCTTTATTTTCCTTTTTTTTTTTTTTAAAATGTTTTCCCCTAATATATTGGAAAGAATGATTTTGCAATGGAATGTTCAAGGATACTATGCTAAATTTGAATATTTTAATACTCTGGTAAATAAACATTATCCTAAAATAATATGCCTGCAAGAAACTAACTTCAAATACCAGTTTATTCCAAGTATAAAGTATTACTTTGCTTGCACCAATAAAAAATCAAGAGGTTGTATGCCATGCAAGCGGAGCTGTAGCCACCTTTTTTAAAGATAGCTTAATTCATAAAGTAATTCTACTAAACAACTATTGGAGGTGTAGTATACCTGTCTTAACCCCAACCACTATATATATAATGCATATATATGTATAAATAAATAATATACAATGTATATTTACCTAATAGCATAAATCTCAATTTAATGAGCTTCAATTACATCTAAACCAAGTCCCCAAACCATTCATATTGCTAGGTGATTTTAAGGGCCATAGTACGTTGTGGGGATGTGAAAGTGCTAACTGTATAGGAAAGTTAATATAAATGCTGTTACATGAAAATGACTTGATCATAAGTAGTCACAGCCTTCCCATTTGGGTTTAGCTCGAACTTTCAGGCTAGCACTTGCTGGCCTCAATATAACACATATGTCGACTTAGTCTGCTAACTCATTGCTATACGGAAGTGACCATTTCCCCATTATGATGCACTTACAAAACAAAAATATGCTCTGTTTGATAGTAAACAAAGCTAATTGGCCAAGGCTTAGAGCAACAATGGATGAAGGCTTAGCATCATTAATCCAACTTGAAAATAATATCATAAGCATAGACACTAATGTTGAGTTCACAAATGTGGTAATTCAGTGTTCAGATGATACTATTCTCAACTTTAAAGCTGCACACATACCAGTATAAGCAGCTCCTTGGTGGAATGGACATTGTAAATCTGACTTTTGAAACAAAAGTTATTCATACTCCAAATTTAAACAAAAAAAAAAAAAAAAATACAGTTCCAGAAGTTCAGAGCTGTAGCATGTGAAGTAATTAAAGAAAGCAAAAGCCATTCTTGGGCTTATTTCCTATTTTCAGTGAACCATCAAACTTCTGCAAATATGATATGGAGCAGAATAAGAAAAGTGAATGGCAACAATAAAGGCTGGTTCACAATAACCAAGAACGATAACGAGAATGACAAAGTTAAATGTATTATAATGTAAGTGTTCACAATTAACAGTAAACTTTTCCGGATTCCAGGAGTGGCAAAGAAGCCTTGTTCAAGTTTAAACTTTCGGGTTCTTATTCCTGGGCACAGCATATTAGATCCATATTGTACATATTACTCTTCACCAGTGTTGCCAACTTAGCTATTTTATGGCTAAATCTAGCATTTTTACAGTAGCATTTAGCCATATAAAATCATAAAATGCTTATAGCCTGAAATCTAGCCTATTTAACAAACCCCCTTAGCCAAAATCTAGCCTAAGTAGCATAATTGCATCTGCGCTATAGCTATGCAAAAGGTTAGGGTGAATTCCCACTACCTGTGTAGCTGTATTATGTTCCTACCATGAGTCATGGCATGTCATCAAAATGTGTACTAATCATAAGGTAGACTTTCTGGAGTATGCGCTCAAAATGTATGATTCTTGACACACAGAATTGGTCAGTTTTTACATATTTTACCTAAAGAATTTCAGTAAATTTCATATTTCAATATCAGATGTATTTAACGTACAGTGTTGGTGCTTAGCAACAATATACCGTATTCCATTACAATTTTAGGCGATGCTGCATTACTTTGGTCTTCAAAGTCAATATTTGAAATCCCAACATAGCTGAAAACATGATTGAGAGCCCTCAGCCTCAAGGCGTAGCCAAGGGATTGGGGACCCTCAGTCTCAAAGTGTAGCCGAGGGATGTTTTTTAGAAGGAGAGGAGTGTAGCGTAGCTGAGGGATCTGTGCGTCTGAAACTCGAATGATTCACGTTGGCAGCAACCCCTTCCAAAAGTTGCCAAAAACAACTATATAAGAAGGGCCACTTAACCGTTACTTTTGTTAACTTTTTCAGTGAAGATAATAATGCAGAAAATTCTAATTTTATATTAAATAAATTATTGTTTTAGAATATTTAAATATTACAGAATTATCTAATCAGTTATGGTATTTAGAATGTATTAATGGGGTTTAACTTGTGCAAAGAAAATATGGGTAATTTTAGATGCCAATTATATCTAGCCTTTTTTTATTAAATAATGCCTTTTTAAAGATACCATCTAGCCATTATTTGTGAGGAAGTGTTGGCAACACTGCTCTTCACTGTAGAAATTATTCAAGGCAGTCATGACATGAAACAACTGCTAAGAGTTCTCTCTAGTCACAAGCTGGGAAAATGAAACTGGAAGGAATACTAGCAAATGTGTATCCTGACTTCAGATCCTGACTCCCTCAGATACATTGAGCATTGGTTCTAGCAAAAGCATCATCTGTAATTCACTTATGTGCAACTCAAACTTGGCTATTGCTTCAAAAACAATAGCTAAAGTTACAGAAAGCAGCAAAAAGTGTAGTAGTTAACTAAAGATCAAACAACTTTAATGTATACTATTAATAAAGGAATGAAAATTACTAAATTACGTTTAGAGGAATCTGAAATAGTAATGGATCTGCATTTAAAAAATTTTTACTTTATCAAATTCTGATGTTGACTAAGCTGCATTATGTTGGCTGGATCAGAAGCAGGTGAATAAATATAATTGGCCAGTTACAAACGAATGTAACCCCAATGTGCAAAATTGACTTTCCACTTTGCCATTGATATGGTCATCAATATGCATTCCTTTTCTCATTACCAGGATAATCTGAATCACAATGTTTATGCTTTTTTGCTTCTTGTTCTCATTTCAGTTCTTGTTGTTGTTCTCAGGTTATTGTGAACCAGCCTTAAGAGTATATCCAATATCGCTTATCTTTGGAATAAAATGAATGAAATGGCCATTTTAAACAAATATCTGATATCCTATGTAATACCTTTGCCAAAATTTCTACCAATGTTCAATATGGACAGCATATTAGACACCTGAAAAGCACTTCTAAACAAGTCAAGCAAGATGTAAAGAAGATGAGCTTAATAAATAAGAGATTACAATGAAAAGAAATTGCAGTAACAGAGCTCTGTGAAGTCTAGCAGCAATGTAATTCTGCAACCTCTGGGCCAGAATAGATTTCTTATTGAAGCAACTTTCTAACAATCCCTTATTGTACCTACATAAACTTTAAAGTACATATGGGTGCACCATATATTTCTAGTAAAATGAAAAAACAAAAAACTATTGTGGTCCCATCCTAAACCAAACAGCAATCTCTCCATGTCTAAAAACTCTCAATTTATAACCCTCAGCTGCACAATGGGGAAATAATTACAAAAGGTTGCTGAAAAGAGAGTATGAAGGACATTGGAAAAGATGATGGTTTTCAGCCTTATGTAACTTGATTTTTGACAATACAATTTCATTCTCCAGTGATATTAATGGCAATGGAAACAAAAATTATAAGTAAATCACAATGTTGCACATAAGTAAGTCTTCATACAAGAAAGCTTACAACACAGATAGAGTGAAAGGATAACGTGGATCCTTATTAGAAAATCAGATCATTGGAAATATGTTAAATTTCATACAGAACTTTCTTAATGGAAGGCACATATTGGTCAAGACTAAGGAAACTCTATCTTACAAGTGTTAGAAGTAGAAACAGAATGCCCCAGGTTTTGTCTCTTGGGTGTCTCCCTTTTTCTAATCACTATAAATGACATAACATCCTATATAGCATTACCAACCAATGCATCCTTATTTACAGATAACTTAAATGCCTTTTGTAAAGGCAGTAATTTAAGCATCAGTCAGAAGAACTTTCAGGAAATGTTAGAATTACTTCAGCAATGTACTGAACACACTGGATTAAAATTCTCAACATAGAGAATAAATGCATAAAGATTTAAGAAAGAAAAGCATCAAGTATCCTGAGCTTTATATGAAAAGTCATATGATCAAAGAATAAATTGAGCTACCAGACATTTGACAACAAACTAACACAGCTCCCTTACCTTATAAATAATGGGAATGCAAGAGGAAACTAGCTACACCAAAATCTTTGGCTCAAAAAGCTGGGGCACTAATGAAAAGATTTAGTCGCTACTTACAGCACAATTGTATGATCAAAATTAGATTACTGCTCAATAGTTTACAACTCAGCAGCTTACACGAATCTCAGTATTCTAGATGCAGTACAAGCAACAAGCCTAGGAATAGTATTAGGAACATTTTGCATAAGTCCTTCTGTTAGTTTACAGATGGAACAGAACAACACTCCTCAGTGTATCTTGCACTATGAGGACTGCAGTCAATCCACAATCATACATATTGAAGAATATTTTCCCTGGAATAAATGAAAGTAACCTACAGAATCATTGTTGCACTCTTTTCTACAAGATCCAGGTATCTACAGCAATGCCAGCTGGACCTTCCTGAAATATTGATAAGGAATTGTGTTAGATATTGTTCCCTGGAAACACTCTTCACCAGAGGTCAACACACAGATGGTTTTATATAATAAAGCTGAAACCAGCAGTGTCGTTTACCAGCAAATGTTTAAGGCAATCAGAAAAAAGAACACAAGCATATTTCACTTGATCTACAACAGAAAATAATTATGGGTGTGAAACAGTATTTTTTGAATACTCAATGTTGTGTACACTGCTCAAGTATTTTTCTGTTTTCTCATGAGAATTGTTTGCCATAAAAGAAAGTCTTCACTGTGTCAAAGAAAAGGTTAATGCAAACAATTTTTTTAATATATTCTAACTCTTAGCTATCCAAGGAAAGTCTGTTGTCAATGAACTAGTATAAGAAATACAGCTAATATATATAAACACCAGCAACATAGGAAAACAAACAATAATATATTTGGTAATCATTGCATAAGGGTCATTCCATAAAAAAATTGTAATCTTTGGCAGCAAAGTACCTAAATTCTTTTGAATTTTAGTATCTCGACACCATTGTAGAAAAAAGTTAAAATACATAATATAAAAATTGTAACATCAGTGGTTATTTGTAGTGAAGGGGGAAGCTCAGGGGCATTGTCATGTTTATTCGGAAACAAAAATTTGTAATAAAGTTCTTCTGAATAAATAATCTTCTGAAAAATAAAACAGTTATGTTATTCTAAAGAGAAATGTACATATTTAAAAACTACTATAGATTATTAAAAATAATATTTTAAGATATGGTTGAAAATTGACAAAACAAATAATTATTTAAATTTTCAAATCCAACCCTCTTTGCTGTTTGATATTTTATTTTCTACGAGATAAACACATGCCAATGCTACCAATCAAATTTCACGATGAAACCAGCCAAACTGTGGTAGCTTTTAAGTTATAAAGATAAGGATGATTTACAATTAAGGTTGAAAATTGCATTTGATGCAATGCAATGGATGGAGGACAGTTGTGGATTGCAATAATCACAAACATGCATATCACATGATGCCTACAGTAAAAGTGTGAAGCCTGTGAATTCCTCTCATGGCTTTTCTTCCGGTTGGAGATCAGTACTGAATATCATATCCTTTGCAGTGGGTGTTGTGTTGTACTGAAGTGCTTCAAAATGTCTAAAGTGGTGAGAAAGCTTAATGCTTTATGGTGTTGCAATCCTTTTGGTCTTTAGAAGCACAATACACAAATAGGAATGAGAAAACTGACTGAAAGAATGCAAAATAAATTACCTAATTTAGTTGTCATTTTCTATGTTAATGTTTCAACTAGTACCATAGACATTTATGCAATATTTGAGCATAGCTCATAACAAAATGTCCGATAAATACCAAGCATAGTATTTAGGTGCATTGCCTCCCAGGGATGCAACATTAAGATTTTAAAAAAAAACCTTCCCACTTTAAACTATCCTTTACATGGAAAAGCTTTTATTTTCTCAAAAATAACTCTAACAATTTTGATTAAAATATCACCAAGATATTTGCATGACGTGAATAGGAATAGCTTGTGAAGCCTTCTTCATTCTGAAGGAGTTTTATATAATTTTATTTAACTTGTAAACCATAAGAGATAGACAATACCTTACAAAAGGTATAGATCTCTCTTAAACACACAATTTATTTCCAATAACATTCTTTACAGCATCAGCCATTTCTGAGATATCCATTGTTATTGATTTCAATCTTTCTTTACTGTCAATAATCAGTTGTTTCTTGCAATGTCATGGAAAGAGTATGGAATTTCTAGACCAGCATATAGCAACCTGGGTTTTAAACATCTGAGTAACTATTCAGTTTTCTCTATCCACCATCTATCTTCAACAAAATATGTAATGAAGCTACTTCTGCAAAACTTTATCCCAATTAACCTGAAGTAGATAGAAAAATCAGCTTTCTAAGAATAGTTGGCAGAAATAATATAAAAATAAACATAGAAGCTAGAGAAAGTCATGAGAATGTAACACATCAGATCTTTTAATTTAATAGTTGTACATGTTATGTGTATGCTTAACAATACTTTCAAAACTTGTAATTGCTTGTTTCAGGAGGATGTTCCGCATCAGAAAAGAGTATCTCATATCTGCTAAGTGCACCAGGTGGTGGCAGAGCTGTGGTGCTCATTGTTGGAGGTGCCTCAGAGTCTCTGAAGTGCAAGCCTGGCACTTACAGAGTGATACTGAAGCGACGAAAAGGCTTTGTTAGGCTTGCATTGAAGCATGGGTAATTAGATATTTTAATAATATGGCTCCTCAGAACATCACTACATTTATACATGCAGATATTCAAAGTGAAAGCCTTTTTCTCATTTGTAACTGATGCAGAATGAATAGTGAATTAATGCTACTGATTTGAAGATTCATCTGGCTGTTCTCATTGTTCTATTGTGAGTATAGTACTTATTAGAGATAACTTGCATATTATGATGCAAGAATCAAAATCTCTCAATAATTTTCTGATTTTTTGCACATTAATTTGAAATACAGCTGCAGAAAAAATTACAAGTTGGTATATGTATGTATTATGTAAAAGCATTTTGGTGTGCAAAAAGCTAAGGCATACACTTATCCTTCATTTTTTCAGAATTGTGCCTTTTTAGAACTCCACCTAACAACTTCTAAAGCTTTTAAAATATTTATCAAACTTTTCACATCCTCAGTTTCTATTATCTGTTACATACAGAGGTTTTGTAAACTTTAAATTGGGGGAAAAGTGTATTTAAAACTTAAATTTCAGAAAACAAGTTATTTTTTTAATTCTGTCTTTTTGTGTACACATACCCACCCTGAGGCTTCAATTTTTAATTTAATGTTACATAAAAAGCAAATAAAAATTAATTTAACATTTTGGCTTTAAGTTTTTTAAATCAAAGCCCTTTTGATGCAAATCTAAAACTGTAAACTTTTATAACTAATAATTTCAAATGGTGCAACTTAACAGGAACAGTTTTTATCTTGCTATGATGTATAGTTTCTGAATGGCACATATACTTTCAGTATAATAACAATAGAAAATGGGAAGGAAAGTGTGAAAATATCAGATATGTTGACTTAAAAAGAAAAGGTAAATAAATAAGGAGATAGATGCAGTATAGTTCTTAGTGTTTGCATACTGAATTTTTGTATTTTGGGAATTGGTAAACATTGAACTCTATGAATAAAATTAAACAAATGCTTTTTCTTCAAGATATCAAAAGCATAGGCTTTAGAATTAAATATTAAAAATCTGGGGCAAAGCATTTTGCTTGTATAATACAATGAGAAAAATAACATGTACTCAACCTAAGGCAGTTGCTTCAGAATTAGAAAAACTGCTGCATGTACACCATAAGAGTTTTTTTATACTAATTCATGGCTTCTTCAACATTTAAATACAGTAATATAATGCAGAATATATATATATATATATATATATATATATATATATATAAATAATAATAATAATACATGAACATGTATACAAAATCATGTGTGGCTAATTACATATCTGTACCTAATACTTCTGTGACAGATAAATAACACTAGCCTGCAAATTTACATTTTGTGATTGTTGCCTGAAGTAAATAAATTTATAGCACAATAATGCTGTGCTGAATCCAAATGTGCAATCCGTTTACTTCTATCATGTCAGAGATTTTTTTGCAAAATCACTTTAAATGTATTGTATGATTGTGTTTATTTAGTGCTAAGTCAATCACATGAGGAGTCCATAGGAATTATTGGCCCTGGCTATTTGTCCCTTAGACATCCTTTCGTTCTATTCATTTTCACAATTTTCTTCTACACTTTATTTTATGAGTTGTGGCAATAAAGAAAGCAGAGTGATTGTTGTGCACATTTCCGGCTTCGTCGATGACAAAGAGAAGAGTGGGGGATTAGCCTTGGGACTCTCTCTGATACGTGTACAAAATTTCATGCTGCTGTGGTGGTTAGTCTGGCTATGAGCCTTGTTAGAAGCAGGTCATGTATCTGAGCTCCGTTGGAATTATGCTATGCTCTAAAGTAGAACAACGTGTTAACATAAAATTCCTCGCAAAACTTGTAAAACCCGCCACTAAAACTTACAGTTTATAGTGACCAGCGTCTATCTCATACGGAAGTTTTTGAGTGGGTTAATAGGTTCAAGGATGGTAGGGAAGACGTCGAAGGTGATCTGATATCAGGCCGTCCTTCCACTTCGAAAACTGAAGAGAATGTGGAGAAGTTCGGTAGAATTGTTTGAGAAAACCACCTGAAGTGTGCCTGAAGGTCAGACTCAATGAAGTTTATTATACAACTGTTCTGAAGACCTTCCGTGAATGTGTGTGGCAAAGGAAACCAGATCTGTGGAAGAATTGCTCTTGGATTCTTCATCAGGATAATGCACCAGCCCATAACACGATGTCTGTGAAGATGTTTTTGGCAAAAAACAACATTCCAGTGATGGAACATCTACCATATTTGCCTGACCTAGTGCCATGCAACTTTTTTCTCTTCCCAAAAGTGAAATCTGCACTCAAAGGAACCAGGTTCGAGTCCGTGGATGCAGTGAAGTATAAAGCAACATGACTCCTCAACAGCATAACAGAAAAAGATTTGCAGCACTGCTACTAACAGTAGAAAATTTGCATGGAGTGGTGCAGGGATTGAGAAGGGGACTACATTGAAGGGGACATTTCAGCTGTGCAAGTTTTTTCAATAAAGAGTTAGAGCATCAGTCTGGTTTCTTTATTGCCACATCTCGTACATACCATATCGCTGCTTTCTTTCTTAACCCCCCTACATCAGTATTAACTCTTGACTGCTAGTCATTTCCATTTGGTTCTAACATTCCACAAATTCTCCTTATTGCCTAATAAGCTGTGGTTGATCCATGAATATTTTCTTAATCATTACACAACTCTTGCTTCTAAGCTACTTTTTCCTTATTAATTTATTCCTCCCTTCATCAATCACTCTGCATTCCAATAAAATATGCTAACCATCCTCATTTTCCCCACAAATTATACCTTTTATTACACCAAGACTTTTTAGTTTCAATACCCCTAAACAAAAGCATGTGATAACTTAGAATATTTTTCTTCATATTTCTGCCTGTTCCTATCATATCAAATGAGTATATTTCTAATGCTGTCCTTTGCAAAGACTTATTCACCATTAAATTAGTCCCACATATACATAGTTTAGTCATTTTTTAATTTCTCCCCTCGTAGAACTCAGTCCTTTCTCAATGTATCACCTGTAATGTTCCACCTTCACTACTTAGTTGTTTGCCTAGTTGAGGCATTCATCTTCTTTTATATTAATTGACAATGCAACATGTACTCAGTAGTCATTTTATTTATTTTGGTCTTAACAAACTCCATTTCACTGTACATTTACTGTGTTTCCTGCTTTATTTCATCTTTAATTTCTTTCATAACCACATTCAATTTTTTGCTTATACACTCCTCCATCCCTTCCAACTTGTTGATAAGCTGCTCCATAATTGCTTGGTCTTCAACTGGTCCAGGATTCAACTCAATACCTCCTATTAATAGCAATATTGTAATGACCATTGACAGAACATAAATATTGTTAATCACTTCTCCATTTTCCAAAGCTTTGTGCTCCCCTAGTTTCTTCATTCCAAATAGCCCAATTCTGGCTCTGTATGTATCGGTATCCACACACATTTTGCTTATTCCCTTTTTGCACTGTAAACTGGAGCCTCCCCAAACATAACCTTCCTCTTCAGCAGCTAGCTTAATTCTCTCTTTAAATGTGTTGTATAATTACGTAAATTTTATCTCAAACTTTTTTATTTCACTTGTTTATTTCAAGTGCAAAAACAATATTTAAAAAATCAACTTGCTGAAATTATGTGTGTGGTTTTTCATACATGTCACCAGAATGCTTTTGCTTTGTTTCATCTTGTTTACTTCACTATTAGATGTATAAATTGGCATAATATATCAACGTACAAAGACAGTTACATCCATTGCTCTTTGCGTTGAAGTCTCCTGCTCCTACTTTTATGTTTGCCTTCAGGTATTTCACGCTTTTAACATCCAACAGTAGTCAGCCAGCATACTGATGTTCCAGCATCTCTGGTACCTTCTTTTGAACTCCAGATTCTTATGAAATCGTTCAGCTTGCTATTCACTCACAAATCTAGATTTTCGAGAAAATAATCTAGGTGAGAAAATGCAAAATTATTTTTGAGCCTCATGTCATGACCAACTTTCTTGTATGCTTCAAGCATGTTAGCAAGTACCATTCAGTACTACTAATACAGGAAACTTGGATGATTTAACATGGGAATGGCTGGCGACACATGACGGTATCACCATCTAGCATACTGGGCTGGTCTATTTGCATCAGCTGATTTAACTCATTGGAAATTATGCTGTGAGGCATGTCGTGATTCCTATTAAAAGCGTAATAAATATGCCAGTTTATTAATTTTATTTTAAATGCAGGTTACAAGCAAGAATGCAAGCCTTTGTATTTCAAGAGTTAACCTTTACAGGTCACACATTATAATTGCTTTATATTAGCCTGCATTTAGTGGAGTATCAACTACAATAATTATAAGATATGCTTTGAAGCTCAATGGTTGATCATTCATAGCTTTTGCAGTGCTGCCAAATAAAATATAATTTTAACACAATTGTTTTGTGCTGAAAATAAAAGTATCACGGGCTGCCAGGGTGTATTTCATAGAAAAGCTGATTTTGACCCAGGGAATCTGTCAAAGCTTAGAAAAGCTGAAATGAATCATGTGTATGATTCAAATCATGCTTAAAACACGAGACTTTAAGCTTTTACTTTACTCTGCTCCTCAGCAGTCTGCAAAAGTTTCCAAATGAAATGCTGTTAGGCCGTCATTCTATATTAATTTTGGAATGTGACAGAAGGCACAGACAAAATCATCTGTACCTGGAATTTGCAATTCCCTCTAAGCTAAGACCAACATTGCAAGCATAGGCATAATTTGGCTATAATTATTTACAAATATTTATTTGAACAAACAGCTGCAATTTTCCATTTTGTACTTCATAGGTTTTAATTGGAAAGAGTATTGCAAATTACCTTAAAGATGTATTTGAGTTTGTGGTTCACCACTCATTACTTTGTATGGCTGTTGGCAACTACTTCGGACAGTAAACTTTTACTTTTATTGTTCAGAATCAGTTTTGATATATACTTAGCTTTAACTCCAGTAATCCCTGAAATAAGTTTCTAAGAGCCCAAAATAAAAGATTTTGATCCTCTGATGACTGTGGCACCCTATATGATAGAATAAAGACAAATTATCAGTCAGGAAAGAAAAATATAAATTGTTTGAACACAACAAAATAATTAACATAAAACCTCATTAATGGTTAATATAAAGGTTTTTCACTTGATACTATTGTATGTATATATGTGAGAACTGAGATACAACATTCTGTGAGCATAATTATTTTCACCCCTTCCTGAAAAACGTGAATTTTTTAATTAATAAGGGGGTGTGTAAATAATTTTTCATTTATTTGGTGTATTTTCATATTATGCCTTTATATTTGCAACTTTAAAAAAACATAACCTTGTGGAGAGGGTACTGTCATATGCTTTAAAGCAGTACTTAACTGTCTTGATCTTGATCTTTAGGGAATCAAAAGAAAGAAATGGCATGCTTTTGCCAACTAGAGTTCTGGCAATAAAATACCACACACGCTTTTCTGTCCTTGAAGGCTGACATTGCTTAAAACCTGATAAAGCAAACCTTAACACCTAATTTTCCATATTCTCCACACAGCTGATACAAATCCTCCATCCTGCTGTGCTAGGAGTGCTAGTGTTCCATGTCCATGCTTTTTCAGCTGAGTTTCCTGTATTGGTACTGAATGGTATTTGATGTTAGCCCCAATGTTTCGGTGATTAGGATCCTTGTTTTACCAAGAAATTTTCAAACAGCTTCACAGAAAGATATCCATGCTGCTTTCTCTCTTTCATCCATAGAGTTTTTAAATGCTGCATCAGACATCAGTTTTATTATATTAGGACCATTAAATACACCTTTGTTTAATTTTACTTCAGATAGTTGTGAAAATTTCTCAAATATGTTCTTAAAATAGTCTTGTTACTTACTTAAATCCTTTACAAAATGTTTCATTAAGCCAAGCTTAATAAAAAGAGGTGGCAGCACAACTTTAGAAGGACTCGCCAGGCTTTGGCGTGCAGTATTCTTAGAGCTGACTCTTACATTTTCTTGACATGGCAGTCCTCCTTAGTCCAGTGATCAACTCATGCCCTGCTATCCAAAAGACAAAGAAGGTATGGAAATTTGGTAAAACCAGATTGTTGACCCAGCAGCATAGCAAGAACTTTAAAATGACCACAAACTTACCAATTGTGTTCACTGTAGTTCATCGCAATAACAGCAGTTCCAAATTTGGATAAACTACTTTGAGGATTAGTGAATAGGCAATGGGCACTGAAACAGAAACCTTTCTGCTATGAAGGAGGACACCCTTTAAACTTTGCTTGGAAACATTGATGAACAGTCTCCATTCAAACTGGTCATAGTTTGGAAGTGCAAGTTAAAGCACAAGTTCTTTCGCATTACTACAATATACAAGATGGCCATCTTTGGAGGAAAAGAATTTAAAATCAATTTTGCATTGTTGGTACCTACCAATAGAATAATTTTTATTGCACAGAAAGTTATTTCTTGAAGTCTAGAACCTAACTACTCTGCTGTTTAGGGAGTACAAGATCTCTCACTAAGTCATTTAATTCACTGTGGTTAAAACACCCATGTTCTGCAGCAGACAGTTCTGGTAGGTTGTCACTGTCACTCGTCACAATTTCCCTCACTTGTACAACAGACTTGGATGAAAAATGTTCAAGATTTTCTGGTTCCAGAGGGATTGGTACATCAGGCCCATGGGGCACTGGTAAAATGGGTGGCCAAACAGCTAGATATAAGATTTACTTTTCATTTTTGGAATCATACCCCTTCACATCACATGAATGGAATAGGTGTCATTATTATGGTTTGACTGCTCTCTTCAAACCATAGGTATTCCAAAAGATAACAGTCTTCTGCCATTGACCCAATGACAAATTTCTTCAGTACATGCTCTTCATATTTTTTGTGGTTCCAAAGCTTTACTTTGATTCCAAAAGTAGGCATGATATGACTTTCAGAAAATTTGCAATATTATGCCTCTGCTTAGGCAATGTGTATTTCCGCTTGTATAACAAAAATGGCCTGGATTATTTATACATCCTCGATGCAACATGTTAAATACTTTCTTACTGAACTAAAAACTCTCAACATTCTATTCCAAAATAAAGCTTAAAACTGGTTTCATTTCCAGATGAAACACCGACTAATGAAATGTAAGGTGCTTACAAATATAAGATGTATCTAAAGTGGTTGACACTTACATCTTCCACAAATAAACATAATGGCAAGGCTGCATGTAATCTTGCTCTAACTTCCTTATGCACTTGCACCCAATATCAGATAAGAAATGCTGTGTCCTCAGTTTTTACTATAAACACCTTCAAATATTTGAATGAATTTGGTTTTTATATCCTGACATACTAAGACTACATATGTTAAAATATTACACTTTAAATAATTAGGTGTGCTATAATTGTCATAGTATGATAAAAGAAAATTAAAATAACAAAAAGAAATGGTACATGATAAGGACTTTCTGGCTTTGAATTTAATTTTGACATGTACCCTAAAAGCTTTGGAGGCAGGAATTTCATTAAAAACTAGTGTAATTATTATTGACTATGTTGTTTCGTTTTTCCTAAATGTTTTATAATTTAATTTTGATAGATCTTGGCAAAGTTTATTGTAAAGTTTTACACCCTGATGTACCATACTCTTTAGATTGTTGTGGTTCTTTGGTTTTCCATATGCAGGTGATTAGAGGTTCTTATGAAGCGAGGATGGTAATTAGCATTTTTATTTAAAACTGTCAGTGTCATTATCATGAAGCATACTGTCTCTAGGACAAATAAAGTTGGAAATGTTAGAATTTTTAACTGATCAAAAAGTAGCTTATTGGGAGTTCTCTTGGGCACATTGAGTATAATTCTTCTTATTCTTTTTCGCATCTTAAATATTTTGCAAAGATTGTTATAAGTACTCCAAAATGGTATTCCATAGTTTAGGATGGATTGCACATAAGAAAAGTATACAGCTTTTAGGGGTGATGTTTTTTAAAGCTTTACTTATGTGTTTACCTTCGGAATAAAGTGAATCTTTCTTCTAAAAAGTAAAGTCTGGTAAGTAGTGTCTTTATCCTTGCAGACTGCAAGCATGGGTCGGTTAGCATCCCCCTACATCATGAAAAGTGGTACAGATAATGTCATTTTTCCCCTGGGGAATATTATGAAACTTGGTATCAGTTCAGCAAAGAGAATGTTAGGTGGACTGTTTCTCACTGTCATCAGAACAGCAGATGAAGCTTTTCCTATAGTTTGTGGCTGATCTAGGGTTCCCCTTGTTAGTCTCATGCCCATTAAGACACGTCAGTGTTTGGCGCACGCATGCACGCACGCACGCACGCATTTTTTGTGTGCAAGTTCCAAAATCCTTGCAGCATGGTGATGAATACATAATTGAAAGTATCATGCTAGTATGAATATGCAGACAACATGCAGCCAAAAGAACAGTTCACTGTGTGGGTCCAGTGGGTCTGGATAAATGGATGGTGACCATTTTTTTTGCTAGGTATGTGTTAGCATGTTTAAGTATGTTGTGCTTTTGAAGTGATAAAGATTATTAGCATAGTACCTTGGTGGTTGTTCTCCTACTGTAATCCGACAGATAATCAACAATCATTTGGAACTTTATAGAAAGGAAAGTCAAAATGGAATTCTTTTTGTCAACTAAAACAAGGTATTCAGTTTTTCAATATACTGGCAGAGTTTCTGCTTAAAATGTTTCAAGCATTACAAGATGTCTCTTTGTGCTACATAATATTGTAAACCATCTGTAGCATGAACATTTTGAAGACACTTGAGGATTTAGATAACAATCCTATTAATGAAGAGAAACCTCTAAGATGAAAGATGAATTGGAAATTCTTAGAGGAGGATAAGAAAAATGCTAATAAATACCAATTTGAGTGCAAAATGCAAGATTTTGAAGGGCTTAACATTTTTCAAAACTGTTTTGAAGCAAACTACTTATGCCTTCTAACTTCATCTATGTTATCTTATTTTCTAGGTTAAGACGTATAGAAAATTGACTGGTAATTATATCCATATATTTTTCAAATAGTTTTTGTATTACTTTTTCCAGTAACTAAATGAATTGACATAGTGAAATTAGATTCATATATCTATATAGGTAACTTTCTGAACTGCTTCCTTGTTTTATTTCTGAAATATTTTTAGTTATCTTTTTAGGGCTGTAACTAAGAACATCAGAAGTTTTGCACATGTTGAAATGTTACATGAATCAGAAAATAAATTCGGCATTTGTGCTCAATAGAACAAAAATTAAATAGAATTGTTACTGCTAGCATAACAGTGAAATCAAATGCCTGTGCTTACACAATGCCAGCAAATTCTCTTACTTCTGCCTGTTGCTTCTGAGCATCTGCTTCAACTTTATTCATACACTCAGTTGTGTTTTAGGGTAAACATGTTATACCAGGTGGAAAGGTAATAGATGTCATTCATTTAGGAAGTGGTTCTGCAAATAGGGAGAACTAAAGAATTATAATATGATTTTAGTTTGTGAACATTTGCTGCAAAAAGAAAAAAATTAAAGTTTCCTGATTTTCTCATGGCACTGTAATTTACATATGAAGATGTTATTGATCTATATGACAGAACAACAGCTGATCTACATTTTTTGTTATTTGAATTTTCTTCCTTAACTGCCTTTTTTATTTTCTTTCTTTCTTTGTTTGTTTCTTTCTTTCTTTCTTCAATTTAGCATTTTTGTTTTGCAAAGTGCACACCTGAGTGACTATGTTGAAACCAAGCCTTCAAGAATACTCCCAACCTTGATCCAGAAGCTGTTTGGTAACTTTCAGTGTGGGGAAGTGAAAATCTAATTTAAAACATTAATTTTCTTTCATCCTTAATTTCAAACTTAAAAAAAAAAAAAAAAAAAAAAAAAAAAAAAAAAAAAAAATGCACACATACGTATGTACATATGTTACCTTCACTGAGCACTAACAATTTTGTTGCAAATGTACAAAAACTCTTAAGAATTCAATAGGCACCACTAGGAAAAGTTAGTATAATTCCCATAATGTAGTAGTATATCACAGCTAGCTACAGAAAATGCAGGGCACATTCTACAGTGGGCCAATCATCACCTTACTCCTCAAGAGTAAATTTCTACACCTACTTACAAAGGAAAGTGTAGAGTTGCCAATCACTTCACATCTCAATGTTTCAAAGTGTATTTCTGCAAATCTGTAAAAGATGGAAGAAAACTGCTCATAATATTCTTCATTGTTTCCAGCATTAGCTCTCTTTGGTTTAAAGGATGACATTTATACCATTTCTGCCCAGTATATATGCCCAATCTAACTAAAGATACAATGGTCCTTTGTTATTTTGCAATACTTTTCTTGATAAAATATTCCATTATTAAAAGTTAACTTTGACAGTTATTACAAATTCATGATAGTAATACTGTCTGAAGCATTAGTGAACATAGATGGTCAATGTGAATACATTTTTTGTTTGATCTATATATTTGTTATTTATATCTTCATAGGACTCCATTAGTGCCTGTTTTTTCATTTGGAGAAACAGACCTGTATGATCAGCTAGAAGGCTCTTGGTTGAGGTGGTTCCAGGACACATTCCGCAAAATAACAGGGATTGCCCCAGTTATTCCTATTGGTAGAGGACTTTTTCAGTATTCTTTTGGCATAATACCAAGAAGACATCCAGTTACTACTGTAGGTAAGTGTAGCAGTTTTATCAGTCATAACAGAAACAATGGCATTGCATTTCCCATCACTGAAATATTGCTTCACTCACTGCAAAAATAAACAAATGCAGCTACATTTTGGAATGTTCCCATCCTATGTTTTTGGAGTTATCATCCTGAAATAACATTTTGCAAGAGGTGTACTTGATTGCCAGCATAGATTTGTGGTCGGCAAGTTTGACTGCAATTTAATCAAGTTAAATTCTTTATTTATCCATTTTAATCATTACAATGATATTGGAATTGTCACAATTATTACAAAAGTTACATTAAGTATAATTGGTTGATATGAATATACATTATTTACAGTTTATCATCATACATGTTTCTATAAATACATTTGTATTATAAAAACAATTTTGTAACGTAAAATGATATAATTTATTTTTAAACAATTTGTAACTTTGAATATTCTTGTACATAACCAGAAGGTGGTTGTATAATTTAATACCCATGTGGATAAATCCCCCTTCATAAAGAGCTGTATTACGTGTGCTTACAGACATTTTTTTCTTTGTTATGGGTATTGTAGTTGAGTATTTGGGAATTAACTATAAATGTGTTGATGTTCTGTTTCATATATAACAGGAGCTAATACATATAATCTGATGGTAAAGGTAATATTTTTAACTGTTTGAATAATTCCCTGCAGCTACCTTTTGCCAGTTTGTCTGTCATGATTATAACTAACCTCATTTTGTATTTTAAAGACTTCCAAAACATTTGTTGAATTTCCCCAGAAAACTAACCTATAGGACATGAGAGAATAAAGTAAGCACAATATACTATTCTCAGTTCTACTGATATATCTACTGATATTCTTGCTACTCTTATAGCTATGTAGACACTTCTTAATTTATTTGTTAACTTATTAAAGTGTATCATTTTAAGTTCTCATCTACATATGCACCTAAGAATTTAGCTTCTTTTTTGCAGACTACTGGATTTTTGGCCAATAATGATTGAAGAGTTATCTAGATTTTTAATCCGAATATGATGAAAACAAATTCCCACAGTTTTATTCTCATTAATTAACAGGTTATTCCCTTCAAAGCATTCTGCGAGTTGCTTAAATGTATTATTTACTCATACTTGAAGTATACTTAGGGTTTTATCTTTAATATACTTGTAATCTACATAGAGTACAGTATTCCCACCATTTGTTTTTCCTAAGTCATTTATATAAATTAAAAAAAGAATAGGTCCAAGGATATATCCCTGTGGAACTCCAAGTTTTGCTATTTTTTTATCTGAATAATTAGACTCTTATCACATTGGTTTTATTGTTAAATGATGCTATTTCTACCACATGCCTTATGCAGTAGATATGACTTGAACCATTTTAAGGCAACACCGCATATTCCCACAGGTTCCAGTTTTTCAAATAAAATGTTATGATAGACTAAATTGAATGCCTTAGAAAGGTCTAAACACAGGCCCATTCCTATTTCATCTCAAGCATTCTTAAGAAAAATTGTCACTGCAGTTATTGTTGATTTTACGTTGGCAAAATCTGTGGGGTACTATTGAGATTAAATCATATTTATTTAGAATTTTGAGAGCCTCGAATAGAAAAATTTCTCCAAGATCTTTGAAAAGACTGAGGTCAAAGCTACTGTCAATAACTAATCATCTCATTATTAGGTCCCATCTTATATAAAGGCTTAACTATAGTTCATTTTAGTTGTTCTGGAAATTCCCCAGTTTCAGCGATAGATTAATTACATAACACAATGGTTCTAAGATAGGTAAATAGGAGCCTTTTAAAAGATAACCTGATGATATTTTGTTCTCATGATTTTTAATTATTTTGCGCAAATTCCTCCACATTAACTGGTGAAAAGAGAATTATTAATCTGAAATGAATCTAACTTCAAATTTTCACGAATTTCAATTTGGAAGGATAATCTGTCAACTACATTAATATAAAAATAATTAAATAGGTTTGTAACTGCTTGTGGGCCTGTAATTATATTATTTTCTTTATTAATTTTCAGACTATTACAATGTTTCTTCTGCATTTCCCATCTAACAATATCCCATATAGCCTTTGATGTATTTTTTGCTTCAATGATGTACTTATTATAGAGCTTCTTTGCTGCTCCAATGACTTTGTTGTAAATTTGTTTATGATTCAAATAATGGTCCTTAAATTCTTGTGAGACATATTCTTTGAATAACCTATTAAGGAATTTCATACTATTACTATAGATCCTTATTCCATGTGTAATCCAACTATTCCTTTTAATTTGTTTCTTTTGCTTTGGCATTGTGATCTCGAAATTATGGATAAAAGTATCCAAGAATTTATTAAACGCTTCTGACAAGAATTACAATTAAAGAAGCTTTTCCACGATTCTCTCTCTTAACAAATAGTTGAGCTAGTGTAAATTATCTTTACTACAATTTCTCCTAATATTGAGGCCATGGGTTTGAATTCTGACAGTTCAGTTATCTGGGTAAAGTTCTATCAGGTTTCTTTCTTAACAGGCAAATAAAACATAATTTTAAGTATTCCAGATTCCAGTCTAGTTGACACATTTATTTGACAAAAATTGCATTTGACTCTTAGGTAGACTTCCACAGTTACAAGGCATGTTGAAACCTTTTAAAACAGTTGTTTGGGTAAGATTTGTCTCTTTTAACACCTAAATATAAATGGAAGCAGTAATATGCATCTGTTTACTGAAAGAAGGTATATATTCCATATTCCAGCAATGTTCATCTTGCTTGCACTTGTGGAGCTGCCAGAGTTCACTGTAAACTACAAGCTTAGTAGGTTCTCACTGCAAAGCAAACATGTTGCAGTGCCCAGATTGTTAAACTTAGTTTACTAAAATAATAAGCATTCATATACATTACATATCTGCATCTTAGAGTTTGTTTCATACATACTGAGCTATGCACTACAATTAACCAAGTTTCACTTATGGATGTAATAATTATCTTCATAAAATTAATGTGAATAGTTGCATTCTGTATCGGCATTATCAGACTATAGCAGCTATGTTTCAGTGAATAGATTTCTGTGACACACAAACACAATGAATTCATTAGTAACAACAAAATTGTTTTCTTCTCAAGAACCCAGCAATTTTAAATCCACATAAACAAAAAAAAAAAAAAAAACGCACGCACGCACGCACGCACGCACGCACGCACACAAATTATGAGTGTTGTTTAATTATAGCCCTAGTGAAAATTCAATCCTGTATTTGAATTGTGAAACTAAACCAAGGAGGTTTAAATTAACATCTTTTTTTGACAAACAAATATCCTGAAGTAATAACAAAGATATTGTCTTAGGAAATCAAATCTAAATAAACTAAACAAACTTTTTTGTTTGTTTGTTTGTTTAATTTTAGGCCTATTGTAAATATCTGACTCAATATTTTGGAACATTTTTGTGACTAATTGCATATGCTGGTTTCAAATATATTTTTGACATCTTAGATTACCTATGTTATTATCTACATTTGCATCTGACTAGCTACTACTAATCCTAAATGCAGACATTAAATCAATGTCTGTTAATAAAAAATACACAAGATGACTTAACACACTCTACTGTTTCACTTAAAATTTTGAGGACATGTTTCACAGATCATTGTCTGTATCATCAGCGTGTTGTCAACTGCCAGCATAAGATCATTTTTCAGTATAGGAACTTTTGAGTGCTCCTGGTGGAGACTTGATGAACTTGAAAATCATGTTGTTCAGAGGGATGTAAAGCTCATGAGGTTGTCATTAAACTTCTTTATAAAGATCTCGCATCTGCTGAGGCCGATGTCCTCTCCTGGTTTTAGTAATTTAATTTCTCCGCTGATCTCATGATTTCTATTCCAGAAATGTGCTGATATGGCTGATTTATCCGTATGCTTATTGAAAATGTGTGGAAATGTTCTTTGAGATGAGTTTTCAGATGTCTAGTCTTCCCAATGTATGAATTGTCGTAATCCAATCAATCAAGATCCTTTTTCTTCTGTAGTAACACTGTCTACTTTGTTTAACTGAATTAAATTCTGGTGCTGAATCTGTTGTATGGTGCCAATGAGATGTTATAATCATTGGGGATGGTGCAAAACTTGTTCATAGCCCAAGGGTGGTAAGTAAACTTAATAAACTATCTTATCGCTACTTGGGGGATGTGTAGTTATACTTTTGGCTGCTTTTAGTTATTTGAATTTTTTTATTTCAATATCTAGTAGTTTCCTGCTAAAGCCATATTTGTTTTGTTAGAATTCATATTCAGTCTTTTCCAAGAAATCACTCACAAATTTGTGGCTCATGCTATTGAAAAACTGCTTCTTTTTGCTTTCTTGGAGTGAAACTGTTGGCTTTTATGTAATTAGCTGTGTGCATATCTTTCCTGTGTATGCTGAAGTTGAGAGAATTGCTGTCCCTGACAATTTTGAAGACGGGCAAAGGTATCATTTTGCCTTATTCTATTTCAATGGTGAAAGGAATGGAAGTTTACTGTAAATTTAGAAGCTTCAGAGCATCATCTTTGTCCCGCTTCATAACAGCAGCAAGAATGTGTCCACATATTTAATCCTGACTTTAAACATAATAGGAGAAAAAAGTAGTTATATGGATTTCAAAGGAATTAGTAAACAGTTTAGCCAGGAAAGGAGAAAATGGACTGCCCATAGCTAAACCAGTATCTTGTTCATAAACACCTTCTTAGGATGTGAAAAATGTTTGACCAGGGCAGATTTTAATAAGGTGTACTTATTCATTCTGGATGTTGTTTGCCTGCTGTATAGATTGGAACCAATTCCTTTTATTTAAGTTATTTATATTGTGATATGCTAGGGAACAAGGAGTTCAGCTTGAAGGAAATCATCTGATGAAAGTTCTTGATTTTGCAATCTCTCTACAACTTCAAAGGATTTTTCACACAGACTCTCAAAACTAGGTAATCTCTGGAGGCTGCTCACAATTCATTTTGTTAAGTAGTAAGGAGTACTATTCACTAGCTAAGATGGGTTGCATAGTAAGGTACAGTATATAACCTCTTTTAAATGCAGAGTTCAGTACAGAGGGTTGTTTGCAATCTATGATAACAAACTTAAGACTCCCTTACCTTATGAAAAACCAAGCCTCCACCAGCAGTGATGTTCTATCTGGCAGCCTTTAGCTTGAGCTATCAATCTGCAGCACAGCTTCCACTGGAACAACTGCTATGAAATACATTAATCCATTCCTTCTGGCAGCTTTCTAGAGACTATTTAAAGTTCACGGCTGTCTGCTTCCAAGGACTCTTTTCAGTAGCCCAAATGCACAAAACTCCATCAGTGATGCATCAGATGACTTAACACGTATGTCGCTGAAAGGTATGGAATGTATTTCCATTTCTCAATGTTCTTGAAAAATTTGTAGGTTAAAGCAGACGTATGGCTTGATGCCTTATCCTGATGCAACCAGACTTTATTTACATCTGCACCATAAAAAGCAGGTATTTCTGTATGGAAAATTGGTATCAGGATGTTAGTGTGATAATATGCAGAGTTGATTTTCACATTTTTATGCACACACAAATGGTCAATTTACCATTGTAACTGTACCTTGCTATTACCATGAAACCATTGTGGGAAATTTTCATTAATTTCATTATACCAGCTTTCAAATTTTTTTTCTCCCCTTGGTCGGCAATATATAGCCCAGGATTTGTTGCAGCCACTTAGATAAACATAAGCCTCATCTATAAAGACAACAAACATTCACTTTTCACCAGCTAGGTATCGTTCATACAGTTTTGTGCTGTTAGTGGCATGTTCTGCAATGTGTTTAGGCAGCAGCTTATATCCCTGCTCTTATGGCACATTTTAGGTTCAAATCCTGATTGATTATGGTGGTCACAGTAGTAACAGAAATCCCTAATTACAGTGCAATGGCCCTCTGAGGTGCAGGATTTGGTCCAGAGACATGGGTCTTCATCTTCCAAATTATCTTCGGGGTGTGACTGGTGGCCAGTTGTGGGTTTCCCTGTTTCTTGCCCTTTGGAATAAGCCCTGATGTGGCCTTACCTTTTTTCTTGAGTGCACATGAGATCACTTTCTTGGATATGGTAAAACCACGCCTCTTGCACTGCTTAATAATCTTAGAATATAAGTATTTTGCATCGGAAAGGGCAATAATGTACCCTTATCAGAATGGTTTTATTTTTGATGCCATGTGATGCAGCAACAACAAGAGCACACAACTGAGCAAACACAGTGATACACTCATACTGCTGAACTTTCATTCGGTTCCACATGTTCAGTTGGAGCTATTGTGCCTGTCTGATATTGTTACCATAGATAATGAACAACCTTCTGTATATGCTTGTGTGGCTTTTGGAAATTTTTCAAATTCTGCATCCCTTCCAGAATATTTGTGCATTTCTTTCTAATAATATTCTTATCCATCAACTGAAATCCTTCAATGCCAATGATAAATTCAAGTTGCACGAAACATTTGGAAAAGTTTCAATTCCCGAGTTAAGGAATTCCATTTCAGTTATCAAATGTTTCAGGTGAAAGGTTAACTATGTTGGGGTTAGGATCCACAAGTTTGTTTCATATTTACTTGTTTAGGTTGTAGCTGAGGGAATTTCATTTTCAAGACATTAGCTTTTCTGAAATCAACCTTATTGATCATGTTCAAACATAGCATGTTCTAAGTTTTCCCTTAATACATTCTCTGAACTTCAAAATTATCACTTTTGGCAATTCTCTCAAATTTGGCATACACTGGAAATATATGCACACAGATAATTACATAAAAGCCAATAGTTTTAATCCAAGGAAGCAACAGTTTTCAGTAGTAAATCCACAGATTAGTGAACCTTCCCTTGGAAAAGACTGAATATGAACTCGAACATAATCACATACTCCACGTAGCAGAAAACAATGGCTGTAGCAGAAAACTCGTAAATAAGAAAATAAAAACATTCAAAAAAACAAAATGCAGTCCAAAGTAAAACTACACATACCCTGAACATAGCTAAGACAGTTTATAAAAAGGTTGCCATCCTAGGGCTATGAACAAGTTTAGAACCATCTTCAATGATTATAACATTTCATTGGCACTAGACAACAGATTCAATATCAGGAGTTTAATTGCATTATAAGATTGTGAACAGAAAAGGCAATGTCTTGAAAAAGAAATTCATTAATTGCTTTGGAGTCAGGGAAAATAGACACTTGCTATATGCATAGTGTTTCCATTCCTGACCAGGTGTACTCATCCTAACTTGTTGGCATTTTTGGCCTGTACTTTCATGACTTTGCACTGCTGCTAAAACTTTCTATCCCATGGCAGTATGGCCTCCATGAATCCTTTTGGCTTTGTTATAAGTAGTAAGTGCATCTCAATAGAGGGGCCTCAATGAAAGTTTAAAGAATGTTCTTGCTTTTTGTATTAAGTTTGGTAGGTTCTTTGGGCCACCAAGCAACTAATCTAGCTGAGTAAGCAACCTTAGGTTTTGGTGGTGTCTGTTTTGGTTGTTGCATATGTGGATTTGTTGGTAACGACAGGATTGAGGAGCTTAATTACACCTGTGCAACAGGTGGTTTATCCTTTAAATGGCTAAGCTTGGAATTGAAATTGAGTTTTATTTATGGACGCTCTTTAAGTACTATGATCCTTAGCGTCCCATTCTATATTGAGCGTGAAAGATCGGTAATTTTGCTCAGAGGCCTGTATCAGGCTTGAGGTTCTTTTACGTGCCGTAAATCTATGACACGGTACCACCGGCTGTACTTCCCTTCCAAAGGAAGCCATGCTAAGGATTTTTACGCCCAAAAAAATCCATTGCCCTCTGCCGGGTTTGAACCCACGACCTTGGGAACTAGAGGCTAGCACGGTACCACTAGTCCATGGAGGATGACGGCTAAGCTTGGCAGGTATGCAACTGGAAAGAATTTATAGGTTTTTGAGACCTTTCTCTCAGGATGTTTGAGCCAGTATAGGAAAATGATGTAAAGTCCAATCTGGTGAAGCCCCCTTCGAAGGACGAAGGACGAAGGACGAAGGACGAAGGACCGCAATTACCATACATAAGGTACGCAATATCCATATTCCATATTCCATATTCCATATACGAAATTACCGTACATATGCTACATATATAAAGTATGGATTAGGGAATTAGGGAAATAGGTAATACAAAATAGTAAAATAATGCATAACTTTTCTGACGAAAGAAAGTTTTTTTTTGTGGATGTTGTTGTGTACATAATTATTAAATACAGTGTGTTGGCACAAAAACGAAGTAATGTGTAAAATTAAATTGTAGTTGAGATTATGGATGGCATGGGGAAACCAGGAGAAACTTGTAAGCTTGTGCATGTTACCTACTTCTGCTACAGTAACTCTAACTTCTGCTATAATGTGCTATCACCAAGTGGCATAGAGTAAAATTGTAGTGATAGTGGAAACAGAGTGGAGGAAAATCTTCATGCACTGGTGCGCTTCAAGTGTACACCACCCATATGTATTTGGCCCCAATAAGGTAAATATGTCATCAGTTGCACATACACAGAAGCTCCTTAAAACATGTCTCCATGTCTCATCGAGTTTAGAGGAGTAGTTTAGTCGATTTAAATTCTATAGATTTTAAATTACCATACATATGCTACATTCAATATCATTCAAAGAAAAACTAACCAATAAATCCAAAAGGTGTCAAAAGTTAGTGTGTGCCACTGCTGATTATCCTATCTTTAAAATATCTCCTGAATTAAACTTAATGACTCATCAGTTGTATGCACGATAGCAACAGTCTTGTTGGAAATACCCATACTGACATATAACATCAGTCAGCTATTCAAAAAATGTTGCAAGTAAGTCACTTCTATACCATTTTGCATTTGTTTGTTTGCCCAGAAAATATAGTTCCTATTATTCTGTATGCATTTACTGCACACCACACACAAATTTTCTTGTCAAACAAGGGAATGTTAGTAAAATCGGGTTTCTTTGTGCTTCAGTATCTGTTGTTTTAATGGAAATATAATCATGGTTTTTCAGAGAAGAATATTAAGTATGGTTCAATTACTCTATCATTGACATTTTGCAAAATGCAATTAAAGAAAGTTACCCATGATAATCATGTGAAAAATAAAGTATATGCAGCCAAAACTGAAAGAACAAAAAGAAAACTTCAGGTGAGAAATTCACTCAATTTCAGATATCGAACTCTTAGTGTAAATGAAAAAGTTTTGAGAAGATGCCAGAAATGTTTCCTTAGAGGACAACATTTCCAACATCTCTTGTGATAAGGTATGTGTTTCTTATAATTATAATTGTAAAAATGAGAATGTGAGGTAGTTGCACAGATATTATAACTGTTTCAGCAGTAATCTGAGCCGTAGCGGCCAGCACGTGAGCTGCAAACAGTGGTTGCAGCGTGAAGGAAAAGCACTGTATTTTTCCACATGTCATATGTCCTGCAAAGAGTTAGTTCATCATTGTGTGTCTGAATATTGAAACTCTGAAGTGATATGTTTATGTTTAAATGTATTTAATCCTAGAGTTAAAAGCTCTTAATTTTTTGATGACCAAATACATGCACTAGTCTGGCATAGCCATAACTTGGAACACAGCTTTGGGGAGAGTGGTAAAGCAAGTGATTACCACATAAGGAAATGCAGTATAAAATATATTTAACCCTCCGTCAGTCGCTAGGGGCCTGAGAGACCCCTGGCATTATATAAATGTTATAATTTTCGAACGAACGCACCTATGCAATTGCCTGACTAGGACATCTAACATTACACCTTGCGCAATTATTTGCTGCAGCGATAACCTTATCTGTTTATTTGTTTGACTGGAGGAATGAATAATCAGCAGCTACGTGTCGCACAGGTCAACCAGGCCCCGCGCGCCTGCTCTCGTTACATATTGTTGACAGATTTGTTTCTCATTAGCTTTTGTGCAATATTGCTTTACTATTGCAAGGAGCTGTTACTGCTTCGTCATAAATACGAGTAAAAGGTACGATCTACAAATTCCGAATGATATGGAAGAAGTACATCGCCTACTTTGCGATGATGATGCCTTGCCCGAGGATCACAACTTATATGAATAAGATGACTCTGATTCAGAAGATAAACTCGAAACGAGATCTTTAGATTCAGAAACTGACCATGAAGATGAAGAGGAAGACGATGAAAGCAGCTTGTGTGATAACATGTATTTTATAGGTAACATCATATGCGTATATAGTAATTCTTCTTCTTTTTCTTTTTCTTCTTCTTCTTCTTCTTCTTCTTCTTCTTCTTCTTCTTCTTCTTCTTCTACTTCTTCTTATTATTATTATTATTATTATTATTATTGTTATTGACAATACATTCTGTTGTTATTCAAAAGGAAGAGATAGAACAAAATGAAAAAAAAAACACCTTTGAAAATAACACAGACAAGGGCTCACAATATATTGATCAAACTTCCTGGTGTGGTAGGAGCTGCCAAAAATGCGAAAACGGAAATTGATTGTTGGAACCTTTTTGTTACCAAAGATATAGTTGATTTGATTGTTGAAAGCTCAAATACTTACATTAGCAGTGTGCAGCACAAATTTGATTGTGAAAGGGACAGCAGACCTACAGATGTAATAGAAATAAAAGCTTTCCTAGGCTTATTGTACCTGGCAGGAATTTTTCGTGGTGGACGCCAGAATACACGAGTTTTGGAGAATCCATCTTGGAATTCCTCTATTCCGAATGACTATGTCCGAAAAAGATTCAGTTTTCTAATACGCTGTATTCGCTTTGATGACAAAAGCTCAAGACTGGAGCGACGAAGATTGGATAAATTGGCTGTTGTTAGAGAAATGTTTACATTGTTTCTGAACTGTCAGAACCATTATTCTCTTGGAAAAAGTGTCACTGTCGACGAACAGTTGCCAGCATTTCGTGGTCGATGTGCTTTTAGACAATATATACCATCCAAGCCAAACAAGTATGGCATAAAGATATTCTGTTTGAGTGATGCAAAATTGTTTTATACAACTAACATGGAGATTTATTGTGGACAGCAGCCGGACGGACCCAATTTGCAAACTAACTCGGCAGAGGCTGTAGTGCTGAGACTAACTGAACCAATCTCTGGCACTGGACGAAACGTTACTGCAGATAATTGGTTTACCAGTGTGTCGCTGGTGAATGAATTGCGCAAAAGACAACTTTCTTTCGTCGGTACAGTGCGAAAGAACAAAAAAGGGTTACCCACTAATTTCACTTCACCAAAAGATCGCAGTCAGTACGAAATCATATTTGTCTTCACAAAAAATGAAACATTTGTTTCATATGTTCCAAAAAAGGGTAAAACAGTAGTTTTGCTCTCAAGTCTACATGTTTCATCCACACAGTTATCAGAAGGTGCTGAGAAAAAGCCTGAAATAATCCTGCATTACAACGACACTAAATGTGGAGTTGATGCAGTAGATAAATTGTGTGCTACATACAATGTAGCCAGAACAACGAGAAGGTGGCCCATGGTAATTTTTGACCATATCTTGAACATTGCAGGTATTAATTCTAGGGTTATCTTCCTTGGAAACAAAAATAAATATTCCACAAGGCAGGAGTATTTGAAATCACTATCTTTAGCTTTACTGTTGCAACAGCTACAAAGGAGAGCAACAGCATCAAATCTATCCGATGATTTGAAAGGACTTTTGACGAAATATAAACCTGAAGAATCCGGCGTAGATGAACTGTCAAATACACCATTATGCACATTGAAAAGGAAACGATGTGAACCCAGCAACAAAGACAAAATGAACTGCAAAACTAAATATGCATGTGGGAAATGCAACACACCCCTGTTTTTGAGCAAACATGCTAAAATTATTTGCGATAGTTGCTTAGTCGGGGAAAACACGGGTGAGATAGTAGATTATTCTGAGTAACTGAACATTTGAAATTACAAGTTGTATGTATACCTGGAAATGGCAATGTATTTCTTTATACTTACTGTAATACAATTTATAACGTATGTGTACTCATATTTTAGCTTGTATTTTTATGTTGTAAGATAATACCTATTAATGGAAGCCTTGTACGCTTAATCTAAAGAAAGGTAAAAACAGGGAAAAAATAAACGAAAAAAAAACAAAAATACAAACAATAAGAACAAAAATATAGCGCGGGTCTACTAGGCCCCGCACGACTAACGGCGTTCTACCAAAGCGCGCGCCTGACGGAGGGTTAAGGGCAGTTTTCATTACTTTTCAAGGAAATAAAGCATCAATTGCTTTATAAGTTAATAATAATAATAATAATAAATAATTTTTGTTGACGATTTATAGGGAAATATACACACTAAAGCTCTACCCCCAAGATCAGTATGCCTGATTACCTTTAAATATATAGTACAATTTTATATTTTTACTTAAAGTAACCCAAAATAAAATATTCTTAATTGGAAATATTCAAGTGCCCTCCCCCCTGTTATGCCTATGGACTCTGACATTTCTGACCTAAAGTTATTTCATATTCAACTTTGGCTTAGTCCACTCCTGCATACAATTGCCCACAAAGAAAGAAACAAATGTAGGTTTACAAGCTTTTTAAAATCTATTTAAATCTGTTTCTGAACACGATGTTGATGTTTGCAAACAAATGTTCCATCCAAGATGATTTTAGGGTCTCTGACCAAAGATGGACAGATTTTAAGGGGTTTGGTCAAATAATGCATTTTATTTTAACTGTAATGGCATTATAGCAGTTTTGATACAGTTACAATCAATATTTGGAAGACAACTGTGTATAAATAATAACATACACTTATGTTTAAAATATGTAAAGTATTCATCGATCCTTAAATTGTAGATTTGAAATGCATACTTTTGTGATGCAAACACTAAACTAAATATCATAAAATGTGAATGACTTCCTGATTACAAATAATACTCCTAAAAGTAATTTACTGGTTGATGAAATAATTTGCATATCAGGCTTGTGGTGATGCTTGTATAAACAGTATTTGTTTATAGCTTCAGTATACAATTGTATAGGGCAGTCCCAAATATTGCCCTTATACATGCAAACTGTGTCAAATAACAGAAACTGTCTCTTTATTTGGAAAACATGTAACACAAATTTGTTCCTCAGTCATTATCCTGAATATATTTTCATACTTCAATGTACTTATTTGTATTCTGTTCTAGTGGGTAGCCCAATAGAAGTGAAAACGATTCCTGAACCTACAGAAGAAGATATTGCTTCCTTGCATCAAGTGTTCACTCAAGCATTAATTGAATTGTTTGAAACACACAAATGCAAGTATTTGGAAAATGCAGAATCCCTTCAGTTGGTGATTGAATGAAAGCCTGAATGAAAAGGTTGAAAGGAGATGGAATTCAGTACCTATGTGCCATATGTTTGTTATACAGTGAAATCTCAGAATAACGTACCTCACTATAGTGCATATTTCTCTTTTATGTATAAATCACATGCTTAAATCCATACAATATAACAAAATAAGCTTTCATTTTTCCATGCCTATTAATTATGAATATTTCAAAATTACATATCCAATTTTTATAAAAAAATGTTTTGTTTGATAGTTATTTCATCTCTTTTTGGGCAAAAATTTCATTACATATGGTATATTAATATATTTTTTCTTCAATTTCTAACTGTTGTGTGGAAATGAACTGAGTGGTATTTTGTCTTGTCTGGCACTTGTTTAGAGGTGCTACTGCTAGCCATGAAATTTGGTTACTGCATCAAACAATATGGTGGGAGTTATGGAAACGAGGTCTCTAGTGAAAATGGAGGGGTTGAACAGCTCAGAGCTTCATGCAGGTGCGTGTTGTAAAACGAAATAATGCTTTACAAATTGGAACTGAGAAAGGAATGAGTAACAAGAAAAACTAAAAGGTGCCAACCAATAGGGTAAACCTTATATAGAGTAGATTTAAAAAAGCGATCATTGCTACGGAATGTGAAAGACGTGCAAAAAAGAAAGTGATTGAGATCCCCAAATTGACCGCATTCTCATGCATTGGAAGCTTGAAGGTGAATTCGATGCAAATAGGCAAGTATCAAAGCCACATTTAAGAGAGCACGGAAACAATAGGTTTGCACAATTTTTGGTAGGCGAGATTTATAGGAAGAAAGTCTAACAGGTGTCCACTAATTACTGCCGACGGTGTGTTCCGATGTGTGTGGTTATCCAAATGAATTGAATAGAAGCTGAACGGGGTAATAGGTGTAATAAATTAATAAGTATCTCATATTCCATATGACGAGGCGCTTAATATGGCGATACGGACGATTGAGGGCCGAAAAAAAGCTAAGACAGTCCGAAAAAATAAACTTCCTGGATGGAGGTTGCAGATGCATGAGTTTCAGTGCCTTATGAAAGACTATCGTCTCAGCGGAGAAATAAACGCTACATGTGTTTTATTTTTTTTCCGAGTGGAGTAGAAAATGATTTAATCACTTACCCCAGCCCCGATGGGAGTCGAGACTGAGAGTGTGGGACTCTCCACTAGTCGGCATACCCACTAAAAACTCCTCCACCGGAAGGAAAGAGATGAAGAAGGAAAAAGAGGAAGTCAGGTGTGATAGTGTGGCTGTACCGCTATTGCACCAGCGCAGTCATGTGTGCGGGTATATTGGCCGGCCACGAGGGCCTAAGCCAGGATGCAAGCATGACCGAAGCCCTACTTGCGCCCTTGGGAATTCGGGAGTGAAGGTTGGAGGGAAGTTAAAGGTGAATGTGTGGCAACAGCTCCCAGCTTGCTGCCGTGGTAAGTGAGGTGTGGCAATCAGTAGTTCCTCGGGCGCCGGTTGCGGCCTCTGTGTGTCGCGCTCGGCCATTCCGTTGGATGAGTTGTTGGATGATAAACTTCCCTGAGTTCATCTTTGGCTGCACGTTCAATTGAGTTGCGGATCCCGGCGATGAGATCACCGATCTCCTCACTGAGAAATTTTACGCTGTCTGATAAGGCTGTCGGTACTGGCATGGAGCTCTCGAAGCCCCGCAACTGAGGCCTCAAGGGCTCCCAGTCGCGTGGGTCGGTCGTCGCTTTCCGCCTCGGTGTCATCTGGTTCGACGAGGTGGCCCTCGATGCGTGCCAGCTTGCGCTGGACCGACGCGAGGATCCCGTCATCACCCTGGAGGTGAGATCTGTTTTGAAAGTGCGAAGATTGCCCTGGCCGAGGTCCGCTGCTTGGCCTCCACTGCCGCTAGGCGCGTGTTGGTTGCACAGCGTAACTCAGCCGTGCGAGAGGTGAAATCCTGGAGAGTAGCCTGTATTACAGAAAAAGTGTCTCGTAGGTCCAGTTGAGTTGGTTGGGATGTACCCCTTACACGGGGCGTTGTCGGCGGAGGCTGTTGGATGGCCGTCGGCGGAGGCGGATTAGTGGTCATCGTCAGTGTAACTGACCCAGCTGGCTTGCTCCGGGGGTACAGGGGAATTGAGCCTGCCCCGTGAAGTGCGTATGCCCGGAGCAAGTGGCGCAGAATCTGCGACGTCGGCGGAGGTCGTGGGCGGTGCAGTTTGCCGTGAGACAACCTGCCCCGCAGTAGTGGCACCGAGGTGCGGCGTTGCATGCCTGCGCTGTGTGGCCGTAGGCACAACAGCGGCGGCAGGGTACCGGACGTTCACTCCTGCTTGCCTCGACACGCAAACACTGCCCGAGAAGAGGCAGGCTTGATCGCAAGGCCGCCTGAGCGTCCGAGGCGGAACCCAGATGGAGGCGTACCAGCGGTGTTGGTCCTCTGGGAGAGGTTATCCGGGAGGCCCGAATAGCCGAGCGCCAGTGGTGCCTTGCGGCATCCAGCACGAAGTGCACTGGAAGATCCCTAGGCACTCCACAGATGACAACGCTGTGGCGGCCATTTAAAGGAGGATGCGTCTGTGGCGACAGTGGACTTACAGCGGCGGTAAGCCGGCGGTAGTCTGAGGCGTCGTACAGCCCTGTGTAGGAGTAACAGGGCTGGTGGCAACTTGTGGTGCTTGAAGTTCATGCTCCGGTGATGCAGTATTGCGACCGGGTGAAGCAGCGGCCAAAGCGTAGCTGCGCCCGGTCAGCGGTGGCGGCGAGGCAGCTTTCCCGGCGGATGCTGGTGAGGCTGCCGGCGAGTCGGCGGTGTCCGCGGCCGGAGCCGGGGAAGCAGCGGTGGATTCTTCTGCGGCACGACGTTTTCTCCTCTTCCCCATTTCGGTGATCTCGGCGATGCGTAGAATGTTACCTCGGCGGAGTCTCGAAGCGAAGTCTCACATGTGTTTCGCGAGTAGTCCTGATATAAACACCCGAACTGACTACGTGAGTAGTTTTGGATCCATCCGTAAATGTGATAGGTATTCCGAAGGCGAGGAAATTAGAAGGGGAGAAATAAAGTCCAGCCGGGTGCGATAAAAATCTATCTGATTTTACCGAAATGAGATCAATGGTAACATTAGGAGTGAGCAGGTAAGCTGTCATGTCGGGTCGGTGTCCGGTATATATTATCAAGAGAAAAGTAGTGCGAGACACCTGACCAAAGGGAGTGAGAGCTGGCCCATGTCCTGTTGGTGATGCCGAAGAAGTTCATATAAGCGTGTCAGTTTCGGTAGGATGATGTTACGCGAATGCGTCAACAACTCAACTACCTATCTGTTGACAGCTCAGTGTGAGTTGCCGGCTCTCGACATCAGAAGTCGGAAAATAGCGTTGAGTAGATAAGCATCTTAGCCAGGCGTCCAAGATATAAAAAATAATATAAAACTGATAAAAAAACAGTTTATCCCGAATGCCTTTTGTAAGTAGTGGTGCGAACAAAAAGCTATATTTCAAACGGGAAAATATCGACGAAGCAAAAAGACGTAGGACCCGGGGGGTCTGCACCCCACTGCCGCATTGACATAGCCTTAAATAAATGCTTCAGGGATTGAAATGTCGATAAGGTGTGAGTGTAATGAGAAGTAAAACTAAGGTTTTGTTGTATATCGACTCCTAGGGACTTAATGGAAGTGGAGGCGCAGAGTTCGACACCCTTAAGGTGGGAGGAGGGGGAAGGCTCGGTGGACGCATCGTTTTGTGGAATTTTAGAAACCGGTCTTAAGTTAACGGGTAGGCCAAGTGCTTCTAGATACTCAGTGACATGGTGACAACCAGTTTCAAAGGTGTAAAAATCGCTTCGGAACGTGGTGAGACCGAGCAATAAAAGATAATATCGTCAGCGTATTGTAAACTGCGTAAAGACACCATCATGGCCGACTATGTCTCCAACATACAAGACATACAACAAAGACTGAATTAGTCCATGGGAAGTACAGCGGGTTTGTACATGTTGAAGAAAAGGTGAAAGAGTACAGCGTCTGTCATTGTGCAACGTATGAGTGGCGAAAATACCTTACTTTGGCACTTACACCTTACTCTAAAATACCTTACACTAAATATGCAACAAGTATAACACCACTTGGCCGCATATGAAAAACAAGTGGGCAGTCAGCCAGAGAGGAAAGTACGCCTGCGAGTCCAAATTACTCGTGAGTCCCATTTTCGCCACCTATGGTGAATGCAACTATGATTCGGCGTATAGGCATCGAAAATCCGGTCGTCTATAGCCGTTGCAGTAAGAAAGGAATGGTGCATAATGTGCAAGTCTGGTGTTAACCAGACACCTAAATTTTTAGGCTCATGTAAGTTGCTGCAGGAGCATATAACCAACTTTTTGTCAACTTTTAGACAGTTTTTTTGCTGTTTACATCCAACATATATAACATACAATTTATCTGTATTTAGTTTGAGTAACCTGATATTCTCAGACACCCTTCCAGTTTTTCAGTTTTCCCACTGTTCTAATAACGTAAGGTGGTGTCCTGTTGCATAAACTTAAAAAATAGTGAGATCCACCAGGGCCAACTGCAAGGCTTTCACATTAGGGCGTAATGGATATCCGTATTCCAACTCTGAACATAGATATTGCTGGCAAAGCCCATTGCGACATCCCTGCCAGGTGTTGCATGGTCATTCTGGCAAAACTGGTATCCTCTAATTCAGAGAGGTTGGTGCAAACAGCCAGGTTTCCACTATAAAGATGACATGTGACCTGACCTTAGCTAAATATCCCTGGAAGCAGGGTTTAAGTTAGTTGCTTTTGTCACTTTTTGCTATGAGGTCAAAGAATGCGACAAACTTTAAAACAGCATTTTCAAAAATGCAATAACAATCTGCCACAGAAACAAATGATGTGCCACTTTCCCACCCAGCTAGTGGAGCTCATTTCTGTCTGGTCTGCGTGGTTCACTCATTCTTGTCAAATTTTCACTGTGTATGTGTGTGCTTTTTAAAGAGTGATGGATAAATTTGTTTTAAGGAAGAAAAGGTAATGAAGTTCTAGTCTCAGTGAAACTAAAAATGGACATAACAAAACAAACAAAACCTGATACTAAAATAGCCATATCAAATAAACAATTAGTGGAAAAGTGGAAATTGTTATATAAGTGGTGCAAAGTGCAGTATTCTGGAGAAATGTCATTATTTGTGTGTAGTTTGTGCAACAACACGAAAAAGAACTGTTTGGTGTCATCAGGTAAGCTGTAGAATTAACATTCACAGCAAACGTGAGAGCTTAACAGTTTAAAACAGTGTTTCAATATAGACAGCAATGCAAATGATAGATATAAAGAATGATTTTATAATTAACTCAAATTAGGTTCCACTGAAAAAAATGCTCCCAGTTTAAATGTACCTGATTATACATTTCGGCCTAATTAATTTGTTAATGCAATCCTAAATTATTCCCACGTTAATAAATAATTTGGATTCCATATATTACAAGTACATCTTACTTCCAGTTCTAAGCTAGATACGAGTAAATCCATGACCACTAAATGTACTTTATTTCTCTTTTACATTCAGGATATCGTTTTGTCAAACCATATACATTAAGGAGGCATGAAATTTTGTCAGAGCTTAAGAATTTAGTTTGAAGAGTCATTAGAGGTATCAAATTTTGTAAAAGCTCAGCTGTATCCTGTAAAAATGCTGAGTAAAGTGTAGTAGCCACTATGAAAATCATCTACACAATAACAAAGGAAAATATTGCTACAAGAAGGTTTTCCGTATTAAAAGAACTCTGTATAGACTTAGGATGTCTTCCTTTGGCCAAATTAACTCTTCAGTGGCAATGTGAATTATGAAAGTTATGATAGTATTCATGATATGGAGGATGCAGTGTGTAAAATAATTATTGATGATAGTTTATCGAAAATAAAATCGGCCAGGTGGTATTCAATTATGATAGACGAGTCTACTGACATTACTCAAATGAAGGTCTGATCATCTATGTGAAAATAGTGCAAAAGGGGAAAATGTACATGCATTTCTTAACACTGTGTCCGCTAAGAGGATGTATTGTGAGAGATATATATTCATGTGTTGTAGGAATTTTGGATAAGCATGCATTGATAAAGAGCAAGTGCTTCTCAATTGCTTCTGATGGTGCATCTATTATGACAGGAGTTCAATCTGGGATGGCAACTCTCTTTAAAGACAATTACCCCAATATATTATCTGTGCATTGTGTGGCCCATTGGTTAGCTCTAACAGTCAGTCAAGCAGCAGAATACTGCTTGGAGCTTGTGAAGTTTCAAGATACTCTAAACAGAATATATAGCTACTTTAAACAGCCACCAAAGAATTCTAAAGCATAAAAAGATATGCAAAAAATACTTAATGAGCCAAGGAAAAATATGTAAAAACTTCTACCATTTGCTGGCTCTCATTGGGAGGGGCCAATATGTATTAACAATTCACAATATGTAAATTGAAATTCTTTGGTATCTGTGCTGGAAAAAGATAAAATACCAGTAGCTGCTGGCCTACTAAAAAAATGTAAAGTGTCCAAAATTTTTGTCACTACTGTCTTTTATAAAAGATGTCATGTTTCTTGTTAACAAATTGTGTTTGGATCTAAATTTGACTTTTGAAAAGTCAGAGTGCATGCAAATTTGCATGAACTCATGCATACAGCAGCTCAAGGACCTTAAATTGAAACCTAATCCAAATTACAGTTCTTTTCTTGATAAAGTACCTCCTGAATTTCAAGGTGAGTTAGAGTTTCATGGAAACAAGACAAGATTCATTCCAACATAGAAGTGTTGTTAAGTCCACAATTTGCAAATTCTTAGATAATTTGCTCATAAATTTAAATGAGAGACTAGGGGATTTAGATTGGAGTATTTAATATACTGTATCCTAAAAACTACAGAAATGCTGGCGAGTATGGCAATAAGGAAATTACAGAAGTATATGCACTAATTAATTCTGCCACATTTATGAATTTAAATGATTTGTTACTGGAATGGGCATTGTTTAAGATGATTGAACAATTCCCTCTTATGGATTTAATTATAGAATACACCGCTATTCTTCCCCTGCACACAGTTGCCTGTGAGGAGTGGCTTCAGGAGCATAATGGCACTTATGCTTAGTCAAAAGAATAGGCGTCCCACCCTGCAACCAGTGTGAATGGGGCAACTGACCCATGTGTTGGCCCGCCATAGTACCGAGCAGCAGCTGGAATCCCTCCCCCCCTGTTGGAAATCATGATCAGGTAAACATTCAAGTTGAGCATCTAGGTGGTCTTGGCCACACGTAAGGCACCATTTGGTATTCCTACAACATTTCACCCATTGGTTAAACTTTCCTCAATTAGAACAAATAAATCCTCTAGAAGTATATTGTTCTAGTGTAAATCTTTGGTGGTAAACATAAAGAAATGAGGGTAACCTCTGCACCCTAAAGGTGATCTTAATAATGCAAGTCGGTAGATAGGTAGTTTCCCTGTTATCTTGTTGTAGGAGTTAAATCTATATGCATTATGCACCGCTAATTTGCAAATGCGTACTGAGTTCCTCCATCATTATATCCAAATATCACCCCAGTGACATACACATAAAAAGGAATGTATAATCTAGTGTCGTGAACCTCATTAAGCTCTGAATCAAGAAATTTATGTGCATATTCATTAGTGGCAAAGTTGAAACCATTTTTATGACTGTACGTTAACCCTTCCCCATGAAGGAAGAGCCATTTTCCAGTTTTTAGGAGATGAAATTTCTAAATGTTCCAGCTATTGCTACACACAAGTACAAAATGGGGCCCTAAATCCATAGATTGGTAACATAGCAGTGGTGTTGTTGGCTCACTACCCTGAGTGGCCGGTTCTCCTACTGTTGTCCCATTAAATTGTTAGTTTTCCCCCACCTGCTTCAGGTATAAAGGCCAAACAGGGACCACCTGTGAAACTACAAAAGATGGTGCATAACTGCCATTCCAGTTTCCTACATGTGTGGGTTCATCAGGTTCCTCTATGAGCATTTCCTGCATTGCTATGCAGGAAACCCCTTCTAGGGACGAATTCTCCAAAAGGAAGCCGAAAAAAGGACAAAAAAGAAACAACATTTACCTGTAAGTAAGCTAACAGAAGAACACACAAAAGAATAAAAATAAAAAAATATGACAGAAAACACAACTAATTGTGTGCTAATGCCCATGCAAAACAAAAATACCCAAACTATACCTATATTTCCCACCCCTCTCCATGTTCGAAAAGACTGGCAGTAAGCATGCTCTCCCAGAACGATGCGCCTTCCACCACAATACAAAAACATGAATGCTGTGTAGTATCTGCTGCATTAAGTTCTTCTTCTTCTTCTTCTTCTTGGTTTATTTTGCGATACTCTATCTGCTTTGTTTTCAGAATAAAATCTTATGATTTTCTACAGTACTGAGATTCCACTGTATATAAATGTGATAAATTTGAACTCGATGTATATAAAATGTATTTAATTATACCACATTCCTTTTGTAGAAATGTATATTAAAGATGTAAAAATGACTGTTTATTAGGAGCTGACAATACAAGAAATAACCAATAAACTTGTTTGTTATATTGAATCTTATGTTTGATTATTTTGATATAAGTAAATGATGTAAATAACCCTTTGAAAGCTTAAAAACATTTAAAAAGTAATAATGTCAAAGGTAGAACTTTTATATACTGTTTCTCTCAGATGTTGCCAAAAATTATCCAGCACTTAATCCTAAATGTCAGCCAGTTTCAAAGGTAGGTAGGTAGGTAGGTAGGTAGGTAGGTAGGTAGGTAGGTAGGTAGGTAGGTAGGTAGGTAAGTATTTTATTCAACAATAATGTTTTTCTGTGTACTATAAAGATCCAGGATTAAAGAGCCTTTTAACATAATTACAGTGCAGTTTCATCTAAAATTTAGCTGTTTGGAATGGCCTTGGATTTAAATAATCAAGTTTTCATATTTTAAAAGTGTAAACTTCTTTGAAGGATTTGAGATTGTGTTCTAAAACATATTCCTTCTATCAATTTTTATGTGGTGGTATATAATCTCATTGGCATGTTAAAATATGAATTGAATCAGTTTAGTTATACAATACATCACTTATTAAAATAGTTTAGCAGGACATGTTTCAAAAACTGCCACTTTCATCATCAACCAGATGCACCTCTAGGCTGTGGATATGATTAGAAAATTGAATTTTTCAAATGAATTGAAAAATAAACCTAATATTTCAACATCATGAAATTAATGCTGAAATTGAAAGCATACATTTCTGGCCATCATTTCTAAAAAGCTCCTGGTGGAATGGAAATAAGTGTTGATGTTAATAATTAACTCTGAAAGCATGGAAAAGACATGTAAATTCTATATTTTTGCATACATAGTTCTACTCTGTGATAACCTGAAGGAACTACTAGTGTAGTACAGACGGCTCCTAATCTTTTCCATTCCACCTGTAGGGGGTAAGTGGGGTGTCTTATCTAGAGATTATGCCAGGTGCCTTAGCCCATACTGGGTTAGGGAATGTAATAGCGCTAAAGATCACTCCAAAAGAGAAATCACTCCAACACATTTGCCCTAGACTTGGCTGTAAGAAAGTAATAACTATAAAAAGAAAGTAGCAATAACATTACAGCACAGCAACATAAGCAGTGTACAAACTAATTTTTAGGAATTGGAGGCATCATATTATTGTATAATAAGCAAGTGTTAAAATAAAATGGTTTGGTTTTCAATATTCACTACTTTCTCTACCCATTATCAACTAATATATGTTCTTTATTTATCATAATGTCCTTATAAAGTATGGTTTTTCTGTACATTTACCTTAAACGTGACAACAATCTAGGCTAGAAATTATTTCAAGTTACAGTCTAAGTTACAGTTTTCCCTATTTGGTTGCATGCAAAATGCTCTAACAAGCAGCCATTTATCTCTCTCGTTCTCTCTCTCTCTCTCAAAATTGAATAACGAGATTCACCGGAAATACACGTTTTGAGACCCCTGAATCCAAAGAAAGCATTTTTAGTTTCTCTACTACGTAGCTACAGTAAGTAGAGAAAGTCTTGTGTCCCACCTAAAAATGCAATGTCGTCGTGACTTCCTGAATCTCGTGAACTTATTTAGGAAAAGATCCAAGTGTATGTGTGTGCGTGCGCTCTGTGCGCACAGCATAACTCAAAAACAAAAGGTTGATTAAAAGCCAAACTTAGTGTTTAAGTTCAACTTTGCTTTCTTAACCACAACTGACCCATTTTATTTACAATTACAGCTCTCAGCTTATGTATAAAAAAAACAAGATTCTATTAAACCTCTGTCAGACTGGTCAATAATCTATTCTATCAATGCAGTGTGTCCAACCATTATTCTCTTTCATTCAGCAATCATCTTTAACAATAAACAGAACATAATTATTTGTACCACAATAGCTCTATTAAATGAACTCTCTCATTTTCATATTGAGGAATGGTAATTGCAACAATAACAAACAACAAAGAAATAATGCGTTGCTATTACTATTAATGAATTTTTCTCCTTAGTGTGCGTTTTATTAAAGATTTGTGTCGTTAATTAAGCATTGATAACTTTAGTTTAATCTTCTTGCAGCACAACAATGTGCCATGGCACCAGTTAAAAGCACTTCTCTAAACCGTTCATATCTCCATTGAAACAGGGAGTTAAGTTTGAGTGTATACCACAGGTCCAGGATTTAACACACTAAACTAGAGTCAACAAAGCAAAGAAGGATGATGTTGATGCATTGTTACAGAAGAGGTTCATGAGTGAATAGAGACAGGAGGCTGAGCTACAGTTTTATGTGAAGATTGTGGATTAGTCTGCATTGTGTAGTGAAAACCAAAAAAATAAAGATTCTGATTTGGAAGAAGAAACATTAATATAAAAGTGTTTACAGACAAAGCAAAAAATAAAATTTGAAGACATACCTTGTTTGTTTATTTGTTTGTTTTTTTCTTCAAAAAGTAATATGCAAAGCAAAGTATAAAACTGCTTGTTTAAGTGGAATTGAAATTATTTATTAAATAATCAAAACACAAGTTTTTGCCATATTTTCTTAATACTCATAATATTTTCAGTGCAATTTGCTCGCAATATACTTAAGTCCAAAGCTTTTTTCATTATAAATGTAGTATTAAACAAAAAAGTATTTCAGCATACATAATAAAAAAAATTCATTGATAATTTTAGCAAAATACAGCAGTATTGTGGAAAGTAACAATCATACCACAGTCAGGTATGATGATCTTTAAAAAGTGCCAGTAAGTTTAGGAGATATTAGTTCTTTCTCTCTCCTGAAATTTTATTTTATTATGGACTAAATGCTTTTAGATTCAATACTCCACATATAATCCTCAAGGCAAACTGAATGAAACAAAATGTTTATAGATACTGATCATAATATATGATAGACTGTGTCTACAGTATAGCTAAATCATTTTCACTCACAGCTCGGTTAATACTGCAGTTATATAAATACCTTTACCCTTTCCTCAATTTGTTTTGCATGTTTTCATTTAGATATAGGACCTGATGGAGTATTTCTTTGATTCACCTACAGAAGAAAGACATCATGGGCAGGGGCCAAGAATGATGAACTCGGTAATAATGCTCTTTTCTTCCTTCTTTGGTAAAAAGTGAAATGCTAACTGTCAATAAGGAATTCTGAAACAGAAATGTAAACATTAAAATGATACCAGTACCTATTTAAAAAAACAATTTCAAAGTATTAGTCATAAGTTGATGCAGAGTATCAATGTATCAAGTTCCATCCATTATGAATGCTCTGCAAAAATTGGAAATGTTCTACCCTAGCTTACACGAGTTTGAAAGTTAAGTTTGTTGGCCAAAAGACAAACCAATCATTTTCAGTAGTGGTAGATGGTCAGCTCCATGGGGAGACTAAAAAACAATGTGGTGTTTGCTAGAAAATGCTTCTATACCTCTCAAATAGATAGTTGGCAAATCAGATATTGTAAAAATGGTAGGTAGTTGTCCTTAAAAAGAAATTTCTAAATTGATAAATGAGAAAAGAATGGAAAACTGAGGAGAGGAAATTTTGAGAAAACAAAGGAAAAATAAAATGTGAGACAAAGCACATTCAGCATCTTTCCAAAATTTAAAATCAACCACTTTGAAAAGACAAATTGTCTGTAGCATTATAAAAATTGAGAGTAGCACCAGAGGCAGAAAAGTCATAAAGAGAAGAGGTGATGGTGGCGGTGGCAGTGGATTAGCACTTCATGGGTTTGGTAAAATAGAAGTGTAGAAATGTCTGGAAAAAGATGTAAGAAATAATTTGAGATGTATTCATTCCATTTTCAAAATCCAACACGAGTGTTTTCTGAAGGGATATCCTTCAAGTGTTCTTGTAGTGTATAACAAACCAGACATTTAAACAGTGAATGAGTGTGGATGAATCCTCTAAGATCAAAATTGAACTACAAAAAATACACCTTTTGAATTGAAGATGTGTAACATCAACACCTGAAATGATCAACTCCACATTTAATTCAATATGATTACTTTGTTTATGTTTGTACAAAGAAGGTTAAGGAAAAAGTTCTTGTTATTGTGAACACCTTTAGTCTCTCTAATAGTCATTATATATATATATATATATATATATATATATATATATTTATAATTTTTTTTTTTGCCATTTTTTTAATTTCTAAAGAAGAACAAGGTTTTGAGAACAATTTTCTAAAATGCCAGCTAAAACTTTTTGTATACAACTTCTATTGTGGATCATCAAAGCTGTTGTATTAACTGGACAGGTATGTAAAATATACCTTGGAAAACAGAATTTGTTGGTTACTACCCAGTCTTGAGTTTCAGCTGTTAACTGTGCAGATAGAATTGATTTTGGAATACAAAGAAAGAAGGCACATATAACTTTATCAAGGAAAGTAGCTACAATCTAAATTAGGTTAGGTTAGGTTAGGTTAGGTTAGGTTAGGTTAGGTTAGGTTAGGTTAGGTTAGGTTAGGTTAGGTTAGGTTAGGTTAGGAAGCAGAGGAGAATTTTGGCACCACAGCGAAGGGTCTATTGTGCCAACTAAACCTCTAGGAGGAAGAGTTATGACAAGGGGGCCTGAAGGATGGCAGGTCTGACAATGGCAGGTGCAGTGCAACAGTTTCCCCATCATTTTCAAAATGAGCATTTCTGGATGCCTAAAGATGAAGGGTAATGAAATGAGAGTTGAGAAAATGTGTGGTTAGTATATAATCCTCCACTACATTTGACTACCAAACTGCAAAAACCATGAAAATTCAAGGTCAGGCCAATCCAATTTGGAACTGAACCCAGGACCTACCAAAAGCAAATCTTGGATGCTACCAGTTGAGGCATCTTGGTTAGTACATAAACATGTTAACAGCTGTGCTCATGGCCATGTGAATGTCCATTGAATCTCAATTAAAATTTTCAAAATATTGATTTTTATATTTACCTTTCAGTTTGTTCTCTATGTTTAAATAATGTCCCTAAAATTTTATTTCGAAACTCCCTTAGAAAATCCTTGAAATTTAATAAAGGGTCCAAGTTGTCCCACCCCCTTAGCCACAGATAATCATTTCACTATTGACAGTGATTTTTTGCTACAGAAGCCATAGAAGGCACTGTTATGACTATATGGTGAACCAGTGATGAGCATTATCTGTGCTTATACCAACTTTCTGAACAAAGGCCATGATGAGTCAGTATTCTTATGGAACTTTCTAAAGTCAGGAACAACAAAGATTGTTTTTTTAATTTTTTTATTTTCATATGGACCTAAATTTTGCCTTTGTTATCTGGAAGTTTTGTTTTTCAAAAATGTATATACCCATATTCCACAAACTGTGATAGACATTTATGAAACTTTGCAAACTTGTATAGCTCTACATAAGCTTCAATTCCATGCAAAGAAATTTTAATAGGTGTTATATTTCATATAGCAATCCACACTGTTGGAAAGAAACAATTTTGGAATATTATTTTTAAAACAATCATAAAATAAACAAAGATCAGAGAAAAAATCCTGACAATGAATTATCTAACTATAATTAAAAAAAACAGTATGCAAAATTTCAAGTAATTATCTCTGACATTTTTTTTAAATAGTACATAAAGAAATGAGGCTGTCAAGTGCGAAATTTGTCTTATCCAAAAATTAAAAAAATTGAGTTAGACATGGAATTCAATACTTCTTGCAGTTCTCTATGAACTGGTGACTTTGGGTTTGAAGAAAACTCGTCTAATACACCTTCAAAAGAGCCCCGAAAACTGCTGTTCAATGCAAAACTCTTGAAATCCATGGTGGCGGTTGATGCAGAACTCGTCTAATCCATCTTGCAATTCAGAGCAAAACTTGCCTTATCCAATACTTGTTTCACTACAATTGTGCTGTGTGAAGAGCAAAACTCGCCTTATCCAGCACTAAGAAATATAGCAGTTTCCCTTCTCTGTTTCCCTACATTGGCAGTCCTGTGTGATTCCAACTGTTTTTAATTTAGTTTTGACTAGTTTGAGATGCATATGTGTTATTATGGAGTCCTCTGATATCCCGAAGTTGGTGGAAAGGGTAGAACTAGGAAAAGGGCATCCCATGAATCGAAACATGAAAGAGAGAATAGGGAAAGGTATGTGTGATCGAATTACAATTAAATAGTACTATTCTATTGTTGACAGATATAACTCATATAGGAATAAACAGATGTGTTTACAATAGTCTCTATTGTTAAAGGCATTCAGCAAGCCTCGGCGCCCACTTGCCTGCCTGCCTGCAATCACAACAGCAAGTCATTCCAATATAGTAACTTGACACAGAAGGACGTAAGGAAATTCCACGAAGCCTTCTACAGCTGCAGTTCTAAAATTAAACAAGACTGTGTTATACTGACTTATTGTTCAACTGATATACCAAAACAGCAGCGTGCAGTCAAAGACGATTCTCAGAAGGGTTTTACAACAAAGATCGCGTAAAACATGTACAAAGTCTGCCAGTTCAGGTGTGTCAGAAAACGTTTCTGGATATTTTGTAAATATTAAATGACAGAGTACAAAAGACACCTTGAAACTGGAGTGGCGCCAAAGGAATTCCAAGGTGGAGACAGGATGTCACAAAAAATAATAATAAGAGAGAATCTGTAATTAAATTCATACAGAAGTTTAAAGTACTTGACGTCCATTATTGTAGGAGCAAAACATCAACATGGCAATACTTACCAAGGGAATTAAGCATTAATAAAATGAGATGTATGTACAATGCAGAAACATCTAATTCATTGAAAGCGTCCAAGAGTTTCTTTCGTAATATTATTAATGCAAAATTTAGTATAGGCTTCAAAGCCCTATTTCTAATGTATGCTCACTTTGTCTTTGTTATGATGAGAAAATAAAATTGGAAACAGATAAAACTAAACGTTCTGATTTTCTGATAGCTAACCAAATACATAAACTTAGAGCTAAGGCATATTTTGATCTCCTGAAAGAAGATGATAAAGTAGCAACATTTTCATTTGACTGTCAGAAAAATATGGTACTGTCAGAAGTACAGGATCAAGCAGCATACTACAGCAGTCACTTATAAATGTATAACTTCTCCATTGTGTAGGGTTCATCCAAGACAACAGGGACAAATCAGAATGATTGTAATTCTGTTTGGACAGAAAATGAACGTCCTAAAGGTTCAAACAAAATTGTATCAGCAGTATATGGTCAACTGTGCAAATCCGATTTTTCTGAAGTTAAGAAAGTAAGGATATTTGCAGATGCCTGCTCTGGACAAAATAAAAGCACCACTATGATAGGCATGTATAATAAATGGTTTGCTATTCAAGCACCACAGAACGTGCAGGTGATAGAAATAATCTTTCCTATTCTTGGCCATTCATTCACCCCTCCCGATCATGTTTTCGGCCTAATAGAGAAAGAAATAAGAATGAGAAACACTACCAGTAGGCCTGAAGAATACTTTTAAATCTATAAAAATCTTGGAAAGGTAATCAGACTAGGGATAGATGTATTTGTACAAGATTGGAAGTATGCTGCAAAGGAAATACTGAAGTCACCAGGATCCTGGTATTTTAAATCAAAGGCATCTAAACATATTATTTTACAACGTTTTACCTCAGGCAAGGTTCTACTGAAAGGTGAGGCAAATTATCGGGCCGATATGTGTGTAGGCAAGACCATTCTGAAGTGAGGCAAAACCTTAGAAATGCTTATTGCAAGGAATTTAGATGTAGGTGTAAAAGTAAAGGAGGAAAAAGTTAGAGATGTGCAAAATTTATTAAAAAAACATTTGGTGATAACTGGGAGGAAATGAAAGCCTGTATTTTACAAGAATTTAATATCTAAGAACAATACTGCCAATGACGATAAAGAAGTTTGTGAGAGCTTCTTGGATAGTGAGGAAGGAGAACTTAGAATTTGATATGTTTGTTTTTGAACATTAGTAATTAATATTACGTTTTAAAGATAATACGTAAATTTTACAAGTCATAAGATGTGTGTGATATGAAAACTGGTCAATTTTGGTGATCAAAATATGAAAGGAGTGATTCATGGACATCCTTATGTGAAATTGGTGAAAAAATTGTGAAAATTTAGTTTTTTTTAGCTAAAATGAAATCAGAAATGGTTATAATTATACAAACATTGCAAGAAGTCATTTATTAACATTGTCAAACACGAATATTGAGAAGTAAATCGAAAATGTTTGCACTTAATTGTAATTTAGTATTGTGTTTGCACCAAAACTCGCCAAATCAACTACCGTTGCATGCAAAACTCGCCTTATCCAAAATTAAATTTTGATTTACCACCATATTATTTGAGACTGATTTTCAAGAGAATACATGCATATTTAAGCGTCTAGTACGGACATTATAACATTAAGAGAATTTTCAAATGTTATGCTGTTTGCCTAATATTAGTTTTTCACATTTTCTGAAAATTCGTTTTACCTGGATAAGGCGAGTTTTGCACTTGACGGCCTCAAATATCTAATTATGAAAAAATTCTTGTCCAGTTTTGTCAAAAATATTTGTTTAATTTTATTGACATGTACCAAACATATGTATGATATACAAATGTAAAATATTCCAAATTTCATAAAGTTTTGACCAAAAGTAAGGAAGTTATGAATTTTTTGTAATATCCTACATTTTAATTGACATCTACCCTTATGTACAATTGAGTATAGTAAAGAATGCAAGCAAATTTTAAACATCACAGTAAATAATGGATTTGAAAAGAATTTGGTTGACGGAAAAATACTAAAATTCAAGATAGGAGGAAATAGAACATTCTGGTACACTAAACAAAATTAAAAACGAACTTTCCAAAAATTACATATTGTCCTTGGGATGAGAAGAAATTTTAGAAAATATTTAAGGAATTCAACTTCATTCGTGTCATACAGCAGATTTTACACAAAAAGTGCTTAAATACAACCAAGACAAAATTTCTACTGCAAATAGATAGAGCATTTACCACATGGATTGTGATGATTGCAGTAAAATGTATACCTATTGGAGAAACAAAATTAAATTTTAAAACAAAGTTTAAGGAGCATCTCGCAAAACTCGGGCCTCCAGACAATCCACAGTAGTATCGGACTCTAAATGCCATAAACCATCCCAAAGAGTTAGCAGTATGAGGAAGATTTCTATAATGAATAATAGCGACTCAATAATGCATTTTGGAATTCCTAAGGAGAAAGCTGTGATAAGAGGATTCTTCTAGTCACCACCAGAGGGGAGTTCAACATCAAGAGGAGATGATAGCAGCAGTTGGGAATTAGATGAAGATGAGGTAACAATGTCCAACATTTTTAGCCATATGAATTATTAATGTGTTTAAATCCATTATTTCTAGTGAAATCTTGGTTTCAAATTTTTTAATGGAATGCAAACTTTTTCTACTTCAGGTACCCTAGAGGTATTGAAAGTAATAAATTAATCACAGAATTAAAAATAAATACCATAGAAGCTTTTACTTAATGAGATGAAAAATACATTTAACCCACAACTTAAAAGTATATAAAATAGAAGGCATTCTAGAATAAACATACGTCAAAAGTATCAACAAACAAAAAAAAAAAAAAAGAGAGAGAGGAAAATGCCATTTGGTTGAATAATGTTTAAATAAAATTAAACATTGTTTGGGACTATTTGGGATAGGGATTTAACTTGCCAGAAAATTAAAAGATATTGCTATAGGCTTAGTGTGCCTGTGCTATTAGATTGCACTACACGTAAGCAGCTTTGTGTAAATAAACCCAAACTATTACATTCTTTGAAGTTGCTTCTGTACTGTTTTGAATTTCAGTTTATTTGTGCATTTTAACTGTTTCCAATACCTACTGCCATATGCGTAATGTTCATAAAATAAGTAAAGGTTAGTGAAATTTTAGTAATGAAATACTTGACAAAATCTGCTTTTATTTATAAAGCTATGCAGAAGAGATGAAATGCTACAGATGTGTCCCAGAATGTTAAGAGCAAGCAGTGCAACCCATAAATAGATGTAGGGAAGGCATGGGTAGGTTCAGGTGAAATTGCGACTTTCTTCTTCACATCCCTTTCACTTCACTACCAACAACAGTTCAAGAGGTATTTTCAGTTGGGCTGACATATATTGCTCTGTGATACAACTTCAATACACTATTGATAAAATTGTTAGATACTGTGCAGAATGTGGGTTAAGAATAAACAGCAAAAACTTAAGTAATAGTGTTTTAAGAAGTAAAGACAAGAGGTGGTATATTAATAGGGACCTAGTAGAGGTAATGGAAAAAAAAAACGATTATTTGGCAGTGAGGTGGGAAGCATACTGTAAATGTGCACAAATTAAATGCAAATTAGCCATGAAAGTTGTTAAAACATATTTACACCAAGCTCCTACATTGCCAATGAACTTGCTAGAAATATTTCACGAGTAGTAGAATCAAGGTAATGCATGGAGTGGAAAGCTAGGGAATGTCAAAGGGATGGTTAAAGATATACATATGATACACAGAATGTTTTGTAAAGAAGTTCTGGGTTTACCAAGATGCTCACCAATAGGATTGAGTTTGGTAGAATTAGGAAGAGTAGGAAGAGAATTTTGAAATATTGTTTCATATGTTTAAAATTGGAGGACAGCAATATAATAAAAGAATGTCTGAGGTATTAAAGAGATGGAGTGGTAAGGTAGAGTTGGTATGGGGAAATTGGAATGTGGGATGTTTGGCAACAGGCGTAAAGCAATGTCAGTGGATTTTGGAAAGAAATAAGACTGAGAGTGGAAGATTTAGAGAAGCATGAGATATGGGTAAAGTTTGAGGACAAAAGTTCATTAAATCTGTATGAAGTAATAAAAATAAATTAGGGACAAGAGAAACATACAGATAACTGTGACCAATTTGGAAGTCTTGTGCTAATGTGCACTGGAGCATTATTCTTAAAAGGATTAAGGAAAACCTTTGCAGAAAGATGTATTTTGAGGAAAATTAGTTGATATTTTCCTTTTTTAATAGGTTATGAAATAGTAAAATTGTGGAGAGATAGTGTCTGGAACAGGTTAAATTGCAGTAAGCAGTAACAGTTTAAAAGTTGGCAGACTTGAGGGTAGGGAACATTACTAAGATGGGGGATTTTATAGGAAAAGTAGGGGTTAAGCGTATGAGAAATTTGAAATAGGAGCATGGGGGCATCCATAGTTGTGATAATAATTATGTATTTGTGAGGCTGTTTACCAAATGTACAACCTGGGGTTTAAGATATGGGAGAGCCTTGGTACAGTAGTGCCTGGATTTTTTTTAAATATATTGTTTGTTTTGTTGTTTGTACTTTGTTGGAGTTATAAATAAAGTATTCATTCAAATATAAATCCACTTATTGAGAAATATTCTCCTTTCACTGATAATTCAAAATATGCTCTTACAGAGGATAATTAACAAATAACAACTACTATAACTGCTGCCACCACTGCTTGTGACACAAATGAGGCTAACTCTCCAGCAACTTCATTGTCCTGCTATTCAGTTCTAACCTTTCCACCTCATTCCCTTGCATTCAATTGACCAATAACCCTTTCAACAAATAAATAAACAGAAGATGTGTCCAGCTACTTCTGCTAGCATGATTTTGGTGCTGACGAGTAATTGACATTGTTGTCTTAACAACAAAGAAGCCACAATTATAATCTGTGTCTAAAGTTATTACAATTCTGTATGCAACCCTTACCATACATACTACAATTATGATCAATGACTATGTAATTCAGCTGTGATTTTGATTCATTTTGCTATGATGACTTAGTCATTATTTATTTTACTGTATATTATTTGAATAATCAATTGATTATGCAGTTTGTACCCTTTCTGTCTTTAAGCATATAAGTTCAACCATTTCATAAGTTATATTGCCATTAGATGTCACGGTCTGATATATACATAGGTCCTTTTTAGGGGCATTTTTCAAACAGATTTACTATATCAGTTGCAAAGTTATGCATAGACACAAACCTATATCCAACTATTTTGTATAACTATATCATTATTACAGGACTGTTGCTAAGTAGATGTTTTCCATTTCTTGCTTTCAATAGAGGCATAAAGTGCATACTAGTAATATTGGACAAAAAGGATTAAAATAAATTACCTTCCAAGTGGTGTATTACAGGACTGTTGCTAAGTAGATGCTTTCCATTTCTTGCTTTTAATAGAAGTATAAAGTGCATACTGGTAGTATTAGACAAAAAGGATTAAAATAAATTACTTTCCAAGTGGTGTAATTGAATTTTGCTGGTCCAATACATTTAAAGGTTTTTATTTGGTTTCCTGGGTTAGCTACAGGCCACATGAACTCCATAAAGAGCTTAGTACAAATAAACAAATAAGTTGGTTTGTTTTTTAAACTTTAGGAAATGCTCATCTTAATTGTAAATGCTTTATAATACAAAAATAATCAATTTTAAATTTTCATTACAAACAAACACATTTTCACTTAAAAAGTGTTGTTAGCACAATTTGAAAAAACAGAAAGCAGAACCGTATGAACAAGGCTCAGTTTTTTGATTATTAACTTATTAATGATAAATGCAAAATGTAACAGAGATGCAGCAAGAAGTACATGCACGATTTATGACAAATGTGACTGATATACGGCTATAATTTGGTGGTGAATTTTTGCAAAAGTTAATCATTTCTGCAAAAATCTTTGTTTTTACAATAAAGTCGAAAAAGTTGCATTTTTAAAACTGATTAATCTTGAAGATGTTGACTATAAAGAAATGAGAATTCATTTGGAGAGGTACATTAACCCAAAAGTATAGACTATGTTATTATTCTCTTTTATGACTTGCAGGACCATCCATGGCAGCTGACAGTCTTTTCCTGAGCTTTTGGAACATTCTGTTAGAAATATTTTTGTTTTGAATTTCTTGAAATAACTGCTGCAGCAGAAAAATAATTGACTACTTGGAAACTAACAACAAATAAAGTGATGGAAATGGGACCATAAGCAGTGCATTTGATTAACAATTGATAACAATGACTGAAAGCTTATCTCTAGCCAAATTTAAAAAACATCATGCTGCAGCCGACAATGAGAGCCATTATTGGCCATTTCTCCCATATGGCTGTCTCCCCCACAATTACCTTATAGTAAATATCATCTCAGTTTATTCCCATCTGTGACCGAGATAGGGGAAAATCACAAATATATATACCCCCCAGGGGCTCACCTTATGTGAGTACGGGTTTGCCGTACCCGGGGGTTCCCGAGCCAATCATCGCCATCATCATCCTTCCACCCCCGTCCGGTCGAGGTGGGTTCGTTCTCGTGACCGGGGGACTCAAGGTAGGCTCTCGTGCGTTCTGTGCATTTCATTCCATGTCGCCCCTCGCCATCGTTTCTTTCTTCTCTTTTACTTCTGCACATTTCGCACCACGTCCATTCATTTACGCATCTCTTTTTCTTCCTCGTCGGCCTACCTTGCGTCCGAAACGCCCACACAGTTTTATTTCTTTTATCTTTTCTTTTAATCCTCCGTGGACACAGCCTGACACAGCCCAGGAAGCTCCTGGGACAAGCCGCGCTCAGCGGCACCCCTCACCCAACGCCACCCAGAACCGATTCACCGCGCTTGAATCGGTTTCTGGCTCTGAGCGCGTGGTCCCTCCCATCGAGGAGGCTATGGAGTCTGACCAACACCATACCAAAAGCCCGAGCCCAAAGGTTAAACAAAAGGTAATTTTAAGCCGCCCTTCTAAGTAGACAGTTTATCCCTTTTTTCTTAATGGCTATCCTGACCTGGAATGTACGTGGTGTACGATCGCATAGGGCGGAACTGCGACTTTTATTGCGTTCCCATTCGCCTATGGTCGTGTGTTTGCAGGAGACTAAGCTTCGCCCTCACGATCCTTTTGATCTCCGAGGATATACTCCGGTTCGCTACGACCTTGAACCGGAGGAGGGTACTCCTGCTCATGGAGGTGTCATGTTGTTAGTGCGTAACGACGTTCATATTCAAGTTGCAAGCTGTTGCCATTAGACTGCGCATACCGGTTTTTTTTCTTTTCTGTTTGCTCTGTATATTCACCTCCATCGTCTCCCCTTGCTCTCGCAGACATTCGAGCTCTCCTGTCCACTCTCCCAACACCATTTCTTCTGTTGGGAGATTTTAATGTCCATCACCCCCTGTGGGGTTCGCCAAGGGCTTGTGCGAGGGGAACTCTTCTTTCCGACATTTTTGATCAGTTCAATCTCTCTATACTCAATACAGGTGAGCCTACGTTTCTTTCTGATTCTTCCGGTACATTTTCTCACTTGGACCTTGCCGTTTACTCACTCCAGCTTGCTAGTCGTCTGCAGTGGAACGTCGTCGCTGACACCTACTCCAGCGACCATTACCCCTGCATCGTTACTCTTCTGTCCCACCACGTACAGCATTCCAGAGTCCCTACCTGGATATTCATTCCAGCCTCGTGCATTTTGACGACCACCCCTTCACCGACATTAACCAACTAGTGCAGCACCTTACGTCTACGGTTTCCTCTGCCGCCGAACGCGCAATTCCCCGTTCATCCTCTCAACCTCGGCGAATGTCTGTTCCATGGTGGAACGAGGATTGTCGGGACGCCGTTCGTGCCCGTAGAACTGCACTTAGGGTGTTTCGGCGTCACCCTACACTTGATAATTTGGTGACTTTTAAAAAATCGCGCGCCAGGGCTCGTCGCATTATTCAGGATAGCAAAAAGGTATCTTGGGCTCGTTTTGTCGAGTCTTTTAATCGCTTTACGCCTTCATCTGTTGTTTGGGATAAACTTCGTCGCTTCTCAGGTAAAGTGTCGCATTGTACTGTTTCTGGCCTTCAGGTTTCTAATGCCAACATAGTGGATCTGCCTGCCATCGCTAACACTCTGGGTGCTGCCTTTGAGGGGGTTTCCAGTTCAGACCATTATTCCGCCGGCTTTCGCTCTATCAAAGATCGGCTGGATTCCGCCAGCTTTAATTTTCGGTCTGCTAATACCGAGTGTTATAATAAACTTTTCACAATGAGGGAGCTGAAGCACGCTCTTCATTGCTCTCGGCACTCCGCTCCTGGGCCGGACGGCATTCATGTCCTGATGTTAAAGAACCTTTCAGCCGACAGTAAACTCTTTCTCTTACAGGTCTATAACCGTATTTGGCAAGACGACCTTTTTCCTTCCGTTTGGCGCGAAGCCACCATTTTCCCTATACTTAAGCCTGGGAAGGATCGCCAACTACCTTCCAGCTACCGCCCTATCTCCCTCACCAGTTGCATTTGCAAGGTGATGGAGCGCATGATCAACGGGCGGTTGACATGGTGGCTTGAGTCTCAGAAACTTCTAGCGAACGCTCAGTGCGGATTTCGTCGCTATCGCTCTACCGTCGACCATCTGGTGTCCCTGTCGACGCATATTATGAATGGATTTCTGAGAAAGTGTCAAACCGTGGCTGTATTTTTTGACCTGGAGAAAGCTTATGACACTTGTTGGAGGGGCGGCATTTTACGTACACTTCACGCATGGAATATTCGCAGTCGTCTTCCCATATTTCTTCGGGAGTTTATGACGGACCGTGTCTTTCGTGTACGTGTGGGCTCGGTTTTTGTCTAGTCGTTTTATTCAAGAGAACGGAGTACCGCAGGGCTCTGTACTTAGTGTCACACATTTTGCGATAGCTATCAACCCCATTGTTGATTGTATTCCACCTGACATTTCATCGTCCCTTTTTGTTGACGATTTTGCCATTTATTGCAGTTCACGGCGGACCTGTCTACTCGAACGCCGTCTCCAGAGCTGTATCGACCGTCTCTACGCCTGGAGTAACGCTAACGGCTTTAATTTCTCCGCCGAGAAATCCGTCTGTATTAATTTCTGGCGCCGGAAGGCTTTCCCTCCGCCCTCTCTCCATCTTGGGTCGGAGGTCCTTCCATTTGCAGACGAGGTGAAATTTTTGGGGTTGGTCTTTGACCGGAAGCTGAGCTGGACTTCTCATGTTTCCTTTTTAAAAGCAAAGTGTGGCCGTTCTCTTAATATTTTACGTGTTTTAAGTGGCACATCCTGGGGAGCTGATCGGACCGTCCTTCTTCGCCTTTATCGCTCTTTGGTCCGATCCAAGCTTGATTACGGGTGTATTGTTTATTCGTCGGTACGTCCATCTGTGTTACGTCGATTGAATGCCATTCACCATCGTGGCATAAGAGTCGCTACAGGGGCCTTTCCAACTAGCCCTGTACCCAGTCTGTATGCTGAAGCTGCAGCGCCTCCGCTGTCCTTCCGGCGTGAGATGCTTTTGTGCAGCTATGCTTGTCGGCTCTCAAGCTTGCCTAACCACCCGTCCTTCGAGTTATTTTACGAGGATTCGCTTGATCGACAATATTTAGTTAGCTCCTCTGCATTACTACCTCCAGGGGTTCGATTTCGTCAACTTCTTCGGCTTTTGGACGTTACGCCAGCGCCGGCCCTTCCAAGGGGGGAAACGCGTTTTCCTCCATGGTTGCGCGCTGAGGCCCACTGTCACCTTGGGTTATCGTCGATGCCGTAGAATGAGATCCCTTCTTCAGTCTTTAGATCAGCGTTTTTAGAACTTCAGTCGCAATTCGGGGACTTTCATTTTATCTTTAGTGATGGATCTAAGACTGATGCTGGAGTAGGATGTGCCTTTTTTTGTGGTGAAATAGTTTTACTTTTCGTTTACCGGGGCAATGTTCGATTTTTACCGCCGAACTTTTTAGCATTTATCAGTCTCTTTTATACATTCAGCGGCACGACTTACGGCACCGTTTTATTTGTTCAGACTCCCTGAGTGCTCTTCAAAGTATTAGCTCGCTGTACAGTTACCACCCGCTCGTACAGCGCATTCATGACCTGCTCCACTCTCTTGGTGTCTCTGGCATCAGCGTCTCCTTCATGTGGAATCCAGGTCATGTGGGCATCTCAGGTAATGAGTCTGCCGATGCCGCTGCCGCTGCGAGTTCGGCGATTTTATTACCCAGATATTTTACCTCTGTTGTTCCTTCCACAGATTTGTATGTTCTTTTGCGTAGCCGCATCCTCCTGCTTTGGCGGGATGAGTGGACGGCCCTCCGAGGGAACAAGTTACGGGAGGTTAAGCCTCTCCCGTTAATCTGGGGTACCTCTTCTCGTTGGGAAGAGGTAATTTTAGCTCGCTTACGAATCGGACATTGTCTTTTTAGCCATAGATACTTGCTCAGTGGTGACCCCGCACCACTCTGTGAGCAGTGTGATGCACCCTTAACGGTGCGTCATATTTTAGCAGAGTGTCAAGTTTTAGCTCCGTTGCGCGTTCGTGTTGGTCTGCCTGTTGGCCTAGCCAACGTTTTGGCAGACGACGCGCGTACTGTAGAGTGTCTTTTACGTTTTATCAATGACATTGGATTTACCAGACGCATTTGATGCGCTGAGCGTCTTTTGACTGTAATTTTATCTTGTCTTTTTAATGGGGCATCTCCTCCCCAGTGGACATCTGGCGCTCGTGTCTCTGACATTCTACAGTTCTTGACACGTTGTTTTACTCTTTTATTGACCATGGTTTTAGTGTGTTCGTTTTTGGTATTTGGTGTTTTGTTTTTTACCTTTTGGACATCGTGGGTTTGTGTCCCGTTTTTAATTATGCGGTTTTTTATCGGACTTTTATTTTTGGACAGTACATTTTATACTTTGTAAGGGCGCTGATGACCTTTGCTGTTTAGCGCCCTTAAACCGCATCTCATCATCATCATCATCATCATCACAAATATATATAAAATAGGATACTGGCAGTATAAGAAGCGCATGACATTAAAAATTACTTCTAGCATATTAGCAGAAGTAGCTTCTATAGTTCTGAAAGGAGGATTTGCATATCCCTGTTCTTCATTGTTAATACATACTTCTTGTTCATATGGGCAAAACAGAGGTTGCTCTATTGAAGCCAAACTTCCTGGATGACCAGCTTTAGAAGGTGTTACATCTATAGATGAATGCTTCATAACTGAGACTTCCCATTGAAACATTCCTTACAGATAGGCATTCTAATTTCCAAAGTCATCGATATCCCAAAACTGTTTGCGTTCTTTCCCCTATTCTTCAGCACTAATCATACTAGAGTATTTTTTGTTGCACTGGAAGTTGATAGTTTGAAACAGTTTTGCATTAATAACTACACCCTTATGTGTTGTTTATGGGTACCCATTGTATCTAATTTTGATTAGCATTTTTGCATAGCTTTGTGGTTCCTCAGTCCGTTCTGAGCATGTTGCTTTCATGTACCCCTTAATTCATAGGGGACAATCATACTGTTGTTTAAGAATAGTGTCTCTATGGTCAAGTTCAATGGTAATGTCTTGATGACACATCATAAGCTTTGACAATCTGCAGTATAAATGTTTTTATTTACAGAAGAACAACTGATCCAATGGTTGGATTTTTCCAGTGATATGGGGAGGAATTTGATGCAACTCAATGGTGTTTACTGATGGAATTCCCGAATACACATATCAGTATATGCAGTGCAAGAGTCAAGAATTGGAACATAAATGTCACTTGACAAATATGGGAAGAAGTACTCTAAACCACTGTCTTAACTCTACCTTTATCAATAACATTACCTGCTGTGACAATAATGTTATCAACTTTAAACACACATCTTTTGCAAAACTATTAGGCCACAGCTTCCTGAAAGCTCCAACAGCACAATAAATAATTTTGGTGATAGGTAAACATCGATGCTACTTGTAGGCATTATTGTATATTAGTGAGTTAGTGCACTAATAGATTGTGCTCCATTGTGCTTGTGTCTTTCACCAACAAAGGATAGGATCTGTTTAGATCGCGTTTCTCGCTTTAACCCATTCTTGCTGCTTGTTGTAAATTGAGGATCAGGTGTAATTAATAAATTGCTCTTTGGCTGTCCTTATAAGTTACTCTGCTGCTTTGTCAATTCCTGTATCATATATATGAGGGCATATCGAAAAGTAATGCACAATAATTTTTTTACAAAAAAGTTTAATAGTTAAAACAACAACAAAAATCACAAATGAACTTGCACTTTTTACCTACTTTTCAACATGATCACCAAGTTTCTCAACACATTTCTCCCATTCTGATACCAGTTTCAATATGCCCTGTTTGTAGAAGACCGTTTTCTTGGAGTATAGCCATCTGCGGACTGCTGATTTCACTTCCGCATCTGTTGCAAAGCATTGGCCAGTCAGGAATTTCTTCATGGGACCAAACCAATGAAAGTCCGACGGTGCAAGGTCCGGACTGTATGGTGGGTGCTGGAGCACCTCCCAACCAAATTTGGTGATTTTGTGACGAACAGCAGCAGCAACATGGGGCGAGCATTGTCGTGAAGAATTTTGACATCGTCAGCATTCTTGCTGTGGTGTTTGTCACAAAGGGCACGACACAACTTCACCAAAGTTTTCATGTAGGCTGCAGCATTCACAGTGGTTCTGTGTTCGGCAAAGTCCACCAATACAACACCATGCATATCCCAGAACATCATCACAAGCATTTTCCTAGCAGAATGAGTCACTTTGAAGTTTTTCTTCGCTGGGGAACCAACATGTTTCCACTCCATACTTGCCTGCTTATTTTCGGGTGTGTATTGGTATGCCCATGTCTCATCACCAGTGACGATTCCTTTCAGAAAGTCATGCCCTTCTGTTGTGTACCACATTAGGTGATCCAAGCTCCTCATCATTCGCTGACCCTTGTGGTTGTTTGTCAGATTCTTAGGCACCCAGCGAGCACTGACTTTTCGAAATTTTAATGTGTCATGAACAATATCGTACACTGCACCATAGGAAATGTTGAACTGTTGCGATAAGGTTCGCAGTTGCACACGCTGGTCGTTCAAAATTACTGCCTCAATGCCTCTGACATTCTGCGGGGTTGCAGCTGTTACCAGTTCCCCGGAACATGGCGAATCACTAAGGTTCACACGGCCCTCTAGGAAGAATGCACACCACCTGGAGACATTGCTACGGTCCATACAATCATCCCCATACACGCCACACATGTCCCTGTGAATATCACTCAATTTATGCCCTTTGGCCCACAAATATTGAACCACACCTCTCTGCTCTTCACATGTGGATGACAGTAACATGCACGCCATCTTTGTTGCATAGTTCACGCTTCTCTCGCTAGAGCTGCACATGAAAAAAAAATACCCTCTGTATTGAAAACTTCACACTATGTCTGTGTGAAATTGCAACATTCCAGCTGCAATACCAAGGCAGGAAAGATTATTGTGCATTACTTTTCAATCCATCCTCGTACATTGGAACATGAAACAAATTTAGTAATCTTCTTGCTCTTAATTCTATGTTTTTCTTGAATCGATCAATCCAAACATCAGATGCACAGAAATTGCTCTTTATAGGTGGAATACCTTGTAAAATTTCCAGAGCCCACAGTACCAAGGCTTCATCACTAACATTCAGTCTACCCCTATGTTACGCCACTGCTTAAATTACTTTTCTAAGACATGTCCACACTCTGAAATTATTTCAGTGTAGTTCATTAACATGCTGTGTATATATTTGTATGATTGTGTGTATATTGATGGTTCTGTGAATTACTAAAATTCCCAGGATTGCAATTAATTGAATTAAACTGAACATCTGAACAGCACAACTCTGGAGAACAGCTAACAATATCATGCAAATAATACATGTTAAGCTGAGTTTCTGAATTCTTCCCAGATATGTTCATGTAAGAAAGACTGCATTTCTGTATTAAAGTTGGAACTGGGGAAGCAGAAACCAAATATTTAATATAACCAGGGCTCTTTTTGTAAACAAAGAGTTTAAGTGTATCCTTTTCTGAGGCTTCTCTTAATTAGTAATCATAAATTTGAAGTGTCCCTCCTATAATAATAAATAGCCCTAAACTATAGAAATTACCTCTCATCACAGCCATTTATAAACTGGTAGCAGTTAGTCAGTGCTTTTCATTTCTTTGTTTCTTCTTTCTTTATCATTTTTAACAAATTAGTCATTCTGTATGTGCATAGATATGAAGTTTCTACGTATGTTAAAACATGAAGCTCACATTTCATAATTATGTGAGCCAAGGCATTAGCTTTTGTAGCAAAAATTTAACATAGCCAGGGATCTTTTTCTAAACAAAGAATTTAGGAGTGCGTTTCTCGGAGACTCCACTTAATCCGTAATTATAAATTTGAAGTTTTCCTCCTACTAATAGTAAATATCAGCCTTAACAACAGAAATTACCTCTCATCTTAACCACTTCTAAACTGCTAGGAGTTAGTGCTTTTTTCTTTGTTTTTTTCTTTATTTATTATTTTTAACAATTAGTCATTATGTTTGTTTTTTTCTCTCAGAATGTATCAAGAAAGTCATCTGTTGTTCTTCTTCCTTCTTCTTTTTCCAAAATGTGAGCTTCACTTGCTATTTCTGTAGCCCTATATGTGTTGTTTCACATTTTCACTGTTATCTGTAAATTTCACTATTGTTTCTACAGTTTTACCTAAGGTGGATTACATATTTTCTAATTTTAATTTTTTGGATACAGGAGTGGATATAACACAGGTAATTTGTTCTTAATGTTAAAAATGCATGTGTAAATTATAATCAGTCAAGTCTGATTTTCTTAATTTAAGAATGGACATTTCAGTATGGCATTGGATGGTGCTGCCAGATTTTTTTAAGTATTAGCAGTGCTTCTAGAGATAAAAAGGGTAAATGCAGATGATCACTGGGGGATGGTATAGTTGAGCAGCTTGAATATCTTTTAAGTCAAGCATTTTTGCACTTTGTATAGATATGATGAAGTTTCTACATGGAAAATGAAGCTCACATTTCATAATCTTGTGAACCATAGCATCAGGCTTGGAGTATGCGTGGTGCAGAATTCTTTGACTGAGAAAGTACTCAAATCGCTCACTATTCTGTCATTCACTTTACACATAGCCAATAGGACCAAGAAATTGCTGCATAAAATGATTATGTTTTACTGACAACAGCAGTTACTAATAACAACTTGGGCAAAAAACTATGATGCAAATGACTGTACTGAATGAAGTATTGCTGCAAAGTTGTAAAATGGCTGCTGACACTATACAATAGCTGCAGGCAGATGAAGTACCTTGACCTATGTGACAATACTTGTGTTTTCATTACTACAGATTAATTACTGTGATTAGTAGCTGCCACAAGAATGCTATTTTAACAGGTTATCAACTTCAGGTGTCAATCTTAATGTTAAGAAAATCAGGTCACTGTCTGCAGCCTCTCAACAATCATGCTACTGCAGCAGTCACAAGCCAGGAAACAAATTCCTTAATGTTTATTGTTACATATCTCTAGGTATTTCCCAGAAAAGGGAGCCTTGAATATAACACACTGTCCAACAATAAGTGTATATTGGTATAGGTGCATGTTCTCACTGGGAGGTCTTATCAGATTATTGTAACATCTTCCTTTATTGTAGAACTTTTCCTGTACAGGCATCTCAAACATTCATTTGTTTTAGCCTAGCATTTACTTCATGGTATCATTCTATGTGATAGTTTCAAAATTTGCAAACAATAAATAAACTGGGAGAAAAACAAAAGTTGGGTGTAGGTACTTAATATACAAAAATGTAAATAAGCATTTTTTGTATGTGACATTTTCCAAACATTTCACCTTTGTTTTGTTTGTATCACAGGTATAATACTGGTTTATTTAAAGGTTAACTAGTTTCACAAACAGTTCATGTGCATGTAACATGCTAGAGTATTCAGATCAATCATAATTTAATTTATATTATCTGATTACAGCTTGCTGTATATTGTGTGTAATATTATGCTATCAAGTTCTGTGAAAGACATGGGTGCTAGTCATTAACTTACAAAACATTTTTTATACATTCACACATTTGCATGCACTCACTCTCACTTCTTTAACAACTTCTCTGCCAATCCCTCCCCCCTCTCTCTTTGCAATTTTGTATACTTTATTCTGTAGTTTTGAACTTGCCTCCTTTTTGGAGGGGGGTTGTTGATGCATTTGAGATATTAGAGAAGTTAATTAGTTAACAAAAGTTAACCTTGAGTTAACAATAGTAAAGACAATATAAGTTTAAATAACTGAATGAGTTGAATATTCATCTCCACAATATATCATGATTCAGCATCATTTATTTAGTCCATTGAAGTAAGGTAGCTGCTTCTTAAAGGGACCTCTTGTATTAGATTGACAAGTGAGTTGGTATTGGTTCTGTCACTATTGCTTCACTGAATTTTGGTACATAAATGCCAAATAAGTGAGAGGAAAAGTAATGATTGGTTGCATAAGTAAAGTAAGAAAGTAGCAGCTCTGGAATGAATGTCAAGAGGAACTGTGCATCATCTACCTGAGCACTACCAGCAAAATTGCTCACAGCAATCGAGACATAACCCAGCATGGCATGGTAAAATGTTGGTAGTCTAATGACTTGGACATGATACTGTCGTATTAGAAAGGAAGCCCAGTTTTTAAAATTTAATTTATCAAGTAGTGTACAATTATATTACTCCACGCATTTAATGTTAGGAATCTTTGTAATAAAATCATCAGGAGGGTTTGTTATGTATGTAAAGCCTTAGTAAGGAGGGGCTATCTTTTATGTAAACAAGCACTGAGATTGATAAGCTAACCTAAAATAATCAATCATAATAAACTGAAACAGTAAACTAACTGCCACACATATAAACCCAAATCGGTGACCCTGGAAGATAATGGAGTAATTGCATCATCTTCTCAGCCAATATCATGATGGCAATGGTGTTTTGAGTGGAAGACCAGCAAGGGAATCACATTTGCTCATTTGTAGAAAACACTAAGTAGAAGTAGGTACCATACATTCATTACTATGACTATCACCTTCATTTAGTTTTGTGAGGACTGTATCCAAAGTACCTAACTGCTGTTGGAGAGTTTTTTTAGTAAACCATTATGCTGCACAAGTTCTTTCGCTATAAAAAATAGCAACCTTTTATCAAGGCCCTATGATGATTAATCTTGCACATAACCAATGCACATTGTTTCAAAAATATAAAGCTGTTGGTTGAGGCATCATTTCAGGCTACAGGGAGTCAATCCCCCCCCCCCAAGTTATGAGAAATAATTAGGTTACTGGCTCTACCAAAAGAAAAATTGCAAGAACTGTACTTTTAATATAAATGTTTCACATTTAAGAAATAAAAGATGACTTTCTCTTAGGCTAAATGTGTCATTAAAATTCACATGAAAATTCAAACAACTGCTTCAGGCAATCTTGCTCCCACCGCACTCCCCCCCCCCCCACCAATGATGCTCCTGGTGTTGGTTGAAATAAAAAACAGTGGCTTCAATGGAAAAATATATTGAGGACAGGGATGAAAACTATAATTGTGAGCGCTGAATTCTGCTGCACTCTTCCTCTGAGCAAAAGAGTCTTCAAATCGTCTAAATGCAGCTGATACTTTATGCAGAGAACCAGAAAACTAATTTGAGGCATACCATAGACATGCTCTGCTACATTGCCATTGTATTCATTGAATAAAGATTCAACATTTGAATAGATTCTGGAACAAAGCAAAGAATTTCTGGTTCTTCCAAAACAAAGGTTCTGAATGAAGAAAAGAAATAAAATCAGTATTTTCATGTAACAAAATAATTGTCATCTTGCTGATATGTGATACACAACTGAACATGGAGCAGCTGAAATGCTTTTATATGAAACTTTAGATTGTGTTCTTTCTCAGATAAATGAATGGTTTTCTGAATATGAAGAGTTGTTTAAAGCTACTATAGGTGTTGAATTTGACATGAAACCTTGAACACTCCAGAAAACTGGGACAAGCAGCTTTCAGTTGTGCTTTAAAGTTGGTAATGGAATACAATATTTCCCTCAGTGTCTTCAAAAACAAATGTGAGGGGCTTATGTCAGGATGTACGTATGAGCAATTTTCTTAGGAAATCCTTCAAGAGAATTCTGTCAATCTGTGTATAATAGTCAGTTTACACTTTCAGGTATCAAAATTACCTCTCGGGGAAACATTTATGCCAAACAAATTACATGCATAGCATAATACATCTAAGGGGAGTTGAAAGTTCGTCTTTCCCTCTCTCGATCACTAATGCTAGGTTAACCAGTTCTTTTTACCTGTTGAGATAGCATCACTGATGCATATATCATACGTTATTTAATTCATCTAAAGGTGGCAACCCATACTATCAGAAATATCCTATTGTTTATATCCATATTTTGAGAGCCAAAGTAACATCCCTACAGTATGAAAATATAAAGATATAATAGCCTATTGTACATATTAAACCTTCACAATGTCAGAGGATTTGAGTTTTAATCCTGCTGGCTTAAGTGATATTTGTGGAGGGCAAAGATTGCTTAGGTAAATTTACAACTAGTTATCCAGTTATGCCCATTATTTATTTTGCTCCTGTGTTACATCTTTAGTTTCTTATTTTCTATAACTTGTGGTAAGTAAAATTAGTTCATAGTTGTAAAATAAATTCATGTAATTATGGATGTTAGAGACATAGTATTTTATGAGATTGTATGAGGATCATTCAATTATTGGATGTGTGTTTATCCACATACTCTAAGAGTTAGTATATTTGGTTTTCAAATTGGATTTATGGTTTAAGTTTTCTTCCCTGATACTGGAATGGAACTTCCAGATAACTTTATGAACAAAGGAAACAACTGCTCATTTACTCCATCATTGTGTTAATCCAGCCTCATTAAAATAAAAAAGTTCCTGTCAACTGATGCATTGTCTGGTCTAACAAATGCAATATGGTCTATTGAGTAAACAAACTGACAATGGGCTACAATGCTGTGTGTCATTTCAACAGGAAACTCCAAAAATCAATGAAGGGAAAATGGCATTAAGAATGCTTTAAACAATAGCAAGGTCATAATATATAAACTGAACATTATTCTGCCATTGTAGTAGCACAATAAATGAGCCTGATGAAAAAAAAAAATGCACCCTTAAAAATGTTTTCCATACCAATAACTTTGTAGTGTCCCAGACTACGAATGAGCCCCAGGTATCAGAGTGAGGCAACATTTGGAAAGTGTTGAAATTAGGGTATGTGGTGAATCTAGATTAACAGAACGCTGACACCTCAAAGTTTAGGACATTTAAGCTGACCGAATTGAGGTCACAGGAGCAGACTGCCACGACACCTGATACAGAACGTCTCCACGCCGATTGTGGTCACAACGAACATTTTCATAACTTGTGAATAAGAAGCAACTTCACCACCAGCCAGGTAGGTAATAAGCTGAGGTACTTACGGACTGGGCCATAGGTTTTTAGAAGATAATAAAAGGTTCAAGGCATGGGTAGTAACTTTACTTACTATACCTGGAGTTCTCATTGTCACCAGAACCTGCACCCCCTTGCCGAGCGCTCCCTGAGTGCTCCACCTCTAAGTTACATCCCGTTACAATATTACAAATATGAACACCAGTTGCTGCTAAACACACTTCATTTGCCACTTAGGTGCTCAGCCTAGCACAAGCTTTACAACTGAGATACTTTTGAGAGAGAGAGAGAGAGAGAGAGAGAGAGAGAGAGAGAGAGGGGGAGAGGGAGAGGGAGAGGCGCGCGCGCGATCCGTCGAGTCACAGCTGAACTGCAATGGCACTGTCCACTTTCACTGTGCGCTTTTCACTTCATAACTTCTTAACCAACTGGACGGAACTCTCGGGCAATAGCAGCCCGTTGTATAGGCATCGCATACAAAGCGGAATGCTCCAGAAAGCGGGGCTACCACAACATGCCGAAAGGAAGGTTCTGGAACAGGGAAGTGGCACATAATGGGCTGTTGTTCCGTATTGGCTCTTGTTCCGCACTGGCATTGTTCCAATGGCCGGTCGATGGCTCCGCCCAGGTGCCTGGTCGAGAGGCGCTTACCGGCGGCCCGCAGCTAGCTTCGCGCGGGCCATCACAATATATTGTAGTGTGTATATACTGGCGGGAAAATTGTATTGAAATACTCTTGGATAGATTAACGTAAGTTTTCTGGAATAGAACCTAATGTTATCTATGACACAAGCTGTTTTTAATTACCTTTATCTCCTACAGATTTTTTTCCATACTAGTACGTGTAAAATGCACTCAACCCCATGGTGTCTGTGAGGACCAAATTGGGAACTATATAATGAATGTAGTAGCTCAGGTTTCCAAAACTGGATATCCATGATGGCATGAAAGATACCACACACCCACCTCCCAAGAAGGCCCTCAACCCTTGCTGTTCTGTGTATAGTAGTCAAAGAGGCAATGCCTGTATGGTAGGCTTGACTTGTCGTGGGCTGTTACACCATAAATATAATTTGAACATTAAGTACCTAAGTATAAAATTGGAATTAATTGTTACTTCAGGAAATAGTTAATGTGAATTTACAGCTCTTGCCTTAACTTATGTTTTAAGAACATAGCAAATATGTTTAATAAATTTAAAATTGCTAGAAATGCTGTTGGCGGCGCCGTGGCCGAGTGGTTAGACCGCTCGCCTCCCACCGAGGCGGCCCGGGTTCAATCCCAGGGACCTGCATGTGGGATTTGTGGTGGACGAGGCGGCGTCTGGGCGGGTTTTCTCCGGGTTCTCCGGTTTCCCCCGCCATTCCCCCGCCAACTGCTCCATCATCACCTTTCCTTTTATCCATTTCACCAACATTTCGTTTCATCTACTTCCTTCATCCCATACCAGGCATCGGGCTGATCACCCATCCTGGATGCTCTGTCTGATCCATGAGTGTCTGCTCTTCGACGGGCCTCTGACCCCAGGCACCCGCTGGGGTGTAAGTCCTACATAAGAGGGTAAACAGATAATGAATGAATAGAAATGCTGTTCTGAAAACTTGATGAGAGCAGGCTATCAAATAAAGTCTACCAGAAACAAAAGATGTTACTTCAGAATTACCTGGTAATGTATATAAGTTGATGTTAAATGAAATTTATTTAATATTTACGTGTTATTGTTTAGTGTTAATGTGTTTAATTAGAAACTCATTTCCTTTTGCCATTGCTAGTGGACCCTCTGTTATTCTGTTTTAATCATAAACAAAAAATACTATAAATGCCACTATACAGGAAAAATCATAGCTTGAAACTGAGCTTTGTAATGAAATAATAAATGTACTAAAATATTAAAATATAGAGAAATTATTATTGGATTATCGAATGTGATTTAAAGAACAGTAACCGAACGAGGTAGCGCAGGTGGTAGGGCTTGTAGGTTCGGTAGGTCGTGGGTTCAATTACCGTGGACGTCCTGATCCATGGGCTTTTTCGGGGGCTTCCCCGGTCGCAAGGCGAATGCTGGTAAGGTTAATTACATTCCCCGAAATTCTGTCCATTTCACCCCATTCTCATTTCACTTCACATTCCATCTGATGGGTTGTTTCAGGGTTGCAAGTGTCGGCGGGAGTTTCGGCGTTGTATGGCAGGGGAAAAGGATGCTCTCTGTAACGCTTCGTCCCCGGAATGGGGGCGGTCTCCGAATCCCGGGCCCCCAGTGGGATTTGCAAGCCTGCAGGTGGGAGCCGGTTGTACCAGCTGTCATCCAGGGAGTTTCAACCTGGAAAATGTAGGGACCCTCCCTTCTGCCCTGTCGTGCCTCCTGCTCCGGCCGCCCTCTGCCTCTTCTCACTTCACCCCTCGTTCCAGGAGGCACCCCGTCAGGGGCTTAGGCACAAAATATTTTCACAGGTCGAGGTGCTAAGCCCCCCTCCGCTCTTAGTCCTAGTCCTAAAGAACAGTAATTTCTGCACGAACTAGTTAAGTAATTATCCATACAATTCTTTCCTTAAATACTTCTAATCTTTCTCAAGTTAAAGGCTCGAAAACAGTTAAAATAAGAACGACACTAAGAATCAAAGCTTAATAAAATATGTTGTAGTTTCCAAAGCTCCCGTAGTCTTTGGGGGAACCTCATTTCACCAGTGATGACTGTACCCATATATTAGAGGCATCAAGCAGGCGGTTAATAAAATATTAACTCACACATTCTGAAAACATGTAACATAATGCAGATACAAATATAATAAGCGGAAAAAAGACAGTTGTATGTTGGCATTTGACATTATATACTTATAAAATGTAGATGTCTTCCAGAAAAGTCCAAAAAGATGGGAAAATTTACACTCGAAAAAACCTGGGAGCTCAAGAAGAAGTGGTAAAAGGGGGGTCTTAAAATAAAAACTTCTATCAGCTGATGTATGTAGTATAATTTCTTAAATGTCATGAGAGTTTCTGTTAAATTTGGACAACTTCCATCACAAGCAAGCATAATAATTAATACTTTACTGTCAAATTTGAGAGTTATCAATCCATTGACATTTACTCTATAAGCCAGCTGTAAATCTTCATTATATGAATTATAATCTCCATGAAAGCTTTCATCATTATGATCGTTATCATCATCTGCAACAACAACAATAATAATAATAATAATAATAAATAAATAAATAATCATTTCCTAAGTAATTGATCGTCAGTGAACTAAAATTTCGTTCCCAAGATTTGAGGTTAGCTTTAGGGAACAGCCTTTACAGCCTTTACAGTTTCACACCAACATATGGTTCAGTTGGTAGGGACTTCCTTCAGGTTGGTAATAGAACTAACGCTAATCTGCGGTTTGGGCTACGGCCTCATACCGTTAAGTTCCGTGGTGCCTGTTACTTTTCATTGGAATTACCATGTCACACGTGACTCTCGTTGGTAAGCAGGCACCAACGCATGATTCAGTCAACTTACATATGCCTTTTCATTTATGGATTATTTTACTGACAAGGATCGTAGTTATAGAGTTTATTGAACATTTATAAAATTATTGTAAATGGTTTACATCTTCTAGTTAGTTCATTCTCTGTTTGAATAAGAATATGATCGAAATCAATTGTCTACAAAAGATTGAGAAAATAAATTCTTAAATAAACACCAATAAAACAAAATAGAAAGCACAAAATTAAAATACTCATATTCCAGTTCACTAATGATTACACGTGTGTGTATGGAAAATTATTAGTATTAGTATATTGGAAAACTGCTATAATATTTAGTTAATTAGAAGGATGGTTTATCTGAATTGTGTAAGGTGGATTAGCGAATTATGGACAACTACCTGTGTATTTTTCTTTACAAAATAAGTTGTTATATTCATGTATTCATGCAAATACTCAACGAAAAATCTATCTTGGCTTGTTCTTTAAGTGAAAACTCAATGTGAAATAAAACAAATGAGGCTTGCACGAAAAAAGGGGAACTAAATTCACGTAAGAGCACAATGGTATACTGAACTAAAACGTACGATTTCGCACAACCTCACATAAAATAAAAAACTAATATGTAATAAACGGTTATTAAGTAAATATTATGGAACAATTCCAAACTACTAGGTCTGGAAAATTCGCATGTGAAATAAAACATTCATGCACAATCATTACCCAAGGTATTGGGTTATAAGTCCTTGGGGGTGTAAGTCCTACAAAGAGGGTAATCCGTTGAAGGAAGGAGAAGAAGATGAACAATCGCTGTTAACTGGAATATGAGCATTTCAATGTTGTGCTAGTTATTTAGCCTACTGTATTTTATTTATAATATTATTTTCGTCATAATTGTAATCGAATTACATTCTTAAAAGCCATCACTGAAACCTGAAGGATGGATCAAATTGAAAAAATTACTTAATGGCATGGTGTCATTTTGATGATAGTGATAATATCGATAACGCTGAATATTTTTACTTTCTCTGTCACCTACCTATACTCGATAAGTGGAAGTATTATATTTTACCTAAACATTTGATGTCGAGATTTTAATGGAAATACATGCTTCGAGGCATCTGAATTAAGAAAGGCATTTTTAGAAAAAGGTTCATTTTGTGTGTGTATGGGGGGGGGCTTTAAGTTCAGTAGCATCCAAAGATGCGACACGAAGGTTTTCATGAAAATCCCCCACTCCAAACTACCCTTTACATGGAAAATTTTTCGATGTCTTTTATTTTCGACTTAACATTTTAATTAAAATATCATATATTAAATATATTTGCATGGCAAATAAAATGTATATCTTGAGTTTTCTGGGAATAGTTTGTAAAGTCCTCTTTATTCGGAAAGAATTTTGTATAGTTTTGTATAACGGGCAAACCATAAGAAACACACAAAAACGTACTGCACAAAAAATGTAGATTTCATTAAATCAGACTATTCATTTAAGATACAACTTTTATAGCGTTAACCATTTCCGAGATACTCTTTGTTAATGTTTTGAGTTTTCAAATACTTATACTTTTTTCAAGCGGTAAGTCATTTCGTTTTTTCTCGTGGTCATGCAAAGAGCATGGCATTTCAAAGCCATCATATAGTGATACGCTTTTCACAAATGGACTATTCATTTAGTCTGCTACATTCTTCTTATACCTAAAATGAAATGTATAAATGTGCAACGAAGGTTTGTCTCAATTAATAAGAAGCATATAGAAGAATAAACTTTTATAAGAATAGCTTTTAGACGAGTGAGCACAGAAAGTCGTGTGAATCAACATATCAAATTTTTTCTCAGATGGAACTCTGGCGCTCTTTTTTGTGAAACGCTGCAGTTTTGTAAATGTTATAGTATCATGTAACAGTATGCTGCAACTACTGGTGGTTTTCACACGAATATTTAGAGAAAAAGGTACTTACCTTGGGTTAGATCAATTTATCTGTGTATCAGAGCGCTGAGAAAGAGTGAATACCTCAGGCAGATATTCCATTAGGTACTCTGGCGTTACTAGTTCTTGAAGTAAAAATAAAGTCTACTACATAATGTATATTTTAAATACGGAATGGATATGGGTTATTATTCTGGGACAATTCAGAAGGAAGTACACGTACGTCTCTTATGCAAAAGAAGGTTGTAAGAGTCATTTCCAATTACCCATAATAGACATTCTTCTAGGGCTTTGTTTAGAAGATTGAAGATATTAACCATACCTAGCATGTGTATATTCTCCATCTTAAAACTCTATGTATGCAACAGAGCCATATTCATAACAAACATGGAAATTCATGAGATAAACACTAGACATTCATCGTCCCAATGTAAAACTTTCTTGCTTCCAGAAAGATATGTATTATGAAACCATTAAAATACTTCATGTTCTTTCTACTGATGTTAAGAAAAACATTGACATTCAATGCTTTCAAACCTGCTGTTAAAAAGTGTATTTACTACAAGCCATTTTATTCTGTAGAAGTTTAATTGAATGACAAATTATCCTAATTATATACCTCTGTAAAAATGATTTTACTGTTTTAATGAAAAATCATCTGACACATATCTGCTTTAGAGTTAACAATATATTAAATTTATATACATATGTATTTATATGTACTGCAGGCATTGAAAACTAAATTGACAAATAGTGCTGTGTATTGCAAATCAATGAATAAATAATATATCACAGGCTATAAAAGCCATGTGATAATGTAAAATAAAGCTAAGTATTTCATTTATATGTAACAAAAGTGTATTTATATCCACATACATATCTAAGCTCTGTAACTGCGGAAAATATTTGTAGGTACATTTTGTTGTTTCTTTAACTGTACTTATCGCACATGCTTCCCTTCAGTACATTTATTTATTTTAATATGTTCGGTATCCATATTTAATGATTATTTATTAAATGTAACTAATTGTATTTTCCTTGACATGTTTTGTTTGCGGAGCTCTATGGCCACCAGTGAGCTCACAGAACGCAATCCAATTTAAATATAAATCTAAATAACTTGAACAGATTTAATGCAGCCAAAATAGGTCATTCCGGGCGTCATTAAGCAAGCATATTGCAGGTTCGCGAGGAGTGGGAAGAAAAAAATGTGGCGTGGCTGGACATTACACAGGGCACACCAATGGAATGTGTGTTGAACGGTGCATGGGGAGGTGGGCAGAGTAAGGAATGCTTGGCAGTACCGTTACTTCTCCTCGCCAAGGATCCACCGTCCGTTCATCTTTCGAGGCCGACAAACTCATGAACTATGTAAGGTAAGCAACCACGTCCACATTTAAAGTCACTCATTGACTACCAATGGCGTACTACCACATTTTCATCGTTGATCTTGAGGAAACACCCCGAACTACGCCATTATAACGCGCCATGCAACAAAAGCTAGTAAAACAAAGGAACAGTAATGTGTTTGTTGAATCATCACCAGGCCTGGGATTTTGATGATCTACAAACATTTGAAAACATATTTACCAATAAAATGACTCTTAAAAAGATATAATCATTACAATAAAAGTCCTAAGACTGAGATTTATTTAATTCACTAAAATTATTGTACAGGAGGTAATAAACGAATTTATACATGGTTATAACTGTTATATATGCAGAAAAATAGGTATCAGAATGGCGAGATAATTTAGAAATTAATTAAAAGTGTACATTTGTTCCATGTTGTTGTATGAAGAATCTGGAAATAAAATTAAGAAAATTGTTTTTGAAGCAGGCCTTAAAAGCTGTAGCGTTAACTCTTTAGAGTTCTCCGATCATGCAAAATTCATTGAAAATGATGAGGACTTAGAATTAAATTGAGTTTTATTTATGGACGCTCTTTAACTGCTGTGGCCCTTAGCGTCTCATTCTATATTGGGCCTATGACACGATACAAGGGACAATAACAGCCTGACTGTATGCACTCATTAACGCGAAAAAGGGACAACTGGCCTGTCTCATCCGTAGTTTGGGACATGAATTCATAACAGTACTGATACCTGCTCTCTTAACAATAGCCACCCCCATCCACAAGTAACCCTTTTCAGACCAAACATTAAATAGGAATGTGACATTTTGCCAAGAATGCGAATAAAGGATGTTCTAAGTTACTCTCATTTCTCAGTTAAATGTTGAAATTTCTAATCTTTGTAAAGTTATCCTTATGGAAAATATCAATAATATAAAAATTGCATGTAAATGCAAGAATATGACTAAATAAAGGCGCAATAGGCATAAAATAGAATTCCATAAAATAGAAACTTGCATAAAATTATAAAAAATGACCACAACTTAGTGCATTTTTATAATCTGGGGCCCATGATAAGGATTTATGTGCACGTTGGGAATGCCTATGATGGAACAATTAAAAGATGACTATCATCAGAATCCCGGTTGATCATTACCAATTATGTACATAAAACAAAGGCGGGATAAACTCATACACCTACCATTTTGTCCATCACCTCTGAGACAAAGCACAATGCACCTTTCTAATATTGTGGTTGTTCATGATATCGTCACTCAGAAGGGCTCTGCTTTCTTTAGTACCTTTACATAAATTGTAAGGGCAATTTAGTTTTTGATGTGAGATATTTAGACACTTCACAGCAACACAAACATTTGACTTTATGAACAATACGAATATATTTGCGAGTAAAGAAATGATAAGTTTTATATCCCTTAGAAGTGTTTCATACCATAATTTTCTCTTAGTAAAAGTTGACGTATTAAACAGTCTGTAATCAAACGAATCTCATTAGAGTAAATAAATTTGACAGGAAATATTAGCATTTTCCACACACATAAAGCGGATTAGACGGAAGCTGGTTCCAAAAACCACAATTGAATTGAATAAATTGAAAGGAATGTCTCATGTAAATCTGCATTAGTTATTTTAGTAACGTTACTTGGTGTAGAGCACTGTATAGGCTGCGTCAATACTTTTAAAGGATATGACTTTTAAATGAACAAACTATACATCTTATAAAAGAGCTCAATTTAATGAATGCTCTCAAACTTTGCCATAAAATGAACGTTTGGAATTTGCAGTTATTTTTTTAAGATTTATCTGAATGATCTTGGCGAACCTGAAGATGCATAATCGTATCCGACTGTTTATAACTCAAACCATTTTTATTGTTGAAAAGTCAAGTTAAATGCAAAATGGGGTGACAATATAAGAGAATACAGTTTATTCTTTCGTTCTCTTTATTCTTTTACATCATGGTCGGGAAAATAGCAAGGGGCAATTGATGCATTCTCGCTGACAACGGAAGGATGGGCCTACAAAAACAAGCGTGCAGTGGTGGATTGCTGCCTACAGGCACTTCACTAAACAACATAATGATTATGACCAGGACCCAGATTATAATGACATGTCAGCTTTTAATTGTTGCATCACAGGCATCGCTAATGTGTACTTAAATGCTTATCATGAGTGCCAAATTATGAAAACGTATAAATATCAGGTCATTTTGGGGTCATTTTATGTCATTTTCTACATTAGGGCATTTTTTCGATTTTATGTCATTATTTTGTCATTTTCTTGTCTTCTGCGTCTTTACTTGGTAATTTTATTGTATTTGCATTGAACATATAATGATTTTACAATTTTGGCATTTTATCTAGGGATAACTTTTCAAACATCAGAAATGTCAACATTTAACTGAGAAATAAAGGTATCTAATTTATTTTTTGAAAAAATCAGTCCTATTTAATGGCTATTCTGGAAAGGGTTGCTTGTGGATGGAAGGGTGGCTATAGTTACGGGAGCAGGTATAATTACTGTCACGAAATCTTGTCCCCAATTGGGGATGAGACAGGTCGATTTTCCCTTTTTCGCGTTAATGAGTGCGAACATCCAGATTGTTATTGTTCTTGTCCTTGTGTTGTGGCATACGTGTGAACTCTTTATTCGCAATGATTTTTGTATAATCTGAGAACTCAAAAGAGTTAATGCTACAGTCTTGTAAGACCTGCTTCAAAAACAATTTTCTTTTAAGATTCCTCAAAAACAACTTCTACTTTAACTTAAGAGATCTTGGGCCAGTATCCTGTCGAGGAGCAAGCAAACTTCGGATCATAGCATATCCAAGATGGGTGATCAGCCCAGTGCCTGGTATGGCGCGAAGAAGGAGGAAACGAAATGTAGTGATGAAAGGGATGACAGGAAAATTCGCGGGTTAAATTATCCAACCCAGCATGCGCCTAGCGACCGAGGAAAATCGCGAAAAACCTTCGGTGAGGCTGGCCGGAGCCGGTGGTTTGAACCCGGGACCTCCCGAATGCGAATCGAATACGTTACCGCGACGCCACCTCGTTCGGTTCTCAAACAAGAACTTGATACATATATGTTTTAAATGTTCTAAATGAGCTCATCGTTATTCTTATACCTACGTTTTCTAATTGTATAGCAGTAATATCCATGCATATATTAATTTATAACTTCCTGTTCACTAATTTTAATAAATTAAACAAATCTGAGTTTTAGGTCATCTTTCGTAATTATTGTCATTTTTTAAACATTTTAGAAACATTTTGCAATAATTTTTCAAACATTTTTAGGTCATCAAAATTCCTGCCCTGATCGTGACACAGAGATTTGTATGTCTTTAAGTCGTCCATGGAATTGCAATATACTTAAGGTATTCAGGCGTTACACTCTTATAGCCATAGAACAAAATAAGAAAGTAAAAAAAGCAATAAAACATGTAAAACCAGACTAAGTATATAGCAATGATATTACCAAAAACAAACAATGAATGACTATGGGTGCAACTAATGTTGTTGTTTAATCCTTCGAATAATGTCATCAACATTTACCCTTGTTTTTGTAACAGCATTTTTTTAAAGGTGTAACGTCCTTTAACCGGTTAGATTGAATCGGACGATGAATGAAGTGGCTGAAATTATGTTCAAATGAACCCAGGGTTCATAGAAGTTGGAGTTACCCGACATTCATCTTTCTGGATAAAGGAAAACTCCCGAAAAAACAACCTTATCTGGGTAGCTCACCCTAACCGAGATTCGATCTCGGGACCTCTTGAATGAGAGGCAGGCATACTACCCCCATAACACAGAGGTGGGCCAGCTGTTTTTAATTGTGACAATAGATGATCATAAAAAAATTGAGATCTGTTACGGGATCCTGTTTGTTTCATTCGAGAAAACAGCTATTCACATAGATATGCTGATAAAAACAGCCAAAAATGAATGTAAAATACACTACGCTTGGAAATCCAGTACAGCAAATATTATTGCACAATTACGCCACAAATTGCCCATAATATTTCCTTCATAGAAATGTAGCGTTTCTGATATATAACATCTCATGCTGTAAATCCAGTCTGTCATTTATATCTCCTGAAAAGCTAAGAGTTCCTTTTCATGTACTTAAAATCACTAAACCTATGCCTTAACTCTGATCCAAAATGTTTTTACTATCTTTATGGATTTCTCAACGTATGTATCACCCACGCAATTAAGGTATTCCAAGCAAGGAATGTTAAAGAACTATGTGTTTTATCACAACAGTCATAACAGGGTCCCTTTTTACAATACTAACACATAAGGTTTTTTGTTGAATTCTGGTGCACATGAACTAACTTGTTGCGTATTCTCATTTAAGAATGCATCACAATGAATTCCTTGGATTCCCTGCCATATTTCCAGCACCAGCGGTGACAGCAAACACAGAATTTTCCAATTTTAGATTCGTGTTTTTGTTGTGTCGTCCTCCGTGGACTGGTGGTACCGTGCTAGCCTCTAGTTCCCAAGGTCGCGGGTTCAAACCCGGCGGAGGGCGATGGATTTTTTTCGGGCGTAAAAATCCTTAGCATGGCTTCCTTCGGATCGAAATTTCATGGATCGAAATTTCGATATCCACCTCCGCACTATCGTTAATATCCGTGCAGTCATCAATAATTTCTAGGGAAAAAGCAAACAACAGTGTAGTCGAGCTTAGGGCAACTTGAGGCATATCATTTCTTACGAATTCTCCGTCTCTGTAAGATTTTTGAGTATGTGGTATCTTCAAACTAAGATGTAGTTGACATCAATACATTTTCTACCGTACCGAATTTATGTATTTTGAGCTGTGTTACCAGAAGTATGTATTTTTTTACCAATATTGTGCTCTTTTAATTCTTGTTGTAGCGTAGAGTATTCCAGTCCTAAAGTAATAATTCTAAGGAAGTTAAATATTTTCAAGATGTGTTACATAAAACGAATTTATGGAATCGTATCTTAAAGCAATTGCCATATGAATATAGAAAACAATAGAAAACCAAGATATAATTTACTTTAAACAATCTTACCGTCATAAACAGGTTGTTACTATATTCAATATCGTGCATACCTAATTGGCTCATTATGGCGCGTACCAATAATAGCAATGACGTGATACCGGTATACAAGTTGCCATTTTTATAGGGACAAGATGAAACCTTTTTCTGATATTCTTTTCTCTTAACAACGGAGATGCAAAACTCTCTGTACATAATTAAATATAGAACAATTAAAATCTGAATTTATAATTACTTACCATGCTGTGCTGATAATAGGCTACATCAGGGTCCATAACACCTGCTCACTTCTCTCCCAGGAAGGGAATGCATGCCAGTGGCTTGTCTTGTTGATCGGTTCATCAACGAAATGAAATGCAGCGAGATAAGCTAATGTCCCATAACATATGAAGACGCTCTCACTTATGTCAGCTATGGATGCCGAATTATTATATGATTTATTTCTTAAAATTTATAATGCTAATATCTTGTATCGAAGGCATGGATAATCTTAATATGACATTTGTGGAAATTGTCGCATTCAAAGTTGTTCGTGCAAAAAGTATTCACTCGTTCTACAATCAAGATTAACTAATTGTTGCATAAATTACTATTTTATACTGCAATATCTTTAAAATGCAGTTCTCAATACAGAATTTTCTCCTTTAAAAACGATCAAAGTATTTATTTCCCATTCTTCCCTAAATCTTGTTTTATTCAAGCTTCTACTAGTCTTTGAACTAATTTGTCATTGCATCTTGTTTCATCGTGTTGCTGTCATTAGATTGAACCGTATGCCTTACATCGCTGATGCAAATTGAGCCTTTATTCTATGCACAGTAAGACACGCCATGGGGATTAGAAAGGATTGGATTGGATTGTGAAGCGGAGGGAATTCGGCAACGATCCAGGAATGAGGATATTTTGTACCGACTCCCCACAAGGGGGTGCCTCCGGGAGGGAGAGATGAGCTGAGGGGAGACACCGGGCGGACAGAACCAGGAGTGACGGCACAGCAATGACAGGGTCCCTACAGTTCTCAGATATAGACGCCCCGGCAGTCGGACAGGCAGACTGGCGACCCCGCCCCACACAGGTTCCAACGGCCCCCCAGGGGTGGTCCTTATACCCCGGCAACCAGCCGAAGGCCGAGGGACAGAAAAAGTTCGCAGAGAGCATTCTTTTTTCCTGGCACACTGCACCGAAACACCATCGCCGACACTTCCAACCTTGAAATAGACCAAACGGGGTGAAGGATGAATGAAATGATAAATGGAACAAAATGGAGAGACAGGGAATTCGGGAGGTGAAAGAAACAACTCCAGCATTCGCCTGACGACCCGGGAAAACCAAGAAAACTCATGTGTCTTGAGTTGACGGTCGCCGGAGATCGAACCCCGGACCTCACGAATGCTAGAAAACCCGTTGCTAGTGCTGAGGTCGGCTACGTGTGGTGGCACTTTGTGATAACTGCCGCACCGGCCGCAGACGTCCTCATCTGCCCCTTCCACTGTCTAAAGGCTCTGAACAAACACTACTTATTTACGCAGATATGCATGCCATAATTATTTTTGCTCGGCTGACAAAATCAACTGGATTCTCACTCGGAGAGTGGACTAATTGTTGTTTCTATGACAAATTACTGTACCCTTTAAAATCACCGAGTGGGATGGCTCAGGTGGTAGCGCCTGAGGCTCGTATTCGGCTAGTCCCGGGTTCGCATCCCGTTGGAACGGTCACTCTTACTTTGGATTTGTTCGTGGTTTTCCCAAGTCGGTAGGCGGTAGCTAGGTTGGATTATATACTACCAGGAATTTTATTGTCTCTCATTTTATTTCCTTTCATCTGCAACGTTAGGCACGATGGTAGTGGTGTACTTTGAGGAGAGAGCTGTTTCTTCCCTGGTATGGAACCTTCTTCCAGGCCGCCCTTTTCGTACTCTCTCGCCTCCTAAGCTTGCTGAAATCCTCCGTTTCTAATCCCTCTCCCTACCCCTTGCAAGCGTGAAATGAAATATGGACTCTTCTATTTTCCACTTTTCTTATATTATGAACATTTTTAAACCCAAAATGTGTAACAAAAAAAAAGGTCAGCAATTACGACTCTGGAAAACAACAATAACACAGTATTTTTGTGATTATCGGAACAATACATGTGCCAGGACGAAATTTGCACATATTATCTCTCCTATTATAATAATAATAGTAATAATAATAATAATAATAATAATAATAATAATAATAATAATAATAATAATAATAACCGTTCAGCAGAGTACACGACATTGGTGCTGTTTGATACTCCATGCATTAAAAACTTTGATCACACGAACACAGTAGATTTGTTTTCTTGTTTGAGTTTGTTTCTTGTTTGCCACCTGTTGCTGACATTAATTACGTTTCTCTCTCTCTCTCTTTTTTTCCAGCATACCTCGCGACAACCTTGTCGTAGCTGGTTTTAAACGTTACAACCTTGAAACGCAACAAATTGCATGCAACGGAGTATACATTTGTACACTTCACTTAGCAAAATAGTATTATTAAGCTTTTTAAGGTATAGTGAACTTCGCGACAATGACGGACCGTTACTGTTTACATTCCTCCGTGACAATATCGAGTATGTGTGTGAAAAAAAGAATTTCCACATCTCTCTTTTCCCCAAGATGAAACCTCAGAGTCGTACATGAAGTTTGATTCCAAACTCATCAAATCTTACAGACTGGCTAAACTTGGGAGCAGTAGGCACTTTGGAACAGAAAAGAGTAAAAGAAAAATCTGATGTGTTATATTTACCTGTCTTTCTCTACCCTCTATCGCTTATTAGTATATATACATACAAATTACTCTTATGAAAGTTTATTTTCCTATCTAATTCATTTTATCGAAATAAACCTTTTGAGAAGTAGCTGCATTACACATTCCGTTATAGATACAAAGGAAATGGCGATAATCAAAGGTTTTAGAACTGGATGTTATACGCTGGCCTTAAACTTCATTCGCTTTCCGTGACATCGCGAGATACAACTGAAAATCGATAGGACTTTAAAAAATGGCTAAGTATTAAACAATTCGAACCATTAATAACGGATGTTTCGGAAATGGCTGATGCCCCCCATAAAAAAGGTTATTTGAAATAAACTGATTTTTTTAAGAGATCCACATTTTTTGTGTAGTACGCTTTCGTCTATCGCTTAACGTTTACCAGTAGGTATACAAAATTGTACAAAATTCTTTCCGAATGAAGTCTTCACAGGCTATTCCAAGAAAGTTCAAGATATAAAATTTATTTTTATGTAAACCTCTTTAATATATGATATTTTAATCAAAAATCGTTAGAGCCATTTTTTACAAAATCAAAAATTTCGAAAATTGTTCCATGCAAAGGGTGGTTAGGAGTAAGGGGATTTTCTTGAAAAATCTTCCCTTCGCATCTTTGGAAGGTACTGAACTTAAATACCAAATTTGGTATTTATCCGACTTTTCGGGGATAGACACACGCGCGTGCTCGCGAAGCTTTTTCTAAAAGCGATTTTTTGGGGTTCAACGGCCTCAAAACTTGTATTTCTGGCGAAATCTCCATATTGAATTTTTGGGTGGAATGCAATACCTTCTCCGCCTATCAGGCACGTGGTAGAGAAAGTAAAAATAGAAGCTTAGCGTAGAATCGCCACTTTAACAAAAAAATTCACGAACATCATAAAATTGTATGATCTGTAAAATTTAGGGAAATATGCCGATTTTTGCGCTTGTGGCATTTAACCAATCAATTACATTACCTTTAAAATGGTCAGGCGCAGGTTTATTACAACCGCACCAAACGTTTAAGCTTAGCTTTTTCATAAGTTTTGCCTATTTCTTGTTCTTCAGCGTTTCGCTACATTGAAAATGTCCCTCATGATACAATTCTTCTACGTGTTTCAAAACGTTTTTACAGTTTCTGAAAAACAGAATAAAGGCTCAATAGGCATCAGCGGTGTACGGCATACTAATTCAATCTAATGACAGCAACACGATGAAATAAGATATAATAACAAATTAGTTCAAAGACTAGTAGAAGCTTGAATAAAAGTAGATTTATTTTTTTATAAATGTATGAGAAACAAAAAAAATAAGCGTTTGAATAAAAGGTATGTAGAATGTTTTGATTAAAGATTCTTATTTACATAATCAAATTAATATTTAAATAACCATGTACGTTAGAAGTATGAAAATTAGCATAAACATTAATGCATACATTTCGCCAATTAGCACATGCTCTGTAGATTTTTCAAATTCGCAGTCACACCGTCTTTACTTTTGTATTTCAAAGCTGTATCTTTCGCTGTTTGCTTTCCCCTTATTAGCATAAAATCACTACTTTGCTTTTATTTAAGCAGCTCTCAAAGCTCGCGAAGTAATGATAAAAGTATGGAGCAAAATGAAAATATGTCTTTTTGCTTATTTACTTATTAATTAAGGCAACCCACCGGTGAAAATACTAAAATGTGCAATTCCTGACAAATCAACTTCCAATTTTTAAATTGCAATGTGCTCTACAAGTAAAATACGAAATTTGGAGACTCTAAGTTAAACCATTATTGAGAAACTCATTATTTACTAAAATTTTAGTTTCTAATTTTATGCCTTTTCAACATGCTCCTCGCGATGAACGATTACAGATTTCTGGATAAAAATTAAATTTCTGCACCATTAAACTTGTTTTACTTTTCTTCCTTAACCAGTTACCCTTCTCTTTGTATGACTTACACCTCAAGGACTTACAAGCCAATACCTTGGGCCAGTAGCCTGTCGAGGATCAGGCAAACTCTAGATTATAGCATATTCAGGATGAGTGATCAGCCCAATGCCTGGTATTGCGGTGAAGATGAAGGAAATTAAATGTAGTGATGAAAGGGATGATAGGAAAATTCGCGGATCAAATTATACAACCCAGCATACGCCTAGCGACCGAGGAAAACCACGAGAAAACATTCGGTCAGATTAGTCGACCCCGAGAGTTTGAACCCGGGACCTCCCGAATGCGGGCCACATACGTTACTGCCGGAACCATTCCGCTCGGTCTGCACCATTAAACCATAATAAAAACTTTGACTTGGGCTTTTTCGGGAGATTGTTATTAGTTTAGCTGTAAAACGTTCTCAAATATTGAAATCATTCTTTTCCTCTTTTTTGCACCACTAATTATTAAAATGTTAAATTCCACAATCCATGTGCCTTATGTAAAAAGTGCCAAAGTAAGTTTCTTTGCTCAACAGTACACCGCCAATGTTGAAAATTTCAGGAAAATTGGTTGAGATTTGCATTACGTGGATCAGTTTGAATATTGCAAGGTGTTGAAAAAAAAGTATTGGATAATAAGACATTTGAAAATTGCAGTATAAAGAAAATACACGCACACCATTATTTAAATTTCTGAGTTACTTCATAAATATCACAGCCATTGAAATGTTGAAAGCAGAACATGAACTAGAAAATACAAACAGAATATAATACGAAAATCTGAAAATCGACTTTTTGACCACTTTTGGACAAAATTTCAGTAATGGATTACATTAGGAAAACCCTTCAGGCATTCAAAACACTCATCTGTCACTTTCAGTACATGAATATATTGTATTAATTTCATTTTTAAGTATGATTTATTCAACCTGGAACAAAAATGCAACCCTATTTTGCTTAACTACCTCAACTTTTCCACAGTTTCAAACAAAACGGAGTAAATTTGAAACTCCGGTGACTTTGGTAGCTAGGAGCCCTTGCTAAAACACTTCTTTACACGTGGAACGGTGGTTACTGTCGTTCAGTTATTTTGTTTGGATTGTAACCAAAGAGTTCGTGATAACTATACTAGAGACACACGTCCATTTAAGGCGGAAACACAAATCATCACATCCTGAACCAAGGAGTTCATCTTAAGGAGACACGGGACCCATGATGGCAGAGCTCGAAACTGTAAAACATTGAGCAACCGCCATTAAGGCAATGTATCTGTGAAAATCCAGAAACCCACAATTTTCATCTGGTGGCTTTGACTTTTTTACCATATACTCAGAACATAAAAGATATATGCACACAACATTTTAACGAGCTATGTCAAACCTTTGTTAAGATATTCGGTTTTAATTCATAATTATTGATTACTTCTTAATACGGTAATATGGAATACTCCTTGAACCTTAAGACTTATCTATATTGCTGCCAAATTTTTATTTTGATCTTAGTATACGAACATAAAGAAATCGTTGTGCAGACATTTCTCAATTTGTATTAGTTTAAGAGAAAAAAAATTGCATACATATTTTTGAACTTCTTTTAAACTTTTTCAACGTGCGTTTCGAAAATAATTAATTTAAATTAAACTGTTTAAAATGTTTAACCAGTGCACAAGAGCTTTTAAATCCGCAATTTCTCAAGCTCTCGTGACATTTTCAAGCTAATAAATTGTAAACTGTGGTCCAAGGAGAATTTTGAGTTGTGAAAAATGCTGAAAAAGGATAAAAAATGACGTTCAACGCGGTGCTTTATCTAAGTTTAGGGGACAAATGGAATGACCATTTGTGGCTTAAAAATGGTTGATATTAATAAAAGGCAAAAAAATTGAAAATGTTTTCTTTTTTTGCCAATGTTTACAGATACATTGGCTTGTTGCAAAACTCGGTTGTTATATGGCTGCATTATGCAGTATGCACCTTCTTAACACCTTTTCGATATTAACGCCGGCTGATTGAGACACGCAATTGTTATTATGATTTACACGTGTCTGATTTTGATTCACCTTGCATGCGTTCCGGAATGAAATAAATGTTTACTACAATTGAATTTATATTACCTCTCCATTTAGTAGGAGTCGTTGTTGTACATTAGACTAGCGCTGTTTAATCCTGTATACAATATCATAAACAATTTGTCTTGAAAAGCTACCATTGTATATTAAAACTTAGATCATTGTTAACTTGGTTCACTTAATATACATTTTCTTAAATATTCTTTATAAGTATTTAACGCTGTTACTGATACACGCGGTGGTTATTAGATTACGACAGACATGGCGAAAGAGACTCGCGATTACGTTTGAACTCTTCGCTATTTTCTTTCAAGCCATCAGTCGTCTGATTTCCCTTTGCATTTTACCTAATGTTAGTGGCATAATGCATATTCCTGTGGCCCGCATTCGGGACGTCCCGGGTTCGATTCCCGCTGACCGCCCACTCTGACCATGGGGTTTTTCGTGGTTTTCCCCTGGTCGCTAGGCGACTGCCGAGGTGGTATATTTTGCCACGATTTCTCCTTCGCCCATTTCCTCTCATTTCATCCCTCCCTTTGACGTTTCAGGTGTGTTTTCAGGTCCTGCGGTGCTGGCGGTGCCGGGTAGATGGCGTGGATGCTTGTGCTATGGAAAATATTTCTTCCCGTGAACGTCAGGATGTGTTGTACAGCCCGTTAGGGTCGCTACGTCGCCCTCTTGGGATTCTTAGCCTCTAAAAGTGCGCGGGTGTTCAAACTGGAAGTGTTAGGGACTTCTGCGCGTCTCTGTGGACCTGTCTGCCTGCGGACCTGCGACCTCCTACGGCTCATTCACCTCATCCCTGTCTCCCGGAGGTTGTAGCCACAATAGATCAAGATGGTCGCAGTGCGCGAAGTGTCCTCCGATAAACATGTCCTACATCCTACTTGGACCTCTTTGTTGTTGTAGTTTGTTTCAAAGCAAACTAAATGCTTGCCACAATGGAATTTATATTACTCCCTCCTTTAATGCAAAATGCTCAGTGGTGTGGAGGTAGCGCGTCTGTCTTACATTTAAGAGCTCCCGAGTTCGAATCTCGGTTACGGTGAGTTATGCGGATAAAGTATTTTTTTTCCGAGTTTTCCCGTATCCTGAAAAAACGAATGTCGGATAACTTAAGCTCGATAGATCACAGGTTCATTTGATGAGCAACATTTCACCCATTTCATTCATCGTCGATATGACCTATTAAAAAGGCTCAGTGATGTATATTATAGAGACGCAGTCAAGTGCTCTATGTCTGCATTACAAGCGCTCGGATTGTAATAAGCAGGGTTAGGATTTTTAGGTGCGCACCTGTTTTCTTAGGGTAAGTTAAAGCTGCGCGGAAAGATATCACAGTGTGAAATTTTGTTTCTAGTTGCGAAAATAAGCATTTTTTCCCGCACCTTTTTACCTTTTTTGGGACCTTTACCCCTTTTTGGCACCTTTATCCCATTTCCCCCCAACCATGCCCATAATCCCCTTTTCCCCCCTTTTTTCTTTTAAGTTTCATTCCAGTTTATTATTTAACTTTCAATTAACGTCTCCTCAGCTTTCTGTGTACGTGCGAATAGTAAGCCTACCTCTTTCAGTAAACGCCGCGCGGGCATTGAAAGCACACCCACAACAATGGAAAATAATTGTGTGTTCGACGAAAACCTCTTTCTCTCGCTTTACCGCTATAAAGTAGCCCGCAATAATGCAATTGACAATGGGTGATTCTATCCCACCAGAATCAGTAGCCTGCTGTTCGTGAATGTGAGTTTGTTACTGTGACAGACGTCATCTGTTTGCGTGTAGGCGAAGGCTGTGCACGCAGAGACGGCAGTAACCTCACCCGCGCAGTTCCGAGAATTATTAAGACTGGGTTCTGCTCGAAACTACTAGAAATCGCTGAGACTGAAGTTCCAGCATGAATGAGAACATTCTGGTAATTGTCGCGGTGTTATAAGAGAATGTGGACAGCGAATGGGCGCAAGAGTGAGTTGTGTGACAGTCGCATTGTGTTAGCAAGTGAATCAGTGTTAGCTCTATGTTACATTACCAAATGAGTGTACTAGTGCTAGATTTTACCTTGCCAAAGGTGTCCAGTGCTCGATTTATTGTTTCTGACTGAGGAATTCAAACAAGATTTCATAGACACTGATGGAACTGTTATACGATGTACTATTTGTGATTCAGGAATTTTGTTAGATGAAAAACACCAGCGAGATCGCATCAAACAACAAATTTCCAGCTCTAAGCATCAAATGAACAAGATTCTTCAAGCAAACAAATCATGGCAACCTCTATAACGAAATGCGCTTACTAAACGTTGTATGTAGAAAGAAATGCCTTTAATAAAAGTTGCTTGATATTATGGGGGAAAGTAAATGCCATTAGTTGTGTTTTATTTGGAGGACGTTACGATAGTCATTTTGGGCTCAATTTATTTTTTTAAATGGGAACTTACAATTAGGGTCCAACTAAATTGATCCTAAAATGACCATCACAATGTCCTCAAAATAAAACACGACTAATGACATTTACTTTCCCCCATAACATCAAGCAACTTTTATTCAAGACATTTCTTTCTACAACGCTTAGGTTTGGAGATATTGTACAGTCTCAACTTAAATGGTCCATCCTGTATATGCAGAGCTTTTCACTGGCATGCATATTTTTATTGTTATATATTGTTATTCTTAGCACAAAATTTAATTGTCCTAACATGATTTTAGAACTTCCGGTACTTTGATAATCTGAACACTTATTTTACGTAATACGGAAATCAAAAATATATTCATAAGCACGTAGCTAAAAGTGGAAATAAACGGTGTACCTGCTTAGGTAATTATTTTTTAGACACGCCTTAACAGTTCAGCTTCCAGTGTTAATAGGATATTAACAAGTTTAACCCAATTCAAACATTGGTTTAATGGAGTCCATTCTTTTGTGCAAAAATGCGCCGAATGACCACTGTTTCACTGCTGTCAGCGTTGTCATTCCTAGAAAAGTGTGCGCGTTCAGACGTGTCCACAGAAACAAGTAACGTGAATTATTTATTTAATTTATTTATTAGCAAAAACAATAATTATATGCACATACCATTATTTAATTTGTACTTTCTTTGTAATTTACCTAAGGTAGAGGAGCATTGCATTCCACTAAAACAAAATTAACACAGAAATCTCACGTAAAATACACCTTTTGAAGTTCTCTGAAACCAATAAATAAACAAGCAGAAAATTGTATAAAATCTGTAAATAACAGAACTTGCCAGATACATTATGCCTTTTAAACTATTAAATAGTATTTTAAAAATATTCAGTAATAAACGGGACATTTACATATTTTTAATTATTAGAAACCACCCTTTTTAGAGAAACTAATTAGAATTCAATACAGTTTGTTCCCTAAGTGGGAACTAAGGTACGTTATATACCAAATTACATAAAAGTGGATGGGCCATTCTTCAGAGAACTCGAGGGAAACGGTTAAAACATGGAAATAACAATAAAAAGTGTTTAAATTGCTATTTTTGGCACCGTAATTGTATACTATACACATTAACTTCGGTTATTTATTCAGAATCTAAAGCTAACATAAATGTTTCGGTTTCAGTTTTATTAAATGTGTACGTACATTATGAATATAACCAAATGTCATCCTGCACACTCAACAAATTTAGTGCCCTAACAGAGAGGTACAGACACAACAGCGTGTCAGTACTTTGGAAAGTTTCAGACAAATATAACATACTAGATCTTCTTCTTCTTTCTTTGTTTACCCTTTCCATTTTTAGGGCTTACACCCCAGGACTTACAAGCGGATGCCTGGGGTCAGACGCCTGTCGGGGAGCACAGACTATGGATCAGAGAGAACAGCCAGGATGGGTGATCAGACCGAAGCCTGGTATGAGAACGAGGAAGGAGATGATATGAAATGACGGTGAGATGAATGAAAGGAAAAGCGATGATGGAGCAATTGGTGAAACGAATGGTGGGAGAAACCGGAGAAAACACGCCCAGACGGCGCTTTGTCCACCACAAATCCCACATGCGGTTCCCTGGGATTGAAACCGGACCACCTTGATGAGAGGCGAGTGGTCTAATCACTCTCCACGGCTCTGCCTAATATACTAGTTCGATCACAATTAAAGGAAATGCTCTAGGATGTATGCGCACAAATAAAATGAATGGTACAGCATGTTTCTGTAAGCTTAATTTGTAGCACAGCTATGAGGGTTTAAAGACTTCTCTTACTTGTGAATGAGTTTGTTCCTTCAGGCAAATTAACAAAGCATAGTTCTAAAGTTAATGCACGATTATATGACAGCGACCTTTACCTAACATTTGCACACGAAAAGCCACAGAGAATTCCAGGCTAAGTCACTGCTGTACGAGAGTAAACCGACACGGGAGGTCGAGGTAGTTAAGGCACGGACTCGTGAACGGGAGGTCTGCAGTTTAAATCCCACCAGGACCTTCCTCCCTAACTAAGGTTTTTTCCAGGTTTTTCTCAGTCCTCATAATTTGGCAAATCACGGGGAGGTACCCTAAACTTAGCCTTGGAACGTTCCCTTCCCAAATTTCCTTTCCAAATTATCATATGTATAATCAGTGTACACCGCCTGTGGTGACTTATGTGGTAAGAACCGGCGTTAAACACTGCGGCTACTATTACTACTGCTGCCCGAGGGAAAGCAAGCAAGGAGTGTTTTAATACCACTGAATAATATAAATTTTGGGATTCTTTAAAGTAATTCTAATATTGCCACTAATAAATATAGTAGAAGAGCTCCAAGTACATAACATGTATTAAAGACACGTTGTCTTTAATTATTAACATTACGGTGAAACATGACAATAACTGTGTGCCTTGAATGATGTTTCATCAGACAATCTGACAGCGGTGCGTCAAGTGGCAGTGAGTGAAGTTGAAAAGAAGTCTTACCTCACTTCTAGGTGCGGTTCGAGGACGTTCTTGCCATTTGCAATCGACTCCACCTCGATTCCATCCCATTCAAACTTTCGCAGCGTAAACCTATCCAAGTTATCCTAACCACGGAATTCACGCGGCAGAACGAGTAAACCTTCATACGCCATTCTTGACGGCAAAGATCTCGAATAGCTTTTACTACATTAAATAATGTGAATTATTGGCAATCGTTTGTTTTTTCTTAAAAAATGCTCCTTAAAAATCAAGTTATTCATTAGACACCCACAATTATGTAATTTTATATATTTTTTCATACCGCAAGAAAGGATGAATTGCATAACTGCTTACACATGCTGGAGAAGCCCGTATTTAGCAAACTGCTGTCATGTCCTGGGGTAGAGTTAAAAGTTATTCAATGTAAGGAAATGGTAGTAGTGCCTTAATTTGATTTTATGCAGTGCTTGGAGGCATTTGACCGATTCGCCATATACTCCGATTCACCTATTACTTCCCCAACATTGTCATTTGACACGATTCGCCCTCTGCTTCTCCAACATTTTTATTTAAAATTTTCGGTAAGAATTATGTACTTTTTAATCCTTTTACACGGCAACAATTATTAGCTTTAAACTGTTAATAACAACAGTTATTCTTATGAAGGAATAAATTAAAAGCACTTCGAATTTGACATAAGCAAGAGCAGGTTTCAAATAATTGTTTTATAGCAGAATGAAAATTCAAAATCCCACGACATTTCATAAGAATCACTTAAATCCTACCTCTGCAGGTGCTGAATTCGTCAGCAACGAATCAAGAGTGAGCCACGTTGAACCGCTTTGGTGGCGATCATAACCAGGGGCGTATACAGATGGGGACTCACGGGACTGAAGCCCTCCCCCAGATACTCAAAACCGTAATATCGAAGCACTGCATTCTCAGTTTTTTTTTCTGTGAATCTTTTATACTTGGAGGTTTAGCATACCACATTGTACCTGTTAATAAACAGATAAATAAAAATGCTATATGCATTAGAACAGTGATATATATTGGAGGATGAGAGGGAATTAATCCGTTTTTTTTTGGAAAATTATCATTCCATGTGTTGGTTGGTAACATTGATTAAACGGGTCGCTCCGCACACGCTTAGTCACAGGTAGTTCATACTAGATGGCTACAAACCACCTCCGTAGTTGTAGTGAAGTGAAAGTGGTACTTCTGAGTGGGTCTCTCCATAGTATAATGGTTAACACACTTGAATGACTGGCTTAGAGTTCAATTCTTCAAAATATTTATAGGAATTAACCTAACCTGGATATGAGTCCTGGCTGGGAGTTTAGTCCCTACGTACTTCTGTTTGCCCTTTGGGCCTAATAAGGATTTGATTGTTGGTAATTCCGATCCATCAAATCCTTTATTTAGTCAATATATCCTGTTCAACGATCCAGTTGGTATTCCTCTCACATGGATGAATAGGGACAATGGAAGTATGACTCACTTCGTGTGTTTCTCCTCGAAAATGCGCCCTCTGCTAACGCCTCTGACCAGAATGTAAAGTTACTGAGAGCTACTAAACCAAGGATTACGAAATGAAAGCACAGAATATAGTGTTTTACTTTGTAAGTCTCAAAGTGTAAAATGCATGCGTGTTCTCATATACCTTCAGTTTTTTTCGCACATAGTACCAGGGAATTTTTGACATTTGAAATTGATCATGAGGGCTGAGATCTTTGGACACCAAAAATTCGCTAAATATGCGCAAATGTATGCAGATAGTTTTCTCAGAATATGCATCACCTTGCAATTAATATCAGAGGAACGTATGCTTCAATTAAAAAAAATGCTAATAGAAATACCAGATTTAGACAATTTCCTTTCAGCATTTACAGTTATGTTTATATTTGTATGTATTTTAAATACATTTTGCTTACGATTCTGCTTAGTGACTAACTTACTTGTTTATAGAATTTCTCATTTTCGCTGTATTACAAAGTTATGCTTTTATTTTATGTAAATACTGTAGATTATATGTACATTCTCTTTAATTGTTGCATTGGAGTTGTACGTACGTATTGAAGTATCCATTGCAGAGAAATTCATTTGAGTCAAGAGCCCCTATAATTTTCCCCATAAAGGACTGAACCCGTCGTATTTCTAAAGGGGATAGCAATATATACTGAAAGATTTTTTTAATGTTCCATTTATATGCCGCCATTAACATCTACGCTCATATCGACGGCTTTTTACCTTTGAAACAATTATTCATCAGCAATGGTGTTCATGCGCTTACAGTGGTGTTAATATTTGGGGAGGTATTACTTTTGGTTATTAAATTAAATTCACAAACACATTCACACTGCCATTCATACTTCCAGGCTATAGAAAGGACGGGGAGTAATCCTAGCTAAAGAAAAATTACCACCTCTAGGCGAGAATCGAACCCGGGACCTCCGGATTTGGAGGTTACCATGCCAACCACCAGACCACAGAGGCGGTCTATACTAATACTATAAACAACGATAAATTTTATTTGTTTGTAACTATATGTTCACAGTAATCTTATAAACTTCTCAACCAAATTTGATAATATTGAAAACATTCAATATCACCATTGAAAAACAGCTCCTCGTAGCTCAGTCGGTAGAGCACCTGCCTGCTGAGCTAGGGGGTGGAAATTTTTCTCTAGCCAAGATTATTCTCTATCTCCCCACGGTCTGGAAGTATGAATGAGAGTGTGAATGTGTGCGTAATATCAAATAAATAAAACCCAAAGTTACCGGAAACCAACGACAATATGTTCCAAAGGAAAGGCCGTCGATAAGACCATTGAAATTAAAGTCGGGGTATAAATGGAACTTTAAAAAAACAACAAAAACAACTCTTCTTCCCTAATATTTTAAAGTTGGGGAGTTGACGGGCCTTAGATATTCACGTCACTCAGTTTCTCTACATTTCTTGCAAATATTAATTATGATTGGATACTTGGTCCCAGCGAAAATGGCATATGTTTTATGAATTTCAGCCCTCTGGGTTAGAAGGAAGGACGAAAAGTCTTTAAAACTGGGCGTGAAGTTTCATACCATATAATTCCCTCTGATTTCGTTGAATACTGGCATGAGAGAATATTGTAGTATGACCCGGACAAAACCTGTAAATTTACGCTGTAGCAACTGATGAAAAGTATAGGCTACTTTAAAGATTTCAAAAATTACCCTTATCAATGTTTTCAGCCACTTGCGTACAAAGTGTACGACATGTCCTATTTGGACAAAACTTTGTACACTTATGTTATTGGATTAAGCAAAAATTACAAGCTACCTCACAAATTTAAAATGCTACACCCACAAATATGTTACACGTAAGAACGTAGGTTTTCACGGCCGGTGTCACAATTATAACTAATATGATTTTCCGGGCTGTTATGCCGTGGTCTGCTGAAGAAAGATTTCCCAGACGTTTCGTCCACAACTGCGGTGGACATCTTCAGTGGCGCGGACGAAGTCTCCTCGGTGAAAGTATCGCAGCGTCTGATGCGTTGGCCGTTAGTGCCGCTCTCTTTATAGTGTGAGCGCTCTCTGCTGATTGGCCCGCTGGTATGAGGGGGCTGGCGCCGGCTGTGTTGTTGCTCTCTTCTGATTGGCTCGCAGTGTTTTTCGGTTTTGTATGACCTTTCTTGTTTTTGATGACTAGATGCCAGTTACTGTTGAGTTTCAATGCTTCTTCTTTCCTATTGAAGTTATTGGGATGTTTATAAATCTCTATTGCTTCGCGTTGTAGCCGGGTATGGTAATGCTTTATGGAAGAAAGAATGTTGGTGTCCTGAAATCTAATGATGTGTTCGCCCTCGGCTTCAATGGCATGTTCGGCGACTGCCGATTTTTCTGTATGGCCCAGGCGGCAGTTCCTTTTGTGTTCGCTCAGTCTGGTGTTAGCGCTCCGCTGTGTGGTACCAATGTACACTGAACCACACGAACAGGGAATACGGTAAACACCGGCCGATGACAGGGGGTCTCGGGGGTCTTTGGAAGAGCGCAGTAGGCTGTTTAATTGTCTTGTAGGTTTGAATACTGTTTTGACGTTATGACGTTGAAGTATGTGTTCAATACGGTCAGTGACATTTCTGAAATATGGCAGAAAGACAATGGACTTGCTTTTGGGTTGGTCCTGAGTAGCCGGTCGGGGCTTGGCCGGACGGCAGGCTCTTCTCACCTCTTGGACTGAATAACCATTTGATTGTAGAGCTGTTTCTAGGTGTCGGATTTCTTGTGGAAGTAAGTGTGGTTCACAAATACGGGAAGCACGGTTTGCGAGTGTCTTAATCATAGCACGTTTTTGTCTAGGATGGTGGTTGGAGTTCTTGTTAAGGTAACGGTCTGTGTGTGTGGGTTTGCGGTAGACAGTATGACCCAGCGTGCCGTCAGCCTTCCTGCTAACGAGTACATCTAGAAAAGCTAGTTGGCCATCCTTTTCTTGTTCCATTGTGAACTGTATACGCTGATTGATGCTATTTAGATGTAACAAAAAATCTTGAAGAGCTTGTTCACCATGGGGCCAGATGACGAAGGTGTCATCCACATAGCGGAACCAGGCTGTTGGTTTGAGTGGAGCTGAGTTTAGTGCCTTTGACTCAAATGCCTCCATGAAGAAATTGGCCACAACAGGGCTAAGGGGGCTCCCCATGGCAACACCGTCTATTTGCTCGTAGAATGACCGGTTCCACTGGAAATAAGTCGTAGTCAGAACATGGTGAAAAAGTGTAATGATATCATCAGAGAAGATGGGTTGTAACAACTTCAGAGTTTCTTGTACTGGAACCATGGTGAATAGGGACACAACGTCAAAACTAATTAGTAAATCCTTAGGTAGCAATTTGAGGTTGCGTAGAATTTGAATGAAATGAGTAGAGTCTTTGATGAAAGAGTCGGACAAGCCGATATGGGGTTGTAGAAGACCGGTTAGGTATTTAGCTATGTCGTATGTGGGAGAACCAATACCACTAACAATGGGCCTGAGCGGAACATCTGGTTTATGGATCTTGGGTAGCCCGTAAAGTCTAGGCGGCTGAGCTTCGGACTTGGTAAGGCGGCGTTTGTCTTCCTTCGAAAGCGAGGAGTTCTTGATCAAAAGATTAGTTTTCCGTAGAATACGGGCTGTCGGATCACGTTTAATCTTATGGTAGGTTGCTGGTTGCAGGAGTTCAGAGATTTTCTGTTGATAGTCTTGTTGGTTAAGAATAACTGTGGCATTACCCTTGTCCGCTGAGCAAACAATGATGTCTTGGTTGGAGTTCAGCTTCTTTAATGCAGTTCTCTCTTGATTGGTTAAATTACTGGTAGGAGGTTTGGCCTTCTCGAGAACCCTGGCAGATTCCCGGCGAATTTCATCAGCTGCAAGCCTTGGCAGAACTCGTATTCCTGCTTCAATGTGAGAAATGATGTCTTCAACTGGCAACGTTGGAGTGACAACAGCGTAGTTACCTCCTTTAGCAAGGAGTGACGTTTCAGCAGGTGACAGCTGGTGATCAGATAAGTTCACTACCGTGCGGCAGTGGTTGAGAGTAGTCGGCGGTTTGATGGAGGGAGTAAGGCCATCAAACTTCTTCTTGTGACGAGTGGTCATGCTGTTGTGATTGTATGTCATAGAGCTGTAGGTGATTCTGTCAGTGTTGTCCCAATCAAAACTGTGTAGTGAGTTACTTACTTGAAGATGTAAGATGAGTAGTTGACTATTGTTGGCAGAGAGTTGTCGTCTGGTCTGATGGATGCGTTCTCGGAGCAAGGCCCGTTCAGAACGATTGTAAATGCGGTTGGCGGCAGCGGTGGTGAAATGTCGTTTCTGTCGTAGGAATTTAGGAATAATTCCCGAGTCTCGGCAGCGTAGAAGAAAGGCAAGTGAACACAGCAAAGAAGATTTTTGTTTGCGTAGCACTTCTAGTCGACGGATCAGACGGTATGCCTCCTCCCCGTAGAGGCGAGTCATGTAAGAACGTAGGTTTTCACGGCCGGTGTCACAATTATAACTAATATGATTTTCCGGGCTGTTATGCCGTGGTCTGCTGAAGAAAGATTTCCCAGACGTTTCGTCCACAACTGCGGTGGACATCTTCAGTGGCGCGGACGAAGTCTTCTCGGTGAAAGTATCGCAGCGTCTGATGCGTTGGCCGTTAGTGCCGCTCTCTTTATAGTGTGAGCGCTCTCTGCTGATTGGCCCGCTGGTATGAGGGGGCTGGCGCCGGCTGTGTTGTTGCTCTCTTCTGATTGGCTCGCAGTGTTTTTCGGTTTTGTATGACCTTTCTTGTTTTTGATGACTAGATGCCAGTTACTGTTGAGTTTCAATGCTTCTTCTTTCCTATTGAAGTTATTGGGATGTTTATAAATCTCTATTGCTTCGCGTTGTAGCCGGGTATGGTAATGCTGTTTCTCCAAAGAAAGGCTGACGCCGGGCCTACAATGCAGCGCCTGGCAGCGGCAGGCATACAACACTACAGCTTCGCGCCACGCAGCGACCAGCCTCTGCGATTTATGATAAAGAGACTGCCGGCCGACCTCGATGTCGAGTTCCTCAAAGAGGACCTCGAGGACAAAGGTTACACCGGGGTGCAGGTCCGGCAGCTGAGACCACGAGGGCGGCCCCTCCCCAACTTTCAGGTAACAGTTGACCGCACTCCTTCCAACCAGAACCTCCTAAAAGAAACAGTCATATGTAATATGATGGTCGCCGTGGAGGTCCTCAAAACTAATAATAACATCACACAGTGTTTTAACTGCCAGCAGTTAGGACACACATATAAATTTTGTAACTTGACCTCCCGGTGCGTCCTCTGCAGTGGCCTCCACCGCCTTGCTGACTGCCCAAAACGGGCCAAGGATGATACCACTCCTCTGTGCATCAACTGCGGGGAGGCTCATCCAGCCAGCTACAGGGGGTGCGAGACGTTCACCCACGAACGCCACCGCCGCCAACTGGCCGCCATGGCCAGGGCAAACCCAAGTGCCCCGCAAGGGCCGAAACCCATCGCCAATCCAGCCCTTGTGCAAACCGGGCTGTCTTATGCTGGAGCAGCCCGTGGGGAAAGTGCGCCACCGCCGCCACCCGCTGGCCCCCCAAATCAAACCCCCCCCTCCCAGGGGTCCTCAACTGACCTGGGAGGTCTTTCGGAACTCTTTGCACTTCTAAAATCCTTCAACTTACCAGCGCTCTTGCCCAAGGTTAAACCATTTCTAGAAAAGTTCAAGAGCTGCACGGGCACTTGGGACAAATTAGAGGCCATCATATGCTTCCTTACTTCTGTTTTAGACTAAATGGCTACATTAAGGGGAGGTACATCTTTCACACGCGCACTCCTGTGGAACGCAGATGGCGTCTACAGGAAACAATACGAACTTGAAGGCTACCTGAGGCGCAACAAAATTGAAATTGCATTTATTTGCGAAACTAAATTACAGCCAGAGATTTCGTTTAAACTCAGGGGATATGATATTTTTCGGACCGATAGACTTGGCAGACAGGGGGGAGGCACAGCTCTTATACTAAAACAGACCGTTGCTCGTGCTTCTGTTACGCTTCCTGTTTTGGAAGCGTTGGAGTGCACAGCACTTAAAGCAAAAATCAATAACCAGACGGTGACACTGGTAGCGCTTTACAGGCCCCCTAATTCACCTTTCTTTTTAAGAGACCTCAAAAAAATCCTCGATTTAGGGGAGCATGTTATCATCGCAGGAGATTTCAACGCCCGGCACCCTTGGTGGCAGTCACGCCGGGCAAACGCGGCCGGAAATCTCCTGGTGGACTTTATTACAGAACATGACAATGTGGAGGTACACACCCCCCTTGACCCTACTTTTTGGCACCGCTCAGGTCTTTTTGACCCTGAGATTTTGGACTTCGTTTTAACAAAAAATGCGGCAATATCACAGAATTTCACTGTGTATCATAGCCTGGACTCCGATCATCTTCCAGTACACTTTGACATTTGCGGAACCATCGCAGCCCAGAACGCAAAACCCAACCGCCGCGCTGACATCGACTGGAATAAATACACACTGGAAATGCACAAGATGGCGCAGCCCAGGCTATGCTACACCAACGAGGCGGAAATTGACGCCGCCATTGAAAATCTTACCGCCTCGTTACACACAGCCAAACGAAGCGCTACCACATACACCACAAGCCCACCCAGCTTCTGCACGTATCCCGAGGTGGAGCAGCTCATTGCCAGGCGGCGACGTCTGATGAGGCTCTGGAGGCAAACCCGCCAGCCCCAAGTTAAAATGCTAGCAAATTGGCTACGCACCACCATTCGGCATCAAATTAGAATAAAAAAAATTGAACAGTGGGAGAACAAAATGTTGAGTACCACCCATTCGGACAACTCTTTGTGGAAATTGTTAAGGGCATTTAAGACCTCCTCAAGCGTCAACACTGGCTCTGAGGCACTCCACACTCATCTCGGCCTGCACTTCTCCTCCGAGGAGAAAGCCGAGCTGTTTGCTGACTGCCTCGAAGAAAGATTCAGCGAGAACGTCACCACAAATCCAGAAAAAGAACAAGACGTGCAAACTTGGTTACAAGCATGGGTGGCGCAGAAGCACGAGCAACCGCTACCACTCATCACAACTCAGGAAGTCTTCAAACTCATTAGGCAGCTGCCTAATGGGAAAGCCGCCGGCCCGGACAGGGTGACAAATGAGGAATTAAAACACATTCCGAGAAAAGCCCTGGTACAACTAACAAAGATTTTTAATGCTTGCCTACGATGCAATTACTTCCCCAAAACTTGGAAACGAGCCAAGGTTATTATGCTCCCAAAGCCAGGGAAGAGTACCAGGCACCCTCAAAATTACCGACCCATTAGTCTCCTGTCCACTATTGGTAAATTGTTCGAGAGAATCATACTTTTTCGGCTTAAGAAACAAATTTCGGAAGCACAAGAGCTCTCCAATGCACAATTTGGCTTTAGAAAAGGTCATTCCACTGAACTGCAACTTTTACGTCTAGTTGATGACGTCACCGAACAATTTAACAATGAAGCTTCAACGTTGGCCTTATTCTTGGACGTAGAAGCCGCTTTTGACCGGTGTTGGCACGCTGGGCTAATTTACAAGCTGCACCACCGTTTTCCCGGCCTACAAAATTACCTGTTTTTAATCCACAGTTTTTTAGAAAACCGGCGCATCTATGTCCAGGTGGATCGTTCCTCCTCACATGAGCGAGCTATGCGGGCGGGCGTACCACAAGGGGCAATCATGTCCCCGTTCCTGTATATTTTATTTACCAATGACTTTCCCGTGGACGCCAGATGCAAAGTCGCCATGTACGCTGACGACACTGCAATATACAACCACCATAGAAATCCTCGTTTCGGCCTTCTTGAGATGCAGCGGTATACTGACCGCTTCCTTTCATGGCTTCATGATTGGAAAATTGAAATTAATGCCAACAAATGCCAGCTCATATATTTTTCGAAGAAGCTGAATATTCCGGCCATGGACCTCACGGTCGGTGGTCAAATATTGCAATGTCGTCGGCAAGTTAAATACCTAGGAGTCACCCTGGACAGTCGACTCAATTGGAACGCCCACCTTACGAATACGGCCAACAAAGGACGGCAGCGCCTAAAGATGTGCGCCCCCGTGTTCAGAAGTAAGGAATTAAAAATCCGATCCAAAATAATCCTTTACAAGTCTTTCCTTCTTTCTGTGATGCTATATGCATGCGTGGCCTGGGCAAACGCATCAAAAACTGTCAGAAACAAACTACAAACAATCCAAAATTTATCTCTCCGCAAAATACTCAGAACACCCATCCTTACTTCCAATCATACCATCCACACAGAACTAGCAATTCCCTACCTCCCAGAAACCATCAGACGACGAGCCACCAACACGTGGGCGCGCATTAGATCACATGCCAATAACCTTATCTCAAAAATTGGGAGCGGCGAACCAAAACACAGAAAACACAAACGAATAAAAATATTCTAAATCACAAACACAGTTCGTCGCTCCGCGCGCCCACAACCACCGGCCCACGGCCACGCAAACACTACCTGAGGGGCCGCCACCTTCACAACGATCCAGGCAGCACTGACCGCACAGCAAAACTGCGGAAATGTACAGTGTACATAGTGTAAAAAGTGAGTGTGCGTGTGTATGTCTGTATGTGAGAATGTGTGAGGAAGGATGAATGGCATGAATGTGTGAGTGTAAATAGTGTAAATATTGTATAAAGCCAAAACAAACAAACAAAATGAAAGTGTGAAATAAACACTAAATTTCAAACCTGAACTGTTCTCGGCTGCCCAAGAAAAGGGCAGTTGTATGGGTTCGGACAAAAACCCCGTAGACAATGCCATGCAAATCAGACATTTATAACAAAAATGAAAATGTATCCTGAAAGCCAGGCCCACTGTACTGGCTCCAGGCACTCTAAGCTTGAATAAATAACCTTGAACCTTGAACCTTGAACCAACGCATCAGACGCTGCGATACTTTCACCGAGAAGACTTCGTCCGCGCCACTGAAGATGTCCACCGCAGTTGTGGACGAAACGTCTGGGAAATCTTTCTTCAGCAGACCACGGCATAACAGCCCGGAAAATCATATTAGTTATAATATGTTACACGATTTACGTGATACCCCCTTAAGAGCTTTGGATATACTTTTGTAATAATACTTACTTTAAGTCTTAATCATTTCATTTTGACTCTTGTGATATGAACCCTGCTTAGTTAGTAAGCTTTTCTGATTATAACATTATATTTCCGGCTTAAATTTTGCCTTGACGTATTACGCATTACCAGGAGCGGAGGGGGACTTAGCACCTCAACTTAAGGAGATCTTTTGTGCCTAGGCCCCTAACGGGGCGCCCTCGGGAGGAAGGGGCGAGATGAGAGGAGAAGAGGGCGGCGGGATCAGGATTCACGGCAGAGCAGAGCGCAGGGTCCCTACATTTTCCGGTTTGAAACTCCCGGGTAGCAGCTGGCACAATCGGCTCTCCTCCCCTCCCTATAGTTTGCACATCCCACTGGTGGACCCGAGACTCGGAAGCCGCTCCCATTCCGGGGACGAAGTTTTATAGAGAGCATCCTTTTCCCCGTCATTCAACGCCGAGACTCCCACCGACACTTGCAACCCTGGAACAACCAATCAGATAAAAGGTGAAGTGAAATAAGAAAGTAGGTGAAATGGAGGGGCAGGAAATTCGGGGGATGTAATTATCCCTCGTCTAGCATTCGTCTAGCAAACCAAGGAATGCTCGAAAAACCCATAAGTCAGGAAGGTCGGCCGCGGGAATCGAACCCACGACCTCCCGAATGCGAGTCTCACACGCTACCGCCTGCGCCACCTCGCTGGGTCTAAATGTTTGCCTTAGTAAACTTCCTTTATCTGTAACAAAACCAACCAGTAAAGTAACTCAAATTGTTGGTCATGTTTCAGCCCAAAAATATAGGGTGTTTTAATAGAAAAATGATTATATAACATCACACATACCCCAACTTGATAAGTTTTAATTTTTAAAATATATCTTAAAATGGTCTGAGCATACATGATGACTTCTATTCAGGTGATCCCAGTCAAATCTTTAAAGGCTCTGTAAAAGTCCTGTCGGTTACATTTTTATACTCATTGTTGACTGCTGTAAATTTAAGTAACATTTATGGTAGTCTAATATACATTAAATAATAATAATAAGTAGATATTATCATCATCAGGCTAAGGATCCGGGACAACAAGAGTGAAGCGAAGTTTGCTGTACATCGAGTAGGAGGCGCATTGGGGGTGTTGTTTACCTTTGAGGTGGTGTACAATCCGCTTCGTGACTAGTAAAATACACTTGTCTCGCTCATTCCGATGTATGTGTCCTACTTCATTTTCCATCATCACTGGACCGCACTGTTTACAGTAGCAAAAAAGGCAGCGCATTGGCGTCGTTGTTTACATAAACAGCACTGTGTGTACGTACTCTATAGAAAGGTTGGTCCTATATTGGTTGCTAAATTGTCCCGGGTCCTTAGCCTGATTATCATCATCATCGGATGCTGTAAGAGAACGACAATAAACCGTTCTGAATGTATACCTAATGCATTCTTGTTTTCATCGAATCGCTGCGCCGCAATGGAAAGCTACAGTACGGCAAAATACAACATAACATGTCTCAAGACTATGGCTGTTATGTATTATGTGCTCTAATCCCTCAGAAATCTAAAATATGAAATCGAGCAGTTTTAATGTCATAATCGTTACAGTTAAGTATTGCACATACTATAACCGTCATTTTAATTGTGCTTTCATTCATGAAACAACCATATAGGTACGGAAACGTATCGCATTACGTTTTACAGATACAGCAAATCATGTCTCCTAGAGAGCAACTCCAGAACTGATATATGTCTAATACCTGAATTTTGCCATTAAACGTAAAGACCGTATATTCAGGATGAAACTAATCGGATATCCTTCAGAATATTTAATTATAAACTGAGAGGAGAACTGAAAACCAATAGACTAGCAGGAGGTTAGATTGAAGAATTTCTGTCTGGATTCTAAATAGGCTAGAAATCCTAATCTGTGTTGTTCAATGGAAAGAAGGAAAGAAAGAATATATAAGAAAAAAACAGAAAGAGAAATCCAACTAGTATGAATTTTAGGAATATACATTTATTTCTGGCCCAATGCTGAAAGAGCGGTGATATTTAGGGCACTAGTATGCGAAAATGGATAAGAAAACTGTTTTCTCTGTTTATTTGGTAAAAATACTTATGGTTCCCTGAATTCAGTTATATATTACAACATAGGCATTATATTCACTGTGTCAATATTGCTGAAAGTAAATAAGTTATAGGAATATTAATTTTGATTGTGAGGGGTCATGATTTAATGCTGAAAGTGTAATGAGAATGTTCCAATGGTTTGAAGGGCAACGTGTAGGATGTAGGAATGTAGGATGTGTTTATCGGAGGGGGACATCTCCCACTGCGACCAACTTGATCTATTGTGGCTCTAACCCCGGGAGACAGGGATGAGGTGAATGAGCCGTAGGAGGTGGCAGGTCCGTCGGCAGACAGGCCCACAGAGACGCGCAGAAATCCCTAATATTTCCAGTTTGAACATCCGTGTACAAGTAGAGGCGAAGAATCGAGAGAGAGAGGGAGGGGGAGAGAGAGAGAAAGAGAGAGAGAGCGCGCGACCAAGTAACCCTAATGGGTGGGACAACGTACCCTGGCGTTCACGGGGAGAAATTTTTACAATGTGCAAGCAACTACGCCATCTATCCAACACCACCAGCGCCACAGTAGCCGGAAACACACATAAAATATGAAAGGGAAAACAATTAAAATTGAGGTTTATTTATGGACGCTCTATAACTACTATGGTCCTTAGCGTCCCATTCTATATTGGGGTGAAGGACGAAAATGTTGCCCAGAGGCGCCTCTATCAGGCTTGAGGTTCTTTTATGTTCCGTAAATCTACGACACGGGACCACCAGCTTTACTTTCCAAGTAAGCCATGCTAAAGATTTTAACGTGAAATGGAGAGATGAGATGAAAGGAGAAATTGTGGTAGAATACACCACCCCGGCCCTAGGTGACCAGGGGAAAACCAGAAAAATCCCATCATCAGAATGGGCAGTCACCGGGAATCGAACCCGGGACCTTCGGAATGCAGGCCACAGACCTTGCCGTCTGAGCCATCCCGCTCGGTAAGGGCAACGTGATAACAAACATTAACATTTCCTGGATGGTCGAGGTACTAAATTTTATGTCATAGCGAAGTAACTAGCCGAGAAACACATGCTTTTATTTTGTTTATTTTATTGTATTTATTTTCGTTTCCCCACACTATTTAGTTTTAGAGCTTTATATACACTTTTCCTAGAAAGGACTTAAATTACAAGCCTGAAAGTTCTTGTGGTATCACAGGTAATATAACTTCTTCCTCTTTGTAGGACTTGCACCCCCAAAGACTTACAAGCCAATGCATTGGGTCAGTAGCCTGTCGAGGAGCAAGAAAATTCTAGATAATAGCAGAACCAGGATGGGTGATCAGCCCAATGTCTGGTATGGCAGTGAAGGAGGAAATGAAATATAGTGATGAAAGGTATGATAGGAAATTTAGTGGATCAAATTATCCAACCCACATTCGCCTAGCGACCGAGGAAAACCGCCAAAATACCTTCGGTCAGATGGGTTGGCCCCAGGGGTTTGAACCCGGGACCTCCCGAATATGAGCCGCACGCGTTACCGCGGCGTCACCTTGTTGGGTGGTAATATAAACTTAATAAATTAAATAAAAACATTTATCAAAGTGCTATAAAGCTTTTTCAAAACTTAAAGTTCTCAGTATTATAAAATATGTTCTTATTTTAGTATCAGTTTCTGAGTTTTATTCAAGAAAATCAGATGGTAAATTCACTCATTTTGTTCTAAGTTCTTAAATGTAGTAAAATAATAAGGTTTTGAATAAAACAGTGATAGCTATTAATACCCAGCAAATAAAAGCTACGGTGAGAGCGATACCCATTGATCTGAATATGTAAGCTGATATTAAATGCTTCCTGTTGTAAGGGGACATATATATCCAATAGAATAGAATAGAGTATTAAATTAATAGGAATAACTAATAATGTAAAATAATATTGAGAAATAGCTTTACTGTAAAATAACTTGTACCTCAGAATGTAATTAATGTAAAAGCAAGCATGTAAGGAACAGTGTAATTAGTAACTAACAGGCGCGCGAGCAACAGGGGCAAAGTCCACATGCTTATACACGCTAATGCACACAGGATTTAGGCAAAGTCACACAAAATAGAGAGAGGTCCGAGATTAGAGTGAGACAGAGACAGTGGTCCAATTCCTGGAAGACAAGGGAGTTGGAAAAACAGAAAGAGAAACGAAACTTGTAAAGCGAGACGCAGATATTAGGTTTTACCAGAGAAGTCAAAGGGAAGCGTGATGCTAAAGTTGGAACATTTTATTTTCATAGCACGCTATGTAGATAACCAATGAGAATAGTTGTTACATATAAGGGCGCTAATTCTAGCGTCATAGTAGGAAAATATAAAAAGGGGAGGAGGCCCCAAGTTACACACTCTCTGATTTTACCCTCACGATGTAACACCTGTGATTCAGGCGGAATATTTTGTGCGTGTATTTGGGTGAGAAAATATCGTGTGACGCAGCTAGATAGGTCCACGTAAAGAATTCATAGTAGTGCGAAAATCACATGTACAGCTTTTGTATAATTTTGTGCTATGCAAGGGAAAGTAGATAGCCGCCTCAATAGGGATTATATTTTGAATAAATTAAGCTGTTTAAGGGAAAGTCAGTTTATTATTTGCCTTCACGTACATAAAATCCTGAGAAATATCAATAGGGTAGGAATTTCTCCTCAACTCTACGACAAGCAGCCCGGCAAAGAACTTGAAGGAACTTCGGAGATCCGAGGCAACCTCTACGTGAGATTACCTGAATACTGTGTTACTCTCTCTTCTGTTATACACGGATCACAGAAAATACGCACTGGAATACGAGTATGTTAAAGAGAAATTCTGTGATGAAGCCCAGTTGATTATTAACGGCGTATAACGTTTAGTTCCTTACTCTTATCCAAAACATTAAGTTCCCAATTTTACAGTTTATATCCTGCGCTAACACATTTACGTATCCTACCAAAGCATTAGCAATTAAAAAGATAACTATTGGTGATAGATAAATAACGCTAAATACTGCATTTTATCCACAAAATACAGCGTACTGCCTATCTGCGTGCTTTGCGGAACCTTGTGTTGATTCGTTACGCTTGTAACAAAACATGTTTTCAGACATTCGTGTCATTGAAGGAAAGTGCAGGAGTTTCTATCTCTGTCTTCTGATGGCCGTCAAGAACGTAAATCCAAATACGGCTATGTCAAGGTATAATATGGAATTTGAAATTATAAACACTATAACAGGTGGGGTAGCAGTAATGTGATTATATTCAACCTGTTAGCAGAAACACAGAATCAAAATTATAGAAAGCTTAATCTTTGTTTACTAAAGAAGATTTTTAATTTACATGATGTAACAATTGTTAGAACAATTAACGCCAATACATTTGAAGTGTGAGCTGATCCTTGTTTCCTACAGGTCAAGTTTATTTGTTATATATTTTTAACAATTAAAATAATTTGCTTCCCTCACTACCTGGAGTTAGTGCCCAAGCAAAGGTTGGCCTTCTATAGTTGTTTTAGGTCTTTGTATTTGAATCGCCCAGATGCTAAACCTGGTAACTGCCAAAGGGAAAAAGAAAAAGAAATAAGAAATTATATAGTCGATAACATGGTTTCAGTTCGTTACAAGCTCTAAAGCAGGCTATAATCTAGGTTCCAAAACCGATTACATACCCTTTAAGGCAACGTATCTATGAAATTTGGTAAAAATGCGAACATTTTCGATTTTTTTGTTTTTTATTTTTATTATATTTATAACTTTCACTTTCATACTACAGAATTGGTTTTTTAATATCAATAATCCTAAAGCCACAAATTTTATTTAATCGGTTCTTTACCATTTTGGTAAAGCACCGCAATGAACTTTAAACATTTTTCTTAATTACTTTGTTCATGGACCACAGTGTATAACTTATTAGCTTGAAGCTTTTAGGAGAGCTTCAAGAATTACCATTTAAAAATTGTTCATTAGTCAAAAAATATCAAATGCTTCAATTGAAATTAATTACTTTCCATAACTCATATTGAAACAGCTGAAAAATTCAGCTGCATGTATAAAGAACTTCTCTTAAACTAATTAAAATTAAGACCTGGCTGCACAACACTTTCTTTATGTTTATACACTAAGCTAAAATTAAAACCTTGGGAGCGATACGATAAACCTTAGGGTCCAAGAAACATTTCAAACTTCCATATCAAAGTGATTAATTATGAATAAAAAGAATATATTAACAACGGTGTAACATAGCTTGTTAAAATTTTGTATGCCCTACAAGTTTGTAAGCTCTGAGTATATATATATATATATATATATATATATATATATCCGCTGCCAAATCGGCGATGTTATCACCCAGAAGTTTTACCTCTGTTGTTCCCTCGTCAGATTTGTTTGTTTTACGTCGCCGCATCCTCTCGCTTTGGAGCGATGAGTGGACGGCCCTCCGGGGGAACAAGTTGCGGGAGGTTAAACCTCTCCCGTTAGTCTGGGCTACCTCTTCCCGTGCTTCTCGTCGGGAAGAGGTAATTTTAACACGCCTTCGTATCGGACATTGCATTTTTAGTCATAGGTATTTGCTCAGTGGTGACCCCGCACCACTCTGTGGGCAGTGTGATGCGCCCTTAACGGTGCGTCACGTTTTAGAGGAGTGTCAGGTTTTAGCTGCATTGCGTGTTCGTGAGGGTCTGCCTCTTGGCATAGCCAATATTTTGGCAGACGACGCGCATGCTGTTGCATGTCTTTTACGTATTATAGGTGATTGTGGGTTTTACCGGCGCATTTGATGTGCTCAAGTATTTTGGATTTGTTATTTTATATTGACTGTTTTACTGTGGGGCTCTTGTGTTTTACCTTTTACAGATCCTGACACGTCTTTTTTATATTTTCTTGACCATATTTTTTAGTGTGATAGTTTTTAGTATTTGCCGTTTTATTTTTTAGTGTATTTGACGCCTTCGGTTAGTGGCCCGTATATTGGTTTATGGGTTTTATACTTTGTAAGGGCGCTAATGACCGTTGATGTTGAGCGCCCTTAAACCTCATTTCATCATCATCTGAGTATATGGTAAAGAAGTCAAAGCAATCAGAAGAAAATTGTAAATTTTTGGATTTTCACAGATACATTGCCTTAAAACTTGAAAAGAAAATTGAGAAGAATGACGGGTATAAGGGTGCAATATCTGCTAAATGCAAAACAGCAAGCTTACCTCTCTTGCAATACCTGCTAAATTGAAGCAACATGGACATCTATGGAGTTAGAGCTGCAGACGTGCTACTTCGAGCTCCATAAATATTATATTTAGCATACAACGTTAATGAATTATAGGTTGTTAATGTTGAGTGTGCGCTAACGTTCGCTGCTAGATTTCGTGTGCATCATACTTTTACAATGGAGAAATCTGCTATCAGCATCCTAAAAATTAGAACACTTATTTAATGGGACTATTAGAAACACATTTTGCTTACGATTCTACTTATTGACTATCGTATTTGTTTAGAATTTCTCATTTTCGCTTTAAGCCAAAGTCATTCTTTTATTTTATGTAAACACTATAGATGATGTATTCTCTTTTAATTGCTTGAATCATTTTTTATAAGTCTTTAGGAAATTAATATTAAGATACTCACGACAGCTACGTTCTGTCGACAAAGCAATGTGTTGCAAAACGCTCTCAAGTTTGAAAAAGTGAAGATCCAATGATTGTCTTTTAACATTAAACTATACGAAATACCATACAATAAGAATATGAACAATTGTATGCCGGCACCATTAGCACGACTGCGAACGATAGCGGTAGTGACGCCTAGCGGAGTGGTGTGATGGTTTCACCGGGAGCTGCACTGTGTTGTTTAAAGCATCCATTACGTAGGAATTCATAGGGGTCAAGAGTCCATTAATTTTTCCCATGTGGGTCTGAGCCCCTTGTATTTTCAAAAGGGGATGGCAATCTGAACTTCTCAACCGAATTTCATAATCCTTTCACTATTGAAAAACACTCTTCCGGTGGTTAGGCCTCAAAATATTTCCAAATACTTTAACTTTGGGAAGTTGACGGTTCCTACATATTTACGTAAATCAGTTTTGCTGCACTTCTTGTAAATGTTAATTATGAGATAATACTTGGTCCTTTATTGCGAAAATGGCATATGTTTTATGACATTTCAGCGCTCAGGGGTAGAAGGAAGGATGAAAGGTTTTTACAACTGGGGTTCATTGTTTGTCCTTTCAGTACTTTGTGGTAAATAGGGTAGATGTTTGCACGTCACACCAAGCAAAGCTGTGCAGCGCCTAAACTCGTTGCACACATCAGGTTAGCAACACAAGTGGCCTTAAGGGTTAGAAATTGTCAATAAAGCGCAGAAGAATTTCTTTTATTGGTCCCTTGACTAATTAAGGTCGCGTGACAGTTGGATTTATGACGTCTTCTTCTGTGGGGGTTTTCTAGTTGAGAAATAAGAAATAGGGGTACTGCCAGTGTTGTTCTTAAATGAACATAAATTTTGTACATAAATACAAAAATGTAATTATTAGATTTTTGCAGTATTATAAAGAAGATTATAAATGTATAAGTATCAAAATAAATTTAGGCTTTTACAGACAGAAGAAAATAAGATAATCAGGAAGCTATCAGGAAACCGTTTCCATGTTTTCGTTTGCTATAAATATACCAAAAATATACAGACAGGAAAAAATATACATATATTACAACAGAGCTCAATAGCTAAAAATAATCGCAAAATAATTATATTGAAAAAATTCCGCCACATGGGCTCCACTCTCAGTAATTGCTTTTAATACTGCATAAAATACAACCCCCTTCTAAGTTGATCTTCTGTTTTCTCCTACAGCTCATACTCATTTTGTTCGATATTTGTGAAGAGGTTATTGTGATTCATGAAGAACTACGCAACTGCATTTTACTGTTTACTTACTAGCAGGGACAAGACATCGGGTTACATTAAAACCGTTCTGCTCGTGACACAGTATCGAGTACTCAATCGAGAATGCAATATTTTTATACATTTGTTAGGCGATTTCAGTGCTCGAAATAAATGTCGGGCCTGATGCTTTGTTCATCAATGAACTATGACATAGGACGTCGCTTACAACATCTAAGGTCTACAGAGATGATGAATGAATATTGATGACTTATGAATGTTCAAATGAGCCCGGGGTCCAACGAATTAATAGGGATAGGACTAGTGAACGGAAGGGATAGCTAGCACCTCGATCCTCAATGGATCTTTTGTGCATATACCCCCGGGAGGAACGGATGAGGTGAGGGAACCGCAGGAGAAGTATGGGTTGCATAGCAGGCCAGCGCAAGTCGACAGAGACGCGCAGAGTTCCCTAATTGTTCCGGGCTAGACCACTTGGCCACGGGAAGGTCACTCGGAGACGTCTCTCTAGTGGAACCGGGAAACACGACCCAGCAGTGGAGGCTCTACGGTAGTGGTGTATGCCACGAGATTAGCTAGGTGTGCCGCGATGCTTCTAGGGTTTATGATATTGCTAATAAAACCAATTGAAATAATTTCACTGAATATTTATTTTTAAAAACGAACGACAGAATATATAGTAATATTCCAGAACTTAAACTTATTTATTGGTTATTTATTAGTTTACGCCTTACAACAAGTTTGAGTTATCAATGAGAAGCTTGAGGCTGTCGCTTCTTACACAAAAGTTCAGTTCTGGTGGAATTAAAGACCACACACGCGCATTTCCTGTTCAACTGAAAGGTGTCTCTCACGTTTCTTGTTGGTTAGTGCCGAAAATCCCAGCTCGCACATGTAGGAGGTGGGAAAATGCGAGAGGGTATTTTATTATTATTATTATTATTTGTTTTCTGTTTACCGCTTATTACCGCAATACTGTTACGCATACAACACACAAACACCCATGCCCTTGGCGGGACTCGAACCCACGACCCTTAGCTTGGCGGAGAGCCAGAGCCAAACGCTCCAGCGACCACGGCTACGAGGGCGACATAGTATATTAACTGTTTCCATTGCTATTACTGGGTAATCTTCCTTCACTAACATCCAAAAGTTGATAAGTGGTAGTTCACCATGTTTCAGTTGTAGTGTTCGTCTGTCTGAAGTCCCGCGACCTGCTCTTCTTCCTCCAGAGAAAGGTCGGTGGTGCATTCTGGGGACATAGCATAAGGATTGCGCACCCAGTCATATTTGTCGACAGTGATGGAGGGAAAGTATTGTGCCATGTTATTCTCAAGAACCATGAGGTGATTTAAAATGAGTTCGGAGTTTATGTTATCGTATGGATTTACCTCGAAAATAAGAAAAAACATCTTAAGAGTTTTCTTTTCCACGTGTGATTTCTAAGCTTCTTCTTTTTTTTTAAAAACAAGCTGGTGAGTTTATCGTTTTACCACAGCACATTTTCTTTGCCTTGCATACTCTCGTTCAGGTAATTTAAATGGCGAAAAATATAAGCCAAATAGGCACACTACTCTTCGTCATTTAACTCAGCTGCAAAGTCTGGCTTTTCGATGCTAAACATATTTAATAGCCCTTTTCTCAACTCATAAAATCTTTCCAGGACTTTACCTTTTGACAAGCAACGTTTTGGTATGAAGAACCAAAGTGCCATGTCGAGATCCCGCTGCATGGCACAATTGTTTGAGGAGTCTTGTCTTAAGAGCCCCAGCTTAACGAAGTTTACCATGTTAATGACTGAGTCTAAAACACTTTTAAGATGTGTTGGGATAGCCTTCACCACCAGAGCCTCACGATGTATGAAGCAATGCGTTGAACCCACGCTCGGGAAATCTTGTTTCAACAAATCCTTTGAATCCAGTCATTGCTGGTGCATCGTCTGTGGAAACAAAGACAACTTTTCCAGGACAGCCCGTTTTGTTCCAAGGTGCTGGGTATAGAACTATATACATCTGAAGCAGTTGACGTTTAGGGCAGTTCGGTACACGAAAGGAATTGTTTAGTAATCGAATCCTCATCAACAAATCTTATGTAACTCAGTAATTGACATTTCTTATTTATATCAGTTGACTCGTCGAGTTGCAGTGAAAATACACGACCGTCGCTTAGCTTTTTATGGACAATGCATTGGATATCTGAAGACACGTCATCAATTCGCCGGGAAATGATATCGTTTGACAATGGAACCAAGGATATTTCCTTCTCGGCGCCATCACCTAACATCGATTTCACTATTCCCTTGCATGCAGGAGAAATTACATCCTGTGCAGTAGTATGGGGTTGCATTTTTTGCTACTATTTCGGCAACTTTATAACTGACCACCTCTGCTTTTTACAGAAATAGTTGTTCTCCGTACCATAGCTTTTACTTACTTTTCTTCTGATGACAACAATCGGCTAAAACAGTTTTATCTTTCCAGATAAGTGGCCATGTTTGCTATTCAAATGTCTTTTCAATTTACTAGGGATCTTGGTTTCACTGCTTAGTTTTTCTCCACACACGACACACTCTGGTGACGGACAGTTTTCAGATCCACTGAACGTAAATCCAAAGTTTGAATTATTCTCTTGGTACTTGCGAAATGTTCCGGTAGTTTGCATTGCTTTCACCAGACTTACATTTGGAATCGGTTCGTTCTCACTTTTGTAGCTGTTATTTGTTTCTGTCACTACTCATCTTCAACTTTTTTTCCTTTTAATAAAAAACTTATTCATACTGAAAAACAAAACATTAACCCGACAATGCTTGTATGTGTGAAACCAGAAATCAACTCAAAATATGCCAGAACACGGATTGCTTATGACTGCGAGTCTCCAAACTACTGACTGACTGGTGAAGGCAAACTGTGCGCGCGCTAGCCGGAGGTTCTCGTATTGTTGCTAGCTCGCACGTTTGCCCCCTCTTACATTGTTGCCAAATCGTACGTTAGTGTGCCGCGGAAACTTGCTACATTGGATAGTGTGCCGTGAACAAAAAAGTTGAGAACCACTGCTTAACAGGCTTTCCTCTAGCAGAGGCCGAGAAGAAGTTCCAAGTCGCAAGCCTCTGCGCCATCTGCACGACACTGACCGAACCACTTCCCCGGAGTCAACCTGAAACGGAAATGAAATGAGAGGAAATCGTGGCAGAATACGCCACTCCAGCATTCGCCTTTGCCAACCAGGGAAAATCATGAGAAACCCATGATCAGAGTGGGCGGCCACTGGGAATCGAACCCAGAACCTCCCGAATGCGAGCCTCACACGTTACCGCGGAGCCATCTCGCTTGGTAAAGAATTGATAGTTACCCACATATCCTTTCAGTATAACCAAAGCACCGGAGAAATCCTTATCCAATAGCAAATGCCCTTTGGATTAGCAAGCAAATACACTACCCCACACCACGGAGGTAGAAGAATCTGCGACTGGGTTTCCTTCACCGCATGAATCCTTCTGATCGCCATCTGGAATTATTGGAGATTTGTGTTCCTCTTTGTTTTTCTTTCTTTCTTTTTAATGTGTTTACTTACATAATAGCCAAAAGATTAACTAAAGGTTGGAGAAAAAGATGTTTACAGTTAAATAAAAATATCACCTGTTGCAGTGTCTTGCAGCAGTCAGCGAATTAATAATAAAATGAACATTTCTATATCACAGGGAGAATCTATCCTTTGGCATTCCCCATCTCATACCTCATTTTCTGGTGGTAGTAAAAGTCTCCTGCTGCATCGTAAAACATAACACAACCGCACGTGTAATTTTAATAGCTTCCTCTGATTTTATGGCTTCACAACAGCGCGACTGTTGCAGTGGAGACAAAATAAATACACGGTACAAGTATTTCCAATTAGTCTTGCTGCCCCATTATCTCTATGTTTAAACAGAAATTCGAGGTGGCAATATTTGTATGTGCATATTATTTATGTGATCATACATTGAACTTCTAATAAAATACGGTGTTTCTTTGTATGCTTCGTATCTCTAAATGCACAATGCAGTGCTAATAATTTAAAATTAAATTTTGTTGCTATAAATACCTGTATCGGGAAAACACGAAACCGGTTCCAGCTAGTAAAATTCGCTTAAATAGGCGGTATTTTAAAACTAGTTTTATCTGGTTAGATCTAGCTGTGACGGAGTTCAAGGTAGAACTATTTTAGCCGTAAACATGCTGTAATTTGTAGCTGAAACACTTTTAAGCTATAATAATCTCGTTGTAACCAGTAAATATTCGTAAGAGTAGCAGTCACAGACCGTTTATGCTCAGGCGCTCTACAACAGTAACAGATAATGTTTTCTCATCAAAATTTGCACTCAGTAAGGGTTTATATAAAAAGATATTATTTTCATTTTAGAGGGTAACAAACTTTGGTACAGTCTAGTGCATGGAATCGTGCCGATATAATGTGCAGTGGTAATGTTGGTAATGAAATATTAAACCGCCTTTGTCACTCCAGCCCCTACCCCATACCTGGTCCTAGCACTCCACTTGATGTTCATCTTACTCCCCATTTTTCCTTAACTCCTGAAACTGAAACTGACTTGTGTTAATTGGTTAATGCTTGAGTGCCAGACTTTTGACATCAAACCAATGTGAGACGGACAAATCCAGGGGCTGGTGTGGGCAGTTGTGGCGAAGCATGCGTTCCAGCCACTCAGGTGAAAAGTTTCCATACTCCTCTCCTTTTGCCGCTCACCTAGGCATTGCCTTTGTTCATAGACTTATGCATGTGTGTCGAACTTGACGATTGGTTGAATTCAAACCAATAACAGATTGGCTCATCCAGGGTGGTTTGGGACACAGATGGTAAGAGGTTTACGGCAACATTAAATAAAAAACACTATAGGAAACAAAAGCATCTGCACTCGACTGCACACACGTTTAATTGTTTTCTTCGTAATTCCTTTGTGTTGGCATCAATTTGTCCCAGTATGACCGTTGCTTCAAGACAAAGTTTACATTACGCAAGCACACTCAGCTCCACAAAATTCATAAACCTTTTAAGTTTATAGTCCATAGCGATATCTTATCTTCCTTAACGGAGGGGACTCATCACCGATTCAGAGGGGATACTGTACCTACGCCCCACGAGGGGGCGTCCCCGGGAGGAAGGATGAGGCGAGAGGAGTCACCAGGCGACCGGATCCAGAAGCGACGGTACAGCAGTGACAGCGTCCCCAAGTTTCCGGAAGTAGACACCCCGGTAGACGGACAGGCAGACCGGGGACCCCGCCCGTAGCGATATACAGGCTTAATTAAAATCCCGTATCATTTTAATATTTTCTTACCCATGAATTTAATTTACTTGAAATGCGACATTTGAAGGTAACTAATACTAGGAATTAAAAACAATTACATCTTCAATTGTTATCCATGTTTGTTTTACCGAAAGGGAGCGTACCTTTGTTATTTATTATCAACAAAACATCTTAATCTTTTTTCCCTTTTTAATACTTTTAAGCGGAAACTCTACTAAAAACTTTTAATACTGTTTTAAAGTATTCTATTTTCATTCTTGGAAGATGTATTTTCAAATCCCAAAGACATTTGATTCTTCTTTGATTAAAATATGAATAACAACACCTAATTAAATATGAAGTGCAAGAGAACGTGCCATACTGAAATTTGTTTAAAATTAATTTTGCAATAAGCTTTTGTTCCGATTTCCAAACCATGCCTTTATACCAAGAATAGTCTCAATGCAACTTTATAGAATTAGGGATGGAGCATTTGCATAATTCTTTGCATAAATATTATAAGAAGTATTATTTATTTTACTATATTTCTATTAATGATTAATAGCAGACTTTTTTATTTATAAATAAACATAACAACTAAACAATATTGTTCATCAATAGAAATATAAAACATCTCATTTTGCTTCTGAATACTGCTTACAAATTATACGTAAAAACAGGATGTATTGTAAAATTTGGATTTAAAGACATCGTTAAAGTTTCTAAAATATATGCTTAAGAAAAAACATATTAATCAAGTGCTTTATCTAGTTATATATTTAAACATGGTTATTATAGGAGATGTCGAGTAATGCTGTTGCTTATAGTTATGCGTATATTCATGTTGAATAATCTAGGATTGTGCACGTAAAACAGGACGCCACTGCGTGCGCGAAAAGGTAAACAGATACGCACGCCTCCTCCTTGCTATAGGTACATATGCCATCTGTGAAGGCCAGTAGAATGCCTCCCAAATCTGCGGTAACGGCATAAATGGAAGCGAGTGTACCAGACTTCGGCATCAAACCAATACGAGATGGACTCATCCAGGGGCTGGTGTGTACAGTCGTGGCGAAGCATCCCTTCCAGCCACTCAGGTGAAATGTTCCCGTATTCCTCCCCGTTCGCTGCTAACTTAGGCTCACCTTTATTCATAGGCTAATGCGTGTGTGTCGGTCTTGATTCAAAGAATAAGGGATTGGCTTACTCAGGGCTGATGTGAAACACGGTGATGAGAGTCTGCCAATATTAAAGAAAGAAAACATTATAGGAAACCAAAAGCATCGGCACGTTTCCGTGCACTCGAATGTACGTGCGTTTAGAAATAATTTTTAATAATTCAAGAGTGTAGAAAGAAGTTTTGAAATTGTTTTCTAAAGTAACTCATTATTGTATTTGCAAATCATGTGATAAGTACGTAAAATATATATGCTTGCAACACAAAATTGAAATTTGGTTCTAAACTTTTGAACACTCAGTGCAAGGAGATTTTCCTGTAATTATCAAAAAAGCAGAACTATTTTTGCTCAGGAAGTTTTCAAGGAATTGATCTGGCAATTGAGGATTGAAATATATCGCAAATACGTTAAAAAGTTGCTTAAGGAATACATAATTTCCAAAATTTACAGGTTGGTCCCCTTAAATGTAATATTTACATATTTATACTTTGTTGTTCAGGAAAGTTAAAAAAGCCACAGTAACTTCAAGCAGTGCTGTCCATTTCTTCCGAATAGTCAAACGCTCCACCACAAAATGCATGAGTGAGGCTTCTGTACATGGATGTTGAATACGTGCTACAGCTACGAGGTGGTCTGAAAAGTTTCCGACCTAATAAAGAAACAAGACATTTTTTCAGATTTTTTTTTTATTTTTCAACATAGTCTCCTTGTAACTTTACACACTTCTCCCAGCGATGCTCCCATCTCTGTAACCCGTCCAAATAGTACTCGGCGTTTTTCTCTGCAAAATAATTGTTCACGAAGGTGATTGCCTGTTCATTTGTCGAAAATCTCTGTCCTCCGAGCGCAATTTTCAGATCAGGGAACAAACAGAAGTCGCTTGGGGCTAGATCTGGTGAGTAAGGCGGATGGTCAAGCAGTTCAAACCGTAATTGGTGGATTTTCACCATTGCAAAGGCTGAGGTGTGAGACGGTGCATTGTCTTGGTGAAACAGGATTTTCTTTTTCTGCAAATGTGGCCGTTTTCCCGCAAGTTCTGCCTTCAGCTTGTCAAGTAATGATGCGTAGTATGCTCCTGTAATGGTTTTTCCTTTTTGAAGATAATCGATTAAAATAACTCCATGACTATCCCAAAAAGCAGTCGCCACCACTTTCCCAGCCGAAAAAACAGTTTTTGCTTCTTTTGGAGGCGGTTCCCCCTTTGCAGTCCATTGTTTGGACTGTGTTTTTGTTTCGGGTTATAATGGTGTATCCAAGTTTCATCTACAGTAATTAATCGGCGCCAAAACTCCGATTTATTGCGACTAAACTACGCCAACAGAGCTTTGGAAATGTTCATTCGAACACGTTTTTGGTCAAACGTGAGCAAACGCGGCACCCAACGCGCGGACAGCTTTCTCATGTCTAAATGTTGATTTAATATGTGACAAACACGTTCTTTTGACATGTTCATAGCTTCTGCTATCTCTCCCACTTTAATTCGGCGGTTGTCTAGCACCATTTGGTGAACTTTGGTGACATTTTCGTCGGTAGTTGCAATTTTTGGAGTCCCGAACGTTCATCGTTTCCCAAGCTCTTACGGCCATGTTTAAGTTCAGCTGCCCAAAATTTCGCTGTGGTAAATGATGGTGCAGAGTCCCCATACACAGAATCCAACTCATCTTTGATATGCGTAGGCGTATTGCCTTTCAAAAACAAATATTTAATGACAGTTCGATACTCGATTTCGTCCATTTTCATAAAAACACTCACATCACCTCACTCAAACGACTGTTACATAACAACTGAGTGTCAAAAATGGCTGAAACTTTGGTGAGTAACTGTCAATAGATGAACAACGAAATTCACTAGCTTTTATTTACGAGTGCTTCCATCTTCATGTTGAGGTCGGAAACTTTTCAGACCACCCTCGTACTTGGCACAGATACGCCCTTGAAACTCCTTCAGAAGGTTTCCAGCACGACAGGATACAAAAATATGACTTTAGTTTGCAGAAATGGACGGCTATTTCGAGAATCAACCTATAGTACGGGTACCACTGACAGTATGTGAACTACTGCTGGGTGGTATGTAAAGATTTTAGCAAAGAAGATAAATTAACATTTGTTTTACAAACAACAGATATTTGACAGCTCTACTGTAACTAACTGGTAACAATAGGTTTTACATTATCTAAAAACTCTGTGTGCTTCTGCAAAAAAAATAATATGGAAGTACAATTTCAGTCCTATGACAATGACAGAGCGCTACTCAAAAATAAATTTGATTAGACAACAATGGAAAATAGTCCTTTTTAGCTGCGAGACGCATTTACAGTTAAGAAAGCAGTAGAGTTACATTATTGTTGGAAAGGTGATCAGACTGAAAAATGCAATATCATAGCCGGGGTTTGAAACACGGATCTTCGACTTTCCGTGTCGTAGCTCCAGCAATCGGAGCTACCATGGCAACATACCGGTACTGCAGTAAATTGACTCACATTTTTTTCCGGTAAGTTAGGAGACGTACTCATTCATTTTGAGATAACGCAGTCCAATCACTAACCTTGACAAATTAGTTTTTAAGGTATTTCGCAGAACAATCCATTGAGTAGGAATAGACAGCAGATTTTTCTTCAATAAATATTTAATTCTAAAACACTAGGTACAAGAAATATCTAAATAAACTCTAGTGTTGTGATGAGAAATGCTTATTTTGACCCTTGCACCATAAAATTCGCATTTCCCCATTGAAATTTGCTTTCTGGTGCATCTAAAATCCTGCGCTGAATGTAATTGAGAGTGTACTGGTTCTCAATGTAAATTTGAGAACCCCTGAGCTATGCGGTTTAAAATATTACATCTCGGGCTGAGTAATCCTGCTTCCCGCCCATAAATTAGATATGTCATATTCGCTGTCCTAATATCAACGTAAGATGTATGTTTGCAGCAGAGAAGAACTATTAAAAAGACAACATGAAATGTTAGTCCTTTCTATCATTAAATTTGGAAATGTTTCTCTTATTCTGTGAACTATAGTATTGGGAACTCTTAGCTCTGTGAACACCAGAAATTCATTTTACAATTTCGATTATCATCTCGCGGCCAAAAGCGGGGATATGCCGTTTAGTAATACGTATACTAAATCTATAAACGCTGATTCTGAGCCACCCTACGTTATAAGAAGGGCCGGGATTTTGATGGCCTAAAAATGTTTTAAAATGGCATATAATTCTATTTTTTTTAAAAAAAATACATAATAATTATAGGTATTAGCTAAAACCGGCATTTACCTAATTTATTAAAACTAGTGCACAGATAGTCATAATTAATTTGTGCATGGCTATATGTGCTACACAAGTAGAAAAAGTAGGCATAAGAATAATCAGATAATTTAGAAATTAACTAAAAATGTATATTTGTTCCATGTTTTTGTTTGAAGAATCTGAAAGAAAATTAAGGAAATTGTCTTTGAAGCAGGTCTTACAAAACTGTAGCATTAACCCTTTTGAGTTCTTAGATTATACAAAATTAATTGTTAAGGAGAGGACACCACACCGTATGACAATAGCAACCTGACTGTAGGCATTCATTAACGCAAACAGGGAAAACTGACCTCTCTCTCGTCCCTATTTTGGAAATGAATTCATAACTATGATACCTGCTCCTCCGACAATACGCACCTCTCCACCCACAGGCAACCCTTTACAGACTAACCATTAAATAGAAATGTGATTTTTTCCAAGAATGCGAATAAAGGATACATAAAGTTACTCTTATTTGTCAGTTTTCTGATGTTTCAAAAGTTATCCTTAGGTATCTAAAACGTCAATAATACAAAAATCCGTATATACTTAATGTAAATGCAAGAAAACGACTAAATAAAGACGTAAAGGGCAAGAAGATGATACAATAATGACATAAAATCGGAAAAATTCTCTAAAGTCGAAAATGGCTTAAATGACCACAAATGACTTAATATATATGCATTTTCATAATATGGGAACCGTGGTAAGGATTTATGCACACGATAGGAATACCTATGATGCAACAATTAAAAGATGACGTCATCAGAATCCGCAGCCTGGTTACAAGGCTTAAGCAGAGGTAAAGTAAATCTCCATAGAAAAGACTAAATTTTGAGTCTTTAGCATTTACATTCATTTCAAACCACTGAATAGGTAATCGGTCGAAAATGACATCTGAATGGCCTAATTCCTTATCCATGTTTAATTTGTTTAACAGTACTTTTGTCTCCGCAGGGTCAACTACTGGATAACTTTCAGACGCTTTCTTTCACCTCTAGGAATTGATATTGTTGCTCTTCCTCAGCCTTTTAAAAAGGGTGCCTGCTTTGCCCCTTCAGCTAATATTTTATTACTTCCTTTACCACCTGAAGTATTGTACTCCACCGAAAAATTAAATGTTCAGATATCACCGGAAATGCATGTTTTGAGGCACCTTGAATGCAAAAATAGCATTTTAGAAACAGGTCCGAGTGTGTGTCTGTATGTGTGCGTGTGCATGGTATGTGTGTCTGTGTGTGCGTATGCGTCCGTATGTGTGTGTGCGTGTATGCGCGTGTGTGAGCGTGTGTATCAGCGCGTGAGTGTGTGCATGTGCGTGTTTGCGTGTGCATCTGTGTGCGTGTGTCTGTGTGCGCGTGTCTGTGCGCGCGCGCCTGTTTGTGCGCGTGCATGCGCGTGTGCATGTCCGTGTATGCGCGTGTGTGAGCGTGTTTGTGAGCGCGTGTGCGTGTCTGTGTGTGTGTGCTTGTGTGTGCGTGACTGTGTGTATGCGTGTGCGTGCGTATGTGCGTGCGTGTGAGTACGCGTCTCTGTTGGCGCGTGTTTGTGTGTGTCTGAACAGCATAACCCCAAAACAAAACGTCCGGTAAATACCGAACTTGGTATTTAAGTTCTGCATCTTCCAAATATGCGACATGAAGATTTTCAAGAATATTCCCACATAACAAACTACCTTTTACATGGAAGATTTTTTGAAATTTTGAATGTTCTCAAGAGTTTTTTTTTATTTATTTATGGACGCTCTTTAACTACTATGGTTCTTAGCGTCCCATTCCATATTGGGCGTGAAAGACCGGTAATTTTGCTCAGAGGCCTCTTTATCAGGCTTGAGGTTCTTTTACGTGCCGTAAATCTACGACACCACCGGCTTTACTTCCTTTAAGTTTCAGTAACGATTTCTATTAAAATACCATATTATGTTTAAGATGTTTACATGTGAAATACAATGTATATCCTGAATTTTTGTGAATAGCCTGTGAAGCCCTCTTCATTCTGCAGGAATTTTGTATAACTCGTAAACCATAAGAGATAGACAAAAATGTGCTGTGCAAAAAATGTAGATATCTTTAAACACTTTATTTCAAATAATGTTTTTGTGATGTCAGCCATTTTCGAGATATCCGCTTTTATTGGTTTGAATTTTTCAATCCTCATTATATAAAGTGCTGTCGCTTCTCAGTTATTTCTCGCGATATCATGGAAAGAGTATGGAAGTTCTAAGCCAGCATACAGTTACTCACTTTTAAACATCTAATTATCGATTCGGATTCCTCTATCCTCTTTGTAATTTCAACGAAATGGGTAATGAAGCTGTTTCTACTAAAGTTTATCTCGATTAAAATGAAGTAAACAGTAAAATAAGCTTTCGTAAGAATAGTTGGTAGTAGATATATCAAAATAAGCGATAGTGAATGCTCAAAGTCATCTGAATCTAACACAGAAATGTTTTTCTTGTGTAAAGTTGTTTCCAAATATCTTGAAGTCATCAAGCATATGTTTAGGGTTGTGTGATTAGTGTGTATATATCAAACACGCCATGACTTTTTCTCTCCCCCTCCCATAATCATTTGCGGTAATGAACAAGAGAATGTACATTATATACTGTATGCCTTGCATGATAAGCCGTTCCATTGTTGATCATTATTGCACTTACCATCTTCGTCTAATAAGACTGTGGATGCTATGTAAAATTGCATTCACTGTATGAGTATAAATAAAACATTTCAATAAATTCAGTTGCCTTTGTGCTATTTTTGTCTGGTGCACATGTTTACGATTCACTCACTACTCCCATGTTTCCATAACCTTGTAAACTGTTATAGTATGGTTTTCTTTTACATTTCAAGATCCTACTTAAAAATATTTTCCACCTAGAACCCAATACAAAAGTAAAGACAACAGGCCATACGAGGGGCACTATTTATATTTTGAGCCTAAATAATTAAAACAAAGTAATTTATGATTGAAAATTGCTTTATTGTTTTTCAAAATATTCTCCTTTATGATCAATACACTTTTGCATCCGTTTGAACCATTTTTCAAAGTATTTATTCCAGTCTTCTTTAGACACCTCCAAAACATGGTTTTTGAAGGCATCAACGGCTTCTTCTGCCAACGAAAATCCTTGTCCACGCAATTTATTCTTGATGTTCGGGAACAAAAAGAAGTAATTGGATGCCAAATCAGGACTGTATGGCGGATGACCAATCAATTCGATTTTTTGAGCCTTCAAATACTCTCTTGTTAGACGAGATGTGTGTGCGCTCGCATTGTCTTGATGAAGAACGATCCTACGGTTCTTGTTAGTTTTCCTTACTTCACCGAAGACTTCCGGCGAACAAATGGTTGTGTACCATTCGGCATTGACCGTTTTACGTTCCTCTAAAGGCACTGTTGCCAAATGACCAGTTTTGCTGAAAAAGCAGGCGACCATTTGCTTCGAAGTGCTTCGAGTGCGAACAACTTTTGTTGGATTTGCTTCATCTTGAAACACCCATACAGTCGACTGCTGTTTACGTTCCGGCTCATACCATAGATCCATGATTCGTCACCTGTTACACTCTTATATACGTCTTTTGAGGCACCGCCATTGTATTTCTTGAGAATTTTTGTACACCAATCGACACGAGCATCTTTTTGAGATTGCATAAAATTGTGTGGGATCCAACGAGAGCAAACCTTTTTCACGGCTAAATAATCATGCAACATTTTATATATGCTAGTGGAACTAATGCCTAGGGTTGCCTCAGTCTCACAATATGTCGCATGACGATCTTTCATTATATGTTTTCTGGCACAACTGATTTTGGACGACCTTCACGAACTTCATCATTGAGCGAACGGCGGCCACGATTAAATTCGTTATACCAGCGTTTCACAGTAGCAAAGGATGGAGCTTCGTCGCCAAATGTGGAAGTTAGTTGATGGATGCACTCTTGTCTTGATAACCCACGTCGAAAGTCGTAATAAATCATTGCACGAACATTTTCACGAGTTAATTCCATGTTTTTGTTGACAAACAATTTTCCAGTTAGTGTAAACAAAACGAATGAAGCTCTATTGACAAAATGTTTGAAGATTATGGTAAAAAATGTCAAACTTTCCATTGGAAACATCGGATGTCACCTACAACATTCAGGGTTGCCAAGGCTCAAAATATAAATAGTGCCCCTCGTATAAGGATCGTAGCAGAGTTTCAAAAGGGTACTAAATATCAGATTTTAACATTATTACTATACCTCGGATTTTTAGGCCCTCAAAATCCAATTCTAAGACACTTAAAATAGAGTTATAAAAGTTATAAAAGTTATAAAATTAGGCACTAAAGGTATAGTTTTAGACACCTAAAATACAGTTCCCACAAGCCAAACAGTTATTTTATGTGCCTAAAATGCATTTTCCACTTTTTAAAAGTTAAAAAAGACAATTAATTAGTGAGCATTAAAATTATTCGGTAACAAAAACAGCAAATTTACTAAATTATTCACTTCACCTTTAATCCGCTTTCAGGGTTGCAAGTGTCGGTGGGAAGTCTCAGCGTGATGGCGAGAAACATTTTATTATGTCTTAAATTATGCATTTAAGGTTCCTATACATAATATGAGCTTATAAAGTGAAAAAGACACTCTCAAAACTTATTGAATAGATCAGAGTGGAAAAGTATACTGCAGATACATTATTGTGACCTAAACGCTTTAGAGATGATATGGAAACCCCCCCAAATGTTGTTTCCAAAACACAATATATTGTTAAGAACAGCAATGTAAAAGTGCTTTTTGAAATAGATTTGTAAAACAACAGAGAAAACACGGAGAAGTCTTGATAACGTGTGCATACCAACAGTTAATGAAGGAGACGAGATATGTGAATCATGAAATGATGAGAAATACGCTACTGACTCTTCATTTTGGAAGGGATTTCTGCCGTATTTCAGTAGCCGACCAATACCAAGCGATGGCAAAGAGAGGGTATAAGCACTGTGTTTCTGTTTCTACAAAACGAGTGAGCCTAACCGTTAAAGCGCAAAAATAAATCAGTCTTTTTCCCGGAATGTCTCCTTCCAACAACAAAACTATTACAAAATCTTTGAATCAAACTAACCCCATGATGTTATGAAGACTTTATATTTCATTGATGCATGAAAAAATATCTGATGTGTTACATTCACATGACTTTCTCTACCCTCTGTCGCTTATTGTGGGTATATAAATGACTCTTACGAAAGTATATTTTCCTACCTACTTTATTTTAATCGAGATAAAAATCGAAAATAGCTGCATTACACTTTTCGCTATAGATACAAAGGGAATAGCCAACGATAATCAAATGTTTTAGAACTGGACGCTACACGCTGGCCTTAAAATTCCATACTCTTTCCTTGACATCGCAAGAAACAGCTGAAAATTGACAAAAGATGGCTAAGTATTGAACAGTTGCAACCATTAATAACGGATATCTCGGAAATGGCCGATGCTATAAAAAAGTTATTTTAAATAAATTATTTATTTTAAAGTGACCTACATTTTTTGTTCTGCGTTTTCGTCTATCGGTTAAAGTTTACCAGTTATACAAAATTGTACAAAATTCCTACCGAATGAAGAGGATTCACAGGCTATTCTCAGAAAATTCAAGATATACATTTTATTTGTCATGTAAATATTTTAGTGAATGCTATTTTAATCAGCACCGTTAGTCATTCTTCAGAAAATCAAAAAAATTTTCATATAAAGGTAGTATGTGGTGGGGATTTTCTTGAAAATCATGTTGCATCATTAAAAGATACTGAACCTGTACACCAAGTTTAGTATTTATCCGACTTTTCGTTTTTGAGTTATGCTGTTCACACACACACACACACGCACACACACACACACACACACACACACACACACACACGGAACTCTTCCTAAAAATACTTTTTTGGATTCAGGGGCCTCAAAACTTGTATTTTCGGTGAAATCCCCATATCGAATTTTTGGGTGGAGTGTAATACGTTCTCTAACGACTAGGTACCTGGTAGAGAAAGTAAAAATTAAGGAAGCAACACTAATAGTAAAATAGGCAGTTTTAGGCTCTAAAACCTTAAAATAGAAATCAGTGGTCAAAATAGGCATTTTTTTTCACCACAAAACCACTTCATACATTTATATTTTACATAAAACGTGAAGATGTTCAACTAGTTTTAGTTTATTCGTATACATAAAAATGGACACTTGCCTAAAATCCGAGGTCTTAGTTATTGCTTATTCAAATCAGTACCTTTGTTGAACACGCTTGAACATGTGTTCTGGAATAACTTAAGTTTAGTCTAGTCAGAAAGTCATTGTTGCTCTCAGTGCCGAATATGGGGCATTGAGCATTGGCCACCAGTAAAGTTTACGCAATAGGAATGTCTCTGTATCCTAGACGAAAAGAGAGCTTACTTTAGAAGTGGTTGTGTAAAGCGTGTTCAGCAACAGCAGTTAATATTTGAAGTGAATAACAACGCTTTATAAACGGTGATAAGTCAGCTACACCTTAGAAAACTAGATCATTAGGAGCACATGGGTTTATTAATGACCTCACACTGCCTCCAAGTGTAAAGTGAAATTCTAAAAAAAAATAGCTAAAACGATTTTGATTAAAATACCATATATTAAAGATATTTATATGACAAATAAAAAGTATATCTTGAATTTTCTGGGAATAGCCTGTGAAGTCCTTTTCATTAGGAAGGAATTTTGTATAATCTTGTAAACGTCAAGCGATAGACGAAAACGTACTACACAAAAAATGTAGATCACTTTAAAACACACAATTTATTTAAAATAATTTTTTGTGGCATCAGCCATTTCCGAGATATCCGTTATTAATGTTTCGATTTGTTCAATGCCTTGTCATTCTTTTTAAGTCCCGTCGATTTTCAGTTGTTTCTCGCGATTGCATGGAGACAGTATAGAATTTTAAGGCCAGCATACGGCGTCCAGTTCTTAATCTTTTGACTATCACTGTTCCCTTTGTACCCAAACGAAATGTGTAATATAGCTATTTTTGGAAATGTTTATCTCGATTAAAATGAAATAAATAGAGAAATAAACTTTAGTAAGAACAATTTGCATACTCACTAATAAATGAGAGAGGATAGAGAAAGTTATGTGAATGTAATGCATCAGAATTTTTTTTCGATTGTAGGTCATCATTTTGTCATTTTCTTGGCCTTTGAGTTTTTATTTTGTCGTTTTTGCATTCATATTCAGTACATCAGAGTTTCATACTATTGGCATTCTATGTAAGGATGAATTTTAAAATCTTATAAATTTCAATATTCAAATGAAAAATAAGAATAACTTTGTACAATTATCTATTCGCATTTTTGGAAAAAGGAAACACGTTAATTTAATGGTTAGTCTGGAATGATTTGTTGCGGGTGGAGGGATGGCTATTGTCAGGGGAGCAGGCTTCATTACAGTTATGAATTTATGTCCCAAAATAGGGATGAGACTGATCAATTTTCCAACGTTTGCTTTAATAAGTCCGTACAGTCAGTTACTACTGTCCTTATCTTTGTGTCATGCTATCGTCTTTACGGCCCTCATAGCCGTGGTCGCTGGAGTGTATAGCTTCGGTGCTCCGCCAAGCGGAGGGCTGCGGGTTTGAGTCCCGCCATGGGCATGGGTGTTTGTGTTCATGTATCTGTGTGTTGTGTATGTGTATCAGTAATTATAACGCGGTAAAATAAAACAGCGAAAAACAAGCAGTACACCTTGAAATTGCTAAGCGGTCATTCTTAACAACAACAACCAAAAAAAAAAAAAAAGACCTGTAAGACCTGCTTCAAAATAATCTTCTTAATTTTCGCTTCGGATACTTCAAACAAGAATATGGAACAAATATTGATTTTAATTCTTCTTATGTCATAGTTATTCCAACACATACTTTTTCTTTGTTGGGCAGTTATACGCAAGTAGGAATTAATTTATACTTTTCTGTATACTAATTTTATTAAGCTAAATAAATCTTAGTTTTAGATCACATTCTGTAATTATTACGTCACTTTTTACAAATTTTAGAATAATTTTATAGGTCATTTTTCAATCATTTTTAGATCATAAAAAATCGGCCTTTCTAATGAGTCATACACATACTCATAAAGAACAGAACATGGCTGAATGCAAAGAACTTCACAGGTTTTGAGAATAGGGCGAAAAGAATAAACTGATCATAAAACTGTTTTGGATAACGTAGGTAGGTACAGTGAAACAAATAATACCAAAATTCCTCCTGTAGATTTTTAAGTACATCCCTAAATATAAAACTATAATGCAAGTTTGGGCCATACGCGGCAGTGATACTGACCCAAAGCTCAGACAGGATTTCGTGACCTCCGTTAACAACTGTCGAAAAACCTGCAGGCAATATGCAAATGTCGTCTTGCACTAGAAGGCCGTTGTACTGGTTGTTCCACAAGGAATCGTCACTTGCTTCTCATCGCTCTTTTGCTGCTTTCGTTATTTCAGTCGTTAGTATACACACCTAAATATTAAAGTAATGCATCTGGGAATTTGAAAAATCCACAGCATATAAGTTACGTATGTCATTGAAGTTTGTGTCAGGTATTACAACGTTTTTACCATTTTTCAAAATTTTAGCCTGCATGATTATTTAAATATTAATTGTTGTTGTAAAAATTCATTGCTCTAATCAAAATACTCCACACGATTGTTTTTTTAAAATATCCACATCAAGAACTGATATTTTATAGTTAATAAGTTTGCAAAATAATCTATCGTATTAGATTTTTTGTACTAACCCTAATTATCGTAGAAGCAGTTTCACTTTTTATGCTTTCGAAATTTCTGTTCTTTTTCCAAATGTCAATACCTTTTTTCTCAAAGCTGGAGCATTATTTTAAAGAAGTATATGGTCATTCTCTTTAATGTACCTCTGAGATCCAGTACACGTTTTTTGAAACAAATGAGTGAAAAAGATGCATCATGTGGAACATTTTCAGTATGGAAAAATGCTGAAAAGAGTTTGAGCGTGTCTATTAATTAGCATGCGCCTGTCCTTCGAAACTCCACTTTATGATAGCTTAAATGCAAAAAATGCAAAAATCGATATGTCTAGAATTCATATTGTTTTATTATGAAAGAAATTAATTTCTTTCACTTTTTACAATATTTGCTCAAATTTCACATATGCATCACCTTAAATGAATGATCACAGGCCTTGGTGGTCATAAAACCACAGATTTAACGGAAAGACTGACATCTGCAGTTATAACTACTTCCATTGAGTACAGTATAAGCAAACATCTTGTTAACAATGGTAAATCGATGCATAACTAGGATAGGTGTTATTACTGACCCTTGATATGTACGCTACGGTACCTGTAACGGCCTTCTCATGCGTGACATCAGCTGTTGGTATGTCTTTCCTCGTGAATTGTTTGTCTATCCAGGTGTGGGGTGGAATGCAGCTCCCTCTGAAGGTCAACCTGGTATGATGAAAACAGTCGGGATTTCGCGAGGAGTATCCGCAGTTTGAAGCTGAATCATCGGGTAACACCAATGCAGGAGAGGTGACGATCCGCATCTGTGCTAGTAATTTAACTTCATCGTAACCCAATTGTTTTATATGATAAATTGCTCCGAAGTTCCATCATAAGTAGGCCTTATCTTTTTACTTGCTATTTAATGAACCATTTTCAGGATATTAATATGTGTTTACACCTCCTGGGGCTAAATACATGAATATCATAAGAACTAGCAATGACTAAACGAGGTGTTGCGACCTAAAATGTCCTAAACCGTTATTCTTAGTTCTTCAGATGATACATACTTATTTACACGAGGCTCCCGTTATTGTGGTTTTCCTTGTATATATTTATAAATGTACATTATAAACATACCAGAAACTATTCTCTGCTTGAAAAGCACAACTCTGCCACTCACACAGGCATTGGATATTTGGCAATATTTCCAGAAAAGAGGTGCAGGAGAGAAAATATGTTAAATAAATGCTAACATCAATAATTCTTCTGTTTTTCTTGTTTTAGTAACGTTTATTTATGATCTTATTTCCATTAAGTACACATTAACCATCTAAAAATTCAGAATATATTTTTCTATTTCTTTGGTTTGTATTTGTTAACAAGCAGTGGATAACTAAACCCCATGTCCATATAATTGTCTGGAGGTAAGCTATTTCCTATTATTATTTTCTGTTTTTTATATTTTAGTAAACTGTATTTAAAGAAATATATTTTACAAGAGTTTGTCCTACCAAAAACTACTCGCAATACACACACATAATAATTTCACTATTTATAATAATAATAATAATAATAATAATAATAATAATTTTTTCGATGCAGTAGATAACTACATTCATGTCCAAATTTTCTGACATGAACGCTTTCATGTTATTACGTAGCACAGTCTTGTATACAGAAAAGATTCCCTCCACAGAACATAACATCATTGAAGCATAAATCATAGATGCTAATGCTGCAGGTTCTGGGGATAATTTTCTTGTGTATCTTTCTCCTTGTAGTAGAACAAGTCAGCTTCATGTCCTCAGAGCTAGGATTGCGTTTAATAATTTTATGCTGCTTCGTAGAACATGCAACTTCCAGAGGTGCTAGCCCCATCTGTGCTAGTAATTTAACTTCATCGTAACCCAATTGTTTTGTATGACAAATTGCTCCGAAGTTCCATCATAAGTAGGGCCTTAACTATTTCTTTGCTATTTAATGAACCACTTTCAGGATATTAATATGTTTTTTACTCTTCCTGGGACTGAATATAAGAATTTCATAAGAACTAGAAATGATTATATGAGGGGTTGCGATCTAAAATGTCTTAAACCGTTATTCTTGGTTCTTCAGATGATACATGAGCATTTATCATATGTAATTAATAATGTGTTTGCCTTCAACGCGCACGATACTCAGGAAAGAATATTGTGACTGGCCAATTTTTCAACTGTCACTCTTCGCTATTTTTATTGTCACTGTTTTGTTTTTATCTAATTCAACTTCACTGGGAGTTCACTAATTTTCACTAACACTTCACTAAGTGAACTAGTTCAATTCTTCGTCACTTCACTTCCTTCTTAGCGTAGCCTCCTCTTCCGACGGTTCACTCGCTGGGGAGTAGAACACAAGACCTCTTCAATCTCTCATGCAGCAGTAGCACTCACTGTACGTCACAGTAGTCGTCACCAACTCGCTCGGAGAATCGCTCTTGATGTTGCTCCGAAACGCGCTCGCTAACTCCTTGCTCACAGATTGACTCAACTCAACTCTGACCCTCTCGCGAGAACGCTCGCTTATATAGGCAATGGAGGTTTCCAAGATTTCTCGAACGTTCGAGAAGGAGAAACATCCAGAAGATTCTGCTTATCTAGCGATAACGCTTCTGGTGTTTACCCTGGCGAGCGCTATTTGTCTTTGTTTATCTCCGACTGCCCGGCGCCGATATCCCGATAACCTTGGGCTATAGCCGTTGCGTCACACAGCTCCCTTATCAGAGCTGGTCATCCCGAGCAGCTCTAAATTAAAATTAAATTGAGTTTTATTTATGGATGCTCTTTAACTACTATGGTCTTTAGCGCCCCATTCTATATTGGGCGTGTAAGACTGGTAATTTTGCTCAGAGGCCTCTTTATCAGGCTTGAGGTTCCTTTACGTGCCATAAATCTAAACACTGGGCCACCGGCTTTAATTCCCTTCCGAAGGAAGCCATGCTAGGGATTTTTACTCCCGAAAAAATACATCGCCCCCAGCCGGGTTTGGACCCGCGACCTCGGGAACTAGTGGTTAGCATGGTAACCACTACACCACGGAGGACGACCCGAACAGCTCTGCGATGTGGGCCAAATCGATCAAAATGGCTCACCATCAGCTTTTCTCGAGGTTGACGCCGAATACGGTACACCACTTCGTTGACGCGGGTGATTACCTTAGACAGATCGTCCCAGGAACGTTGCAGCTTGGGCAACCTCCCTGTAGTCCTCGTTGGACGGCACAGCCATACGAGGTCACCCTCCTGGTAACCGACGGTGTTTACCAGAAGGTCATAGCGCACTTTCATTCGGCCACTTGCCAGCTTCAGGTGCTCCCTGGCTAGATGGTGGATGTCATCCAGCCTATCCATTAACGCCCCGACATATTTCGTTGCGGACTGCTCAGCATAAGGGACGTGGCGAAAAACAGATCACAAGGTAGCCGTAGCTCCCACTTGAATACCATATTGGCCGGCGCCATGCCAGTAGACGTATGCACTGATCCTCGGTAAGACAGGAGGAACAATGGCACGTGCATATCCCAATCTCGCTGATGGCTGAATACCACTTTCCGTAGGTGCTCCTCAACCGTCTTAATATAACACTCCACCATTTCGTCTGGCTGTGGATGAATGGGAGTGGCACGCATCTTGTGGGTCCCGAGGCGCTGGAGAAGCTCACACATGAGGTTGGATTCAAAATGCGTCCCCTGGTCAATGTGGAGCTCCCGGGGAATACCGAACCGGCAAAAAAGTCTAGAAAATAGTGCATTAGACACATTCGAAGCCTCTTAATTAGGAATCGCATAACCCTGCGGACACTTGGCGAAATAGTCCATAGTTAACCGCAGGTAGCGATTTGCTATGCTGTCCTTAGGAAAGGACCTGCAACGTCGACGGCAAATCTTTCGAGCGGCGCTCCGAACTTGTATAGTTGCATGCGGTCCCCAACTTAGAGTTTGGGTCCATGACTTCCCGCGCAGATGTCGCAATATTGGCACCACCTCTTTACGTTGCTTCGAAGGTGCAACCAATAAAATCGGCGACGGTACTTCTCCAATGTTTTATTTACACCCAGGTGCCCTCCGGTAATACCGACATTGGTCTCCTCGAGGACTTATTTCACCTTGCTCCTCTGGACTACTAACTGTTCTACCTTAGTTCATTCGTTTACGGACTACCACACCCTCTGCAATACACCGTTCCTGGCCATCAGGAAGTCCCACTGGGCCTCATAGTTCTTATAGGTCGGATCCCTTTGAGCGACGTCCGCCCAAGGAGGTCGTTTACAAGATTCCTTATCCGACAGGATCAGCCCTATGTCTTGATCCGCCAGTTACTCCCTCCTCAAGGTCTCTTCGTCCAAACAGAATGCAGGCTGTACCACGACCGAGCGTGTGGCCGCAACACTTTCCTTCGCCTCGAATTTCAAATACTGGTTTTAGTTTTCCTGGCACGGTCTTCGGGAAATGCCGTGTACATTAGAATGAGGCCTTTCTGCCCGGTGCTCCGAGGTAAAATTGTATTCCTGCAGCAATTGGACCCAGCGGGCCATCTGCCCTTCCAAATTACGAAAATCTCGCAGTCAAGTTAGGACGGAACCGTCCGTTTGGAACTGCAACTCCTGTCTGTAAAGGTACTTGTGGAGGTGCTTCAGGGTCTCCACAATAGCCAGGAGCTCTCGCCTTGTCACACAGTAGTTTCGTTCGACCTTGGACAGTGCTCTACTGAAGTAGGCCAGTACTTAGTCTTCTCTATCTTGCTCTTGCACAGGGTAACACCAATGCCGAAGTCACTGGCATCTGTATCCACGATGAACTTGTTACGGGAATTAGGCATCCTAGTATCGGGAACGTGCACAGGGCGTTCTTCAGGGTCTGGAAAGACGTCTCGGCTTAGCCGGATCACTGGAAGGCTCGTCGTTCCTCTGTCAGCTGTGTCAGCGGTTTGGCGATGTTTGCATACCCCGCCACAAATTTCCGGTAGTACCTGCAGAGGCCCAGGAACAGGCGCAGTTGTTGCTTTTCCTTGACCTGGACCACTCCTTGGCGGGCTCTAGTTTCTGGGGGTCCGCAGCCAATCCACCAGGGCTTACGATGTGTCCTAGAAGCACTTCCTTTTTTTAACAGCTGACACTTCTCGAGATTCGATTTAAGGTTGGTCTGGCGAAGCCTTTGAAACACCTTCCTCGGGTTGCTCAGATGATCCTCGAATGTCTTGCCTATAACAATTATGTCGTCGAGGTAAAGTAGACAAGTGTATATGAGGCCTCTAATCATAGACTCCATCAGTCTCTGAAATGTAAGTGGGGCGTTGCGGGGTCCGAAAAGTATTACCGTGAACTACCACAGATCATGTCCAGTAGAAAATACTGTCATTATCTTTTTGTCTTCGGAGTGAAATGTCACTTACCAGTACACGACTTCAGCTCCAGAGTGGAAAACCACTGAGCTCCTGTAAGGGTGTCGTTGATCGGCGACACCGCGAAGCAGTCTTTCTTGGTGACGTCGTTCAGCTTCCGGTAGTAAACGAAGAAGCGCAGATCTCCATTCTACTTTTTTCACTAGCAATACCGGTGATGACAGCGGGCTATTGGATTCCTCCATTATACCTCTGGACCTCATGTCCGCTATCCGGTTATCTATTTCCTTGTGCTTCTCTAGCGAGACACGGCGAGGCGGTTGTCTAATCAGTCGAGCATCGCCGGTGTTGATGCGATGCATCACTATTGGTACAGGCATAATGATATTCTGATATGCTGAAGATGTCCTGAAATTTGACGAGCAGGTTAAGCATGTGCTTCTTGCAAGAGTTGTCAGTCGCCTACTTGCCAAGGTTACTTAGAAGACTATCCAGTTTCTTGGTGTGCGGTCGGCACTCGGTTTAGCCTTAGATATTATAGAGGCGACCGAGTCGCACTTCCTAAGCACATTTCCATTAATCAGCTCTTGATACCCATTAGTGGCATTGAGGACCCTCATTGAGACGATATTCCGAGCAGGAAGCAGCGCCCTCGAGACGTAAACCCCATCTCAGTGTGGTCTTCAATCCTCAAGCATGTTCCTCGTTAGGAGTCTCTCTGCCGTGCCATCACCACTCTCTCCTCCACGCTGGAAACACCTCTCGTGGCAAGTAAGAACCTTACCGGCAGCAACATCCAATCCGGATGGTTCAACAGGATCTCACCGTGGCTCAACTGCAATATGCGGCACCCGACTTCTACCCGGGCATCGAAGAACCGAAGGCCATTCAGGCTCAGGATGGATTCCTCGGTGATTTCGGCAAAGAACACCCACATTTATAGCCTGCTAAGGGTCAACTCCAGACAAGCTTCCTCAGTCACAAGCAAGGTTTCAGCTGAGACGGTTCGTAGCTCGTAGTGCTTTATACTGTCCTTCATGATGCACCATATCGGGCCTGGCGATTGTTAGTGAACCCCCTGTGTCCACCAGCACTCTGCAGGGACGGTCCCGAATCCATCCGTGCACTACCAGACCATCCTTGTCGTTCCCACCCACGGTGTTCTACGTGAAGCGAGGGGAAGGTGAGGGTGGTCCCGAGGTGCCCCTCTTCACACTCGCCCTTAATAGTTTTTCTGATTCTCGTCCGGGATGTGCTCGATATCCGCACTTAGGTGTCCGGGCTCTCCGCAAATCCAGGACTTAAGTCTCCCGTCCCCGTTTCTATGACGGTTGTGTTGTGGTGGTCGACGCCGGTAATCAATCATCATTCTCGGCGGTCACAGCTCTGACCAGTACCGGGGTGGCTCTTACGACCGTATCTTTGCCGCTTCAACGCGGGAAAGCAATTAAATTGAGTTTTATTTATGGACGCTCTCTAACTACTATGGTCCTTAGCGTCCCATTCTATATTTGGCGTGAAGTACCGGAAATTGTGCTCAGAGGCCTTTTTATCAGGCTTGAGGTTCTTTTACGTGCCGTAAATCTACGACAAGGGACCACCGACTTTACTTCCTTTCCGAAGAAAGACATGCTAAATACATCGCCCTCCGCCAACAGGACATCATGATGTTGCGGGGTTCCACCATGAGAAGCTGTTGTTTCACCTCCTGATCTACCACCCCGCTGATGAATGCATGGACTGCCTCTCCGGAAATAGAATCTGGTGGTAATTCTGTCAGGACCTGTGCGTCACCTTCATGACGAATTCTTGTAAGGTTTCCTTCGGTTGTTGTAGCCTTACCTTCAGCTGGGCCAGGTAAGCGGCGGTCAGGCGATGTTCTCCATAACGCTCCTCCTACAGTTCAATCAGGTCGTTGGCAGCGTCTCCGGTGGGAAGGTACGAAGAGTTTCCTCTGCTTGCCCTGTAGGGTAGCCGAAATCTGGGTCGTCTTCTCGGCAGGCGTCCTCCATTGTGAGTGACAATGGCCTGAAACTGCCACTCAAATACCGTCCACGGAGAACTGTCGCCGAATTTCGGAGGCTTTACTGTTTTTGTATTAGACGATCTCGTAATCGCTGTATTCTCAGCCCTTTCAGCACGGATCGTGGTTTCTAGGTCACGTCGCATCTCCTCGACTGTAGTGTCCATCATCCTCTTGCTTTCCTTGGTCTGCTGGTCCAGATACTCCTTCACTGCGGTCTCTAAAATCGCCTTATTTTCCTTTATCTGATGGTCTAACATTTTTCCGATTGATTTAGACGCTCTACCACCGCATTTAGTTTCCTTCCATGTCAGACTTAATTTCCTCTAACCCCTATGCTAAGTTATCTCCTAACGCTTTCACTTTCAGATTTTACAGTCGATGCCACCACGGAGATGAGATTTAAATTTCTCAATTTCAGTCTTCATTTCTACTCCCATCTTGTCCATTATGGATTCCATTTCTGTCTCCAGCCTCTTCATTTCACTCACAACTATCTCCTCCATTCTAGTCAATAATTCTTTACACATTTCCTCAATCTTGGCTTTTAATCCCACTCCTGACACCAGTGTGATCTTGTCCAGTTTTTCAACTGTCACTCTTCGCTATTTTTATTGTCACTGTTTTGTTTTTATCTAATTCAACTTCACTGGGAGTTCACTAATTTTCACTAACACTTCACTAAGTGAACTAGTTCAATTCTTCGTCACTTCACTTCCCTCTTAGCGTAGCCTTCTCTTCCGACGGTTCACTTGCTGAGGAGTCGAACACAAGACCTCTTCAATCTCTCCTGCAGCAACACTCACTGCACGTCACAGTAGTCGTCACCAACTTGCTCGGAGAATCGCTCTTGATGTCGCACCGAAACGCGCTCGCTAACTCGCTCGCTCACAGACTGACACAACTCAACTCTGATTCTCTCGCGAAAACGCTCGCTTATATAGGCAAGGGAAGTTTCCACAGGATTCTCGAACGTTCGAAAAGGAGAAACATTCAGAAGATTATTGTTATCTAGCGATAACGCTTCTGGTGTTTACGCTGGCGAGCGCTTTTGTCGTTGTTTATTTCCGACTGCCCAGTGCCGACTTCCCGATAACCTTGAGTCATAGCCGCCGCGTCACAATATAATATAACCTTTGGCGCTCCAGATTCCGTGTTCATCTGTGACGTCATTAGCCATTCATTGCTTTCACAGCCTGGAGCATCTTGTCAATAATAGCAGGCTTAAACATACACACATAGTTTCAGATCTCTAGTGTTATTAGTTCCCAAGAATAAATTATTTTGCATGCTATGCAGAAGTGCCATTAAAAATCTCAATAAAACGTTCTGTGCATTCCTACCATTATAAACAGCTTGTTAGCGTATCCAATACCTGAGCAATTGGATGGGACGCGTGCCAATAATAGCAATGACGTATTTTCTATACCAATTATGTAATGCCAGTATTCTAAATTGCCTTACAGTAGAGGTGGGTTTCCGAATTCTTCAGAGGCTATGGTGTAAGCGCTGCGTATCCCTAACACTTATGATACTTCTGACATTACCAGATATACGTCGGGTTGAACATCTGAGTCCCTCCAGGTAGAGAGTTGTTCGGATTGGGATGGATTCAGCTCAGTTGTTCCCAGAACTCATGTGAGATTGGGTACGTCTGGATGGTATGCTCAGGCGGGGTTTGAGGCGAGAAACCTCAATGTCTTCCGATACCACCCTGGATAGCTAGGAGATGGTGTGCTAAACCATTGTTGGCCCTACCGTGGTTAGTCGGTAAAATACACCTTTTTTAGTTGATGCGCGTAAGTTGCATATCCACTTCCGTCTCTGCGTAAGCGGGATAGGGGGTATTTTAGACTTCAGATATTGCCCTAATGGAAAGCCCCACGGAGAGGACATCCACTTCACTGGCGCCTTTCCCTGGTTAAAGTCAGAGCTTTAGCTACGGCGAGACCTTCGTCTCAACATTCCACGTTCCCTTGGCTTATTGGTTTGGATTACGAAACGGTAGGTATTCGGCACCGATGCAGGAATAACAATATTATACCGACGCCCCAAGGGGGCACCCCCGGCAGGAAGGGAAGAGGTGAAGGGAGACATCGTGCGGCCGGAAGCAGATTAGATAGATCAGTTTCCAGGTATAGACTCCTCGGATGTCGCACAAACAAACCAGGGACTCCTCTACACACGGGGTCCAACGCCACTCACGGGGTGGTTCTTATACCCCGGCAACCAGCTGAAAGCCGAGAAACGGAGAAGGATCACAAAGAACATCCTTTTTCCCTGCCGTGATGCACCGAAACCCAACCCTAAAATACACGAAACTGGTGAACTATGAATGAAATGACAAATGGAGCGAAATGGAGGGACAGAAAATTCAGAGAATGAAAGAAACCACTCCAGCATTCACCTGATGGCCCGGGAAAACCTCCGAAAAAACCCATTGGTCAGAGTGGGCGGTTCACCGGGGATCGAACTGGGACCTCATGAATGCGGGCCACAGACGTTAACGCCTCAACCATCCCGCTCGATTGCCCTGGCTTATAGAACGAAGATGAAACCATTTTGTATATTCTTTTCACTGAGAAATAAAAAGATGCATAAAACATCTGTACATTATTAATTATAGAATGATTAAGATCTGTATTCACAATTAGTTACTATGCTACGCTGGCAATGGGCTACATCCGTTACACCTACTCTATTCTCACCCAGGAAGAAAATGCATACAAATGCCTGCTTTATTTATTTCTTCAACACGCCTGGTGATAACAAATGAAATGCAAGGAGAGAAGCTAACGTCTCACGACATACGAAGACGCTATTTATGTCAGCTATAAATGCCGAAATATTTCATGGTTTATTTCCTGCACTTTATCCTGCTAAGACTGCATAAAATGTTTTATCCCACTCTTGGATAATCTTGATCTGATACCCGTGAAAAATGTCGCACGATGACATTAACGCATGCCATAATCATCAACATTATCCACTTGTTGCATAAATTACTATTATGAGAATATCATGCCTAATTTATTACTTTTTATGCTCAGGAAGAGGTTACCACGCACTCATTTACGCCGTTGCTAGACCATAATCTGCAAAGGCGCAATAGACGCACTCTTCTATTACATTTTTGTTTCATTTCCTAATCAAATTTTCATTTGAATTTTCACTCTCGTTAGTTTGGTTTTGCATTTAAATAACTGGTGTTGTTGCAATACTCAACGCCAAAATATCTGAAACATATTTGAGGATACTTTGATGATTCCATTGGCACTTCTTTATGGCAATTTCGCCGGGAAAAGCAAAAAGCCAAAACACTTAACGACGCATCTAAACAATCTTAGATATCTGGACCTCGACATTTATGTTATGAAATCATTTAACGTTATGACATCATAGGAAGCAATAACACCTTTCTGCACATATTTGTAAATCGTTATGAAGATATTCAATGATAAACCTACAGGGAAACATGGAACCCATTATATGCTACGTAAGCGGAAATCAAAACACTTCGGCTGCAACTCCGTTATATATATATATATATATATATATATATATATATATATATATATATATATAGTTATACACCGGGGTGAGGCCGAAAGATTTGCAGCTAAAATATTAAATTTAGTTACCCCGGCATAAACATTGGAGGACGTAGACACAGAGGCGGCGAAAGATACCAGGAACTTGCTGCACAAAGCTAAAGAGGGCGTGGGATCTTTAGAACATAAAAACACATAAATTCACATTTACCTCTGATTTATTATAATTAACAAGCTGTCCTACATTATACACAAAAGGTTACAGACGAACACTGGGGGAAATGCCCCACGCGCGCACACACAACATCTAGCACACGCAATCAAACACTCAGAATACCTACACTAGACTGACTACCACAGGACGTTACTGACTAGACCCACGCTAGCAGTCAAGGCTCTTCCCTCAATTGCCTTCACCCCCTGACTAGGAATTGGAGGAAATCGCCACGCCGGACAAGAATTCAAAGTTACACAGCAATAATGCGTCCGACGCGACAATGCACACACATACGCTACATCTCCCCCGCTCACAACAATGAGGCGTCCCCGCCGAAGAAAAAAGAGAGATTAATAATACAAAGAAAATATAAATATACAATAATGAACAAACAAAGATTACAAATATAAAGCCTTGATGAATCCCAACATGGATCCCCCCAGGGGCTCACCTTATGTGAGTACGGGTGTTGGCGTACCCGGGGGTTCCCGAGCCACTCATTGCCATCTTCATCGCTTCATCCCTGTCCGGTCGAGGTGGGTTCGTTCTCGTGACCGGGGGACTCAAGGTAGGCTCTCGTGGGGCCCCCCCAGGGGCTCACTTTATGTGAGTACGGGTGTTGCCGTACCCGGGGGTTCCCGAGCCACTCATCGCCATCTTCATCACTTCATCCCCGTCCGGTCCAGGTGAGTTCGTTCTCGTGACCGGGAGACTCAAGGCAGGCTCTCGTGCGTTCTGTGCATTTGACTCCATGTCGCCCCTCGCTATCGTTTCTTTCTTCTCTTCTAATTCTGCACATTTTGCCCCACGCCCATTGATTTACACATCCCTTTTACTTCTTCGCCGGCCTACCTTGCGTGCGAAACGCTCACGCACTTTTAGTTTCTTTTATCTTTTTATTTAAATCCTCCGTGGACACAGCCTGACGGATACCCACGCACTGGGTGCGCAGCTGGGTGAGTGGGTAATGGCATCATCCCCACCACCCGGGGTCGTCATGTAGGGTATATGTTCGTATCCGCTGTTCAACTGCAGTCCCGCGGGGGGGGGCATTGCATGAGCTGCTGACTTCTGACGGCGACTGGGTTCCTCTGTCTATGTTCCGGGCGGTGTGACCCTGGGGTGAGATAGATATAGATAGGCCACTCACCCAAGCCGGGGTAACGCCCGGGAAGTCAGAGCCCGAGGTCGGAGACGGTTGCAATGGTGGAGGATTTATTTCGTTATGGAGCACCCTTTCTCCATTAATTCAAATAAGCGTCGAAAAGATATTGTAACAGAAGTAGCACCGTCGACATCTGGTTGTTACTTGGTCATTTCAAGAACAGAAGAAGGAAAAAACTTTGAGAAGGTGAACCATTTTATAATTCAGAAGGGCATAGATGCTATAGCTGGTGCGGTTCAATCCTGCACTCGGCTACGGAATGGCTCGTTATTAGCACACTCGAAGTCCGATCAGCAAAATAAGAGCTTGTTGCGCGCTACGCTTCTCCACGGCTATCCCATACGTGTTGAGAAGCACCGCACATAGAATTCCTGTCGAGGCGTCGTTACCACGCATAGCCTCGATGGTATATCGGACGAGGACCTGGTCGAATATCTCTCCGATCAAAAGGTGACCGAAGTGCATCGAGTGCAGGCCAAACGCGACGGCGTATTGGTACCCACTCGTACCCTGTTTCTAACATTTGATGGCGTCGATCTGCCCACGAGCATTTCCGCAGGGTACGAACGGATTTCTGTGAGGCCTTATATTCCTAGACCTCTGCGTTGTTTTAAATACCAACGTTTTGGGCATACGCAAGTCTCATGTAAGAGTGCCGTTAACATCGGTGCAACATGTGGCCAGCCCTTACACGAAGGTGCCTGTTCAACAGCCCCCGTCTGCGTCAATTGCAAAAGGTCACATTCTGCTTCATTTGGTGACTGTCCGCGGTATTTGGACGAGAAGGCGATCCAGGAGATCTGGGCAAAGGAGAAACTCTCCTTCGCCGAAGCCCGGAGACGTTACCATGCGCGGCAACCTTCGCTCCTGCGATCGGGAACATTCAGTTCTGTTGTTGCCTCGCCAGTACCCCGGAAGGATGCTGGGACTCAAACTTAGACCATGACTGCCTTGACCGCCACTACCATCCAGCCGTCCATTTCAGCTCCTGTTACCAAGCCCTCTAAACCTGGTCCAAAGTCTATGAAGTCACACACAAGCCATAGAGAAAAAACCGAAGCAGAAATTTCGATGAGAAGACGTTTTAAAAGACCCTCCGCGTGTTCACAGTAAGCAGAGTTCACCTTCTCCTCCTCGGAGGTCGCAGTCCCAGGAAGCTCCTGGGACAAGCCGCGCTCAGCGGCACCCGTCACCCATCGCCACCCATCGCCACCCAGAACCGATTCTCAGTGCTTGAATCGGTTTCTGGCTCTGAGCGCGTGGGCCCTCCCTTCGAGGAGGCTACGGAGTCTGACCAACTCCGTACCAAAAGCCCGAGCCCAAAGGTTAAACAAAAGGTAATTTTAAGCCGCCCTTCTACGTAGACAGTTTATCCCTTTTTCTTAATGGCTATCCTGACCTGGAATGTACGTGGTGTACGATCGCATAGGGCGGAACTGCAACTTTTATTGCGTTCCCATTCGCCTATGGTCGTGTGTTTGCAGGAGACTAAGCTTCGCCCTCACGATCCTTTTGATCTCCGAGGATATACTCCGTTTCGCTACGACCTTGAACCGGAGGAGGGTACTCCTGCTCATGGAGGTGTCATGTTGTTAGTGCGTAACGACGTTCATTTTCAACGTCTCACTCTTACGTCCGACTTGCAAGCTGTTGCCATTAGACTGCACTTACCCGGATTTTTCTCTTCTGTTTTCTCTGTATATTCACCTCCATCGTCCCCCCTTGCCCCCGCAGACATTCGAACTCTCCTGTCCGCTCTCCCAACGCCATTTCTTCTGTTGGGAGATTTTAATGCCCATCACCCCCTGTGGGGTTCGCCAAGGGCTTGTGCGAGGGGAACTCTTCTTTCTGACATTTTTGATCAGTCCAATCTCTCTATTCTCAATACAGGCGATCCTACGTTTCTTTCTGATTCTTCAGGAACATTTTCTCATTTGGACGTTGCCGTTTGCTCACTCCAGCTTGCTAGTCGTCTGCAGTGGAACGTCGTCGCTGACAACTACTCCAGCGACCATTACCCCTGCATCGTTTCTGTTCTGTCACACCACGTACAGCATTCGAGAGTACCTACGTGGATATTCACAAAAGCCGACTGGAGCTTGTATTCCAGCCTCGTGCATTTTGACGACCAACCCTTCACCGACATTAACCAACTAGTGCAGCACCTTACGTCTACGAGTTTCTCTGCCGCCAAACGCGCAAATCCCCGTTCATCCTCTCAACCACGGCGACTGCCTGTTCCGTGGTGGAACGAGGATTGTCGGGACGCCGTTCGTGCCCGTAGAACTGCACTTAGGGTGTTTCGGCGACACCCTACACTTGATAATTTGGTGACTTTTAAACAATCGCGCGCCAGGGCCCGTCGCATTATTCAGGATAGTAAGAAGGCGTCGTGGACTCGTTTTGTCGAGTCTTTTAATCGGTTTACAACTTCATCTGTTGTTTGGGATAAACTTCGTCGCTTCTCAGGTAAAGTGTCGCATTGTACTGTTTCTGGCCTTCAGATTTCCAATGCCACCATAGTGGATCCGGCTGCACTCTGGGTGCTGCCTTTGAGGCGGTTTCCAGTTCAGACCATTATTCCGCCGGCTTTCGCTCTATCAAAGACCGGCTGGATTCCGCCAGCTATAATTTTCGGTCGTAACGCCAATGGCTTTAATTTCTCCGCCGAGAAATCCGTCTGTATTAATTTCTGGCGCCGGAAGGCTTTCCCTCCGCCCTCTCTCCATCTTGGGTAGGAGGTCCTTCCATTTGCAGACGAGGCGAAATTTTTGGGGTTGATCTTTGATCGATGCTGAGCTGGATTTCGCGCATTTCGTTTTTAAAAGCAAAGTGTGACGCTTCTCTTAATCTTTTACGTGTTTTAAGTGTCACATCCTGGGGAGCTGATCGGACCGTCCTTCTACATCTTTATCGCCCTTTGGTCCGATCCAAGCGTGATTACGGGTGCGTTGTCTATTCGTCGGCGTGTCCATCTGTATTACGTCGATTGAATGCCATTCACCATCGTGGCATAAGAGACGCTACAGGGGCCTTTCCAACCAGTCCTGTACCTAGCCTGTATGCTGAAGCTGCAGAGCCTCCGCTGTCTTTCAGGCGTGAGATGCTCTTGTGCAGCTATGCCTGTCGACTCTCCAGCTTGCCTGACCACCCGTCCTTCGCGATATTTTACGAGGATTCGCTTGATCGGCAATATTTAGTTAGCTCCTGTGCATTGCTCCCGCCAGGTGTTCGATTTCTTCAATGTCTTCGGCGTTTGGACGTTACGCCAGCGCCGGTCCTTCCACGGGGGGAAACGCGTTTTCTTCCATGGTTGCGCGCTGAGGCCCGCTGTCACCTTGGGTTAACGTCGATGCCGAAAAATGCGACGCTTGCTTCCGTCCTTAGATCCGCATTTTTAGAACTACAGGCACAGTTCGAGGACTGTCATTCTATATATACCGATGGGTCTAAGGCTGATGTTGGAGTAGGATGTGCCTTTGTTGTCGGTGCACAGAGTTTTACTTTTCGTTTACCTGGACAATTTTCGATTTATACCGCCGAACTTTTTAGTATATATCAATGTGTTTTATACATTCAGCGGCACGTCTTACGGCGCTGTGTTGTTTGTACAGACTCTCTGAGTGCCCTTCAGAGTGTTCACGCGCTGTATAGTTACCACCCGCTCGTACAGCGCATCGATGACCTGCTCCATTCGCTTGGTGCTTCTGGCATCAACGTCTCCTTCGTGTGGATTCCAGGTCATGTGGGCATCTCAGGCAACGAGTCTGCCGACGCCGCTGCCAAATCGGCCATTTTATCACGCAGATGTTTTACCTGTGTTGTTCCTTCCTCAGATTTTTATTTTATTTTACGTTACCGTATCCTCTCGCGCTGGCGCGATGAGTGGGCGGCTCTTAGGGGGAACATTTTGCGGAAGGTTAAACCTCTTCCGTTAGTCTGGGGTACCTCTTCTCGTTCTTCTCGTCGGGAAGAGGTAATTTTAACACGCCTTCGTATCGGACATTGCATTTTTAGTCATAGGTATTTGCTCAGTGGTGACCCCGCACCACTCTGTGGACAGTGTGATGCGCCCTTAACGGTGCGTCATATTTTAACAGAGTGTCAAGTTTTATCTCCGTTGCGCGTTCGTGTTGGTCTGCCTGTTGGCCTAGCCAACGTTTTGGCAGACGACGCGCGTGCTGTAGAATGTGTTTTACGTTTTATTCGTGACAGAGATTTTAATCTGCGCATTTGATGCGTTGAGCGTCCTTTAGCTTTGTAATTTTATTCTGTCTGTTTTAATGGGGACTCTACTCCCCAGTGGACATATGGCGCTCATGTCCCTCGCATTCTACAGTTCTTGACACGTTTTACTCGTATTGCCTATTCTTTAATGTGTTGGTTTTTTCGGATTGGTATATTGTCGTTTTTAGTTTTTTGGACATCGCGGGTTTCTGTCCCGTTTTTTAATTATGCGGTTTCTTTACCTCTCTTTTATGCTTTTTGACTATATATTTTATACATTGTAAGGGCGCTGATGAGCTTAGCTGTTTAGTGCCCTTAAACCGCACATCATCATCATCATCTTATTGAGTATAACATTTAAGCTGTTATGCAGGTATTTAATTTTACAGTGATGTGTAACATTTTTTTAAGCTGTATCAATTAGAGAATTGTTGTAATGTGATGAATTTGTGCTAATGTAATCCAGATACCATATAGCACTGAATTGAAAACATTGCGCTACGTAATAGGATATCCGATCACAAAACGCTTCACAACAGGCGGGATCACGTGGACGAAGTCGCAGTGTGGCATGTCGTTTGTACGGATACCATTGAAGGTTCTATTTGATTACTCTGTGAGTATGCAGGAAAGGACAAATCGAGTGTGAATTGGTGATACATGGGAGAGTAGAGAATACGAGGAGAGGTGCCAGGGAGATCAGGGACAGAAGTTGTTTAAGGGTGATTCTAGGAATTGGGGATGTGTTCATTTGTACGGACGGTTAGACGTATACGAGCATCCAAGTTCGTTGTCGGGTATGTTGTAGATGTATAACTTAAGAGCTTTCTATAGCGAATGTAACTAAGCCTAACCTAAACTAAACACTCATTTACTAATATCTTCTATCCCAAGAAGCTTACATTAAGTTTTATTTATGGACGCTCCTTAGCCGCCATGGTTCTTAGCGTCCCATTCTATATTTGGCATAAAAGGCCGGTAATTTTTCTTATATGCCTCTCTATCAGGCTTGAGGTTTTTACGTGCCGAAAATCTGCGACACGGGACCACCGGCTTTGCTTCCCTTCTAAAGGAAGCCATGCTAAGGATTTTTACGCCCGAAAAAAATCCATCGCCCTCCGCCGGGTTTGAGCCAACGACCTTGGGAACTAGAGGTAGCCACACATGGTAGCCACTACACCAAGGAGGACGACCTCCTATCCAAAGTTAGATCGTTCTTTGATCATCTATCCTATACTCTCATGACCTAGCCTAACCAAATCTAACCTAACTTCATCCCATGCACACCTATGCTTGGTACATTTCTACACTTTCTGGTACACTTCTTTTACACTTGCTGGTGTTTTATAGTAGGTTATACCATTTTTGTGAACGTATCGGGCATATCTACATCCATGTTTGTTATGTTTTAGAGTATTGTGATTCTTTTGCAGTGATTTCGAGCATTTTTGCAATCCTTTCGACCACTTTTACGGGCACTTTAGACACAAACATAGCCGTTTAGGAAGCACTTTTTCAAGCAGTTTGGGTTCTGAAATAGTATTTTAGGATATTTTGGTACATTTCATGGTCCTTTGAGGATATCCTTCCTACATTTACGGGCTTTCTTTGCACTGGATCACGTATTTTAGTGCATATCGAGGATTATTTGAAGGTATTCTAGTAATTTTACGAACATTTTAGACACCGGAGCAAGTATTTTGGGGTGGTGTTGTAGGCATTTCGATGGTATTTTAGCAACTGCTGCAGGTATTTTCGAGTGTTGGCATAGGCTTTTAGCACATTTGGGAACACTGGCAGCGGTATTTCGAGATACTTTGGTGGCACTTTGAGTACTTTTGTTGGTATTTCAAGCCCTTTGAAGGTACTTAAGAAACTGAAACAGGTATTTTCAAGGTACTGATGCAGGGCTTTAGGACATTTCTCCAAACGTTGAAGGTATTTTATGCTCTTTTAAAGCAGTTTTTCATCTTTCCAGGCATTTGGAGTATTTCAAAGGAATTTTAGGCACTGGAGACGGTATTTTCGAAGAGTAGCAACCTTTACAGCCATTTTACACACTTTGAAGGCTTTTGGATCTAGGAATAGATATCTCGAGCTCTCGTAGAGGTATTTTGAGCACTACTACAGGTCTTAAGGTTCTTTTATAAACATCTTCATCGCTTGGAAACCGTTCTACTATATTTTGACAGGAATGTATCACGTTTTATAGTAGTTAGGCTACTGCTTTCATTATCATTTGCCGTGTTTTACAGCAATTTATCTAGTTTTTATAGTGATTTCCTATGTTTTACAATAATTTGATGGTATTTTCAGAGATTTTCACCAATTTGTAGTATTTGAGACACAGTTTTCACTCTTTTTCGATACATTATAAGCGTTTCATCCAACGTTACAGCACTTTTCATTTGCTTTTAAAGCCATTTTCTAATTCTTTTGTAAATATCTGTATGTTGCGCTACTGGCGTGTGAGACGTGGAGGGATGAACTTGGTATGGTTTACAGTCTTTCTTAGACATATTGTATCCCGTCATCATCTACCCTATCGTTGTGGCGATCGCCTGAACCTAAGCTGAACTATCCAACCTAACGTAACCTACCCTATTAGCGAGAATTCTATCCTAAACTAGACCATCCCTTATCATCTATTCTATCCTGACATTGTCAAACCTAACATGATATCAACAATTCTAACATAAACTAGACCATTCCTTGTCTATTCTATACTGCCATCATCCACCATAACTTTGCACCGAACGCCCGAACCTAACCTCAACTATTCAACACTAATCTAACACAACCTGATGCCTACCAATGATAACCTAAACTAAACCAACCCTTATCATCTACTGTATCCCACCATAACATCCTAATCTAACCTAGGCAATCCTCTCATCTATTCTCTCGTACCATCGTCTAACATAACCTCACACCGAACATCCAAACCTAACCTATCCCAGCCTTACCTGCCCAAGACTATCCTTTGATCATCTATTCTATTCTGTTCGTTTACCTAAACCTCATACCAGCCATTCTAGCTATAACAAGACCATAATGTAACAAAAACGTGGCCAAACGTGACCAAACATCAAAGCATGACCAAGCGGACTTAACGTGAGCAAAACGTGACGAAATGTAACCAAACCAATGTAAGACAACCTATGCTAACCCATTCTTCATAACTTAGACAATCAGTATGCAAGCCTAACCTAGCCTAGACCATCCTCTCATCATTTATTCTATCCACTCATCGCCTAACCCAATTTTATACCATTTATCCTTACATCAAACATTCTAACCTAAACTAGACCACCCCTTATCACCTATCGTGCAATCGTCTGCCCTAATCTAGCGCGGAACATCCTAACCTAATCAGCGCTATCCAACATTAACCTAAGCCGTCTTTGAATTCATTAGTGACATTGCAGCGTTTTATTCGTGTTTATTATTTGAGGGTCTTAATTGGAAGTTTTATGTCAACCTAGCTTTATTTCAAGAATTATTTTAGTATTTTGCTGTGCGCCTCTCCCCTTTTATATGGGCTTGACACCAGCACTAGAGGGTACTCCTAGTGGCAGCGTTAGCGTCTTCCACTTCCATTACTCTTTATGCTGTATATGCCAGTGACAGTTAAGTAAGCCTCCATTTTCTGTAAGCAGGCTCGTGGAGAAAACCAACATATTGAGGTATGCAACGCATTCTCTTATGGAGGGCTCACAATGCCGTAATGACGATAAGCATATATCGATATTCTGTTCGCTGCAATGGCCAATATTATCTTAAAGAGGCAGCGTAATTTTATTCACTTGTATTGACGTAACAATATGCAGTCGTGACAAGATCAAATTCATCGGCATTCTTATTGTTTCATTGATTTTAAGGCAGTCTGCATAGCTATCAAATGTGATATATTGCTTAATGGCACTAAGTTTTATACCTTTAATGTTTTTTATCACAGTCATGGATATCTAGTGCATACATCTTAGGTCATAGTCGGACAAAGCGATGGATGGTTTTACCATTAGCCTCATGTTTAAATTTTCCTAAGACTTTTTTATTTTGTGTAGAGTCACATATATGGCTTGCAGAGTAAGCAGCTGTACTTAGGTGCTCAAAAAACGCAGCTTCTCCTGTTATATATCTCTCTTTGTTACTCGGTGGATGAAGGAATCTACATCCTTCACATAAGCTTCAGATTTTCAGCTCCATAGTATGGCAACAACACATTATAATGATAGCGGTACATTAATATCTTAGAGATGTCCAAAATACTCATTCCGATGTTTATAGGCTTGTTGAACGCCATCCGTCGTGATGCCATATGTGCAGCAGATAGACTAGGTCCACATATAATTCTGTTGATGAATGTGGGCTTAGCAATCAACTTTCAGGGCTCTTCTCACTGGTAATCAATCGTATATCCATACGATTACGTAGCTTCTTCATGATTTTTACGAAAATTGTATTCTTGACAAGTTTGTACAGTTCCTTCTCAAAATCATTTGCAGCCTGTTGTCGTAACTTGTTGTTAAATTGGACGTAAAGTTTTAACATTTGTGACTTTCGGATTTGTAGCACACGTGGATTTTCGTCAGACGTAGTTCACGACTAAGAGATTGTTTCAAGGTCATGAGTGTACTACATACTTCTTCCGGTGTCCTAGTTTAAACGCGTCTGATATAGCCAGACATTTTGGTTCCGCTTGGGGTTTGCGTAATATGGAATGGGTTAATAGATGTGGGTTAATAGATTATATGAAAAGGTTTTAAAGTCTAATTAAATGCTTTGTATCTCCTATCACGTTATATATCGTCAAAATTGTCACATTATACATCGTCTATGTTAGTGAGATACCTGAGTTTTAGACACTCAATGACCATTTCGTTGCTGAAGTCACTGCACGATTAGATTGAAAGTATGTCAAAACGAGAAAACATAGATAATAAGGATTAAATGATGTTTAAGGTATAATTTGTCTCCTTAAAACCTCAAAATACTTAAAATATGACTGTTGACATCGAACAGAAAAGCAATAAAGTGTTAGAGCATCGAATCTGAAATGCCTCCGTGCCTCCTCTATATAAAGACCCCTTAGAGGTTATATTTTCATTGTTATAGTTTGCTTTGAGACGAAAACATCATCTTCTCTAAGCCTAACCAGCTTTCAAGAATGCCTAGAAGTTGCCAATGTAATGAATACTGTATCACTTGAATAAGGATTATCACGCCATTTCATTAAGTTTAAAGCTGTATAACGCCACATACCAGGAAATCATTCCAAGCGCTATTGGATATACCTGCAGCAAATGTAGAAATATTTTTCTAGGAGGTTATAACAAGAGACGACATGGGATGGTTTGTAGACGAGTGTTCAAGTGTAAACATTGTAATGCATTCTTCGGTGATGGATATAAGAGACAGCGGCATGATGATGCTTGTGAATTACGCAGTTCTAAGAAGAAAATGAAGACGGGCCTACCAGACACCAGCTTTTGTCAACAATGGATGAGTGTGAGATGAAAGATAGGGCGTCTGAAATCTCATATCATTCGCTTTGATTCGTCTAAAACCATGAATGTTTAGCTACAGTAGACAAAACAGTGTATAATCCAAGTCATTCAGAGAGAGTTGGCAATTTACAAAGGTGTGAAAATTAATCTACTGGTTGAATGCCGTTTTGCGAATGGAGTAGGAGTAACAACTGACAAAATGTTTAGAACACGTAATCAGACCGTGTTTCCAGAAACGGATTTAAATGCCATGTTAGGTGTGAAGTTAAAGTAACTTTCTAATGAAATGGAAGAATCTCAGCTTAAGGGAAGTAATTGGGCCTTGCTTGCCGTGGAGGAGGTTTGACTCCATATTAACAAGTGCTATTCCCTTCGAGGAAGCAGCTATATTCCTCTGCCTACACTTGTTTTAGCTAAAAAGACGTGAATAAATCCCCACAACTGCTATGATGACAAATGCTTTATGTATGCTATCGTTGCAGAATTTATTGATAAGAAACTACAACGTGTAAGCAAATACAAACAACTTGAATATAAGTGCGATTTCTCGTGTGTTTCATTTCCTATGACATTGGCTCAAAACTATAAGTTTGATAAAAAGAATAACATGTCTATAAATGTGTTTTGACTGAATGAGAAACAAGAAGCGTTTCCTATAACGGTCATTGATCATGAACTCATTGAACATAGCGACCTTCTGTTGAGTGATGCTACTGGTGTATAACACTACGTATATATAATGAATTTTGAGAGTCTGGTTCTACGTCAGAAAACTAAACACGATGGAGTTATATATACATGCTTCGCGCGTTTTGATAATCAGGATGGACGAAGCTGTCTGGAAAAACTACAAGAATATACTACCGTCTGTAGAGAGCACGCTGTCGTAGGAATAGTTATCCTATAAAGTATAAATCATTCGTCTGATTCAAAAATATGTAAAGGGTACTGAAAGTGCCCTATGTCATCTATGCAGATTTTGAGAGTATTCTCATGCCGTGCCATACATGCAGCGCTAATCCTGAAGCTTCCTATACAGTTCCATATCGGAAGATTCCCCGATGAGCTTTTGTGTTTACGTCAAGCCGTCATCCAGCGTTGAACGTCTAGAAACTGATATTTCTACTCGGCCTTATGTATATCGTGGTTATGATGCTGCTGAGAACTTTATGGAATACCTAACATCCCTTGCGAAGAAGATCGACAGTACACACAGATATGCTAAACCTCTGAAGCGTAAAGATGAACAACAAAAGGATTTTGAGTCTTCTGTAAAGTGCTATTTATGTGCTAAGGAATTTACAGAAGAGAACTACAAAGTGCGCGACCACGATCATGTAAGTGGCAAATACCATGGAAGTCTGTACAAAATGTGTAATCTGGTTTGTAAAACGCTTAATTATATTCCTGTCTTCATATATAATCTGAGCGGATATGATTCGCATTTCATCGTTAAGGAGTTAGGTTATACAAGTGAACGAGCAGAAGTGATTCCGAACTCTGAAGAAACCTACATCTCATTCTCTATGTATGTGGGATATAAAGCTCCGGTTTGTGGTTACCTAATTTTCCTGAATACAAGCCTGAATATGCTAATAAAGAACATAATGGCATATCTCTAAAAAGAGAAGTACGTTGGACATGAGAAATTGAGTTTGATGACTGGTAAGGGCGTATATCCCTATGAGTATGCTACATCGTGGGATGTATTGAACGATACACGCCTGCCTTCAAGAGAAGCCTTCTACAATAAACTGAACGAAGAAAATTAGTGATTATATCTACGATCATACTGAAAATCTATGAATCAATTTAATATAAGAAATCTGGTTGAATACAGCGATCCCAACTTAACCTCAGGTGTTCTTTCTTATCCGATGTCTTTGAGGCATTCAGAGATTATACCCTGAAAACACATAAAGTTGATCCTGCTCATTGTTTTATGTCTCCAGGACTTACATGGGATGCTGTGCTTTTATATACTGAAATCCAGCTCCAATTGCTTCTAGATTATGATCAGGTTCTCATGATGGAATCCGGTATATGCGGAGGTTTATGACAAGTTTCCCATTGCTACGCAGAATCTTTACCGAGTTTCCCTCTTCTTTACATGGAACAGTTTAATCCCTTAATACCATCTCAATTAATATCATATGAAGACGCAAATAACCAATATGGTTGGACAACATGCCGCGCACTTTCTTATGGAGAATTTGCGTGGGTTTCTCCTGAGGATATCGACTTAGAATAGCTAAAAGAATATGATCCTCTAGGATATATTTTTGAAGTCGTCGTCGAATGTCTTACAGAGCTTCATGATCTACATAATGATTTATCTTTCCTACCGGACTGCATAAAGTCTAAGGAGGCATCTTCAAAGAAACTAAATGCCCATTTTGGAGTTAGAAAAAGTATGTAGTGCATTATATGGATTTAAAATAGGTGCTCTCGCATTGACTACGACCAGAAAAAATGCATAAAGTACTTGAATTTCGCCAGTAGCAATACTTAAAAGCTGAAGTTAATAACAAGCCGTGATAACAGGCATGGAATTCTTTTGAAAAGGATGTATACAAGTCATTTAACAATACCCTATTTGGAAACAATGGGAAATATACGGAATCGTATAGATGTGTGGCTTGTGGTAGACGTCATGTCTTTGGAAAAGCTGATTGGTAAACCAACATTCATTGATAGAACCATATACGGCCCTAGCCTGGCTGCTGTTCATATGGGTTCACGTAAGCTCATCCCCAACCTATATAGGCATGAGTGTGTTAGACATTTCCAAAAAGTTTAATGTATTCATATTAATATGATGTGCTATTACCGTATTATGGAGTTGAAAAGCTGAAGTTTATGTATATGGATACTGATCCTGCACTCATCAAGTGACAACTACAGAGTATACCAGGATAAAACACGCTCTCTAGAGTATCTAGATACCTCTGATTATCCTACAAATCACATTTGCTGTTCCTAACAAAACAAAAAGCTTTTGGTTAAATTTAAAGATGAAGCTGATGGAAAAATTATTCAACGCCTTATCGTTCTCAGCCCTAATATGTACGCTCTCGATATTAACGGAGGTGTGGTTAAAATTTAAAGCCATCAACTTAGCGCTATTAAGCAATAAATCACATTTTATAGCTAAAACCAATGAAATCACAAGAACTCCAATGGATTTGGTCCGGTCTCAACAGCAGATTGTTTCGTCAGCAGAAGTTTATAAAATTACTCTATCGCCTAATTATGACAAGAAAGTGATTGTAGATTATGGAATATCTAGATATGCTTATGGTCATTACAGCGTTGTGAACAGTGCATAAGAGAATGCAACTAAGATCTTGAGATAATGATTTTCTCTGTGAGTTTGCGCGCAGAAAATAGATTTTATCTAATTATCTATTGCGCAAGTTAATTTTAGATGCATGATGAAGAAAGAAAAAAGGGGTATGCGGGTGGTATTTCCGCCACTAGGACTACCTTTTAGTGCTGGTCTCAAACTCAGATAAAAGCGGAGAGACACCTTAAAGTTAGTTATACAGTTAGTATAACCTATACTACTTTAAGTTTAACTATAATGCATGGTGCTCTTTACGAAGAGAGAGAGAGAGAGAGAGAGAGAGAGTGAGAGAGTAGGCCTCTGAGACATGCGTTAGCCGAACTTGCCAACCTCGTTAGTATATCAATGATGAGAGTTTAAGGATAGCATTTTAGTTAATTTTCTGGAGGTATACTATGCATAGCTTTGACTGGACAAATGTGGAGCCCTCTACCCTAGAGGGCAGTGTATTACTGGCTGCATCTCTGTAAGACAAGGCTACAACACTTGCTGTGATGCTAATGGCTGAGTATACCTTCTAGCGTTCCTAGTTGGCATAGCATTAATACCTAAGAACGTCTCACGTATTAGGTTAGTTCTATACAAACTCCCAAATGACGAATATCTTCTCCATCGCTCTCTATAGAGTACATCACCTTACGTACTGATATCCACCTTATCTTCTCCACCTCTTTCAGCTTTCCTCCCATAGATTACACTGGTACATCTCGAATTACCTATCAATATCCCAATCCTCACAGCCTAGACAGAGCAGGCGTCTTGAATCATCAACCGTAAGCCTTAATTGTCCCCGCATCTCGGATTATTCTATCATCTGGCTTTCCTCAATCCCTGATAAAAGAGGAGACACAACAATCCATAAACCTGAATAAAAAGGCAAAAATACTCCGAAATGAAACTCTAGTTAAGGTAGCTCTATCCGCCCCAGAAAGATTGTAAACGCCAACTTAACTTATCTTTCTCACTTACCTGTTCACCATCTGAACATTTTGAATTTTGCAGAAAGTAAACAAAGCAGAATGACTGGAGAAAATACGCTGAATGATCGTAAAGGTGTTCAATATCACACTAAAAGGTATGAAAATATTGTAAAAACGTGAGAATTGATCGTAAAACGCGACTAATGGCCATGAAAACACCAGGACTACTTTAAAAAGCGAGATATAATACTTTAAAACATAACAAAATTTGTTTACTGCATTCTGTAGGTCATACGTAATAGCAAAGCGCTTGCAGTAGAAGAGACGTTTCACAGTAATAAAGTTGAACAAATGCTCATAACTATTAAGGTGTGCATTTGGTGTATGTGGTGGTGCCCAAAATGCACGTTAAAGTGCCCAAAGTCCCTTGCCAACGCCTAAAATGTCCGTAAATGTGTCCCAAAATACCTGTGCCAGCGCAAAATGCCGTAAAGGTGTCCAAAATACCTGTGCCAGCACCCGTAAAGGTACCAAAAATACTTGTGCCAATACTCGAAATTCTTGTAAAGGCGCCCCAAAATGACCTTAAAGTTGTACAAAGTGACCGTAAGAGTGTCCAAAATACCTTAAAGCGGATACCTGCAATAGTGTGCAAAATGGCCATCAGTGCAAAAAATGCCCTTAAAAGTGCCCAAAATTACTAATGTACGCAAGGTTGAGTCATAATCATTGTCCCGTCCTCTACTCCAACTCCTCTTTCGTACTCTCACTTGCGAATGCCCGCCATATTGCCCCAATCAACTGTGTCGGCTCACTTCTATTTAACCTACTCTTGCAATTGCATAAATCCGTGTAGTTTACAGATAGATACATATTATGAATGTTCAGACGTTAAAACAAAGGAAAATAAATTAAGCATATAACGTGCCTCTAAATATTTAGTAAACTACAGTGCCATTTTGCCCCCCGAAGTGAAATGAAGTGTAATGCGAAAGCAGTGAATGAGTTTTACATTTATTTCTGTTTTAAATCCTTACAGAAACAAAAGTGAATATTGAAACAATTTAAGTTTTAATTTATAATTTTCTTGAATTTTTGGGCACTGTCTTTGTTCTGCTGTAATGTACAATAGCTGTTTGAATTTAATAGCTGTATTGCACTGGAATGAAAATGCACTAGTCTGTTAAAAAATCTAGTTTTCACTACTGATCCAGACACAGTGGAAGGAACATTTAACAGTCGTTGAATATTGTTACTCTGTAACAAAAATTCACAATAGGCTTTCGAGATTCTTGATACTGCTGGGGACGCCATAGAAGCACGCAACGTTCCAAAACAAAAGTGATTTTTGGACGTTTTACTGGTATTTGTAATAATCTTGACCAAAAATTCAATTCAAAGTCTATGTTACTGAAATAAAATGAAAAATTCTTCTGGCAGCAGGGTTGAAGCCATTTCCAAACTTACAAGACAATTCCTACTGGTTTTAGGGAAGATAAAATATACAACATTGTCGCAGCCTTTGGTTTTGTGATATTGATTGCCACAATTAGCAACGTACGTCTTGAAACGAGCATTACGAGTTTAAATATGCATTATATTTTGTATGCAATTTTGTGAAAATATTAAATAATCATGACGTAATTTACCTACCTCTCGACTCCCACCTCACCCAAAAGCTCGATTTTGAAGCAACCTTGTACTTAGAAGATCTTGCTCTGTGTTAGCTTTCATAGTATGTCATCCTAATATACGGTTTACTTCTATAAGAAATAGACTATGTTGTTGCAGCCTTTAATATTTAATGTGAACAACAATTTCTATGACATGCCGTTATTCTCGCATAAACCTGTCTATTAGCAGCTGGCAGCCCTGAATTCGATATTATCAGAAACATGCCCCTAGACTGAAAATTTTGTGTAGTTTTCCTCGTAGTGTAAGCTTAGCCAACAACATTTTTTTTTATTATTCTCAAACGCTTGGCTAAGGTAAAAGGGTGTGTTACATTCAACCCAAAATTCGATATCGAGATTTGACTGGAAATGCATATTTTGAGCTATCCTGGATAAAAACGGTAGGAAGAGATGGACACTTTCGTCCACGCATGTGCACTAACGTGCATAAAAGATGGCCATTCCCCTAGATACCAATTGTGTTTTTCCCACCGTGAGGTTTCTACCTTCAGGCAACCAACCTTTGACTCCACCCAGAGGGTATCAGTTTTAATGTCACTGGTCTGATAAACAGTTCAAGGACACATAAACTAAACAATGAACGATGGTATAATCGATGCGAAATGAAAGGTTGGTTGGGATACCGCCTCTATGAAAGAGCTTCGCTACGAAACGAACTCTTATGTTATACACCAAGGGTGGCGAAAATGCCTTTCTCCCTCGAGTCATCAAATACGCAACACGCACTACACCACTCAGCAGCACATGGAAAACAAATGAATAGACAACTAGAAAAGGAGTGGCGCCTGGAGTCACACTGCCTCGCGAGTCCGGTTTTCGCCACCACTGAATACAACATAATTCTGCCTTCTGGAGGAATTGGTACGAATTATTTGCGTGTGCCGTTAACTTGGACAACAACTACGACATTCATATGAGAGTTTACATCATCGACATGGATATAAAGGTTAAATACTTTACTGTAATCGAAGGGAAATTAAAATGACTGACTTTAAGAAAACAGTAGTGTAGATAAAAATAAAAGGTTTAAGTGTATTGAAAGAAAGAAAACAAAGTCCTTAACTTTCGTTTTTATTTCTACGTTTTTAATATATTAAATTTTATTTTTACGCCAATATTCACACAGCATTAGCTTAACTGTACTCCATTATTGAGAACATGGACAATGATACTCGTAATGTTACTCTTCGGCAGTTCGGCCATATTTTGGGGGAGGTAAAGCAAATGAAGTATGCTGGAGGAACAGAGGAGGTTACGCTGGGTGAGCGTGGGGCTAGATTTGTCAGTACAAACATAAAGAGCTGCATTCCATTATGGGCCACCTTTTACGGACGTCAGTGTACGTGTGCGTGTTTTTCTGTTTCTCTGCAAGCAGTTACTAAAATACCACAAGTTGCGTAAATAAAAATTAAACTTAATTCGGATGTCTTTAGAGGATGTAAGGCGAAGATTTTCAAGGGTTTCAAACTAGTCAGCCAAAAATCTTTTATGTGGAAACAACATTTGCTGTTTTTATTTTCTGAAAAATGATCCTAATGATTTTATTGAAATCTCACAAGTTTGATTTATTGGCATGACAATACCTACACGTTGAATGTTATGAAATTTATATACCCTGGAAATGTAAGAAACAGACAAAGCTTATTAAAACAAAATGCATAAAAATCTTTGTGGTATAAAGCATTGTTTAACTATTTTATGTTGTTCATTTAAAATTTTCTTCATTTTATGCAGCATACTTTAAAATGTTTCTCATGAACATATGCAAAAAATTTATAACATCATAGCTAGCACAAATCGATCTGCTTTTTAAACAGTTGGCGTTTCTCAGCTCCCGGTGTACTTAAGAAAAGTGTATAATCATAGCATGGCCGAATTGAAACAATTCTGGCGAATAATTGCCATGTTTAATAGGGCGGAGATAAAAAAGTAAGCTTTTTCTATGAATAATTCGTAGAATGGCTATTAGCCTAGATGATAATGGATATACACCAAGGATGGCGAAAATGCCTTTCTCTCTCGAGTCATCAAATATGCAACACGGACTACACCAATCAGCAGCACATTGGAAACAAATGAATAGACGGCTAGAAAAGAAGTTGCACCTGCGAGTCACAATGCCTCGCGAGTCGCGCTTTCGCCACCACTGGATACGCCATCATGTGAGCGTTGCACACAAAACTTCTAATATTTTAACGTTCCTTAGGGTCAGTTGTACGAACTCGGAATAAACATCTGTTAGACATAATTCCATGATTAGGCGCTAAATTGTGTTGTACGACATTGGAATAGAGCCTATCAAGAGAGTAATCATGGAATAACTTATTCCGTAATTCTATGCGGAGATAAGCCGTTATTCCGAGAATAACAGTATAGAAAGTAAAATGGCTGCTTGGGCACTGGACACAATTTTGTCCGGTATAAATGAATTTCCATATATGTTTTTGAGAACCAGAAATCTTAACATAATACGTTGTAGAGGTGGTTCGATATATGAATACTACGGCAATGAATTTAAGTTGAGAAAGGATATCGCGTTGAGATAATTTGATGGTTATTTAGTACATATGATAGGCAAATAAATGGAATGAAGTTACTGTTTAAAACAGGGGAAGGTACCTAGAACATTATCAGCAAAATATTAGTTTTATGGAAACAGTGAAGTTAAATACTACCCAAGATAAACACAAAATACAATACAGCAATTCACTACTACGACGCGTAGCGATGTAAAGGGTGAGATTAAGTTATTATCGATGATACACAAAGGACTGGTTACTTCATAAAGTACAAAAAGTCATTCAAAATGTAACGTAGCCACAAGTGTGAGTGTTCTGTGCGATATTCAGTATTTGGAGGTTATGTGTAATTTTAATAACAGTCAAGCTAATGACACCACAAGCTTCGTGATATGGGGAGGAGGTGCCGGTAATGACCAGATTATTAGAGGCCCTCAGAGCTCCCTTATTCTAATCTAATATTAAGTTTAAATTATTTGAGAGCAAAATCACAATTTGTGCATGTTTACAAAGTGGATTTACTCCAAACGAATGCAGAGATAAACTCACTTTTACGACTGTCGCTTATCTGGGTACGACGCAAAACAGCTGGATGACATTAGAAACAAGCTTTGTTCCAATAGAGAACACGGGCAGTGAAAAATAATGCTCTCGATGTCATTGCTTTGATTGAGAATTTCTATTTGTTGCATTTAGGTATTGCCATAAAAAATACGAACTGTAATGGGAATGTTTTCCTAATATCCTACTTGTACGACGATTCTAATATTTCTGTTGGTTAATAATACCTGCTTAGCGAATAGTTTAGATACTTGATCTCGTGCAGCAATTCAATTATATCTTAAGGTGACAGTGGCGTCGACAATAGTTAAAATATAAGTTTTCAAAACTCAAATTAAAGAGTTATTTTAAGGAATACAACCAGGTTAGTGCATTAGCTGTTTTGAGCATAGAAAACGAAAGATACCGTAAACTGGTATAATATCAACACAAGTTACAGTTTTGCACAAAATGTAAGATTATACACTCAAATACCCTTACCCTATCGCAACAAGTCACAGCATCTGTACATGTATTTTCTATAATGTAGTTGTAAAATCATAATTTTGCATCCGAACATGCTTGGAAGCATTCATAATTATTTCACAGTACCTCAAACAGTTCAAATAAGTAATAATAATAATAATAATAATAATAATAATAATAATAATAATAATAGTTTAGGAGCAGTTGATTGTGAAAACAACTCAAATTCCTATACAAGTTTCAGCTAAACAAGGCAGTGATTACGTATCAAGTTGGCCATGAATGACTCGCAATGCAGCCAACGTTAGTTTTAAATCTGCAAAAGTCAAATAGCTATCTAGGAATAAAACTGCGTCGTACAGTTCGTCGCCACATTTATACCCTTGATAGGGTATTCCAAGATTTATTCCGAGTTCGCACACTCGGCCCTTGGAGAATTACAAATCTGGAGAGATGATGAGTAAAGTGATAAGGATCAAGGAAGGTGATGGGTGAAACTTTGGCCATTTTTGTATTAAAAGACATTTATATCTACGTGAAGTTTTGAAATTACAACGGTGTCTTTAAGGTGCCCTATTTACATGGTGTTTAAGGTCTGCACATATGTAGTCAGCATGCAGACTTTTAGAGCTACTTCTGGATACTTAATTCTCACTACATTTCAGTGTACTAAAGAATAAATGGTATCTTAAATTAGATGCTAAAGGATCTAAAATTATAATGTTCATTTTTAAATAAACGTAAAGAATGGAATTTATAATTAAATTCTTACTTTTTGAAATAAAACTAAAATATGTTGAGAGTCACAAAGAATTCTTGAAACTTTAATACGCCGTGAACATAAAAACGTTTTTCTCCACTTGTCAAGATGTTTTATAGCCAGCACCAAAAGCTTTTTTTAGACAGCTGGGTAGTAAAAGTAGAGCATTTAACACGAGCCACTCATAGAGAAATTGAATGGAATGCAACTTTTATAACACGCCATTGTTACTAGCCTTGTTTCCTGCGATGGAAATTATATGCATATTAAACCGAGGCCTTGTATCGATTAATGTAATGGCAGATCATTTGAATGACTCGGAAATAGATTCGGCAGAATCAGAAGAATTTTGGAGGCAGCGGAGAGAATAACGTTGGAATTGTTACTAAAGAACTCGAGGAAACAATACGATATTCACAACACAGTTCTTCAATGGTGAAAAGTAAAAACCATGTAATGATTGTATAGGTGATGACGTTGCCAGCACTGATGCTGTGAAGGTGAAACAACAACCAAGGCCAAACAACAACAGAATAGAGCTCACCATTGCGCATGTCCGAATGCATAAAGCTATTCCCATACAAATTTCAGCTGAATATTTTATAATTTAATATAAAAAGGTATTATATAACAACACATGTTAAAAGTAATTTTATTTTGCTCCTAGGATTGGCACTCGGCTTTCAGCCTCGTTCCGCAAACATTGTTACTCGGAAAATAAAACTTCACTTTAACACTTGTATCATAAATTACTGTTCCCAAACGCACCTCTTGGCTTGTAAGAATGGCTGATTATTTTTAAAAACATTGTGCAACAACTTTCATTCTGAATAGGTAAATTTATCAGGTTGTACATTTTAATAACTCAAAAACGGACATTAACACGCAGGAGAGGGCAAGGGATGCATTCCAGCAAATTGAAAAAAAAATAATAACGAATAGCACAGTCCCTGAGATCAATGCGACGTGTTTATAAGCTTGTTTCCCTCAACACAACGGCGCCAGAGGTCTTGTTTCCATAAAACGGGCACTCCCGCGGTCTAAGACCATAAACTTGAGTATTCTCGAGCAAACGCGACTTGTAAGAAACTAGATACGTCTAACCAAAACACCTTATACAGAACAAATATTACAAGAAGATATAATCACTATTTACAGCTATTTCATACATGTTGCATTATAATACCAAATTAATCATCATATAAAGTTACACAAATTGAAATTATTGTGGGCGATAGTTTAATTCTGCCTCACATATGTAATATTATCAGCTAGTATACTCAAACAGTTGACTATCGCATCAGTCTCCTGTATGCTATGATTGTGCTTTCAACAAAATGTGTTAATGAAATCATTTGTGTCGAGCATTTGTATCACTAGCAGCAAGTGCATAGAAGTATAAGCAATGGCGTGAATAATGTGTAGAATAATATAAAATAAATGTGGAGAAAGTCGTGTGATTGTTTCACATCATACACATATTTAAAATAGTTGTTAGTGTTGCTAGTTAGTTTTCTCTCATGTTCATCGCCGGTTTTATTGCTTTCTAGATATTAAAATACACCAAAATTCGCTTTCACATTCATGCTTTCTAAATTGAAAGGGCCCTCCTTACCCTCAGCTGGGAATCGCACTGGTCAGGGACATTCATTCTACGTACTGTAGTCACTTGGTGGTAGAGAAGTATCCCTTTTACCTCCAACGCTGTGGGTCCGTGTTCGAATCCCGGTTAGATTTATCGGTTTAGATCCCCTAGCTCTTTTGCCCAATCATGCCATTCGTTTTCTGATAAGACATACCCGGTTAAAGTACTTTGAACACATAATAATAATAATAATAATAATAATAAATATGATAAATGTTACTATTAATAACATGTAAAACAAAGTGCAAATAAGGTGAACAGATTAAAGCATATTATTCAGAGTTATGCTGCTTATAGTAATCAGAACTGGCAATGGTCTAGATCTAGAATTATACATATGCTTCTTTATTCATTAACTAGGCTTTACTTACAAAAATATACAGACGAATGTTCAATCACTATCTATACATTTCCTTAATTATGAGTTCTGTTGAAGATTATCAAAGAATAGACCTCGTCGGAAAAATTATTCTTCATTGGTTTTCTCAAACACTCACTATTTAGTAAGATATTCTGCATCTATTTACTTGGAACCCTTTTTAGCCCTCCTCTCAGAAAGCCTTGGAATAGCATATTATAGAGTGTAATTTAAACGAGAGCAAGCCCACATTGCTTAACGTGTTTCGTAACAATCAATTCATTCGTTCATGGATTATAGGGTTATAAAACACACAGAGAGCAGTTATAGTTTTATTCCAGGAAGACGTTTTCCACACACACACACACACACACACACACACACACACACACACACACACACACACACACACACACACACAAGGGGAGAAGGGAAAATAGATTCAGTTGAAGGTGTGGCTATATAAACCTGAGTTCACGCAAGTAATTAAGAAAGGGACGGCCTCCGCGCAAACGTCATTTCGCGCAAGTGTTCCGTACCGCCTGCCACCGCTAGCAGTGCAGGGAAACCACAGCAGTTTACGAAATTAGCAGCCTGACTCACTCGCCTGTCGAGGCGTATGGAGGGAGGTATGGTAACTCTTGACCAAATGTTACCGACAAAGGTAGCCGAAGTTATAAAGGCATGAACTCATGAACGAAAGCTGCGCGGTTCATGTTCCGCCAGAGCCGTAGTCGCTGAGATTCTCTTCTAGATTCAATACTTCAGGACTGTCCGCCCTGACTGAGGCTTTTTCTAGGTTTTCCTCAGTCCTCATAATTGGCAAATGTGTGTGGGTACCCTAAACTTAGGCCTGGAGCTTTTCGTTCCAAAATGTTCATTCCTAATTATCATTTCATTTCATGTTGAATGTATCATGGACTGTATAGTAAGGTGGAGCGCTAAATACTATTAAAAATCGGACAAATGATACCTCTTCAAGAAAAAGGCAAGGATGCCCGCCCGCATAGCATCCTCTGATAACACGCTCACCGTTTCAATAGCCTAGTCTTCTAGGCTAAGAAACGTTTCTCAGTTAACATCTTCCATCAGCACGTCTGCTTATCATAGCGAATATCACGGACTGGAATCTCTGCACCAGCGTTTTTAGATCTCTATTCATCTCTGTGTTTTCTAGAATCTATCACTTGCCATCAGACTCGTTATTTCTGTATTATTGGGCGTTATTCTGCAGAGTAAAACATAAATCGTTGCCTCGTGGTGACTTAAGTCGCATAAACTTTATGTCTAACACGAAAAAGCATTGTTGAAGAAAACCCTTAAAGTTATTTTTATTTTTTTGATATTTAGATGAAACACTATATAATTAACGTTTGTGCACTTAAGCTTGCCAGAATAACATCACAGCTTTCTTCATAACAAACTTCCGGCATCCCTGTAGGTAATTATCTTAAATACATTATACATGTGTTATCTGGGATCTCTAGACAGCGAAAGTCAGCGATAGCAAAAGATGTCCTGAAACAGTTTGTTAGGTTGAAGTACACAGTAATGGGACAATATTTACAGCATCGCCAATAATTTGCCGATATTGAACAATTTCTCAAACAGCCGTATGGGTCGTATTGTCCGGCAGAATTTTCTAAGATTATTGACTCCCAATCTTTCAAGCAAAATGTTTGCTTCGTAGGATTCAACACTTAGTAACATTTGATGCAGTCTTCCCTTAATATGGAAGAAAACGTCGCATTGTTGAAGGCGCAGACTAAACCATTCCACCTCTAAACACTCTTAGTGAAAATAAACAGTTACAGTTTTCCAATGTGCAGAATACTGTAGTAGATTAACATGTGTTTTGAAATTTAAAATTAATTAAATATATCCATGCGTTTATTGTAATTAGGTGATTCACAACGTCATTACTAAGTAAGCATTTTTCCAGGTGAGTGCCGTTAAGTTCTACAAATCAGTACTATTTTCAGCAAAACTACTAAAAATGTTACTAACGACAGAAATCAATAGGATATTTTAGTTTATGGTGGCTAAATATCAGGTCATCCCAAGCATATTTTCATCTCAAACGTATAGGAAAATACGGAAATAGGTTAAGCACAAGGATTGCATAGTAGTTGGTTCTCCTTCTGAAAGGCTGAACTATTGAGAATTTTATCACTCCGTTAACAAAAACAAACGAGGAGAAGGAAGAAGGATGTTTTACACATGACAATCAGTAGTCATTATTGGAAACAAGATTGAGGTCCAAGTTATTGCATACAATGAGTTAATCCAGTGCGAAATATTGATTATACACCCCAGGCAGAAACAATTAATTTTACGAGAAACTTATCGAGCATTAATTTGTTCACAGATGTCTGTCGTGATCTTCCACATCAAATCACTAACCATAGAAAAGTACATAACCGAAAGAAAATCTCGAAAGACTAGCGGCGAAAGAACTGATATTTCGTTTCTTTAACAATAAATTATTTCACTGAAGTTTGCCTACTCCTATTAAAGGAGATTTTTCTATTGAAGCTTGTTGAATGTATAAGAGTTTCAACAGTGCTTGAAGCGATAATAAGATATATCCTCAAATATCCATTCCGGAAGTAAGAAATAATAGCCTTAGGATGAATTATTTCCGCCAGAATTAGTAAAGATGGCCTTCATACGCTGGCTTTAACAGAGGGTTTGCTGGGAACATTACAAAGAAAAAAATGGGTAGGAGAAGTGCAAACGTTGCTCAGAGGAACCCATTTTGACTTTACTTACCTCAAGATCCAGTATCATCCAGTATCAGAAATTGCATTCTCCATTTCTGTCATAAAGGGGAAAAACAGGAACCAGGTAATACCAGTCAAGGAAACAGCGCAGCAAAATATCAAGTTCACCAATGATTAAAAAATACACAACTAAAGTTAGCGTTAAATTAAAAAATAATTCATTTTAAAACATGAGCAACAGAAAAGTAACACCAAAAACAAAAGTGGAGTCAAGCATTTAAAGCAGCTTTGGCTTACTTTCAGAGATCGTGCACTGGGTGTACTCGGTGGAGAAGGGCGCATTAAACATTGATAGGTATGTGTTTTATAGATATATACTTATGATACATTTTAAAACAAACTGATTTAAGATTATGATTCAGTGACATTTCACCCGATTTATACATGGCATTTCATATGGAGGTAATATGTGAAATAAAGATCACCAATACTCAGCCAATATATTGAAAGTCTATAATTTTTATAGAAGAAATCATAAACGTATCAAATAACCCGTCTGTCTGGAATCTTAAAATATCTAACCGGGCTGGCCCCGTGGCTCAGTCAGTAGAACACCTAGAGGGATCCGGGTTCGATTCCCGGCTGAGTGGGGGTGGATGGGAATTTATCTCTACTCAAAATTATGTCCTATCCTCCCCAGAGTCTGGAAGTATGAATGAGAGTGTAAATGTATGTGTGATCTAATGATTAAAACCCAATAAGTGCAAAGAAACCACGGACAAGAGAATACGGCTTCACACCATTGTCAATGGGCAATAAGTTCCAAAGGAAAGGCCGATAAGACCAGTGTAGTTAAAGGCGGGGCATAAATGTAAATAAACAATACCTCTATATCTTTAATACACGGATACTACTACCAGTACTAATACTGCTACATCTCCTAGTGCTACTGCAGCCACCACTACTATTGCTCCTACTACCGCTGCCACTATTACTACTGCTACTGCCACTACAACTACTGCTGTCAACACTAATCTACTAGTACTGCTACTACTACTGCCGCTGCCACTATTACTACTAGTAGTACTACTACTGCTGTTGTCAACACTAATCTACTACTACTGCTGCTACTACGGCCGCTGCCACTACCACTACTACTACTACCACTACTACTACTACTACTACTACTACTACTACTACTACTACTACTACTACTACTACTACCACTCTACTACTACCACTACTACTACTGCTACTGCTACTACTGCTGCTGCTACTGTCGCTGCCCTACTGTTACTTCTGCCTCTACTACTAGTTCTGACACTACTAATACTACTAATATCGCTGCTACAGCCGCTGCCACTGCTCCTACACTACTACTCCTACTATTGCTGTTGTCGCTATTGTAGCTTTCACTACTACTACTACTATTACTACTACTACTGCTGCTGCTGCTGCTGCTACAGCCGCTGCCACCATTACTACACTACTACTCCTACTACTGCTGTTGTCACTATTGCCACTTTCACTACTACTACTGCTGCCGCTACAGCCTCTGCCACCATTCCTACACTACTACTCCTACTACTGCTGTTGTCACTATTGCCACTTTCACTACTACTACTGCTGCTGCTGCTACAGCCTCTGCCACCATTCCTACACTACTACTCCTACTACTGTTGTTGTTGCTATTGCAGCTGCCACTACTACTACTACTGCTGCTGCTGCTACAGCCGCTGCCACTATACCTACCACTACTACTCCTACAACTGCTGCTGTTGCTATTGTCGCTGCCACTACTACTATTACTACTACTAAACTGCTACTTCTCCTAGTGCTACTGCAGGCACCAGTACTGTTGCTACTACTGCCGCTGCCACTATTACTACTGCTACTGTCACTACTACTACTACTAATGCTGTCAACACTAATCTACTACTACTGCTGCAGCTGCTATTGCCTCTGCCACTATTACTACTAGTACCCCCCCAGGGGCTCACCTTATGTGAGTACGGGTTTGGCGTACCCGGGGGTTCCCGAGCCACTCATCGCCATTTTCATCCCTTCATCCCCGTCCGGTCGAGTGGGTCCGTTCTCGTGACCGGGGGACCCAAGGTAGGCTCTCGTGCGCTATTTGCATTACCTTCATACCGCACCTCGCCATCGTTTCTTTCTTCCCTTTTCAATTTCCGGCCATTTCGCAACACGACATTCGCACATCTCTTTTTCTTCCTCGCCGACCTACCTTGAGTGCGAAACGCCCACACAGTTTTATGTATTTTATCTTTTCTTTTAATCCTCCGTGGACACAGCCTGACGGATACCCACGCACTGGGTGCGCAGCTGGGTGAGTGGGTAATGGCGTCATCCCTACCACCCGGGGTCGTCATGTAGGATTTGTGTTCGTTTCCGCTGTTCAACTGCAGTCCCGCGGGGGGCCATTGCATGAGCTGCCGACTTCTGACGGCGATTGGGTCCCTCTGTCTATGTTCTGGGAGGTGTGACCCTGGGGTGAGCTAGGTATAGATAGGCCACTCACCCAAGCCGGGGTAACGCCCCGGAAGTCAGAGCCCGAGGTCGGAGATGGTTGCAATGGTGGAGGATTTTTTTTCGCTATGGAGCACCCTTTCTCCATTATAAACAACAAGCGCCGAAAAGTTTTAGTAACAGAAGTAGCACCGCCAACAGCTGGTTGTTACTTAGTGATTACCCTACAGAGGAAGGACAATCATTCGAGAATGTGAACCCTTTTATCATCCAGAAGGGCATTGACTCAATTGCTGGTCCGGTTCTTTCCTGCACTCGGCTTCGCAATGGTTCGTTGTTAGTGCATAGCAAGTCCGAGGCACAAAGTAAGTCCTTGTTGAGCGCCACGCTTCTCCACGGTTATCCTATCCGTGTTGAGAAGCACCGCACATAGAATTCTTGTCGAGGCGTTGTCACCACGCATAGCCTCGATGGCATATCGGACGAGGATCTGGTCGAATATCTTGCAGAAGGTGACAGCGGTTAATCGAGTGCAGGCCAAACGCGACGGCGTATTGATACCCACTCGTACCCTGTTTCTAACATTTGATGGCGTCGATCTGCCCACGAGCATCTCCGCAGGGTACGAACGGATTTCTGTGAGACATTATATTCCTAGACCTCTGCGTTGTTTTAAATGCCAACGTTTTGGGCATACGCAAGTCTCCTGTAAGAGTGCCGTTAACATCTGTGCAACATGTAGGCAGCCCTCACACGAAGGTGCCTGTTCAACACATTCTGCTTCATTTGGCGACTGTCCGCGGTATTTGGACGAGAAGGCGATCCAGGAGATCCGGGTAAAGGAGAAACTCTCCTTCGCCGAAGCCCGGAGGCGTTACCATGTGCGCCAACCTTCGCTCCTGTGATCGGGAACATTCAGTTCTATTGTTACCTCGCCAATACCCCGGAAGGATGCTGGAACTCAAACTTGGACCATGATTGCCTTGACCGCCACTACCATCCGGCCGTCCAAGTCTGCTACTGTTACCAAGCCCTATAAACCTGGTCCAAAGTCTATGAAGTCACCAGCCACTGAGAAAAAGCCGAAGCAGAAACTTCGAAGAGAAGACTTTTTAAAAGACCCTCCGCGTGTTCACAGTAAGCAGAGTTCACCTTCTCCTCCTCGGAGGTCGCAGTCCCAGGAGGCTCCTGGAACAAGACGCGCTCAGTGGCACCCCACATCCATCGCCACCCAGATCCAATTCTCGGCGCTTGAATCGGTTTCTGGCTCTGAGCGCGTGGGCCCTCCCTTCGAGGAGGCTATGGAGTCTGACCAACTCCATACCAAAAGCCCGAGCCCAAAGGTTAAACAAAAGGTAATTTTAAGCCGCCCTTCTAAGTAGTCAGTTTATCCCTTTTTTCTTAATGGCTATCCTGACCTGGAATGTACGTGGTGTACGATCGCATAGGGCGGAACTGCAACTTTTATTGCGTTCCCATTCGCCTATGGCGGTGTGTTTGCAGGAGACTAAGCTTCGCCCTCACGATCCTTTTGATCTCCGAGGATATACTCCGTTTCGCTACGACCTTGAACCGGAGGAGGGTACTCCTGCTCATGGAGGTGTCATGTTGTTAGTGCGTAACGACGTTCATTTTCAACGTCTCACTCTTACGTCCGACTTGCAAGCTGTTGCCATTAGACTGCACTTACCCGGATTTTTCTTTTCTGTTTTCTCTGTATATTCACCTCCATCGTCCCCCCTTGCCCCCGCAGACATTCGAACTCTCCTGTCCGCTCTCCCAACGCCATTTCTTCTGTTGGGAGATTTTAATGCCCATCACCCCCTGTGGGGTTCGCCAAGGGCTTGTGCGAGGGGAACTCTTCTTTCTGACATTTTTGATCAGTCCAATCTCTCTATTCTCAATAGAGGCGATCCTACGTTTCTTTCTGATTCTTCAGGAACATTTTCTCATTTGGACGTTGCCGTTTGCTCACTCCAGCTTGCTAGTCGTCTTCAGTGGAACGTCGTCGCTGACACCTACTCCAGCGACCATTACCCCTGCATCGTTTCTGTTCTGTCACACCACGTACAGCATTCGAGAGTACCTACGTGGATATTCACAAAAGCCGACTGGAGCTTGTATTCCAGCCTCGTGCATTTTGCCGACCAGCCCTTCACCGACATTAACCAACTAGTGCAGCACCTTACGTCTACGTTTTTCTCTGCTGCCGAACGCGCAATTCCCCGTTCATCCTCTCAACCTCGGCGACTGCCTGTTCCGTGGTGGAACGAGGATTGTCGGGACGCCGTTCGTGCCCGTAGAACTGCACTTAGGGTGTTTCGGCGACACCCTACACTTGATAATTTGGTGACTTTTAAACAATCGCGCGCCAGGGCTCGTCGCATTATCCAGGATAGCAAGAAGGCGTCGTGGACTCGTTTTGTCGAGTCTTTAATCCCTTTACGCCTTCATTTGTTGTTTGGGATAAACTTCGTTGCTTCTCAGGTAAAGTGTCGCATTGTACTGTTTCTGGCCTTCAGGTTTCCAATGCCCCCATAGTGGATCCGGCTGCCATCCCTAGCACTCTGGGTGCTGCCTTTGAGGCGGTTTCCAGTTCAGACCATTATTCCGCCGGCTTTCGCTCTATCAAAGACCGGCTGGATTCCGCCAGCTATAATTTTCGGTCTCCTAATACCGAGTGTTATAATGACCTTTTCACAATGAGGGAGCTGGAGCACGCTCTTCATTGCTCTCGGCACTCCGCTCCTGGGCCGGACGGCATTCATGTCCTGATGTTAAAGAACCTTTCAGCCGACAGTAAAGTCTTTCTCTTACAGGTCTATAACCGTATTTGGCAAGACGGCCTTTTTCCTTCCGTTTGGCGCGAAGCCACCATTGTCCCTATACTTAAGCCTGGGAAGGATCGCCAAATACCTTCCAGCTACCGCCCTGTCTCCCTCACCAGTTGTATTTGCAAGGTGATGGAGCGGATGATCAACGGGCGGTTGACATGGTGGCTTGATTCTCAGAAACTTCTAGCGAACGCTCAGTGCGGATTTCTTCGATATCGCTCTACCGTCGACCACCTGGTGTCGCTGTCGACGCATATTATGAATGGATTTCTGAGAAAGTGTCAAACCGTGACTGTGTTTTTTGACCTGGAGAAAGCTTATGACACTTGTTGGAGGGGCGGCATTTTACGTACACTTCACGCATGGAATATCCGCGGTCGTCTTCCAATATTTCTTCGGGAGTTTATGACGGACCGCGTCTTTCGTGTACGTGTGGGCTCGGTTTTATCTAGTCGTTTTATTCAAGAGAACGCAATGCCGCAGGGCTCTGTACTTAGTGTCACACTTTTTGCGATTGCTATCAACCCCATTGTTGATTGTATTCCACCTGGCATTTCATCGTCCTTTTTTGTTGACGATTTTGCCATTTATTGCAGTTCACGGCAGACCTGTCTACTCGAACGCCGTCTCCAGAGCTGTATCGACCGTCTCTACGCCTTGAGTAACGCTAACGGCTTTAATTTCTCCGCCGAGAAATCCGTCTGCATCAAGTTCTGCGCCGGAAGGCTTTCCCTCCGCCCTCTCTCCATCTTGGGTCGGAGATCCTTCCATTTGCAGACGAGGTGAAATTTTTGGGGTTGGTTTTTGACCGGAAGCTGATCTGGGCTTCTCACGTTTCCTTTTTAAAAGCAAAGTGTGACCGTTCTCTTAATATTTAACGTGTTTTAAGCGGCAATATTGGGGAGCTGATCGGACCGTCCTTCTACATCTTTGTCGCTGTATGGTCCGATCCAAGCTTGATTACGGGTGCATTGTCTATTCGTCGGCGCGTCCATCTGTATTACGTCGATTGAATGTCATTCACCATCGTGGCATAAGAGTCGCTACGGGGGCCTTTCCAACCAGCCCTGTACCCAGTCTGTATGCTGAAGCTGCAGAGCCTCCGCTGTCCTTCAGGCGTGAGATGCTCTTGTGCAGCTATGCCTGTCGACTCTCCAGCTTGCCTGACCACCCGTCCTTCGCGATATTTTACGAGGATTCGCATGATCGGCAATATTTAGTTAGCTCCTCTGCATTGCTCCCTCCAGGGGTTCGATTTCGTCAACTTCTTCGGCATTTGGACGTTACGCCAGCGCCGACCCTTCCACTGGGGGAAACGCGTTTTCCTACATGGTCGCGCGCTGAGGCCCACTGTCACCTTGGGTTAACGTCGATGCCGAAAAATGAGACCCCTGCTTCCGTCCTTAGATCCGTTTTTTTAGAACTACAGGCACAGTTCGGGGACTGTCATTTTATATATACCGATGGGTCTAAGACTGATTTTGGAGTAGAATGTGCCTTTGTTTTTGGTGCACAGAGTTTTACTTTTCGTTTACCTGGACAATGTTCGATTTATACCGACGAACGTTTTAGCATTTATCAATCTGTTTTATACGTTCAGCTGCGCGATTTACGGCAGTGTGTTGTTTGTACAGATTCTCTGAGTGCCCTTCAGAGTATTAACGTGCTGTACAGTTACCACCCTCTCGTGCAGCGCATACATGACCTGCTCCACTCGCTTGGTGCCTCTGGCATCAGCGTCTCCTTCCTGTGGATTCCAGGTCATGTGGGCATCGCAGGGAACGAGTCTGCCGACGCCACTGCCAAATCGGCGATTTTATTACCCAGAATTTTTACTGCTGTTGTTCCCTCGTCAGATTTGTTTGTTATTTTACGTAGCCGCATCCTCTCGCTATGGAGGGATGAGTGGACGGCCCTTCGGGGGAACAAGTTACGGGAGGTTAAGCCTCTCCCGTTAGTCTGGGGTACCTCTTCTCGTTCGTGTCTTCGGGAAGAGGTACTTTTAGCTCGCTTACGAATCGGACATTGTCTTTTTAGCCATAGATACCTGCTCAGTGGTGACCCCGCACCACTCTGTGAGCAGTGTGATGCGCCCTTAACGGTTCGTCACATTTTAGCAGAGTGTCAAGTTTTAGCTCCGTTGCGCGTTCATGTTGGTCTGCCTGTTGGCCTAGCCAACGTTTTGGCAGACGACGCGCATGCTGTAGAATGTCTTTTACGTTTTATCACTGACATTGGTTTTAGCCGTCGCATTTGATGCGCTGAGCTCATTTTAGCTGTTTGATTTTACATTATCTTTTAATGGGGGCACTCCTCCCCAGTGGACATCTGGCGCTCGTGTCCCTCGCATTCTACAGTTCTTGACACGTTGTTTTACTCTTGTATTGACCATGCTTTTAGTGTGTTCGTTTTTGGAATTTGGTGTTTTGTTTTTTACCTTTGGCCATCGCGGGTTTGTGTCCCGTTTTTTAATTATGCGGTTTTTTATTGGTGTTTTATTTTTGGACTGTAACTTTTATACTTTGTAAGGGCGCTGATGACCTTAGCTGTTTAGCGCCCTTAAACCGCATCTCATCCATCCATACTACTAATAGTACTATTACTACTACTACTACTACTACTACTACTACTACTACTACTACTACTACTACTACTACTACTACTACTACTACTACTACTACTGCTGCTGCTGCTACTACTACTGTTGCTGCTGCTACTGCCTCTGCTCCACTGTTACTATTGCCACTACTATTACTTCTGGCACTACTAATACTACTACTATCCCTGCTACAGCCGCTGCCACAATTCCTACACTACTACTCCTACTACTGCTGTTGTCGCTATTGCAGCTTTCACTACTACTACTACTACTACTACTACTACTACTACTACTACTACTACTACTACTACTACTACTACTACTACTACTACTACTACTACTGCTGCTGCTGCTGCTGCTGCTGCTACAGCCGCTGCCACCATTCCTACACTAATACCCCTACTACTGCTGTTGTCGCTATTGCCGCTTTCACTACTACTGCTACTACTACTACTACTACTACTACTACTACTACTACTACTACTACTACTACTACTACTACTACTACTACTACTATAACTCGCGCAAAACTTCTGGAATCGTGACCTTGATTGCCACCTCAGCTGCCGAGCCTAGGAATGGTTTATGTTCAGCTTAATCAACGAAAGCGATATAACGCCTTTGCTTACTCACAGTGCGTAACACATACAGTCTGCATAGAAAGTGTCTGCATCTGGTTGTAATTTTAAAGAGAGCAGTATCTAAATAGTACTTTATATTTGTTATATTTATAACCATGGCTCCTACGTTTTCAAAGTTGAGTGCTAAGTTGTTACACAGTCAAAGTAGGGAAATAATTGCAAATGTCCTCGACTTCATGAAGCAAGAAGCAGAGATGAAGGAAGAAAATATATGTTCGTCCGAGTTCCACAAAAGCCTTAAGAGAGTGAAAGAAAGAGTAGTCAAGCAACTGGTGTTTCACCGAGTTCCGTTTCCAGAGTTCTCAAAGATAAGAGAAAAAAAACATATGGATGAAAGAATGCCATTTGGCACGCCTGGGAAGAAACATAAGGTCCCTAAACGTATTACAGAAATAGACGATTTCAAATGCGCCATTCGGCGCACGATTGACAATTCCTATGTGGAAGAAAAAACTGTGCTAATAATAAGCAGATTGCTCATCCAGCTGAAACACAGCAGGAACGTTCAAGGTGGTGCTACAAATCTCAGAAAAATTATTAAAGATTTAGGGTTCAAGCGGAAGAAACCGAAATCAAATAGAAGAGTTCTAACAGAAAAGCAAAATAAATAAATAAAATGAAATAATAATAAAATAAAAAAATAAAAATAAAAATAAAAAGTAAATGTTGCCATGATAGCTTAGTCGGTTAGAGCAACGGCACGGAAAGCCTAAGATCTGTGGTTCAAATCCCGGCTATGGCATTTAATTTTTCAGTCTGATTCTACCTTTCCAAATGACTAATTTTATATGTACTTATATCAATGTGTACTTATATCAGCATCAATTTTCAAGGTGGTGCTACAAATTTCAGAAAAATACTATAATGTATGAAGAAGAGTCATACATACACAGCAGTCATACAGCATCTAAAAGTTGGAGTGACGATAGCGTATTAGGTTTGCAGGCACCTGTTGCCAAAAGGCAAATACTTATTATCGTTCATGCTGTTGGAAAGATCGGCTTCGTTCCAAATGTCCTTCTTTTACAATTCGCAACAAACAACAGGAGATTTTCATCAAGAAATGAATACAGAAACTTACATGAAGTGAATCAACGCCATGTTGATACCTAATATGCCTGCTGGGTCTGTTCTGGTCATCGACAATGCTTCACAATGCGTCAACACTCAAATTCACAAACCACCTACCTCAACTTCCTTGAAAGAAGAAATGAGAGCTTGGTTACTTAGACATAATAAAGCTTTAGATGAAAGCATGAGTAAAACAAAGCTATATAGCTTAATTAAGGCCAACAAACAGCTTCAGAAGTCATACATACTTGACCAGATAGTAATACAACATCGCCATAATGTACTTAGACTGTCATAGTATCGCCCAGATCTAAACCCAATCGAATTAATCTGGGCTGATATCAAAAAATGGGTGGCATGCAGAAATATCGCTTTTAAATTAAAATATGTGGAGCAGTTATAACGCCAGCAATTTGCTGAAATTGGAAGGCCAGAATGGGAAAATGTATGGCGACATGCTGAATAAATTAAGAATCATTATTCCGAAAAATACGGAATTGCAGAAAATTAAATAGAAATAATTCTCATCCAGGATAATAGTGCAGAAAGTAGTGACAGCAGTGATGACGGCAATAATGTGAGTGATTCCGCAGAAGAGGAAGGGTTGTTAGATGTGGAAGAATTGGAGGCAATGATTGACAGCGTTTTTTATATTAAGCGCTTTTTACAGCGTGGATTTTAATATACTGTATATAACTAAGTTTATCAGCGCAACGCAGTGCATAACCGGTGTGGATATTTGACGATGACTGTCCCACGCACTCCTGAAGCATGCAGACGACCGGTCACCACCTGATCTGGTAAGCAACTCGCATCATAGCTCTCATTAAAATTTTCACGTGTCTAGACTGTTGCGCCGATTATACTACTACTACTGCTCCTGCTGCTGCTACAGCCGCTACCACTATACCTACCACTACTACTCCTACTACTGCTGCTGTTGCCATTGCCGCTGCCACTAGTGCTATTACAACTACTACTACTACTACTACTACTACTACTACTACTACTACTACTGATGCTACTACAGCCTCTGCCACTATTCCGTCCACTACTACTCCTATTACTGCTGTTGTCGCTATTGCCGCTTTCACTACTACTACTTACTGCTGCTGCTACAGCCGCTGCCACTATTCCTACACTACTCCTACTACTGCTGTTGTTGCTATTGCCGCTGCCACTGCCACTACTACTGTTGCTGTTGCTACAGCCGTTGCCACTATTCCTACTCCTACTACTGCTGCTGCTATTGCCGCTGCCACTACTACTACTACTATAACTACTACTACTACTACTACTACTACTACTACTACTACTACTACTACTACTACTACTACTACTACTACTGCTACTACTACCCTGCTGTTGCTACAGCCTCTGCTACTATTCCGACCACTACTACTCCTACCACTGCTGTTGTTGCTATTGTCAATGCCACTACTACTGCTGCTGCTCCTACTGTCGCTGCCCCACTGTTACCTTTGCTGCCACTACTACTATTACTACTACTACTGTCGCTCCTGCTGCTACAGCCGCTGCCACTATTACTACCAATACTACTACTATTACTATTGCCGCTACCATTAGTACTATTACTACTGACACTACAACCAATGTCGCTGCCACTACTACTATTACTGCTGCCACTACTATTATTACTGCTACCACTACCACTATTACTTCTGCCAATATTACTTCTTCTGCTACCACTACAACTATTACTGATGCCACTACTACTGTTTCTGCTACCACCACTACTACTATTACTGCTGGTACTACTACTATAACTACTATCACTAATACTATTACTGCTGCCACTACCACTGTTTCTGCTACCACCACTACTATTACTGCCGGTACCACTACTATTACTGCTGGTACTACTACTGTTTCTGCTACTACTACCACTACAACAACTACTGCTGCCACCACTACTGTTTCTGCTACCACTTCTACTATTACTGCTGGTACTACAACTATTACTGCTGCCACTACTTCTGTTTCTGCTACCACTACTACTATTAATGCTGGTACTACTACTATTACTGCTGGTGGTACTACTACTATTACTGCTATCACTACTTCTGTTTCTGATACCACTACTACTATTAATGCTGGTACTACTACTATTACTGCTGGTACTACTACTATTACTGCTATCACTACTACTATTACTGCTGCTACTATTACTGTTTCTGCTATCACTACTACTATTACTGCTGGTACTACTACTGCTTCTGCTACCACTACTACTATTACTGCTGCCACTACTACCGTTTCTGCTGCCACTACTACTGTTTCTTCTACCACTACTACTATTACTGTTGGTACTACTACTATTACTGCGGGTACAACTACTATTACTACTATCACTAATAGCATTACTGCTGCCACTACTACTGTTACTGCTACCAATACTTCTATTACTGCTGGTACTACTACTATTACTACTATCACTGATACTATTACTGCTGTCACTACTACTTTTCTGCTACCAATACTTCTATTACTGCTGGTACTACTACTATTACACCTGGCACTACTACTGTTTCTGCTACCATTACTACTATTACTGCTGCCACTACTACTGTTTCTGCTACCACTACTACTATTACTGCTGCCACTACTACTGTTTCTGCTACCACTACTACTATTACTGCTGCTACTACTACTGTTACTGCTACCAATACTACTATTACTGTTGGTACTACTACTATTACTACTATCACTGATACTATTACTGCTGCCACTACTACTGTTTCTGCTACCAATACTTCTATTACTGCTGGTACTACTACTATTGCTGCTGGCACTACTACTGTTTCTGCTACCATTACTACTATTACTGCTGCCACTACTACTGTTTCTGCTACCACTACTACTATTAATGCTGCCACTACTACTGTTTCTGCTACCACTACTACTATTACTGCTGCTACTATTACTGTTTCTGCTACCACTAACACTATTAATGCTGGTACTACTACTGTTTTTGCTAACGCTACTACTATTACTAAAGAGAATAAAGATGTATTACTCCCAAAGGTGGATCAAGAAAGTGGACGATTGAGTACTGGATACGCCCGAGTGAACTGAAACAATTAATGGAAAGTGCATGTAATTATGCACTTAGCAAGAAACATGGATACTGTAAACATAAGCCAGCATACTGGTGGAATGACAACATAGCTCAATTAAGAAGACAAAGTACTGAGGCGAGGAGAAAAGTGACAAGGGCAAATCGTAAAATAAATTTCCATAATCATGAGAAGTATGAAATACAAAACCGGTACCGCGAGTGCAGAAAAACCTTAAAATATGTAATTAAATTAGCAAAAAAGATTGCATGGGACCAACTATGTACCGATGTAGATGCAGATACTTGGGTTCTTGGATATAAAATAGTTACAGGGAAGATAGGGGGTCAATTACGGGAAAGGGTGTCCATTATAAGATGCTATGAGTGTTTTGACTTTGGTCATAAAACACACCAATGCAAAAGTAAAGAAGATAGGTCTAATAATTGTTCAAACTGTGGGAAGCAGGGACATAATGTTAAATAATGTTCCAGGACTTCGTATTGTATTAAATGTAAGACAGAAGGTCATAGATTTGATCAAATGAAGCGTCCCATGTTTAGAAAAACGTTATGGATGCTAGAGCAAGACGACTGTAATACATAAAATGAATACACAAACTATTTGTATAATACAGGCAAATGTTATGAGATCAAATGATAGTCATGATATGCTCTTAGCGACTGCAATCGAAAGGTCAGTCGATATTATGATTGTAAGTGAACCAAATAAAAAGCGGGTGGCTGATATTAATTGGTTAAGGATAAGAGAGGGGACGGGGCGGTGTACTTTTTAAACAAGAAACTTTATGTGTCTAAATTAAGAGCGGATGAAGGGTACATATGTATATACTTAAAGAAATGTCATATATTCTGTTGTTATAGTTCACCGAATATGCCCTTAAATGAATTTAGAATCAACATAGATAAATTAATGCAAGATAGCAGAGATATAAGAGGAGATAGTATTATCTTAGGAGATCTTAATATTAAATCCCCACACTGGGGATCACCGATTGGTAATCGAAGAGGCGAGTGTTTTACTGAGTGGATGTCAGGCCTAGATTTAGTAGTACACAATACAGCATATACAACATTCCAGAGAGGTCACTCTGAGTCATATATAGACGTGACATGTTCTACACAGAAAATAGCAAATAAAATAATTAATTGGCGAGTTATGGATGAAGAAACTCCTAGTGACCATAAGTTCATCTATTTTAAACTTAAAGATTCAAGAAACTCTAAAACGATAAATGTAGAAAAAACGAAAGTTGAATATGACTGGGAGGTTTTTAAAATGATATTAGAATGAAAGTTTTTTGTTTTGTAAAAAAGTTTTGAACATGATAAGGTAGATTAAGTTGTTTCTGTATTACAGAAATCATGCTAGGCAAGTCAAAAGAATAAAATATTAGCGAAGAGTCGAACACCATACTTGGAGTAGTGAAATAGAGGCATATAGACGCATATGCATTGGTAAAAGAAGAGTTTTAACTAGATCCAATAGAAGGGACTTAGGACTATTTGAGAGGGAGGAAATGAGAAATGATTACACTGGGGAACAAAATTTTTCGTGGTGCCTTGAATTTTCCACCTGATTCTGGGCATTTTGATGCTGCTGATTCCGAAAATGTCTTCCATTTCATTCTAGCAGCTCTAGTTTATGAGATACTGATGATATCTTTATAAATTGCTCTTATGACTACTACGGCACCATTTATAACTTGATTATATTATTTGCATTATATTAATTTATGTTATCCAAGGTCTATTCATGTTGTATGCAGATGTACTCTAACTATTCTGACATTTATGTGTCCTTTTTTAGGCACTGACGTGGCTTAACAGGCACTGATATGACTTCATCACTAAGAAAACGTGTGATTAATCTGATGTGTTTTGTTTCATCTGTGGAGAATACACATTCATCCAGCAAAGAAAACCCATAACCGATTTTGTAAAAAGAGCTTATTTGGCCTATTTCAAAGTAAAACTTGGAGACCAAGATAAGACTTAGGCACCTCACATCGTATGTAAAACATGCACAGAGCATCTACGACAGTGGAAAAATGAGAAGCGGAAGTGCTTGAAATTTGGGGAACCTATGATATGGCAAGAACCAATAAACCACAGTGACAATTGTTACTTTTATTCAGTAAATGTAAAGAGCATCAATAGCAAAAACCGGAATACGTGAAAATATCCCGATCTACGCTCTGCAAGACCGCATTCAGAGGAGATACCTGTTCCAGTATTTATCAGTCTTCCAGAGTCGCCAGAAGTGGATGAATCAGCTGAAAGCTATGCTGAGCAAAACACAGTGATTTCGCAGGACCTTCATCAGCTGTATCTGTTTTTTTTAATCAAACAGAATCGAGTGACCTCGGTATAGATCATAGTCTTCCAAAGAAGTCAGAATTGCTGGCTTCTAGGCTGGCAGAGAAACAATGTCTGTTACCGGGAACAAAAGTGACTGTCTATCGCAAAAGAGAGCAAGATTTCCTACCGTTCTTCACAGCAGAAAAACAATTTGTTTTTTGCATCAATGTTGAAGGACTGTTAATGAAACTGGGTATAAGAAAATACACATCAACGGAGTGGCGATTATTTATTGATAGCTCCAAACGCAGCTTGAAATGTGTTCTTTTGCATAATGGGAACAAATACAGGTCAATGCCAATTGGTCACTCAATTACTATGCATGAAAATCAAGCTACAATAGAGCTACAGTCCTAGAGAAGATCTCATACCGTTATCACCAATGGGTTATCTGTGTCGACATAAAGATGATGAACTTTCTTCTAGGACAACAAGGTGGATACACCAAATACCCATGCTTTATATGACTATGGAACTCTAGAGCTAAAGATCAATATTGGGTGACAAGACAGTGGCCTCTTAGAGAAAGCATGATCGTTGGAGAAAAAAACATCATCACAGAACCTTTGGTTGACAGAAACAAGATCATATTGCCACCACTGCATATCAAACTTACGTTAATGAAGCAGTTCATCAAGGCGTTGAATACAGATGGAGCATGTTTTGGTTATGTATGTACACCATTTCCTGCATTGAGTATGGAGAAAATAAAAGCAGGTATATTTGGTGGACCACAAATCCGACAACTCATAAATGATGAGAAATTTCAAGAGTCAATGAACGATACTGAGACAGCTGCGTGGTCGTCGTTCTGTATGGTAGTAAAGAATTTCCTTGGAAACTATAAGGCTCTTAACTATAAAGAATTGGTTAAGAATATGCTTACTGCTTTATGTGCACTTGGTTGTAACATGAGCATCAAATTACACTACCTGCACAGTCATTTGGACCGATTTCCAGACAATCTTGGCTATGTAAGCGAGGAACAGAGTGACCGTTTTCACCAGGAAATAAGTATAATGGAAGAACGGTATCATGGACGATGGGATATACATATGATGGCGGACTACTGTTGGAGCATCCAGCACGAAAGTCCAATATCATTACATCGGAGGAAATCACATAAACGAGGATTCAGCGACCTGATGAAAGAAAATCAATGAACCTAATGCGACTAGTGTATAAATAAATTATGGTTGTTGATAGAAAGTTGCTTCATGAAAAAGAATGTGCTTGATCCATCCAAATGTATTCTGTATGTAATGTGTGCAAGTAATATAGTTGTATATGCGGACCGGTAACGTTAAATTGGCGTATAATGTGAATAAGCTGTATCTAAAAACTAGAGCTAATATGGCAAAACTGAGAGCATTTTTGGAATCAGTGACCCAAACATAGTCAGAAATAGGTCAGAATTGTAAGGCACCAAAATCACTGTTCCCCAGTGTTATAGATTAAGTAAGAAGAAGTTGGCCAAATCTATACAGCAATCCAAACGTATGCATTGGGTAAAACTATGTGAAGCATTAAATGACGATATTTGGGAACTGGGATATAAAATTGTCACTGATCGATTAACAAATAAGATGCCTGTTTGTCTGACAACTGAAAAAAGAGGAATATTGCAAGGGCCCTCTTTCCATATAGAAAAGATAGATCGGAACCTATCCTGAGTACCCTTGATGTGAAATTATTCACTATAGATGAATTAGAAGAAGTAATATCAAGTATGAAAACAGGAAAGGTCCCGGGAATAGACGGAATTCCTCCAGAATCAATTATAAACGCTTTTAAGATAGCACCAGATTGGATTTTGTCCATAATGAATAAATTATTGATGGAACAAACATTTCCGAAACAATGGAAGATCGCCAAGATGGTTCTTCTAACTAAAGGAGGTAGATCTCTTCAAGATCCACTATCATCTGCATACAGACCACTATGCCTTTTGAACACGGTTAGTAAAAGTTATGAAGGATTAATAAGGATAAGATTAGAGAGAGAATTAGCGTTAAGTAGAGGATTGAGTATCCACCAGTTTGGTTTCAAGAAAGGTAAATCTACGATTCAGGCTATAGAAACAGTAATGAAAATTAGGAAAGAAGCAACGGCAAAATGGATTGTATTAATTACGCTTGATGTTAAAAATGCTTTTAACACTGCGACATGGAGCTTAATAATTAAAGAACTTCAAAGAAGAAATGTCTCTACATACTTGATACAGACCCTAAACTTTTATTTTGAAAATAGAAAAATAGTAATTGTTAAGACAGAAATGGAAATTACAACTGGAGTACTTTAAGGATTTATTCTTGGGCCGATCCTATGGAATATATTGTATGATGGAGTTAAAATTCACGGAAGGCGTAATATCAATTGCCTATGCTGACGATTTGGCAGTGGTTGTTACGGCTGAAGATGAAGATGAACTTATGTATAGGGCAAATGGACCCCTAAGAGGCATCGATAGGTGGATAGAGTTTAATAACTTAAAGCTGGCACCACAGAAAACAGAGTCTGTAATAATGAAAGAACCAGGAGAAGATGTAACATCTATTTTCGGATTAAAGATAAAAAAAATAACTCCAATTAAGGCAATCAGCTGTTTAAGCGGTTCCAGGATGATGAGTAAATGGTAAGGATTTTTTAGTTGGTGGAAATGCAACTCGCCACAAAGAGTGGTGTCATTAGAAAGAGTTTTCCCCTACCGCTTGAAAAAAAACACTATTACTGCTGCTACTAGTGCTATTACTGCTGCCACTACTGCTATTACAGCTCCCAATACTGCTATTACTGCTGCCGCTCCGACTACTGCTATTACTCCTCCCAATACTACTATTACTGCTGCCACTACTGCTATTACTGCTCCCACCACTGCTATTACTGCTGCCACTACTACTATTACTGCTGCCACTACTGCTATTACTGCTGGCACCAGTGCTATTACTGCTGCCACTACTGCTATTACTGCTGCAACTAGTGCTATTACTGCTCCCACTACTGCTATTACTGCTCCCACTACTGCTGTTACTGCTGCCACTACTACTATTACTGCTGCCACTACTGCTATTACCGCTGCCACTACTGCTATTACTGCTGCCGCTCCCACTACTGCTATTACTGCTGCCGCTCCCACTATTGCTATTACTGCTCTACTCTTATTACTGCTGCCACTATTGCTATTACCGCTCCCACTACTGCTATTACTGCTGCCACTACTACTGCCGCTGCCAATACTGCTATTACTGCTGCCACTACTACTATTACTGCTGCCACTACTGCTATTACTGCTGGCACCAGTGCTATTACTGCTGCCACTAGTGCTATTACTGCTGCTACTAGTGCTATTACTGCTGCCACTACTGCTATTACTGCTGCCACTAGTGCTATTACTGCTCCCACTACTGCTATTACTGCTCCCACTACTGCTGTTACTGCTGCCACTACTACTATTACTGCTGCCACTACTGCTATTACCGCTCCCACTACTGCTATTACTGCTGCCGCTCCCACTACTGCTATTACTGCTCTACTACTATTACTGCTGCCACTATTGCTATTATCGCTCCCACTACTGCTATTACTGCTGCCACTACTACTGCCGCTGCCACTACTGCTATTACTGCTGCCGCTCCCACTACTGCTATTACTGCTCCCACTACTGCTATTACTACTCCCACTACTGTTATTACTGCTGCCGCTCCCATTACTGCTATTACTATTCCCACTACTGCTATTACTGCTGCCGCTCCCACTATTGCTATTACTACTCCCGCTACTACTATTACTACTCCCACCACTGCTATTACTGCTGCCACTACTGCTGTTACTGCTCCCACTACAGCTATTACTGCTGCCGCTCCCACTATTGCTATTACTGCTCCCGTTACTACTATTACTGCTCCCACTACTGCTATTACTGCTGCCACTACTGCTGTTACTGCTCTCACTACAGCTATTACTGCTGCCGCTCCAACTATTGGTATTACTGCTCCCGCTACTACTATTACTGCTCCCACTACTGCTATTACTGCTGCCACTACTGCTGTTACTGCTCCCACTACAGCTATTACTGCTGCCATTACTGCTATTGCTGCTGCCGCTTACACTACTGCTATTACTGCTCCCACTACTGCTATTGCCGCTGCCATTACTGCTATTACTGCTGCCACTACTGCTATTATACTGCAACTACTGCTATTACTGCTGCCGCTCCCACTACTGCTGTTACTGCTACCACTACTACTATTACTGCTGCCACTACTTCTGCTTCCGCTTACACTATGACTATTACTACTACCACTGCCTTGCCATAACTACTATTACTGCTGCCACTACTTCTGCTTCTGCTTACACTATGACTATTACTACTACCACTGCCTTGCCATAACTACTATTACTGCTGCCACTACTTCTGCTTCCGCTTACACTATGACTATTACTACTACCACTGCCTTGCCATAACTACTATTACTGCTGCCACTACTTCTGCTTCCGCTTACACTATGACTATTACTACTACCACTGCCTTGCCATAACTACTATTACTGCTGCCATTACGACTACCACTCCCGCTTCCACTACTATAATTACTGTTGCCACTACTAATAATACTACTATTGCTGCTGCCGCTATTACTACTGCTGTTGCCGCTATTGCTACTGCTTCTGCTACTACAACTATTACTGCTGCTCTTGTTACTATTACTACTACTACCACTGCCTTACCATAACTACTATTACTGCTGCCATTACGACTTCCACTCCCGCTTTCACTACTATAATTACTGTTGCCACTATTAATAATACTACTACTGCTGCTGCCGCTATTACTACTGCTGCTGCCGCTATTGCTACTGCTTCTACTACTACAACTATTACTGCTGCTCTTGTTACTACTACTACTACTACTACTACTACTATTACTGTTGTCACTACTAGTACTACTACTAATGCTGCTGCCACTACTACTATTAGGTACTGTTGCTGCTGCCACTACTACTATTACTGCTGCTGCTGCTGCCACTACTACTGTTACTGCTGCTGCCACTACTACTATTACTGCTGCTGCTACTACTACTAGTACTGATGCTGCTCCACTACTACTACTACTACTACTACTACTACTACTACTGCTGCTGCTACTACTGCTACTAACATAGATAATAGTAATAATAATAGTAATGTCATGATGGTCATGATTACTATTTTTCAAAGGCAGGACGTCTAAATGTAAATAGAGTTAATCCTTTTTTAATTTCCGTATAAGGTTTTTCTTTTCTTGTTCTTTTTCTTCTTTTATTATTAAATTTTTAATTATTGTTAGATGTCGTTTCAAATAAAATACTTAATGTATGCGTTTTACATAAAGATTCACTCTTATAACTATACCACTGGAAAAAATCTTAAATACGATGTAAACACAATGATTTCAGTCTTTATTTAATTTGCGTAAAAATAATCCACTGTGTAACAAATTGGAACACTAGTTGCTGTTAAACACACTTTATATGTCACTTAGGTGCTCAGTGTAGCCCGAACTTTACACTTGAGACCATTTTGGCACACACTCAGAACAGAACACAACTGCTCCGCCGAATTGACTCACAGCTGAACTACTGAGTCACAAGTAACAACTTAACTGCAATCGGCACTGTCCACTTTTAACCGTCCAAACTCTTCGACTTCTTGACTGCACTTAACTTCTTAACCTCTTAAACTAACGGTCCGGGCCTTATATAGGTCCGCATTCAAAGCGGAATATCCTAGAAGGGGGAACATGCTGTAAGGAATGATCTGGAGCAAAAAGATAACTGCGGGAATCGGCACATAATGGGTTCGTTGCGCCGCTATTGTTCTGACGAGGCCGGCCGAAGGCCCCATCCAGGTGCCGGGCCGGGATGCTCTTACCGGCAGCCCGCAGGCAGCTCCGCGCGCGTGATCACAATAGAAACATTCTTTCCAAAAAATAAGGGCGCATAGACTTGTTAATGAGATATCGGAGAAAAACCTCAATTTCGGTGAATCCCGCGCATGCTATGTCATTTTCGTGAATTGTCCGATCAAAGATACGAACATTATCTCTGTTCACTTTTCCTTTAAATTGAAACGTGTTCTTATAATTGAAAATTATGCGATTAAGGAACTCATTATCTTTCTGTTCCAACATTTCTGTGCAGAAATTGTTATGGACAGCATAACCTTCAGGACGTAGGACTTGCAGCAACTGCAGAGGACAGGTCTCTATTGGAAACGTTTTCTTAACACCTTCCTCAATTGTCAAAGTTGCAATTGCTAGTTCTCGCCACCCCACCGTACAGAATTTTTAGGACTGCGGGGGAAAGCGTTCTGAATCTCTCCACATATTCTTATGATGTACGCGGTAGTCCTGTGCTCTATCCTCCTCAGACACTGTCATTTGGATCTGATTATACCACCTACAAATGTTACCAGAAGGGCTGATAAGATCAAATATTCGTTTATATGCCTGCTGAACTGTAACACTAAATTATGTTTTGCGAATTACAAGACATAAAAAGCTTTTTGCACGAGAGTTGCCATGCTTTGTTTATTTCGTTGCGACGGATGCAAAACAAAACAAAATGTATACATATAGAATCTAAACTTCCGCAGTCACTCTACAGTTTAGTTATAATTCAAAATTACATTACATACCGCAGAGAAAGCGTGCAAGTTTAAAACCCCTACAACCATGTGTGTACACCCGCATGTTCAGCTTGATAAAAAATAAATGAGAATAAAAACATATGGATAGATAAATAAACAGACAAATAAAAGGCACTATGCGGACATATAGATGCGACAACTACAAATAAAACCATTCTTAAAAAGGCATTATTTAATTGTACAAAAGAGAATGCTGTGAGCAAAAACAGGAATGAAAAGCAAAATTCATTGAGGACCACTTTTCAAAACCATGGATACTTCAATACCAGCGAGTGACAATGTTCAGGCTTGCTTGTGGTTTACTAAACAGTTCAGAAATATTTACAAGTAGTTCAGAGGTCCACGGCAGGGAACATGGAACAGACAGAACTTATGTAAACCAGGAAGTTAAATACAAGTTTTTCAAAACGTGTTTATTAAATTTATATTGTTTAATTCGCTTTGATTAAATATAAGAACTGCTTTCCAAAGCATTATGGATCATGTAAAAATATCTGTTAATTCACGCCTTGTATTCCAAGGACGAATTCGTTCAGTAAACCGAAATGTTCTATTTTTATCTTCATGGATTTTTTAAAATATGTAGCTATGTACCAAAGTTACTTAAATTTAATCACTATTTTACAGGTACGAATATTTACATCATTTGACTGTATACTGTGTGTGTGTGTGTGTGTGTGTGCGCGCGCGCGCGCGTGTGTGTAATATTCAATGTAAATGTCTAGAGCTACTAAATCACTCTAGAATTAGAATAAGACAATAAAGGATTCGTAGATGGCATAGGTGTATGAAACATGTACTAAAGCCTCCCATTAATCATTACACCTAACGATGTTAAATATTCTCAGACGTAGAAATATTCGAAAAGGCAATAACCTCTGCATTAACTTTAATATAAACATGTTTTTGAAAATCGCCTTTGACAATTAACATCGTCAGGAAGCAAGGTCGTCTCTTAGTTTCACAAAACCATTCAGGTAGCTATTCTGCTACCAAAATACCTCCAGTAAAGTAATAAACATGTTTTCCACCTCAGAGACATTGTTTTTCTTTGTTCTTCTTGGTACTGCAAGTGAAGTGCTCTGAACGAATGAGAGGTATATTCAAAAAGTAAAGATTATGTTTGTATATTATAAGTGCACATATCACCTTGTGTGACGTGCTCATTAAAACCGCTTTTTAACTTAAAATTCAGATTTATTAAAAGCACATTTTGAGACATCCCTATGGTAGATATCCCTAAATGCATGGTTTAATATATGGAACTAATGCACCGATCATATGGTAACAGTCGTTTTGAAACAAAGTTGTGTCATTAAAGCCGGGCCTCGTAGCCGTGGTCGCCGGAGTGTATAGCTCCGGTTCTTCGCCAAGCTAAGGGTCGCGGGATCGAGTCCTGTCATGGGCATGGGTGTTTATATGTGTTGCGGTAATAAGCGGTAACGAAAAACAGTAAAACACGGTATCATAAACTGGGTAAAACAAGGGGAAAAATTAAAAAAAAAAAGTTTATTACCAATCTCACCAATGCGTTTACTAGGAGATTCATTGCAAAATTTCCGGGGTGAAATATATATAATTAAATAAATTCAGTAGCCGATGAAAACATGCCTAACGTTGCAAAAAAAAAAAAAGCATTTATACTATAGGGTTATCATTGTGACAGAACTTCCTTTAGAAGGCGTGTTTTGAATTCTTATATACGACTATTTAAATTAAAATGCAAATTTTTGGTCGACCACACTGTAATACACTGATTACATGTGACGAAATTTGAACTGTTATGGCATCCATAATACTTCAGCGACTCGTTATGATCTTACTCGGCGCGCGCAGCCCATACCTTTTAACACTTTCAAAACCATATCCATTCACCATATAAGCAATGAAATATGTGTATTTGAAATAAAACAAATTATCTTCATTGTAATTTTAATATTCTGATAAACTGAGTTCATTTGCTTTGCCTCGATGTCTTGCTTTCACGTTACCTGCAAAAATCAATAAATATGGCGTGGGATCAACAACACTGCTATCTGTTTCACTAATCACAAACACGCTAAAGTTTCTGAGAGCATTTATAATTATGCACAGTTAACAAAGTAAGATTTTTATGTAAAACCCAAAAGTTTTGAAATTATAGTGTGATCGACCGAAAACAGCCGTATATAGCTCGCTACCGCTCGTTTCATAAACATACTCGCACCTTAATTACTACCATTATAGTCTTGTTGCATAACATACCATTCTATATGTGTATGTTTTGACCACTTTAGTCACTAAAACTAAAGACGCGAATATGCGCACAACTTTCTAACGCACGTATAATGTGGTGTAATAACACCCAATTACTGTTACGCATACACAGCACACGGGCACATGAATACAACCACCCATGCCCATGGCGGGACTCGAACCCGCGACCCTCAGCTTGGCGGAGCGCCGAAGGTTGAACCGCCTGTGAATACAGTAACAGCTTTAAACCTGTTGTTCGATGCTCTTTCAATTGCTCAAAGTGGCTGAAGGTGTGCTTAAATTGATCATAGGAAAGTATATTTTAGTAGGGTAATAATTAGACGTCGGATTTGTATACAAATGCATATTTGGTTTGTTTTTGCTTGTGATGTGGAATTAAGTTTTGCAATGTGTTTCACGTTCTTCTGTGATTGCATGTAAAGATTTACAGTCATGTAACTGCATATGTCCAGTGTTTGCTTGATATTATGGGGGAAAGTAAGTGCCATTAGTCGTGTTTATTTAGAGGACGTTGTGATGGTCATTTTAGGGTCAATTTAATGCTTTAAATGGGAACCTACATTTTGTATGTTGTTTTCTCATTAGAAAACGGTCTATAAAAACTGTTTATTTTGTGATGAGGAATAAGAAAACAAAATAAAAAATGCTGGTTCCCAATTACGAAACGTAACTTGAACCTCAAATGACCATCCATGGATGGTCCAACCATTCATTGCGCTCTTCGTACACAGCCATTTAGAATTTTCGTTGTTATTTACGTTGGTATAAGAACAATTGCAAAGTGCTTTATGCAAATGTTGTTTAGTTTTTTTATGAGGAGTGAGAAAACAACATAAAAAAGGTAGGTTCTCATTTAAAAAAAAATAATTGACCCTAAAATGACCATCACAACGTCCTTCAATAAAACACACCTAATGGCACTTACTTTCCCCCATAATATCAAGCAACTTATATTAAAGACATTCCTTTCTACAACGCTTAGTTTTGGAGATATTGAACAGTCTCGTCCTAAATGGTCCACCCTGTATAACAGACCTATCTTTAAATTTTCAATTTTAAAGTTAATATTTAAACACATTAGTGACAGATTAATAAAGTGCTTACTATGGAGATATTCGCATCATTTCTCAATAAGATTCAGAGTAAACTTGAGGTTGCTCCCCTTAAAGTGTGCAGAAAAATTAAGGGGTAAATGGTGCAGTGTTCTGGAGAGAAATCCTAATATTTAACTGTTGTGTTCTGTGCATAAATATTTTCAAGATGAAAACGAAATGCCTCCTGAAGAAATTTCCTTCGAGTTATTAAGTGGTTTCAAAATTTGCTCAATAACATCTGTAGAGGTGGAAAGATCCTTCTCAAAATTCAAACTTTCGTAAACCAATAAACGTCAAAAATGTATACCTGAGTATTTGGAGAAAATGACCATTGTATGCTGCAACTCAAATTCTAACGATCGGAATTATATCTAAAGAGGAATGTACATTCATTGTACGTACCAAATGTACAAGCTTAAAGTGCGTGCTTAGCGCTATTTTCCAAATTATAGAGCATATTTTCAAGACTTTGTCAGTAGCAATGCATGCATATTTTAGATATTTTAGTACATACAAACCTGATATCTAGTAATAACGAAAATTGGTCAGGTAATAAATTCTGATATAAAGCCCTATATTTGTATAAATGTCCAACCCAAAATTAATTTTAGACCCCTGAAAAACCTCCTCAAATATTTTGTCACCAGTTATGCTTATCGTGTACTTTTCTATCCTCGAACAACGTTGCTTTTATTCAGAGGCGTAGCTAGGGAGGGGTTCTGGGGTTGGAACTCCCCTTGCGGAAAAAATGTAAACATTAATAGCACAATTAGCTTCGTTAAAATAATAGCATTTTTTTAGGTTGGCGGAACGAGATACTTCTTAATAATATCACTGGTAGCGCTATAATTAGGCCGCGTGTCTTAGACAATATCGCCAAAGATGAGCGCAACAGAAACTGTACTTTAGATTGCGTGGGTACAACCATGTTAAGATATTGGGGACATGTTTTCGTTCCGGTGCTAAATTTGAGTGGCTTCCAAAATAGTGCAATATCTCCCAGTTTAGAACATAACTAGAAACTATTTTGTGGTGAAATAAAATGGTCTGCAGCGGTAATACAAAACACTTCACAGTGGCCATTAATGCAAAGCTCCTATTATAATTTTAATTCCAATTGCTGGAACTTAATCTGCGAATATAAAATCGATTCATTTAAATATTTCAACTCAGGATTAATTCATATTTATCATTTGAGTTGATACAATTTGTTTAAAAAATGGACCCCTATACATAACTCGCCTTAATATTTTTCTGGGCTACGCTACGTTTTTATTGCATATAATTTTCGCAGTGTCACATGTTGATCTGCAAGATTCATACTCATCAAAGTGGAAAGATATCACAAAAGGGCTAATAGGTAATATCAATCCACATGATATCATGTTGTCATCCGACAATCAACAGCGCAATATCATAATTGGATTTTTCATAGTTTCACAGTCAACACCATTCGTCTGTAGAGCGTTCATGTTTTGCACACTCAGTGCAAAGGGTTTTGGATCGACGCTAAAATGGTAAACACTCTTCAGACTCCTTCAGAAATTTCCTTTCCCAATAATCATTTAATTCCGTGTATTACTAGTCTCTACCTCCTGTGTTGCCGTATACAACAAGAACGCGCGTTAAACACTACCCCCGAAAAAGGGAACAAAGGGACATGCCCAGGTATAGTTATACATAAATAATGGCATGAAGGAAAATGTCATTAAGGCATAATATAAAAGGAATATAACTTGAGCTGATGATTTAATAATGCATTTACAGCTAAAGGTATGTGGCCCGCATTCGGGAGGTCCTGGGATCGACGCCCGACGACCGCACACTCTGGTCCATGGTTTTTTCGTGGTTTCCCTGGGTCGCAGGCGAATGCTGGGGTGGTTCATCTTCTACCACGACTCTTCCTCTCCTTTCCTGTACCCATCACCTTCCTTGTCATCCGTCTCAGGGTTTTAGGACCAGGCGACGATGTTCGGCGAGTTGCGGCTGGGCGGTGGCTTGCTCTCTGTAAAGGTTTGTTCCCTGGCGTCGCTGCGGTACCGCCCAGTTAGGTCTCTCCTCAGCGTGGAGTTCCGCTCCGGGGGAACCTGGAGGTTGGAGGCTTGTGAGCTGAGACCGGGCGTCGATGGATGCATTCTATCTGGAAAGGTTAGGGGCCCCGTCCATGCTTGCGCCTGTCGGCATCCGATCTGGTCGCCCTTCGGGTCTTTCCCCTCATCCTTCCTTCCAAGGGGCCACGTTGGAAGCATAAAGGGCCGACTGGCCTGCGTGCGGTGCTCTGTCCCGGTTCCGGGGGGCCCTTATATGATACGTATCTTTTACAGGTATAGGTGTGGTACCTCTATATAACTTCTCTTCTCAGGGGGTCAGAGCCTTAAGAACCTTTGCATTAACATGTTCATAGCGTCAGATAAATATAGAATACGGCTTCACTTTTTGACCAGAAGCTATTTTAAATTAATTATTTTGACTTTGGAGAAATTAGCTGATATCACCTTGCTGCAGTTCAGATGTTGATGGCTGCTTCTCATGACGAGTAGAATATTCCTTTTCAATTGACAATCGATGAGCCATGCCGTTGCAAATGATACTTCCTGCACCGAAAAGGAAGGCGAGTTCGCTTTCGGGTTATACAGTTAGAATCACTAGCGAACGTTCTGTTCCAGCATTCTTGTCCAAGCGATGGGAGCCAGAACGTAAGCAGATACCGAATCGATTCCTCGCAGAGGTCAATGCACTTTACTCCAGTGCCGCTGAAAGGTGCCGTGAGCAGAATATGGAACCTCAATCACGCAAGAATGCTTCACATACGTTCACGTCAGTAATTATACCCGGTGATTATTGGATGAAAAGTAATTATTTATGGACGTATTTTGCTCTAAAAATAAAAAAGAGCAAACATTTCAAGAATGTTGTGTCTATATGTATGTTCAATTTTAAAGCAATCTTTCCTGCGCTCCAACTTAACAATGAGAAATATAACGGAGAAAACATATAATTGCTGCAGTGTTTTAAAGTTTTAAATCGAGATAAACATATGTGTCTATAAATTAGGATAATTGTACTAGCCCTCCATTGCTATTCTTTTCCGCATGGCTCATGTTGGATGTGTTGTACAGGCGTTAAAGAGATGCATGTGCGCACTTAACACGCATTGAACACGCAGGGCCCGGACTGGCGGCGTTGAGGTTCTACGGTTCTTAAATACAAAGGCTCCCCTACTCGTACCTCTTTTAACACTAGATAATGGAAGTTAGCTAAGTAGCTATATATATGAGTTATTTTTCATAATAAACAATTTGCAGAATCATGCAATATGACAACTACAGATGAAATATTGAGGCGATTTGAAAGAAACATTTTGGCAAGAATTTATGGTCCAGTTAGAGATGGAGAATGGTGGAGAATAAGATATTACTGCGAATTAGACAAAATAATAGAGAAACAAAATATTGTAAGATCTATAAAGCCTCGAAGAATAAGATGGCTAGGGTATGTGCAGAGAATGGAGGAAAATAGGACACAAAAAAAAAGAATGAAAAATAAAAAGTTAATAGAGAGGTTGTAAGTACTCCAGAGGCAAAAAAGACAGGACAAAGACGAAATGGTTAGATAATGTACTGACAGTTTTATGGAAAATCGCAGTTAAAGGTTTGAATATTAAGACAGAGAACAGATAGAAATGGAGGAAAATAATGCAGGAGTCCAAAGCCCACCAAGAACTGTAGAGCTAGAGAAGAGCAACGTTTCATCTAGCCCTATGGTGAAAAACGTTGTTGTAGTAACTGTGATCTTAACCGAGAGATTCGGCTCCGTGGTAACGTGTGTGGCTCGCATTCGGAAGGTTACGGGTTGGATTCTAGTCGCGTCCACTCTGGACTTGGGCTTGTCGTGGTTTTTCCCGGTCGGTAGGTGACTGTTGGGGTGATTTCTCACATACCATGATTTCCTTTTCTTCATTTCCCTTTCATTCCGTTTCCTTCTCATCTTTCAGGTGTGCTTCCAGGTTTCATGGTAAGTGGTGGTGCCGCACAGATGCATGTTCCAAGGAAAAAGTATACTCCGTGTACATTAGAGGGCTGCTTGGTTTGATGGGTCGTCCATCGCCCTCTCTGAGCAGCTCCAGTAGTGGGACGGGTCTTCGAGCCAGGAACTTCCGCGCGTCTTCTCTATTGGCTGCAGCCTCCGGTGATTCCTTCAGTCCATCACCTCCTCTCTGGGGGCTGGTAACCCAATAGATATCCTGTAGGTCGCAGTGAGCGAGGTGGCCCTTAAGCTTTTTCAGTTTTCAAACTGAAAAAGAAAAACATTTGCACTAGTAACTTGTATTCATGGAAGGGATATTATAAACTTAAAGGCTGTTAAAGGTTTACAAAGGGACTAGATTTATTTGAAATTTCGCTTAAAACGTTACAATCACATCACAGTTAGCACTGAAGATGCCGTAAATAACATTTGTAACCGACTCTAATCAGGCGACCTAGGATACTCTATTCAGAACAACTGATTTTGTATTCTTTGTTATTTTAATGAACTATTATCAGACAGTTTACAGCGTTTGAATGAAGGCTCAATTTCTTTTTCACCAATATTTTTTCCCTTTAAAGTTATCAAAAAATCATCGGGATTGTCTGGCCACTTAAACTTAAGTCTCGACGATCGCCAACTAATCAGCGTGGTCCTTGCAAAATGATTACACCTCATTCGGTCAGATGAATATAATTTTAACGTTATAAGATGTTTACTAACACTTGTTTGCCGTATGAACTTTGAATACTAAAAGACTGTCTACGCTTAAGGGGGGACATATTGAGTTTTGGAAATTCTTTGTTTTTTATCCAATATACATCATGTTCTCAGTTTTGATTAGAATGGTCAAAACTAACATGTGTACAGATTTGAAATCATTCTTATGTACAGTTTGAATTGTTGTTTTAATTAAGTAAAATAAATCGATTAATTTAGAAAAGGTCTCTAGTCTCAATGCTTATGCAATATCTCTGAAACTTTTAATACACACCTATGGGATGTATAAACAAAACATGTTATGGACATTGTTCTTGTGCAGTTTTATGTATATACAAATATTACATCTGACCATTTTTTAAAATTCAATATTTTTTAATTTTTTAGACTTGACGCAATTTTTTATTTAAGCAATCGAAGATTTTTATGTCCATAGTACACTTTATGCGATGCCAACATGTATGTAAAGCTTCAAAAATTCTGAATAAAAGTGCGACTTGAGCATTTTGAATGGAAAAAATGAGAAAAAGCAAACTTTATGCGGAAGCAGCCTATTAACAGGCAGCGCACCGGTAATTTAAATGACACCTTTAAAATGGCCGAATATGAAAAATACATATATCCTGATGTGAGAAAAGGAACTGGGCACGATTTTATGGAAAGAAAAAGAAATTTCTAATTTTGGACCATTTTTGGGTAAAATTTCTTTGGGTCCCCCATTAATTAATTTAGATAAATGTCTGGTGGCTGTTCACAACTTCATCCAGCCTCTTTTATTTGAACTTCCGCCTCACAGAGGGTCTAATTAATTGAGTTTTATTTATGGATGCTCTTTAACGGCTATGGTTCTTAGCGTCCCATTCTATGGATATATTGGGCGTGAAAGACCGGAAATTTTGCTCAGAGGCGTCTTTATCAGCCATGAAGTTCTTTTACGTGCCGTAAATCTACTACACCGGACCACCGGCTTTAGTTCCCTTCCGGAGGGTCGCGGGTTCGAGTCCTGCCTACAGCATGGGCGTTTGTATGTATTATTTATATGTGTAAACAACGGACAACAGGAAAAACAGGAAAACACAGAAAAATAAAGCGGGGAAACAAGGAAAAATTTAAAAAAAAGGTTGCCTATATACTGTCTAACCCGGCATTTTGCGGCAACTGTTTAAGTCTATAGTAATAGTTATGCCCGACCATGCCTAACTGTAGTAAATATACGTCACGTAGCTGCACTTTAATGGACCTCATTAAAGTGCAGGTCTCCACCAATCAGAAGATCCGCATATAACAATCAATACTCTCGCGTCTGCGCACGTACCACAACCCTTCCAGCTGTTTCACTGCGTAAAGTAAGGTCATTGCACTTATTGACTCAGGTAAGCGTAGAATATTAAAAACAGTGTATAAATATGTTATAATTAGACACCTGGTCGAGCATAAACAGTCGTATGAAACTTGAGTATAATGGCAATTAAGATGCTCGTATAAAAATTATGAGACTCGCTCCGCTCATTTCACAAAACATACCCGTATCTTAATTGCTGCCATTATATTTTCGTTGCATAATATACTATTATGCTGCTTTTCGTGAACCTCCTCTACCTTTTATAATATTAAATGTTCTTAGAGAAACAGTAACTTTCGCGATTATACATCACAGCAACACTCACTACAAGCGAAAAAAACTCCAGATTTGTGAGATCTTCTACTCTTAAAAGCTTCAGCCCACATTTCAAAAAGCTTTAAGTGGCATATAACATAAGGAAATGGATAAAATTATCTTAAATGTGTTTTAATTATCCTCTTTATTGTACTCGGAAGCTCAGTTTAATGAATTCCTGGTCAATGCCGTAAATAAGAAACAGGTAAATAGCGTTGAGATCAACATGAAAATTGTGGGAAAATCAACAAGTGTTTTGTGTCCCAACTTTCACAATATCCTCCTTTTAAAGATTGGAAGCATCATGTGCCTTATAATAAATTTCGAGCAAATAAGCCTTGAATAGTGAATAAGCCTCATCTAAACAGGTAATTTGCGTGCGAGATATAACAAGACGTCTTCATTTTTACTTACTCTACCAAGTACATAGTAGGGAGAGAAAGTATTGCATTCCACCCAACAATTTATATGGCGATTTCACCGGAAATACATGTTTTGAGACCTCTGAATAAAAATCATTTCCAGAAAAATGCCCGTGTGTGTGTGTGTGTGTGTGTGTGTGTGTGTGTGAGAGAGAGAGAGAGAGAACAGCGTAACTCAAAAACGAACAGTCAGATAAATATCAAATTTGGCATTTAGGCTCAGTACCTTCCAAAGATGCGACACAACGATTTTCAATAAAATCCCCTCAACCCCAACTACCCTTTAAATGTAACATTTTTTTAAAGGTTTGAGTTTCTAAAAAACGACTCTAACGATCTTGATTAAAACCTGATATATTAAAGATATTTACATGACAAATAAAATGTATATTTTGAATTTTCTGGGAATAGCCTATGAAGTCCAAGGAACGATAGGAGTAGCTAACCTATCAAAACCAAGGATTGCAGGATCTAATATCGGTAAAATGCATGTTCTGCATTCAATAGAAACTGTGGTAAAGGGTGGGGAGGACCCAACTAAAGCAAACGGTGTGATGGAATGGTTGGAAGCTGACGGGTTTCGATTGAATGCACATATATGCATTTTACCTTTTTATGTTACAACTACTCATGACGCAGTTAATTAGATCAGACAATGCTACACTAATCAGGTTTTCGGATAACCGAGCGGTTTAAGTCATTGTGATATGATATGGTCATTTGCTGTAGTCAGAGGTTCGCGCCCCAAAGCAGTGATATTTTCTTTTTTAATTCGTACTCCAAGAGGACGACTTTTAACACCTTACCTCACCTCACCTCATTCCTTGAAGGGGTTAAAGACAGCGTATAGCATCCAGTTCTAAAACATTTGACTATCGCTACTCCCTTTATATCTATTGCGAAATATGTAATGTAGCTATTTCCGGAAAGGTTAATCTCGATATAATGAAGTAGAGAGGAAAATGAACTTTTGTAAGGATAATTTGTATACCCACTAATGAGTGATAAAGGGTAGAGAAAGTCATGTGAATGCAACACATCAGACTTTTTAACCTACTATTTACCCTCTATCTGTAAAGTGGAGAAACTGTTGTTGTATTGGGATAAAACGCCAAATAGTGAACGAAAACATACTATTTATAAGATCTTTGCCTTCAAATAAAACTTAAAAGCATATTTAGATGTCCTATATCTATAGCTAATGAGAGTCAGTAAGCTGACAGCGGTTAAAGAGATATCCAAATTCATACTCTAATATTTTAATAAGCGTAGACAGGTCAAATTTCCGAATCCCTTTTCTCTCTTAAAATTCGAATTTAATAAATATATCGTAACATCCAAAAGACGTGAAAAAGAATGTATAAATCCTTTATGCTCCTTAATTATTACACATCTTATAATTTGTGCCTAGTGCATAATCAGATAGGAAATGACCATCCAAACAAGGAAATTATTATTCAAATCAGTTGTGCGTTTTCTGGGCTAACTCATGGACTTTAATACGTAATGCCGAAATCCCAGCTTTTATCCTTAAGAATACACACTCATAGACTCTTTGTATGTAATAACGGGGGTGGGGTGTTTGAAGTGATATTAATATTCAGCAAAACCGCAACAAAATGGAGGAAAGAATTACTTATTCATGTCTGAAACTCTGTTGTGGTGTGTAATTTAGCCTATAACCAACGGGATGAAATTTACACTCTTGCGTGTTATATACAAACATGAAGGTAACCTTACATGTTTAATTGGGAGCATTAGATTGGATACGGAAAATGGAATCATATGGGCAAAGGGAATCATCTAAATAAATTGAATATTACTTATCTGAAAGAGTGGCAGCAGTGGATGGTGTTAGCTGAGAGCTATATACGTGCGTGGAAGTCGAAGTGAGCACGATGACTTATTTCTATCAAAGATTATTTTTTTCTTCTTTTTTCGTGTTTTGTTCACTGCTGATAGAACTGAATTATGTAAAATTGAAGTTACATTTTATATTGTAATCAAATGTTACCCCAATCGCATTCATTGTTACGAACTAGTATCTGCTGACTATCCATTGAGGTCGTGTGTGTTTTTGGCACTAATATCTTATCATTGCTACCAATCTTATTCAGAAATGAAACTTCGGGCAAATGGAATCGAACAAGAGGAATCATAAAGTGCAATGATGTTTAGATTCTCTTCATTATACTATTTTTAGTCCAGTGAAGAAAACTGTCAAGGAAATATATACTTTAAGGTCGACTAAAAAGAAAAGAAAACCTGAAGGATTGGAAATGAAAATATTAATTGCGATTAAGCTCAGTCTTCCAATAAAAAAGCGAATTTAAGAGAACATTTAAGGTGGAAATGTTGAAATTCCTCGGGAAACCTGTTGAACCAATTCCTGCCCAAGTATCTTTCTGCATTATTTTTGATTAACTATATTCTGGATCAAGAGCAGGAGAAATGTGGATTCAATGCAACATAAGTAGTGAGTGGAATGGACGAATAAAGAGAATAAAGAATTTAACATAGCAAATCTAGTACAACTTCGTATTTGCTACCCCCTTTTTATTTACGATTCCTTTTGCCCTAACCCCTGATTCCCTTTGTCCATGACATCATTGCTGATGTTTAAAAAGTTGTGCATTACTCCATATACATAAGTAGTATGCAACATCTTTTAAAATAAAATTAATTTTAGAAGTTTAAAGATGAGTCTGAAAAGCTTCCTGTGTCAAATATTATTCTATATTCAACACAAACGCTCTCAAATATAAAGTGCTACTGTTTCCCTAGCTTGCTCTACCCTTAATGACAGTCTTAACATTCGTTAATCAGCAGCTAATGGCGTAAACTGTGTTCGCTACTCCATAGAGTGAAAGGCGATCCTCTGACAATGTCTGTTCTTGTAGTAATAGGTAACCGTTGTTAATGGTTTGACGGTCGAGTGCAAAGTGTCGAATCTAAATAAAGGCCAAGAGCTAAATGCTTGTCGTAATTCGAGTGCAATATGTAAGAGATTAAATATCACTTTGACCAAAACCTTAGTATAGAATTGGGGAGAAGGACTGTGGTAGCTTTTTCCAAACTTTTACATATTAGCAGGGTCCGGATTCTGATGGCATTTCATATTTTAATTCTTGCATCATGGGATTCATAACGTATACATAAACATGTATCATGGGTCCCAGATTATGAAAATGCACATTCCTTAGGCCAGTCTGCCATTGTCATTTAGTTCGCTTTTTTATTTTACGTCATTATTTTGCAATTTTCTTGGCATTTGCGCCTTTACTTAGTAATTTTCTTGCATATACATTCAGTTTGTGAAGATTTTTGTATTATTGACATTTTACATAAGGATACATTTTCAAACATCATTAACTCCACTGTTAAACTGAGAAATAAGAGTAACCTGCTTCATCCTTTACTCGCATTCTTGAAAAAAAATTCCTATTCAATGGTTAGTCTAGAAAGAAAGAAATGCTTGTGGGTGGATGGCTGGCTATTGTCAGGGGAGCAGGTACAATTTACTGTTATGAATTCATGTCCCAAACTAGTAATGAGAGAGATCATTTTCTCTTTTTCGCGTTAATAGCTGCATACAGTCAGGTTGTAGATATCCTTGTAGGATCAGGTTGTAGATGTTGTGTCATAGGCTTGGATGTCCTCTTCATTTTATTTTCAGATTCTTCAAACAAGAACATGGAACAAACATACATTTTTAGTTAGTTTCAAAATTATCTCAGCATTATTCCTATGTCTACTCTTTCTGCTCGTATTGCAGTTATACCTATGTATAAATTAATTTATAACTTTCAGTGCACTCATTTTAATAAATTGCATGTTAATTTAAGTCATGTTTTGAAATTAATCCGCCATTCTCTTTAAATGTTAGTCTTTTTATAGATCATTTTTCAAACATTTTTGGTCATCAGAATCCTTGCCCTGCTTATTAGTGTGCTTTTTCCTTTCATTTGTTGTATTTTCCGTGTTCTCATTACGTACGTGCTCCCTATTGAAATGCGTTGACAATTCGAGAAAGCAAGAGAGAGCACAGAGTTCTCGCATAGTTGAACGTACTCCTCTTGAACTTGACTTCTCCCTGGCAGTTAGCCAGAACATTTTCTTTGTGTGGCGCTCCTTTCCTAAAACAGTGGTTACTGATTAAGGAAATTTCCATCCAAAATACTGACCAGACCTGTATTCCTATGGTTCGTATGGCTTTCTTGCTTTTTATTTTAAAATTGATTCTGTTTACTTCAATATAATAAAAATCTTAAGCGCCATCTTCAAACACCAACTTTATATTAAAGCTAATAGTTTCAGTAATAGAAATAATGCTACTTCGTTAGCCAGGATAACTTACTTGTACCCTCTCTAGCAACAACAATGCCAAATATAATGAAAAGTAAAATAAAGAGCATGTGGAGGTGTTGTTATAGTGATTATATTCTCTGAGCAAGACACAATTCATTTGTTCTGTATTTCCTTCTCTCTCTCTCTCTCTCTCTCTCTCTCTCTCATCTCTACACACACACACACACACACACCGAGCGAGATGGTTCCGCTGTAACGTGTGAGACTCGCATTTTGGAGGTTGCGGGTTCGATTCCGTCGGACCGGCCACTCTGTCCTTGGGTTTTTCAGTGGTTTCCCCGGGTCGGTAGGCGTATACTAGGGTGGTCCTCCTTCTGCCACGAATTTCCTGTCTCATATTTCCTTTCATCTGTTTCAGGGTTGTAGGATCAGGAGACGACGGTTGATATGTTGCGGCAGGATGGTGGAATTAGCGCTCTGAAAAGATTTCTCTGGCACTTGGCGGGACTGCTGGGGCCCTTCCTTCCTGGGAGCTGTCTCTTTATCGCCGAGATCCTCAGGTTGCGGTTGGCTAAGGCACGGCTAGCCGGCATAAGGATCGGTGTCATGTTGAAATTGTTAGGGACCTCGTCCTTGCTAGGCGCACATATTGCCGTCGTGATGTGGTCGTCCTTCAGGTCTTCCCTTCATTCCTTCTTTCCAGGGGTCACAATGGAAGGACAAAGAGCCCACTATGGCCTCTCTCTCCTGCTTTTTAATTGGATTTTCTTTTCTGGTTCAAATAGTTTTCTACATGTTTCAAATATTTTGTCCCCGGTACCGGCATGAAATTTGTTCATGCCTGAAGGTCTGGAACGGACTGCTTTAGCCTCATGAGGTTTCGGTTGATTAAGAATTTTGTGGCTCCTGGTTACGTAAACCACGCAGAAGCGGCCGGAGCGTCTCCGTATGATGACCGCATAACATGCTAATTACCGTCCTGTGCACATGATGCCATGATGTCTTCTGTTGGAGGGAGGCAATGGTGCAGCGTCTCTGCGGTCAGTCCTGGCTCGCCTCTTTCTGTCGAGCCGTGGAGTATTTTACTAGCGTATAACTCAAAGTTGGTAGCATAAAAAATGTATGAATATTTTTACCTATAATGCATTGCAGTCTCTGAAATTTGCAATCGGCCGAAATGTTTACATTGCACTGTTTCATTGAGAATAGTGTTTCACAATTAATGTATTTACTCAAAAACTGTATTATAATTTCAGCATAACACATACATCAGAGGTGCTTTTATTTGAAAACCAAGCTGAGAGTTCAAAAATGGAATTACAATATTCGTAAATATTATGACTATTCCTTCTGTTTTTAAAAATATAGTATTTCCTGATCTTCCTTATATTTTAATGCTTAGTTGTACTTTCACATTAAGAATGGCGCTTCATTTATCGGCAGTAATATCTGCAATAGTTGCGTGAGGCAAACTAAATTGCAATATGCAAGCAATCACACTTTAGTAAACTAATCCTATGAGGTATTATATTATGTGTACTAAAAATATTAATTTGTGCCATATTAGATAGCTTTTCTTTCACACTAGCCGCATGTAGGCACTAAGTTGGAAATTTGTTGAATCCCACCTGAGGTATGATATCTAGCTAGAGTATTTGAGTCGCCCTGAAGGTTTACCTAGAGTTATTGTCACTGTATAGGGAGAGTACTTCCGTCCTTTGCGCCGCCAGTTTCGCCATATTTCTTCCAAAGTAAATAGCGAGCATGTGTATTCTAATGCGAATCACCTTGTGACTTTTAGTGAAATACCTGGCTGTAATGCAGTAAAGCGTTCAAATACTTCGGAAAAAGGAAACAGATTCTACAGTTGTCTGAAGGAAAGCCAAAAGAAGACCAGCTAAAGCTGTGGACTAGAAATATTGGCACAACAAATCTTTCATCACACACACGTATGTGTGGTAAAACAAGTTTGTATTAGTTCTGTTTACACCATTTAAATAGATTATATCTTTAAACTCTCCTTTTAACTGTGTAATGGCATGTAGATGCTAAGGAAACTATTGTGTTGTGTAATACAAATTAGGTTAAAAAAATTAAATTGAATTTTATTTATGGACGCTCTTTAACTGCTGTGGTCCTTAGCGTCCCATTCTATGTTGGGCGTGAAAGACCGGTAATTTTGCTCAGAGGCCTCTTTATCGGCTTGAGGTTCTTTTACGTGCCGTAAATCTATGACACGGGACCATCGGCTTTACTTCCCTTCCGAAGGAAGCCATGCTGAGGATTTTTACGCCCGAAAATATCCATCGCCCTTCACTGGGTTTGAACTCGCGACCTCGGGAACTGGAGGCTAGCATGGTAACCACTGTACCACGGAGGACGACACAAATTGGGTTATATGAATAAAAATGAGTATACCGGGTGTTTCAGAAATACTTTTACAAACTTCGGGTATGGGTTCCTCACACCAAAAGAAGGAAAAAAGTTCATATGAACATATGTCCCATAATCCTTGGTTTTCGCGTTATTCCTGTCACAATGAAAGTGTGAGTTCAACGGCCTTCGGGGTCTAACCTCAAAACTTCATTTCTCTATGCATTCATAGAAGGCGTTGACCCATTGTACTACATACGATAGATGGCGAAGTGTTGCCATGGAGACTTGTTTACGTTTGTCATTTGTCATTAGTGTGTCTTCAACGTTTCAATTGTGTACATGTAGTGAGTTAACTGCACGTGTTTCGTTCCACCATGGCTGGATATTCATTTCGTGAACAGGCAGACATGATTTTTATGTATGGTCGCGCGAATGGAAATGGACGCGAGGCTGCACGGCTCTATCAGATGGAGTTTCCAGACCGAAGATAACAGAGTCATCCAACCTTTGTCGCTGTTTATCGTCGCCTTGCTGAGACAGGAACCGTTGCACCACGGACTATTGATCGAGGAAGACCAAGAGTTGTTCGTACGCTGGAACGCGAAGAACAGATGTTAAAGTGTGTCGAAGACGATCCAGGTATCAGTACAAGACAATTGGCTGTGGCATCTGGTACATCACACGTGACAGCATGCAGGGTACTTCACGAGCAGCTCCTGTATCCATGTCATATTCAACGTGTGCAGGGCCTTTTGCCTGCCGATTATCCACCACGGGATAACTTTTGCCGATGGTTTGTACCACAAACAGTCAATCTATTGTTTGTCTCGTCAGTTTTGTTTACAGACGAGGCAACGTTTGGGAGAAATGGAGTTACTAATTTCCACAACGTACACGTAGGGGCAGATCGTAACCCTCGTGCTGTACTTCAGGCTAGACATCAGCAACAGTTTAGTCTGAATGTGTGGGCTGGCATTGTAGGTGATTGTCTGGTAGGTCCATACGTTTTACCAGCACGTCTTACTGGTGCTGTCTACAGGGACTTTATCCAGCACACTCTTCCCGACTTACTTCACGAAGATGTGCCCCTGAAAATAACAAAAAACATGTGGTTTATGCATGATGGGGCTCCGGCACATTTTAGTGGCATTGTTCGAGATGCACCGACTGGTATCTGCCATGACCGATGGATAGGCAGAGGAGGACCAGTTCCATGGCCGGCACGTTCTCCCGACCTCAATCCTGTGGATTTTTACCTCTGGGGGCATCTTAAGTCATTGGTTTATGGAGCAGCCATCCCGGATGCAGAAACGCTTCATCGACGTGTCATGGAAATCTGTGAAACCATTCGACACCATCCCGGAGGTTTTGACAGGGTCCGACATTCCATGATTCGACGAGTACAGGCATGCATACAAGCAAGAGGAGGACATTTCAAGCATTTATTATGAGTTTTGTGTGTTATAAGTGTACCACTGTGTTGAACACCTCCTAACGAGAAAACAAAGGATAATGGGACATATGTTCATATGAACTTTCTTCCTTCTTGTGGAGGAATTTCATTTTTAGAACATACTCAAATAATGAAACCGTCCATATTACAAGAGTATGTAGTCATATATGGTATGAATAAAAGCTAGTATATTCTCAGTTTTATGAGTTCATTCTCTTCTCATATCGAGCATTGGTGAACTACAAGGACCTGCTACAAAATTTATTAGAAATAAACATACAAAGAGTTAAATTAAGTAATCCTGAGAAAATACCTAACATATTTCAGAAGGAAAGCAATGAAGTAGATCCAACGAATGGTTCAAAATAAAATGAAAACAAACATGTTATTAAATATATGATTAAACATGTTCACTAAAAAGCCCCCTTCAACCGGCAAATAAGCAAAAATACTTACAAAGAAGAGGGAGGGATAGGTGAGTGGGTTTTGTGGATAGGCGGATGTATGGATAGTTTGACGGATGGACAAATGGACCTGAGGCATATTTTTGACACACATACACATTAATTAAACAAAGCCTCAGCCCCAGCAATAATTATAGGCGTCAATAACTTACATGCCAATTGTTATTTCTTGCGTCTTTATTGTGTATGTAATAGTTAGCAGTGTTTATATTTGATTTGAGAGAAATATTGTAACTGTTATTAAGGAAGTATATCCTGAGTTCACTGTTGTGCGAGGGGAAAATTCTGTGTTCGAAACCAGACGAAATACATTAACTTTTATTGCCTAGGGGAAAAATGTGCGAGGACCACTAAAAATAGGAGTGACGGTGAAGAGGAACGTGCTTGGAAACTGTAGCAAAGTCATGTGATATTCGATGTAGCTAATAGTAGAGTTAGGAGGTAGATTTGAATTACTAAAATAGTCAACCAGCAACGTGTAAGAGTAAACTTTCAAATTTTAAACGCAATCTAGTGAAGCCACAATCTCTTCAACGGAATACAGGCAGTGCAAGCTTAGTCGTCCTCCGTGGACTAGTGGTACCGCCTAGCCTCTGATTCCCAAGGTCGCGGGTTCAAACCTGGCGGAGGGCGATGGATCTTTTCGGGCGTAAAAATCCTTAGCACGGCTTCCTTCGGAAGGGAAGTAAAGCCGGTGGTCCCGTGTCGTAGATTTACGGCACGTAAAAGAACCTCAAGCCTGATAAAGAGGCCTCTGAGCAAAATTACCGGTGTTTCACGCCCAATATAGAATGGGACGCTAAAGACTATAGTAGTTAAAGCGCGTCCATAAATAAAACTCAATTTAATTTAATTTAGTGCAAGCTTAGACATGGATGAGATCAGATTGCAGTGATTTGTGCTCGCGTACAGTGCATACACAATTACCAGTAATTATGTAGGAAATATCACAGATTGTTAGAGGAAGTGTATAGGGTCCTACTGAACTAAATTTTATTTGCGGGTGAACTTCTGTAGAAGTGTAGATAATGTACTTAGTCGTTTTCGCGGGGCAATGAAGGGTAATCACAACAGCTTACTCCCATATACATGTAGTAGTCAGAGAACAATGTACATTAACGGCACTCATAGAAACTGGCTTGCCGATGTGTAATAATTTATCACGACAGACTTTCATTTCGTTTCCTTTCACGCTCCACCCCCTGTAAGAGATATTTGCTCGACCACACTTACTAGCTAGCCGGAACACTCATCATACGAGTATAATGATATACAATATCAGTGCTAAGGTCATAAACTGTGGCGCCCAACATTAATAGATTTATAATAAATTTGGCAGACACTCAAAAACATAAAACAATTAAGTAGACACTACGGGGCAGACGGATGTTATGAACAGAGCTTTTAAGTGAACTGGAAACATCATTGGGCGGTGCATAATATACTGAAACAACAAAACACCTCTTTGGTGTTGTTTCATTTTAATACTGATTTTATAAAATAACGCAGCTTCGGTCGTTATAATTTTGTAATGCAGTCACTTCCTCCCGCTGCGTTTTTTTTAATCTCTTACTCTCTCCATTTGCACATTGGTAGTTTCTACAGCATGCGATTACCTAAAAGCGATGTTTCAGGACGATTATAATTCCCAAACTCAGTAAAGACGATCATAAATATACCTAAATGAGCAAACTACAAGTAATTTGCATAGAGAAATGTTGGATTTTATTACAAATGTGGAAAAAATTTAGTTCCTTTTTAAAAATACACACCATTTATAAAAATAAAATATTAAAAGTACTTGAGCAGTTTTATACAAATGCCTCTGTTTTAAACAGTTAATAGTGATTTAATATATGTTTAAAAATGATTGTCTCAAAATCAGATTAATGGCAGATTAATTTTCAGCTTTAATAGTTCTAAAATCAAAACGAAAATTAGTGTAAATTCAAAGTAAAAATCATTCAATGAACAAATCAATTAATAAACCAACCAATCTTGTGTACATGATTTCTGCCTTTATGACCCCAACACCTGTTTAACTTGTCAAGGATGCGGACTCAAAAGCATGGTTCTACTGTGTATTGTTCACTAAGTATCATTTTAATGCGCCTATTACTGTCACTACACTCGGTTTATACATAAAATTTAATTGATATAAGAACTGATAACTCCAGGTAAAACACAACTATGTACAGCACCTCATGCTGTACCAAAACTAAAAGTATCGCGCATGTTAAGCTTTTACAATTAACCCTTTAACTGCTAATGACATATACCAAGTGGCCTACACAAGCCGTCCTTAGTTGAAGTTAGTTTATACCGGATAGCGCGGGTGCCAAAAGGTTTGCCTTTGCAGAACTGCAAAGGGGACTCCACAGCGTCGAAGAGGAGATAGCTAAATGAAAGATCAATGCTTGAAAACGAAGACTTTAACTTCTGTTACTGGTCCCAGAGTTCATTCGGTAGAGAAACTTCCTGCTATATGAGGTGTTCCGGATTCGATTCCCGGTTGGGCTCCAGAATGTTGTCTTTAAACAAAAATATTTCACAGTATGGCCAGAGTCTGGTGTTTGAATGAGAGAGTAACCATGTGTGTGTGTGTGTGGGGGGGGGGGCATTTTCGGTTATTTAATAAGCAATTTGCTCGTTAACAAGAATTCAGGATTGTCGCTTGGTGCAAACCTGAGCACACATGTTAAGTCATTTAGTTCCGTGACAGTTAATCTACAATCAGACAACTATATGGTACCAATTGGTGCCGCAAAGTTAACAAGATTAAACAAAATTCTATTTTTATTATATTTATGTAGCCCTAAAGGTGCGTTAGAATAAAATTATTTTCTATTAGTATTCTATTCATAATAAGCATGTGCAAAACCATGCCCACTTTGATGTACAAATTGATATAAGGATCTCTCAGGCCCACTTTCTACCTGGAATGATCCATAATTTCTTAATATGATTCCTGTACTTAAAAAAACTGCGCAGAAAATAGTAGATGCCACGTCTGAAAATGTTCAGAACACAGCCTTCGAGCCCCAGCTGCATTTTCGTGTGTCTCCGCACAAATCGTAACCCGATATCTGTGTGTTCGTTATTGGTGAACGTTATCTTTTTATCTAATAACCTAGCTCGAACTGCATGCACGCGACCACACGACGCTTATCAATACGAAACTACCACGTAAACACCTGCAGACAGCTGCACTACCTCAGTGACCTTTCGCTTTGTACCTGCACTGCCCCTTTGAACAGCAGTGATGCGGCAACTTCTTTTGCACCTATGTATGCGGGAAACTTAAAACTGCAAATTATGGCTTGTTTGGGCCACCTGGTATATTCGTTGGAGCATTGTCTAATTATGTGGTCGTTATCTGGATTAGGTTAAATTTCTTGGTACCTTGTGAGTACATTTGTATGCTCCAGAAAGCACTGTTGTCCTCTGGATGATCTGTAGTTATGGATTTGGCCCCAATTTTTGGCTTTTGTTTCGGATACGGGTAAGATTTTGGATTTCGTTAATTACACAATAAATTGTCCATGTTATATGCATTTTATACAGATATGGCTTGCCTCGTTTAAGTTTTTCGATAGGTAGGCTAGCTTCGCTGAATGTTGACATGATTCCTGCCGACTATCGGTGACTGCAGAGCAGGACATCATACACCGTGCAATGCATTCCGGTCAAGTCAACACGACGCGGTCGCTGGGTGCGCGAAGCATGTAGTAGTGAAAGGTTTAATGTTTGTCTAATTCTTCGTAAAAATTGCAATTTCAGTTGCTGCTTGCTCTTCGCACAAGTTGAAAATAAAAACAACAAATACAACTTGATGCTTCATTTCCGTAAAAAATTTAGTTAAATGAACATAATGCTATCACTCGTTATGTAAATGGTGGAAAGCGTTCAACAATCTTTGCGTTAAGACTTTATGGGCTTTCACTAGAGAAACTACTACACAAGAAGAATATCCTCATCGGCGCGCAATAAAACAGTGAAATCCGTGTTCGTTCGGTAATAAGCCTTTCAGAAGCCATGGGTAAACATTAGCTGGTGTTCAGTGTGGTCTTGGTTCAAGGGAGACAGACCACAATAAGAATGTAACGGGGAATCAGTATATTAAATATAACAAACTTTAAGATGAAATATGATCGTGATATTCGTAAACTGTCGTTATAAATGTAGAGATTTACTCGCAAATACTGAGAGATATTCCGCCAGTTGTACGTAAAATCAGTATGTTGACTGAAATTCACAGCCACTTTGTGTTCTGGAGGTATTTGGCCGATTATTATGTAACATTCTTCTCAGATCTAAGATTCAATTTAGCTCTAAGTCGCTCATCAGATCTTCCAGTCGTTCTATATTCTTCGCTAGCTGGCTTACACGATGTTGCATGAGAAGCTTTTTAACTCGAATATATTTAACTTTATTTATCTTCCTCCGTTCTTTATGAAATTATTGTTCAATGATCTAGAAACTGTTTATGGTGAATCTTCCCCTTTACCCCTTATAACTGAAATTTCGTACAACCCCGGTTATTCCTAATAATGGATGAAAAATTCCCTGATATTGACGCAAAAGGATGTGAAATATCGGCGGAAGTTACGACTTCCTTAACCTCTCCCGACAGTCTTCCAAGTTCTAGAAATCCTACATATGCTATAAGAAGTCTTTGGCGGTGGAATAATCATCGTTCGGAATGGTCTAGTAATTTTTAGATACTCACAGTAGATATAATTTTAAACATTTTTACCTTTTCTTTCATCCTACACTTATTTATTAATATAAAGGTTACACAAGTTTCACATAATATGCAAACCCTTAATACATACGAAAAATAAATATGAAACTGATAAATAGAAGGTTCCCCACTTTCAGAACACCAACCAGTTAACCTCTTTGGAAAATACACATAGTCTGCGAGCTCTGACCATTGAGAAAGATAATCTCAATTGTTAATTATAAGATATCGGTTGTCTTATTTCCAATATTAGCTGGACACAATTTTTTCTACAATTATTTAGCATCCCCTACTAGCGAACTAGATTACAACATACAAAGGGTATAAAGCAAAACTTTCTTACTTGAGAGTAATTAACATATTTTGATACTGACATCGCATGCGTATCGTAGTGGTTTAAGCAAATTCGATTCCCTTTTGTTTTTCTCTGTATTCTGTTTTCCCAGTTGGTAAATCACCGAGCGAGATCCCTTCGCGGTAATGTATTGTCACGTATGTCATCAGCGAAAGCATTTAACTTATATTATTTTGATAATATTTCATTGTTGATTTCAAGATGTTCAGAATTTAGTCGAGACTTCATTTTTATATATTCTTAACATATAGAAGATTTGTTAAGTTGCGTATGTGACGGGATGTAAGTAGCTACCATTTCCTATGGTAGAACCCAGGGATGTTCTAGTAACGCAATTTCCTGATAGAACCCCTGGAAAAATGTTACATCTGCAACTTGCGATGTAGTGCGTCTGGTAGGAATTTTCCTACTAACCCACGTAAATCCTGGGGACCGGCACACCATATATGGTAAAGCTGCCATGACAATTTGACGTCATTTCACAGGATATTAATTTGTTATTTAAGTGAGTCCGGGAGTCCTCTCGGGGGCTTTTTGTTGTCTGATCTCCAAGTCTCAAGATAGACATTCTACGGCGCTTTTGACCCGTCCGTAGGCTTGCCGATGACATACTTTCAACACTTCTCCTAAGGTAAGGCCTGATGGCTAATCACTTTTCTTAATCTTCATCCTAGTGTCAATTGTAAAGATTCAGTTTAGGAGCCCTGTCATGTAAACCAAACACTAGCCACTTGAAGTCATTAAAATACTGCGCAGTTAAGCCAAACCTTTTGATATTGCCCTACCTTCTGATCCTGAAACCTACGTCCTCAAGTCGCACCCCCCTGGTTGTGACATTTGGTTGAGGCGCCGGCTTTTCGATATTTATTTGAAAAGTATGGTTCAATCCCGTACCTCTCTATAAAATTCATTATAGTAGTCCTGTATTCATGGGTTTGGTAGAAGCGTTGGCTATTTTGAGAAGCATGGTTTGGAAATTGTAATTGTTTGTTAAATTTTTCCGGTGTTTTCTTGTATTTAGTTTCGTACTAATATGATTAGATTGAACGCACCAGTTTATACATCAAATTTTTCCCGTTAAACTGATCTTTATTTTTCGACTGTGTCATTGTCGATTATTCGGGTTTACGTAAAGAATTATTTTCCATTTTCGAAATATTTGGTAACATGTAAAGTAAGTAACATTAAACCTTCTATCCGTTTGCTTGACAGTGGCTATGGTTTACTTCAATTGCTTTACAGCAAAGACACACCACAATGGCTACAGATTCTGCTACAGCCGAAACTTTGCTTCTAGAGTATTCCGTAACTGTGTCTGAGGAACTCTTTGCTCGGTCAGATTTGAACCCAAACCTATTTACAGAAGTACCATATTATTATCGCACTGCCGAACAGAGACGTATACGTAGCAGCGGACCTAATAAACAATCTGCTGCTCATTCTCGTTAGAAAAAGAAAGCAGAAATGCAGGCGCTCCTAGCAGTAGAAGAATACTTAGAGGTCGAAAATGCCAAACTCAACGCAAAGATTGTTGCTCTTCTGTGGGAAATACGCCAGACTTTTAGGAAAGAGGGATTTATTAATTAAATAGTGCTGTGAAGATGTCATCTTAATTTCTAGAAATAGATGTTGAATTAGACAGGTTTATATGTCATTGTTATTGCAAACGCGGTGTAAAATTATATGTACTTCGCTCCCAAGTACACTTATACAGTATGTTTTTTTTCTCTCTTTTTCACTCAAACTGACATAAGTGAATATGATACTGTTATGAAAGAATACTGTTCAGGGTAGTGCGACTCTCTGAATTCAAAACAGCCCCGCTTATTCTTTTTTATTATTATTATTATCAACAAAATACCGTGACTGACCTTCCAGTCAGGTTTATGGGTTAATTATGGTGTGCTTTCTTTATTCTCGCCTTGTGGTTTAGCAGTGGTGACCTTAATAACGCAGGCGGTATACAATATGAATTATGGGCCTACCCCTCCATCACACCTTCTTTGTATCATGGGAATGGAAAATATCAACTTAAATCCACTAGGGATAGGAATGGACATTTTTCTAATCTCCTTCTGGCTTATGAAATGTTTGGTAAACATTATACTGTATATCTTCATTTGAATATTGAATTGAATCCCCATATCCCCTTTGAAACACGCTTTCGAACTGTTAACTTTATAAATGCTGGGAATCCTGAATTTTGTCAATATCAAGGGAAAATACGGGACATACATGATTCATGGGCGGCTGTTTCCACATGTAATGGTCTGAGCGGAATTATTCATGATGGTAATGAGGTACTATATTTTAGTAAACAGATTTCTTTTAAAGACGGCATAAATGAAATTTCTAGTTTTTTAACTACTCACATGCCAATTAATTATAACAGAACCTGTGCATTTTCACGATTCACTGACAACGATTACCCCGTGGTACATAAGGTTATTCATGTAAGACAGAATATAAAACGAAGAATCAATGACACTAAAGTACCTGTTGGACACACGAAAGAGCCACGTGTTGTGGAATTGTTGTTTGTCGTAGACTTTACCCTTTACCGGCAGTTGACGTTACGTAGAATAAGTGTCAGCCAGCATTGCTTACACTTGGCCAATCTTGTTGACGATCTATATGCCCCATTAAATATATCAATTGCACTGATGGGTGTCACTGTTTGGTATGTATAATTACATACATATTAACGATGATAGTTATCAGGTATTAAATGCATTTTTACGCTATCGTCGCGAAAATTTGGGCCACGTGTATTCTAATGATAATGCGCTGTTGCTCACCGCAATAAAATTTCGCCATGGTGTTGTAGGTCAGGCATACCCATCTTCGATGTGTGCTTATGAACATTCTGGTGCAATAATGCATGATGATGTAGAACATGAAGACCTAGTGGCAGCAACATGAACTAGGTCATAGTTTTGGAATGCAACATGATAGTGGTTGTTGTCAATGTGAACACTGCTGTATTATGGCCAAATCTATAACTTCCGTAATGACTACCAAGTGGATTCATTAAGTGATCATATTGATTTTTGCCTTCACAATATACCAAAAAGTATATATTCCAGTCCCGTTTACGGTAATGGTTTTGTTGAACCTGGAGAAGAATGTAACGTTGACAATCCATGTTGTAATTCATCTACATGCTTGTCAAATCCGAATGCTTCTTGTGGAACAGGTGATTATTGTAATTTTGAAACCTGTCATCTAAAAACTCTAGGTACAGTATGTCGTACCGCAACCACTGAATGTGATCTTTCCGAATACTGTGATGGTATCTTAGAATATTGTCCTGACGATGTTTTTAAAATGGACGGTATTCCTTGTAAGTAAGAGCTAGCATTTTGTTATCAAGGTTCATGTAATACACATACAGATCAATGTCAAACATTATGGGGTATCACTGCGAAAAGCATGGATAAAGATTGCTATGAGAACAATGATCGCGGAAGTATAAATGGCAATTGTGGCTATGATTGGCTTTACTAGATGTAAACCGCAAGATGTGTACTGTGGAGTATTACAGTGCAATCACCGAAACAACAATCTTGAATTTGGAATTTATCATTATGCTAAGATAGGTAACACGTTAAAGTATAGCACCTCTGAAAAATGTACTACTGTTATTGTTGAACTAGGTCTATATGTGGTTCAACCAGGGTTTGTACCAAATGGTGCTAAGTGTGGTGAAAACCGGATGTGCGTGAATCAGAAATGTGAACCAGTAGAAACGGTTCAAAGCCGTATATGCTATTGTAATGGTAACGAAGTCTGCAATTCGAAAAATCAATGCCATTGCAACATTGGTTACGCCCCTCCGTTCTGCAACAACACTGGTTTGGGCGGTTGTATGCACAGTAATTCCCCCATTAATCCTAGTACATACTCGTAGGGAAGTCAGGTTAAGCTTTTTATGCAATATTTTTAGGACTACTTCCTCCAATGTCTATTGTATTTATAATTAGACATTGTATAAAAAGGAACAAATCTCCCCATGTGTATCCTCTACCTTAAAGGAAGACCAAAGTAATGATTATCCTTTGAATGACTGCTCCACGTCCAGAATAGCCCCCCTACCAAAACCCCACCTAGAGCCCCTGTACATCTAGGTATAAGAAATCCAAAATGATTCCCTGCACCTACTACCTCAATATTCTAATTTTTTTGAACACTTCAGAAGTAATTCTACGAATGTAAAAATAGTAGCGAATCTGAAACTTTGAAAGAGGGCAGAACCTAATATGCATACCTATTGATTTACATTTTGAGTTTGTACGTATATTAAATCCTTTACACAGATATACCATCCAGTGTACGTTAATAAAGACACAATTAATAACTGTTGGGTTTTATATAAGTTGCGTGGTTCGTATTTTACTAGTACAAATTCTAAAACACCCACGTGTAATTTCGCGTGCAACAGTTTAGAAGTTTAACAGATGTGTGCTACCCTACTACATTTTAATTTGATATGTCTTGGCAAAATCCATTGGCACTATGGTAGGGTCCAGAGCACCCCACAAAAATGAGGTGCCCCATATAAAAAGTGGCACTCTGCCAGGTAAGACGGGTTGAGGGAGGCCATCAACTTTGTATGGTATGTATATTTTAGTTTACACATAGTTATATTAGTGGCATTAATATTTTTCATCTTATTCTCATCCAATATATATGTGTTTTAATTAATTATAGGTTTTAATTGTAACCAATTATTAAGCTATGATTTTTTCTGCTTTATTTTCTTATATTTCCTGTATGTAAAGAGTGGATGTATAGTGCTGTTTATATGCTATACAATTTCCTCGATGAAGCATATATAATACGGGTATATAATAGTGACCTTTTGGATAACTACCTTCACACAACATGAACAAATCAATACAATAATTACTTCTATGGATAAGGCAGTATATATTGTTTTAATCTAGCATCCGTTATTAGGCGAATTATCATAAGGGTCACATTCGGGGGGTTACAGGTTCGATTCCCGTCAACCGCCCGCTCTGACCTGAATTTTCGTAGTTTTCTCCGGTCGGTAGATGAATGCTGAGGTGGCTTCTAATCTACCACGATTTCCTTTTCGTCATTTACCTTTCATTCCGTGTCCTTCTCAACTTTCAGTGTGTTTCTAGGTTTCATAGCGTATAGCAGTGCCGGACAGATGGCGCGGATGCTTGCTCAAAGGAAAGAGTACTCCTGGTGGACACTGCTTGGTCGACGAGTCGTTCATCGCCCTCTCTAGACATCTCCAGCAGTGGAGTGGGTCTTCAAGCCTGGAATTGTTAGGGACATCCGCGCGTCTCTTTGGCATGTCTGCCTGCGACCTGTAGCCTCCTGTGGTTCCTTCTCTTCATCCCTTCCTTCTGGGGTTGGCAGCTACAATAGATCTATGTAGGTCGCAGTGTTCGAGATACCCCCTCCGTTGTATAACCTATAGTTGCTAAATCGAGACCATAGGTATATATGCTACTGTGTATTAGTAACTATGTTCTACTCCATGACATTGTTAACGAAAAATCAAAGCCTTCTTCGCAAGTACTATGTCTTTTTGTAAGTCCAGTGTGTTCGTATTCTGGTACATAGGTTTTGTAAATACCTTTAAATCTTTTAGTAATTTATGAATTGAAATTAGGCGTTTTGTAGCCCATGTCCGTTAAAAAAGAATTGGGATTTTTAGTGGTGAAATAATTGGGTTCCTCAAAGCACAAGGGAATCAAGTCACTATAACAAGATTTTCAGAAAATCAGGGATTAAGTTTCTGAGATACAGTTAATTGCTCATGAAATATACTATTGATTTTAAACATCTGAATTTTAGGAGAAAGTTCAAGTATTACTTGGTTGGGTCAAACAATCGCAAATTAAAAACATTTTGTTATTGTATTTCTAATAACTAATAACATTTTTATTTCCTTTGTCCTCTGAATGACTTTTTTATTTCTCGCATTGGTACCTTTTTGGTTATTATATTGTAAGTAAGGAAAACACTTTTGCAAAGTTAAAGAATCAACTTGAACAAATCACTAATTATATAAAGAACACTGCATATCAGTAAGAAGGCGTCTGTATGTCATTTCAGAAGGATGTATTTCCTACCTGCGTCTTCATCTGGTGCCGGTGATGCTGTTGAAGATGATAGGAGTTTCACGTGGGAGGGCTCTGAAAAGCGAGTGATGTACATGTGGAATAAATAGCGAAAGGGCTTTTATGCCCCTCTTCGCTTTTGTTACTGGACGGCGTTATTTATAAGGTGGACTCTGCTGGTTGTTACATAAATTTGTTGCAGGACGGCCGGATGGCGTCTTTCTCAAATTAACACTGTGAAACTGAATTTCAGAGTCTCCTTAAACATTAGAATGAATGGAAATTTCTTTCATAATGTAATCATCAGAATTTCTGCCAGTTAAAACCATAACCATCAATAGTTTTCTTTCTTTCTTTCTTTCTTTGGTTGCTTAGCCATGCAGTTTTATGGTTGAATAACGTATGAGTTTTTCGCTTCAATAACCTCAAATTTCGGGGGTATTTTCTTTGTTTGCCGAACCATATTCAGGTGTGTAAATGTGCGACATTTTCCTACTTGCTTTCTCGAACTCGGAAATCAGTATCACTGAGCAAATAAGAGTGATCAGAAACTAAACATTTGTGATCGATGTTTGAAACTTTCATACTAGGATCTTTGAAAAACTTCATGAGAGCCAGTAATATATTAATGTTCCAATTTTCGTTTGTCCAGGAGTCTGAACATAAAGTTATTTCGCTAAGCGTAGAAGCGGTTTAAAATGTAACCAAGAGACCCCCTTCCTCCCTCAGTTCCATCTCACATGTACCTGAAGGATTTTTCCAAGTTGACCAAAAATATTCCAAAGTTGTAAACAGAGAGATTCTTCTTCTCATATGCAAACTATGTTGTTAGTTTAGGGAAAGGGAAAACCTTTTGCAAATCAAATATCATGACATAATAATCAGTAGTTATAAGACCTTTATCCTCCGTAAAACATTGTTTTGCTCGATCTGCCTTCATTGGATGAATACTTTTTAAGCTTTTAAGCACTTCTTCTTTTCAGTGTCCTATTCATGCTTGATTTACAACTACAGCTCATCGTATGCTCGGCATGTATCATTTGAGAATGGTTAAAGCTGATGCATTTGTGAAATTTGTAAAATTCACAGTATGTAAGATATCTCGTTGAAATTTATGTCGGTTATTACACGCAATAACAGTTACCTATGTTTTTGGCACCTTTCAAAATCCTAGGTCGGATGGTTATTTAAATATTAATTTTTAATTGTGTGAATTTATTATTCGATTAAAAATGCTCCACACGATGAATTTTTAAAATTATTCACATAAGAAATTCAGGATTCACAGTAAACAAATTAACAAAAAGGTTTATAGTATCAGAGTTTTTGCACTAACTCCTAATTCATTCATTCATTATCTGTTTACCCTCCGCTTATGTAGGACTTAGACCCCCCAGGACTTACAGGCGGGTGCCTGGGGTCAGAGGCTCATGGATCAGACAGAACATCCAGGATGGGTGATCCGCCCGATGCCTGGTATGGGATGAAGGAAGTAGATGAAATGAAATGTTGGTGAAATGGATGAAAAGAAAGGTGATGATTGAGCAGTTGGTGGAATGAATGGCGGGGGAAACCGGAGAACCCGGAGAAAACCCGCCCAGACGCCGCTTCGTCCACCACAAATCCCACATGCAGGTCCGGGCGGCGAGCCACCACTCGGCCACGGCGTCGCCTAACTCCTAATTATTTCAGAAAAATCATTACCTTTTCATCCTCCAAAATTCTCAATTTTTCAAAAGGTAATGATTTATTTATCAAAATTGGAGCATTATTTAAAAAATAAAGTAATTTTCTTTAATGTACTTTCGAGAGGTAGTACAAACATTTTGTAACAAATTAGTAAAAATTGCATCGTGTGGAGTATTTTGACTGTTGGAAAGTGCTAAAAAATTACGAAAAACAAGTTTAAAATTGGGCATGCGTAATAATAAGTATGTATATAGTATGCCAATTGAAAAAAAAATGTTTTCTTAAAGTTTAGAATTTATATTATTTTAGTATGAAAGCCTTAATATTTTAGCTTTTCATAATTTCGTCAAATTTCACGGACATGTTACCTTAAAGAGCAAATTGAATTTAGTGTTAAATACATGGCAGTAGTAGTTTGCTTTAACTGCCATTTCATACTCATTTTCACATCTTTCAATACAGAGTTCATACATTTTACGTTTAAATCAGGATGGAGATACTTCTTTCTGGTTTCTTCTCTCGAGGTAATGGCTCTGAAAGGATGGGAAAGATTGTACGTGCTCAATTACTTTAGTATTGTCAATTTTACTGGGTGGTACCTATCTCTCCCAAACATCTAATACGCTAAAAACTTCATATTTAGAGAAGCAGGAATTAGGTCCTCTCCCAGCAATTTGAAATATATTTAAAAAGTATTTCTTACATACCTTCACTGATATCACCCCCACTCTTAAAAAACACTTGAAAGTGATGAATTTAGCGTTGTCCGAACCATTCCCTTTTTGAGATTTCGCAATTGGATCTGACAGAACAAGACCTGAGGTATACATTTCGTTTGCAATAAATACCAAGTTTCCAGAAAGAATTAAAAATTTGTTCCCCATCTTCTACTTCTGTTTTATTATGACATCCAAACTTACAACACGCAGTATTAGCTAGTAGACATTTAGCTGGGAGTTTTACGCTTCTAGTATTTTAATCCTGATCACAGTTACTTTGCCGTCAGGATTTCGAGAACGCCTTCTTCTGCAATAAAAATGCACCCACTAGTGTTCCTCATCCGTCTACTCACATAGACATTCCAGAGAAAGGCTATGAGGGGATTTAGCTAGCACATGATAAGTCTAAGGAGTATTTAATTGGATAATCGTGTTGTACGGTCTAGATTAAGCAGTATGCTTACGAACTGATTGGGACAGCCGTGATCTTTAAACACCCACATGCTGCTAATATAAATGTATCTATCAGTGGATTGGTAGGACTAGGACTAGGACTAGGACTAGGTGTGGAGGGGCACTTAGCACCTCGACCTACAGAGATCTTTTGTACCTAGGTCCATAACGGTGCGCCCACGGGAGGAAAGGGTGAGATGAAAGGAGACAGAGGGCGGCGGATCAGGAGACACGACAGGGCAGAGGGCGGGGTCCCTACATTTTTCGGATTGAAACTTCCCGAATGGCAGCTAGTACAACCGGCTACCCTCCTCCCTACGGGCTTGCACTTCTCACTGGGGGGCCCGGGACTCTGAGACCGTCCCCTTTCCGGGGGACGAAGTGTTCCAAAGAGCATCATTTTACCCTTCCATGCAACGCCGGGACTCCCGCCGACACTTGCAACCAAGCAGCTTAAAGGTGAATGAGAATGGAGGGGAAATGGAGAGACAGGAAATTCGGGGATGTAATGAACCTTCTCAGCATTCGCCTAGTCGTCCTCCGTGGTCTAGTGATACCATGTTAGCCTCTAGATCCCGAGGTCGTGGGTTCAAACCCGGCAGAGGGCGATGAATTTTTTGCGTAAAAATTCTTAGTGTGGCTTCCTTCGGAAGGGAAGTAAAGCCGGTGGTTCCGTGTCGTAGATTTATGACACGTAAAAGAACCTCAAGCCTGATAAAGGGGCCTCTGAGCAAAATTTCCGATCTTTCATGCCCAATATAGAATGAGACGCTAAGAACCATAGTAGTTAAAGACCATCCATAAATAATAATAAAGAAAGTATTCACCTAGCGATCCGGGGAAACCCCCGAATAACCCATGGGTCAGGAAGGTCGGCCGCGGGAATCGAACCCACGACCTCCTGAATGTGGGCCACAGACATTGCCGCCTGAGCCATTACGCTCGGTAGTGGCTTGGTAAATGTGTTTTATAATAATACTTTATTGCATCATAAGTGCGGAAAGTGCATTAGCTATAGTTGTTATAAACGAATGTGGTGTAAAAAGTCCCAAATCATCAAATATTTATTGGCGTGAAGTCATTGTGAATTATGAATGTTAATGTATAGTTTTTAATTGCTGAAGAAAATGATATGGATTTTAGTTAACGTGTTCTGACAACCTTTGTGCTTAAATAAGTACCTTACTTTGAATATCATTTATTGGAACATTAGAGTTCCCTTGAGCATTCATCCATATCCATTGATCACTGACATGTTGCAAGTAAAGTTTAGAAAGCCGTCATTATGAGGGTACATAAAATGTTCCCATGTTCGACCGCATAAAGTCTGTCGCATAGTTAAGAAGAAACTTAGCCAATCCCTTTGGGTAATTCTGTGCCTACCGTTGTCTTTGTGTCCCTGAAATTCTAGAATCGTATGGAGAAGTTGTTTCAGGTGTTCAATATTCAAAATTCAGTGACAGTGAACTTAAGTTATTTTGAGGCATATAAATGCTATGACATTCATGAAAGACAAATATTTTCCATCTGTGTGAGATAGCTTCTGAAGATTTAGTAGAAACATTCATTATGCAAAGATATTGATCAGAACGAAGAGAATATCACAGAAACTATCCTAAGGTTGTGTTCATTTAGGTTGCTGCCAACTTCGCCTTCTTATTTCTTGTACCCAAATATTTCAGGTGTAATTTCTTAGCGGCAATGTTTCACAGATATTACTGCTTGTAGAAATATGTCGAAATCATCTGTCTGTATAAACATGCTCGAACAATTAATTTTGATAGCTTCTCTTGATAAAGGCGACCAAACTCCTAAGCGCGATGATGAAGGCTACATCCTTCCTTAGGAAGCTTGACAATAGTTGCTAAGGGCAGCAATGTTAGTAATACGGAGATGGACCAAGCGAGATGGCTCCGCGATAACATGTAAGACTGGAGGTCCCGCGATCGGTTCCCGTCGGGGTGGCCACTCCGACCAGGTTTCTTCGTGGTTTCCTCGGGCCGGTAGGCGAATCTGGGGTGGTTCCCCCTCTATCACGAATTTTCTGCCCATCATTTCCTGTTCTCATCATCCTCTTTCAACCATTTCACCTCATCTGTTTTAAATTTGTAGGACCAGGCGACGGCGGTTGGTATGTTGCGACAGGACGGTGAAATTTGCGCTCTGGAAAGATTTTTCCATGGCGTTTTGCGGGAGTACTGGGCAGCCTTCCTTCCTAGCTGTCTCCTCTACACCCAGGAACCCCCAGTAAAAACAAATAACTATTTGGTTTCTACTTTATGTGCGTAAAGTAAATTTGTAAACTAAAGCATTTATTTCCCTTTTTATTCGAACTGAATGCAAGTGTTTCCGTTTCAATGCTGCATAACTTGCGTAACCAGCAACCGCCCTATGCTGTGCACAGTATACTTTCAGTTGACTTTCAGCGACATTCGAGATTGCATGCTTCTAAAGAGCGATCAGATTGTGTTTCGACCGGCAGAGTGCAGGAGCTGTGCGTAACGTGTTGCATCATGGCTCCCGGAAGCATCATTCCCTAACGTCCCGCTCATGTTTTCTTATATGTAAATAATGTAAATTATTGCCTAGTGAGAACTAACGTGTGTTATAAGCAGGGCCCAGATTTTGAGGACTTAAAAGTGTTTAAAAAGGCCTATAAAATTGCTCTAAAATTTAAACAAAAATGACATAATAATTACAAAAGGATATAAAATTAAGATTTATTTAATTTATTAAATTAGTGTATACAGAAAGCTATAAATTAATTTATTTGTACTGCTATACAGGTAGAAAAAGTAGATATAAACATAATGATGAGATAATATAAGAAATTAATTCAAAATATATTTGTTCTGTGTTATTGTTTGAAGAATCTGAAAATAAAATTAGATAACTGTTTTTGAAGCAGGTGTTACACAATTGTAGGATCAGCTCTTTTATTTCTCAGATTCTACAACTTCATAGCCATTGAAGAGGACTTCACAGTTTATAACACCAGAGTAGATATAATATAGCGACTCCAGCACACAGAGAGATGCCGACATCTGATAAGCTTCTTTGATCTATGCCGCTAGCCCCGCCCCCTCCCTTTGTGTGCTCACATGCCGCCAGGTCTCGTGTCGTTAGGCCCCGCCCCCTCTCGCTTTGTGTGCTCACCTAATGCCGGCAGTATCTGTGCTAACAGGTTCTACCCCCTCCCCCATGCGTTCTACTGTGGCGTCATGACTTGATGGAATTGTTTTCTCGAGTCCTGCTGCCCCTCGGCAAATTAATTAGGTAATGTTCGTCAAACATTTTTTTTATGATTACTAAGGTCTGCAGATTGCATCCTCGAGCAATTAAGTTTTTTGATTAATGAATTGTTGACTGGAGCTTGAGTATAAGTAGTCTGCTCACGGTAACAGTCTGTCATGTAATGAAACACTGCAGCCTTCTTGTATCTGGGGAAATCGCTTGTCCATTAGCTGAACATGTTAGACGCTTTCAACACATTAATAGGCTTTTAAGTTTACATTCCGGATCTGTTTACATACATTAGCGATCAACGACATACTTCCGTCTGGAGGTAACGGTGACACACATTAGCTGACCCGTTAGACGCTTTCACCCCATTAGCGAACAATGTCAGTAATTGTTTTCCTAAGTGCTCTGCCCAACACTCAACACTTTAGATTTTAGCGATGGAAATGATATAAAAAGCAGCAGCTTCTCCAACGAGTTCCAAGTTGACCAGGATGCCCGGGTTCGAATTACAAATTCAGCTTCTAATAACTCAGAGACTAATTACGATAAGGACATCAAATAAAGTTTATTACATTAATGTCATTAGATAGTTTCTTGTGAATGTATATTTGGGTACATGGTGTCCAGGGTTCGAATACCGATAAAATGTAATTTAATTATAAATTTAATAACTCCTAAACTAATTAAGATAAAGACGCCAAATAAACTTTATTGCCTTTATTTTATTAGGTAGTATCTTGTGGATGTGTAATTAGATGCCTGACGTTCTGGGTTCGAGCCTAATGTTTAAATCGTCATTATCTCAGAAACTAAGAGAGGTAGAGGAATTGACCAAAGCATGATTGATAGCTCCTATGATGGGTAATTAATACTGTATATAATTTTCAATCAGTTGTCCTTACTTCGAATCCCGATCTTTCAATCACTTACTTATTTTTTCTCTCTACTCTAGAATATGTCACTTAGATTGATGCTGTAACTGCATACACAACCTTTAAACATATCAAACTAATATTGTAAATAATTTTGTTTCTGGTGTCCAGGGTTCGAATACCGATAAAATGTAATTTAATTATAAATTTAATAACTCCTAAACTAATTAAGATAAAGACGCCAAATAAACTTTATTGCCTTTATTTTATTAGGTAGTATCTTGTGGATGTGTAATTAGATACCTGACGTTCTGGGTTCGAGCCTAATGTTTAAATCGTCATTATCTCAGAAACTAAGAGAGGTAGAGGAATTGACCAAAGCATGATTGATAGCTCCTATGATGGGTAATTAATACTGTATATAATTTTCAATCAGTTGTCCTTACTTCGAATCCCGATCTTTCAATCACTTACTTATTTTTTCTCTATACTCTAGAATATGTCACTTAGATTGATGCTGTAACTGCATACACAACCTTTAAACATATCAAACTAATATTGTAAATAATTTTGTTTCTGGTGTCCAGGGTTCGAATACCGATAAAATGTAATTTAATTATAAATTTAATAACTTCTAAACTAATTAAGATAAAGACGCCAAATAAACTTTATTGTCTTTATATTATTAGGTACTATCTTGTGGATGTGTAATTAGATACCTGACGTTCTGGGTTCGATCCTAATTTTAAATCGTCATTATCTCAGAAACTAAGAGAGGTAGACGAGTGAACCAAAGCATGATTGATAGCTCCTATAAGGGGTAATTAATACTGTATATAATTTTCAATCAGTTGTCCTTACTTCGAATCCCGATCTTTCAATCACTTACTTATTTTTCTCTATACTCTAGAATATATCACTTAGATTGATGCTGTAACTGCATACAGCACCTTTAAACATATCAAACTAATATTGTAAATAATTTTGTTTCTGGTGTCCAGGGTTCGAATACCGATAAAATATAGTTTAATTATAAATTTAATAACTTCTAAACTAATTAAGATAAAGACGCCAAATAAACTTTATTGCCTTTATGTTATTAGGTATTATCTTGTGGATGTGTAATTAGATACCTGACGTTCTGGGTTCGAGCCTAATTTTAAATCGTCATTATCTCAGAAACTAAGAGAGGTAGACGAGTGAACCAAAGCATGATTGATAGCTCCTATGAGGGGTAATTAATACTGTATATAATTTTCAATCAGTTGTCCTTACTTCGAATCCCGATCTTTCAATCACTTACTTATTTTTCTCTATACTCTAGAATATATCACTTAGATTGATGCTGTAACTGCATACAGCACCTTTAAACATATCAAACTAATATTGTAAATAATTTTGTTTCTGGTGTCCAGGGTTCGAATACCGATAAAATGTAATTTAATTATAAATTTAATAACTCCTAAACTAATTAAGATAAAGGCGCCAAATAAACTTTATTGCGTTTATGTTACTAGGTAGTATCTTGTGGATGTGTAATTAGATACCTGACGTCCTGGGTTCGAGCCTAATGTTTAAATCGTCATTATCTCAGAAACTAAGAGAGGTAGAGGAATTGACCAAAGCATGATTGATAGCTCCTATGAGGGGCAATTAATACTGTATATAATTTTCAATCAGCTGTCCTTACTTCGAATCCCGATCTTTCAATCACTTACTTATTTTTCTCTATACTCTAGAATATATCACTTAGATTGATGCTGTAAATGCATACAGCACCCTTAAACATATCAAACTAATATTGTAAATAATATTGGTTCTGGTGTCCAGGGTTCGAATACCGATAAAATGTAATTTAAGTATAAATTTAATAACTCCTAAACTAATTAAGATAAAGACACCAAATAAACTTTTATAGGGGAAAGGATGCTCTCCTGAAACATTAGGTCTCTAGATAGAAGTATTTATAGGGGAGAGATAGGGAATACCAGGGCTGATGCTAGGCTAGTCAGATGCTAAAGGAGGGAGGGATATGCTTTATACGAGAGAGATAGGGAACACAAGGAAAGATGCTATACTAAACAGGACTTGAAGGGTAGAATATGAGCGATATAGCAAACCGAGGAGAGGTATTAGGATAGGAGTTTTGAATGATGGAGTAGGCGTTTATATGCGAGAGATAGGGAATACGAGGGTCGATGCTAGGCTAGACGGTGTTGAATGAGGGAATGCATCTTATATGAGAGAGGTAGGGGAATATGAGGAGAAGTGCTAGGCTAGTCGGGAAGGTCTGAATGAGAGAGTATACGTCTATATGGGAAAATATAGGGAAAACGAAGGTAGGTGCTAGGTTGAGAGAGTCTTCAAGGAGGAAAATGCATTTATATGAGAGCCGTAGGGTATACGAGGAGAGGTGCTAGTCTAGACATGGTTTGAGGATTAGAGTATACGTTTATATGGGAGAAATATGGAAAACAGGAGAGATACAAGGATAGACAGAGATTGAAGGAGGAGGAATGTAGGTTTATACTGTAATATAGAGAGTAATTCGATTATAAAACTTTTCTCATCCAGCCTTACAACACTTTTTATATACTTAATTTCTAAACCTTACAAACTTTATATTTGTTAAACAGTAGTGCGCGAGACGGAGAGGGACAAACAGTATATCGGTTTACAGTGAAGTATACGTCCTAACCTATTCCCACCTTGTTTGTTCTGGATCTTCTCATTGTCTGTCATCTAACGTAACCACGTAACACAGGAAATCATACATATGGCACATTAAAAAAAAATAAAGGTATATATAATGAAACATAAACAAGTAGACAGAGGGTCGTCGATACATAGAAAACCAGGAGTTGTATGTACTGAGACCATAGATTAGTATAGGCAAACAACAAAGAAGTGAATTTATAGTGTAAATAGCCTAATATTTTCAAATATTATTATAGTCTAAAAGTATATAACTTAATTATGTATCGAGTATTGAGAAATAAACGTTATTCATTATTCACTAATCTCAGATCACTGCAATTGTATTGAATCAATTCACAATTGCTAATGCCATTCAACTTTCATTTGTCTCTGATACATAAACAAATTGCAAAATGGAGAAGGACGAAAGTAATAAAAAACTCAGGCAGCAAATTTTAAGAAAGAAGAGAAAGATATATGACCGACATTGTTTTAGAACACAAATTAGTGTTGAAAATAAAATGACTGATAGCTCTGCTAAGCGTAAGGAAGAGACATGGAAATAAATTGCAAATGAATACAATTCTAGGTTAGAAAAAGAAGATAAACAACATTCATGTAAACCAATTTTTAAAAATCAGTTTAACTGAATACACGTAAAAAACATATCACTTTACAAAAAGTAATGCAGACAACATTTATTTTTTATAAACATTATCCTATTACATTCCTTTACAAAAAACCATACATATTTCCTAAAGGCAAAGGTGATAGTCTAGGCATTCTAAACACTCAGTTATATAATCATATACATCACACAGAAAGAGACCATCATTATCAGTAAAAAAACTAAACATCTCAACAATGTCTGAATGATGTATTTTATAAGTACAAGTTTTTTGATATTTCAAAGTTCCTGTTAACCATGGCAGTAATTGATTAACACAATTTCTCGATCCTGTCATGCTATAACTTTAGATGCTTTCAGCTTACTTATAATTTCCTCAATCTCTTGTGTGTGTCTATTATTACCAGCATCCCTCGACGCAATTAGTAACCTCAATATATTTACTAGTCTATTCGGATTTTCAAGCGTTGATATCACTGAATCATCATCATATGAAGATTTCATATTCTCGCAACTTCCGATGTATCCAGATTTTTCACCAACAGTAGTCTCCAGTGAAGGACAGAGGCTTGATACGGTATAACATTCCCCTCTATACATCTTCGGATCTTCAAGTGCAGGTGAGAGAGTCGATTCAGTATAACATGTTGCTCTATGAAACTTAAATCTTGACAAAGAACGATTCTTAAAAATCCGCCCGCATACACAGCATCTAATAACGCGTTTTCCTCCATGTGTAATGTATGAAAAATCGAGTTTCTCATTCGTCAGTTGCACAGATTTTCTCGGGCAGTAGCTCATGCTAAAACTAAAAGAAATTAAATGAATACGTGAATGCTAACGCTCGAAGGAATTAAAAGCGAATGAATGAATTCATAACACGCACCTATGTATATATCCAGGATGAGGACGACGGAGGGAATTGCGATCAATGCATAGCAGGGAGAAAGGATACTCTCTTGAAACATTAGTCATCTAGACAACTATTGTTCACGGAGCCTGTAGACGTCAGGTTGAATGGGACAGACCTCAGGTTCAAATCTTTAAGGGCACGGACCCAGCCTTTTGCCTGTCATGTATACTAAACCATCCTAACAGCGTAACATTACGTTACAACGACACGTAACCAGAACATGGCGAGTGCGAGCATGGAAAAAAGGATGCTCTCTGGGAACATTACTGGAAAAGGATGCTCTCTGGAAACACTAGTCATCCACACAACGGGTTGTCCCTAACATTTCCAGATTTCGGGTCGTTCAACATCGTGACGCGCCCCTCTCATCTACATTTCGACGAAATTTTACCTCATGAATTAAAGTTTGGTGATCTGTATAGACCTGTACAACATGCATTACGCTATGTAACAGACTCATCACGTTATGTAACAACACGATCACGCTAGGTAACAACATGTTCACGCTATGTAACAACATGATCACGCTATGTAACAACATGATCACGCTATGTAACAACATGATCACGCCATGTAACAACATGATCACGCTATGTAACAACATGATCACGCTATGTAACAACATGATCACGCTATGTAACAACATGACCACGCTATGTAACAAAACGATCAAGCTATGTAACAACTGATCACGCTATGTAACAACATGATCATGCTATGTAACAACCTGAGCACGCTATGTAACAACATGATCACGCTATGTAACAAACTGAGTACGCTATGTAACAACATGATCACGCCATGTAACAACTGATCACGCTATGTAACAACATGCTCAAGCTATGTAACAACTGATCACGCTATGTAACAACATGATCACGCTATGTAACAACCTGAGCACGCTATGTAACAATCTGATCACGTTATGTAACAACTTATCACGCTATGTAACAACATGATCACGCTATGTAACAACATGATCACGCTATGTAACAACATGATCACGCTATGTAACATCATGTTCACGCTATGTAACAACATGACCACGCTATGTAACAAAACGATCACGCTATGTAACAACACGATCACGCTATGTAACAACACGATCACGCAATGTAACAACTGATCACGCTATGTAACAACCTGATCAAGCTATGTAACAACTGATCACGCTATGTAACAACATGATCACGCCATGTAACAACCTGAGCACGCTATGTAACAACATGATCACGCTATGTAACAACCTGAGTACGCTATGTAACAACATGATCACGCCATGTAACAACTGATCACGCTATGTAACAACATGCTCAAGCTATGTAACAACTGATCACGCTATGTAACAACACGATCACGCTATGTAACAACCTGATCAAGCTATGTAACAACATGATCACGCTATGTAACAACCTGAGTACGCTATGTAACAACATGATCACGCCATGTAACAACTGATCACGCTATGTAACAACATGCTCAAGCTATGTAACAACATGGTCACGCTATGTAACAACATGATCACGCTATGTAACAACATGATCACGTTATGTAACAACATGATCACGCTATGTAACAACATGATCACGCTATGTAACAAAACGATCAAGCTATGTAACAACCTGAGCACGCTATGTAACAACATGTTCACGCTATGTAACAACATGAACACGCTATGTAACAATACGATCACGCTATGTAACAATCTGATTACGCTATGTAACAACTGATCACGCTATGTAACAACATGATCACGCTATGTAACAACCTGAGCACGTTATGTAACAACATGATTACGCTATGTAACAAAACGATCACGCTATGTAACAACTGATCACGCTATGTAACAACCTGAGCACGCTATGTAACAACATGACCACGCTATGTAACAAAACGATCACGCTATGTAACAACTGATCACGCTATGTAACAACCTGAGCACGCTATGTAACAACCTGAGAACGCTATGTAACAATACCATCATGCTATGTAACAACCTGATCACGCTATGTAACAACCTGATTACGCTATGTAACAACTGATCACGCTATGTAACAACATGATCACGCCATGTAACAACCTGAGCACGCTATGTAACAACATGATCACGCTATGTAACAACATGAACACGCTATGTAACAATACGATCACGCTATGTAACAATCTGATTACTATGTAACAACGGATCACGCTATGTAACAACATGATCACGCTATGTAACAACCTGAGCACGCTATGTAACATCATGATCACGCTATGTAACAACCTGATCACGCTATGTAACAACATGCTCACGCTATGTAACAACTGATCACGCTATGTAACAACCTGAGCACGCTATGTAACAACATGATCACGCTATGTAACAACACGATCACGCTATGTAACAACACGATCACGCTATGTAACAACATGGACACGCTATGTAACAACATGAACACGCTATGTAACAATACGATCAAGCTATGTAACAACCTGAGCACGCTATGTAACAACATGATCACGCTATGTAACAACATGAACACTCTATGTAACAACCTGAGCATGCTATGTAACAACATGATCACGCTATGTAACAACCTAATCACGCTATGTAACATGCTCACGCTATGTAACAACATGATCACGCTATGTAAATAGGGTGGACCATTTAAGTTGAGGCTATACAATATATCCAAAACTAAGCGTTGTAGAAAGAAATGTCTTTAATAAAACTTGATTGATATTATGGCGAAAGTAAATGCTGCTAGTCGTGTTTCGTTTGGAGGCCGTTATGAGGGTCATTTTGGGTCAATTTATTTTTTTAAATGGGAACCTACAATTAGGGTCCCATTTAAAAAGACCCTGAAATGACCCTCACTACGTCCTCCAAACGAAATACGACTAGCAGCATTTACTTTCGCCATAATAACAATCAAGTTTATTAAAGACATTTCTTTCTACAACGCTTAGTTTTGGATATATTGTATAGCCTCAACTTAAATGGTCCACCCTATTTACATAGCGTGATCATGTTGTTACATAGCGTGATCATGTTACATAGCGTGATTAGGTTGTTACATAGCGTGATCATGTTGTACATAGCATGCTCAGGTTGTTACATAGAGTGTTCATGTTGTTACATAGCGTGATCATGTTGTTACATAGCGTGCTCAGGTTGTTACATAGCTTGATCGTATTGTTACATAGCGTGTTCATGTTGTTACATAGCGTGTCCATGTTGTTACATAGCGTGATCGTGTTGTTACATAGCGTGATCGTGTTGTTACATAGCGTGAACATGTTGTTACATAGCGTGATCATGTTGTTACATAGCGTGCTCAGGTTGTTACATAGCGTGATCATGTTGTTACATAGCGTGATCAGTTGTTACATAGCGTGAGCATGTTGTTACATAGCGTGATCAGGTTGTTACATAGCGTGATCATGATGTTACATAGCGTGCTCAGGTTGTTACATAGCGTGATCATGTTGTTACATAGCGTGATCCGTTGTTACATAGTAATCAGATTGTTACATAGCGTGATCGTATTGTTACATAGCGTGTTCATGTTGTTACATAGCGTGATCATGTTGTTACATAGCGTGCTCAGGTTGTTACATGGCGTGATCATGTTGTTACATAGCGTGATCAGTTGTTACATAGCGTAATCAGGTTGTTACATAGCGTGATCAGGTTGTTACATAGCATGATCGTATTGTTACATAGCGTTCTCAGGTTGTTACATAGCGTGCTCAGGTTGTTACATAGCGTGATCAGTTGTTACATAGCGTGATCGTTTTGTTACATAGCGTGGTCATGTTGTTACATAGCGTGCTCAGGTTGTTACATAGCGTGATCAGTTGTTACATAGCGTGATCGTTTTGTTACATAGCGTAATCATGTTGTTACATAACGTGCTCAGGTTGTTACATAGCGTGATCATGTTGTTACATAGCGTGATCAGTTGTTACATAGCGTAATCAGATTGTTACATAGCGTGATCGTATTGTTACATAGCGTGTTCATGTTGTTACATAGCGTGAACATGTTGTTACATAGCGTGCTCAGGTTGTTACATAGCTTGATCGTTTTGTTACATAGCGTGATCATGTTGTTACATAGCGTGATCATGTTGTTACATAACGTGATCATGTTGTTACATAGCGTGAACATGTTGTTACATAGCGTGCTCAGGTTGTTACATAGCTTGATCGTTTTGTTACATAGCGTGATCATGTTGTTACATAGCTTGATCGTTTTGTTACATAGCATGATCATGTTGTTACATAGTGTGGTCATGTTGTTACATAGCGTGATCATGTTGTTACATAGCGTGAACATGTTGTTACATAGCGTGAACATGTTGTTACATAGCATGATCATGTTGTTACATAGCTTGAGCATGTTGTTACATAGCGTGATCAGTTGTTACATAGCGTGATCAGGTTGTTACATAGCGTGCTCAGGTTGTTACATAGCGTGATCAGTTGTTACATAGCTTGATCAGGTTGTTACATAGCGTGATCGTGTTGTTACATAGCTTGATCGTTTTGTTACATAGCGTGATCATGTTGTTACATAGTGTGGTCATGTTGTTACATAGCGTGATCATGTTGTTACATAGCGTGAACATGTTGTTACATAGCGTGATCATGTTGTTACATAGCGTGACCATGTTGTTACATAGCTTGAGCATGTTGTTACATAGCGTGATCAGTTGTTACATGGCGTGATCATGTTGTTACATAGCGTACCCAGGTTGTTACATAGCGTGATCATGTTGTTACATAGCTTGATCAGGTTGTTACATAGCGTGATCGTGTTGTTACATAGCGTGATCAGTTGTTACATAGCTTGAGCATGTTGTTACATAGCGTGATCAGTTGTTACATGGCGTGATCATGTTGTTACATAGCGTACTCAGGTTGTTACATAGCGTGATCATGTTGTTACATAGCGTGCTCAGGTTGTTACATAGCGTGATCATGTTGTTACATAGCGTGATCAGTTGTTACATAGCTTGATCAGGTTGTTACATAGCGTGATCAGTTGTTACATTGCGTGATCGTGTTGTTACATAGCGTGATCGTGTTGTTACATAGCGTGATCGTTTTGTTACATAGCGTGGTCATGTTGTTACATAGCGTGAACATGATGTTACATAGCGTGATCATGTTGTTACATAGCGTGATCATGTTGTTACATAGCGTGATCATGTTGTTACATAGCGTGATCAGTTGTTACATAACGTGATCAGATTGTTACATAGCGTGCTCAGGTTGTTACATAGCGTGATCATGTTGTTACATAGCGTGATCAGTTGTTACATAGCTTGAGCATGTTGTTACATAGCGTGATCAGTTGTTACATGGCGTGATCATGTTGTTACATAGCGTACTCAGTTTGTTACATAGCGTGATCATGTTGTTACATAGCGTGCTCAGGTTGTTACATAGCATGATCATGTTGTTACATAGCGTGATCAGTTGTTACATAGCTTGATCGTTTTGTTACATAGCGTGGTCATGTTGTTACATAGCGTGATCATGTTGTTACATAGCGTGATCATGTTATTACATAGCGTGATCATGTTGTTACATGGCGTGATCATGTTGTTACATAGCGTGATCATGTTGTTACATAGCGTGATCATGTTGTTACATAGCGTGAACATGTTGTTACCTAGCGTGATCGTGTTGTTACATAACGTGATGAGTCTGTTACATAGCGTAATGCATGTTGTACAGGTCTATACAGATCACCAAACTTTAATTCATGAGGTAAAATTTCGTCGAAATGTAGATGAGAGGGGCGCGTCACGATGTTGAACGACCCGAAATCTGGAAATGTTAGGGACAACCCGTTGTGTGGATGACTAGTGTTTCCAGAGAGCATCCTTTTCCAGTAATGTTCCCAGAGAGCATCCTTTTTTCCATGCTCGCACTCGCCATGTTCTGGTTACGTGTCGTTGTAACGTAATGTTACGCTGTTAGGATGGTTTAGTATACATGACAGGCAAAAGGCTGGGTCCGTGCCCTTAAAGATTTGAACCTGAGGTCTGTCCCATTCAACCTGACGTCTACAGGCTCCGTGAACAATAGTTGTCTAGATGACTAATGTTTCAAGAGAGTATCCTTTCTCCCTGCTATGCATTGATCGCAATTCCCTCCGTCGTCCTCATCCTGGATATATACATAGGTGCGTGTTATGAATTCATTCATTCGCTTTTAATTCCTTCGAGCGTTAGCATTCACGTATTCATTTAATTTCTTTTAGTTTTAGCATGAGCTACTGCCCGAGAAAATCTGTGCAACTGACGAATGAGAAACTCGATTTTTCATACATTACACATGGAGGAAAACGCGTTATTAGATGCTGTGTATGCGGGCGGATTTTTAAGAATCGTTCTTTGTCAAGATTTAAGTTTCATAGAGCAACATGTTATACTGAATCGACTCTCTCACCTGCACTTGAAGATCCGAAGATGTATAGAGGGGAATGTTATACCGTATCAAGCCTCTGTCCTTCACTGGAGACTACTGTTGGTGAAAAATCTGGATACATCGGAAGTTGCGAGAATATGAAATCTTCATATGATGATGATTCAGTGATATCAACGCTTGAAAATCCGAATAGACTAGTAAATATATTGAGGTTACTAATTGCGTCGAGGGATGCTGGTAATAATAGACACACACAAGAGATTGAGGAAATTATAAGTAAGCTGAAAGCATCTAAAGTTATAGCATGACAGGATCGAGAAATTGTGTTAATCAATTACTGCCATGGTTAACAGGAACTTTGAAATATCAAAAAACTTGTACTTATAAAATACATCATTCAGACATTGTTGAGATGTTTAGTTTTTTTACTGATAATGATGGTCTCTTTCTGTGTGATGTATATGATTATATAACTGAGTGTTTAGAATGCCTAGACTATCACCTTTGCCTTTAGGAAATATGTATGGTTTTTTGTAAAGGAATGTAATAGGATAATGCTTATAAAAAATAAATGTTGTCTGCATTACTTTTTGTAAAGTGATATGTTTTTTTACATGTATTCAGTTAAACTGATTTTTAAAAATTGGTTTACATGAATGTTGTTTATCTTCTTTTTCTAACCTAGAATTGTATTCATTTGCAATTTATTTCCATGTCTCTTCCTTACGCTTAGCAGAGCTATCAGTCATTTTATTTTCAACACTAATTTGTGTTCTAAAACAATGTCGGTCATATATCTTTCTCTTCTTTCTTAAAATTTGCTGCCTGAGTTTTTTTATTACTTTCGTCCTTCTCCATTTTGCAATTTGTTTATGTATCAGAGACAAATGAAAGTTGAATGGCATTAGCAATTGTGAATTGATTCAATACAATTGCAGTGATCTGAGATTAGTGAATAATGAATAACGTTTATTTCTCAATACTCGATACATAATTAAGTTATATACTTTTAGACTATAATAATATTTGAAAATATTAGGCTATTTACACTATAAATTCACTTCTTTGTTGTTTGCCTATACTAATCTATGGTCTCAGTACATACAACTCCTGGTTTTCTATGTATCGACGACCCTCTGTCTACTTGTTTATGTTTCATTATATATACCTTTATTTTTTTTTTAATGTGCCATATGTATGATTTCCTGTGTTACGTGGTTACGTTAGATGACAGACAATGAGAAGATCCAGAACAAACAAGGTGGGAATAGGTTAGGACGTATACTTCACTGTAAACCGATATACTGTTTGTCCCTCTCCGTCTCGCGCACTACTGTTTAACAAATATAAAGTTTGTAAGGTTTAGAAATTAAGTATATAAAAAGTGTTGTAAGGCTGGATGAGAAAAGTTTTATAATCGAATTACTCTCTATATTACAGTATAAACCTACATTCCTCCTCCTTCAATCTCTGTCTATCCTTGTATCTCTCCTGTTTTCCATATTTCTCCCATATAAACGTATACTCTAATCCTCAAACCATGTCTAGACTAGCACCTCTCCTCGTATACCCTACGGCTCTCATATAAATGCATTTTCCTCCTTGAAGACTCTCTCAACCTAGCACCTACCTTCGTTTTCCCTATATTTTCCCATATAGACGTATACTCTCTCATTCAGACCTTCCCGACTAGCCTAGCACTTCTCCTCATATTCCCCTACCTCTCTCATATAAGATGCATTCCCTCATTCAACACCGTCTAGCCTAGCATCGACCCTCGTATTCCCTATCTCTCGCATATAAACGCCTACTCCATCATTCAAAACTCCTATCCTAATACCTCTCCTCGGTTTGCTATATCGCTCATATTCTACCCTTCAAGTCCTGTTTAGTATAGCATCTTTCCTTGTGTTCCCTATCTCTCTCGTATAAAGCATATCCCTCCCTCCTTTAGCATCTGACTAGCCTAGCATCAGCCCTGGTATTCCCTATCTCTCCCCTATAAATACTTCTATCTAGAGACCTAATGTTTCAGGAGAGCATCCTTTCCCCTATAAAAGTTTATTTGGTGTCTTTATCTTAATTAGTTTAGGAGTTATTAAATTTATACTTAAATTACATTTTATCGGTATTCGAACCCTGGACACCAGAACCAATATTATTTACAATATTAGTTTGATATGTTTAAGGGTGCTGTATGCATTTACAGCATCAATCTAAGTGATATATTCTAGAGTATAGAGAAAAATAAGTAAGTGATTGAAAGATCGGGATTCGAAGTAAGGACAGCTGATTGAAAATTATATACAGTATTAATTGCCCCTCATAGGAGCTATCAATCATGCTTTGGTCAATTCCTCTACCTCTCTTAGTTTCTGAGATAATGACGATTTAAACATTAGGCTCGAACCCAGGACGTCAGGTATCTAATTACACATCCACAAGATACTACCTAGTAACATAAACGCAATAAAGTTTATTTGGCGCCTTTATCTTAATTAGTTTAGGAGTTATTAAATTTATAATTAAATTACATTTTATCGGTATTCGAACCCTGGACACCAGAAACAAAATTATTTACAATATTAGTTTGATATGTTTAAAGGTGCTGTATGCAGTTACAGCATCAATCTAAGTGATATATTCTAGAGTATAGAGAAAAATAAGTAAGTGATTGAAAGATCGGGATTCGAAGTAAGGACAACTGATTGAAAATTATATACAGTATTAATTACCCCTCATAGGAGCTATCAATCATGCTTTGGTTCACTCGTCTACCTCTCTTAGTTTCTGAGATAATGACGATTTAAAATTAGGCTCGAACCCAGAACGTCAGGTATCTAATTACACATCCACAAGATAATACCTAATAACATAAAGGCAATAAAGTTTATTTGGCGTCTTTATCTTAATTAGTTTAGAAGTTATTAAATTTATAATTAAACTATATTTTATCGGTATTCGAACCCTGGACACCAGAAACAAAATTATTTACAATATTAGTTTGATATGTTTAAAGGTGCTGTATGCAGTTACAGCATCAATCTAAGTGATATATTCTAGAGTATAGAGAAAAATAAGTAAGTGATTGAAAGATCGGGATTCGAAGTAAGGACAACTGATTGAAAATTATATACAGTATTAATTACCCCTTATAGGAGCTATCAATCATGCTTTGGTTCACTCGTCTACCTCTCTTAGTTTCTGAGATAATGACGATTTAAAATTAGGATCGAACCCAGAACGTCAGGTATCTAATTACACATCCACAAGATAGTACCTAATAATATAAAGACAATAAAGTTTATTTGGCGTCTTTATCTTAATTAGTTTAGAAGTTATTAAATTTATAATTAAATTACATTTTATCGGTATTCGAACCCTGGACACCAGAAACAAAATTATTTACAATATTAGTTTGATATGTTTAAAGGTTGTGTATGCAGTTACAGCATCAATCTAAGTGACATATTCTAGAGTATAGAGAAAAAATAAGTAAGTGATTGAAAGATCGGGATTCGAAGTAAGGACAACTGATTGAAAATTATATACAGTATTAATTACCCATCATAGGAGCTATCAATCATGCTTTGGTCAATTCCTCTACCTCTCTTAGTTTCTGAGATAATGACGATTTAAACATTAGGCTCGAACCCAGAACGTCAGGTATCTAATTACACATCCACAAGATACTACCTAATAAAATAAAGGCAATAAAGTTTATTTGGCGTCTTTATCTTAATTAGTTTAGGAGTTATTAAATTTATAATTAAATTACATTTTATCGGTATTCGAACCCTGGACACCAGAAACAAAATTATTTACAATATTAGTTTGATATGTTTAAAGGTTGTGTATGCAGTTTCAGCATCAATCTAAGTGACATATTCTAGAGTAGAGAGAAAAAATAAGTAAGTGATTGAAAGATCGGGATTCGAAGTAAGGACAACTGATTGAAAATTATATACAGTATTAATTACCCATCATAGGAGCTATCAATCATGCTTTGGTCAATTCCTCTACCTCTCTTAGTTTCTGAGATAATGACGATTTAAACATTAGGCTCGAACCCAGAACGTCAGGCATCTAATTACACATCCACAAGATACTACCTAATAAAATAAAGGCAATAAAGTTTATTTGGCGTCTTTATCTTAATTAGTTTAGGAGTTATTAAATTTATAATTAAATTACATTTTATCGGTATTCGAACCCTGGACACCATGTACCCAAATATACATTCACAAGAAACTATCTAATGACATTAATGTAATAAACTTTATTTGATGTCCTTATCGTAATTAGTCTCTGAGTTATTAGAAGCTGAATTTGTAATTCGAACCCGGGCATCCTGGTCAACTTGGAACTCGTTGGAGAAGCTGCTGCTTTTTATATCATTTCCATCGCTAAAATCTAAAGTGTTGAGTGTTGGGCAGAGCACTTAGGAAAACAATTACTGACATTGTTCGCTAATGGGGTGAAAGCGTCTAACGGGTCAGCTAATGTGTGTCACCGTTACCTCCAGACGGAAGTATGTCGTTGATCGCTAATGTATGTAAACAGATCCGGAATGTAAACTTAAAAGCCTATTAATGTGTTGAAAGCGTCTAACATGTTCAGCTAATGGACAAGCGATTTCCACAGATACAAGAAGGCTGCAGTGTTTCATTACATGACAGACTGTTACCGTGAGCAGACTACTTATACTCAAGCTCCAGTCAACAATTCATTAATCAAAAAACTTAATTGCTCGAGGATGCAATCTGCAGACCTTAGTAATCATAAAAAAAATGTTTGACGAACATTACCTAATTAATTTGCCGAGGGGCAGCAGGACTCGAGAAAACAATTCCATCAAGTCATGACGCCACAGTAGAACGCATGGGGGAGGGGGTGGAACCTGTTAGCACAGATACTGCCGGCATTAGGTGAGCACACAAAGCGAGAGGGGGCGGGGCCTAACGACACGAGACCTGGCGGCATGTGAGCACACAAAGGGAGGGGGCGGGGCTAGCGGCATAGATCAAAGAAGCTTATCAGATGTCGGCATCTCTCTGTGTGCTGGAGTCGCTATATTATACCTACTCACCAGAAAAGGACAAGGGCAGAGCCTAACTGTACGCGCTTATTAACACGAAAAGGGAAACTGACCTGTCTCACCCTCAGTTTGGGACATGAATTCATAACAGTTGTTATACCTGCTCCCTTGACAATGTCATCCCCCCCACCAACAAGCAATATTTTTTCAGAATAACAATTAAATAGGAATGATTTTTTCCCAAAAATAAATTAGGTACTCCTATTTCTCAGTTGAAAAGTGACATTTCTGATATTTGAAAAGTTATCTTCATGTAAGAAGTTAATATTATAAAGGTTCTTATACACTCAATGTAAATGCAAGAAAGTGACCAAATAAAGACGCAAAGGGCAAGAAAATGACAAAATAATGACGTTAAATCGAAACAAGTGCTCTTAAATAGAAAATGGCATAAAATGACCAAACATTGACCTAATAAATATGCATATTCATAATCTTGGACTGGTGATAAGGATTTATGTAAACGTCAGCAATGGCTATGATGCAACAATGAAAAGATGGCATGTCACCAGAGTCCGGGCCCTAGTTATAAGGCGCTGAAAGTAATGGTCATCTTGATTTTCACATGCCTAGCACCACCTGTTGAAATCTACATTCACATACTAAAGTTTCTGCTAGGTAATCACGACTCTTATATTATCATGTGTAGGGGTTATTTCTGTACTATCGGTTTTTAAGGATTTCCCACAAATAGTGACCGCAAGAGGTGAGACCTTCAGAACGTGTGGGTCATAAATGAAATGACCATGGGATTAAAAACCTTCCTTATATCCTTCAAAGAGTCGTCTGTGTGTGGGCTGCGGCTGAATCTTTTTGAAAATACCCGTATCCTATCTGGATATCTGACAAGGAGAAATTTGAGAGTGTTTGGATGTGGTACCAGTGAATTTACTGTTCCTTCAAAAAGTATGGGCTGGTTGTGACAGCACATCGAACACCATTTTGGGCATCATGTAATGGAACTTCGAGAATTATGTTGGGATCTTTGTGTTTCGCCATCTGCTTTTTTGTGTACAAACATAACCATATAAATGAAACTATGCCTTATCAGATAAAATCATTACTTGTGGATCAAACATAGTAACAATATTCTGTAGGGCTTAATTACAGAAATTCGTTTTATCAAGAGGCTGTAATTCCTGCACTACTCTCACCCCGTACGATATAGTTGCCGCAAAGGCTGATCCTTTCGAAACGCCTCTACCTTAGGCAGACGACGTGGGGATTTTCATGGAGTCTTCTAAAGGTGCCCCAAAATCATTTAGACCCGTTCCTCCCTCCTGCCCCCGTTAAAACATTATTTTTGGCTTAGAAATTCCGGGATTTAACGAACCAGATTCTCTAAATCTAAGAACAACTCGCCTAATTGCATCTCTTTTTGGAACTTCAACGCTAGGAAATTTCTGTGAAATTGTCTACAGACCCCTGGATATGTGTCGGTTTTCACAGATGTGACGTGCATTAAACATTTTTTGTTCTTGAGCTGAAAATATGTTCTATAATAATATCATGCCTTAACGCTGTAGTTCTTCCCTCACTTCAGAAGGCGCCCATTCCGCTGTAGGGGACGTTCTCTACAGTTATAATAACGAATTCTATGGTTCATTGCAGGTTTTCCTATCCAAGAAACATCATGTGCGCTGAACAGGTTTACAGCACAATATCAAGCTCTGAAGGTCCATAAAGGACGACAAGTCATTAACGTGATGCATACGAGATGACAAATATTCTTTTGCTTTTTCCTGGTTGTTAGAATGTTTTATATGCAGCAGTTACGGCAATGAAACAAAGCTGGAAAGAGGAGCGGCATAATAAGTACTTGATTGCAGCAAATAAATAACAGTAAAGCCATTACCAACATGTCTTAAAGCGTGCTTTCATCCACTACTAGAAAGAATTCCAGAACCTAAATATGTAGATATTAGTGGCGTTGCGTTATTTGATACTTACGAAATGTTTTATTTGGCATTTCTTCAGTGGAACGTCTTTATCTTCCTAACGTCTTTGGCATTTTCTGACCCTTCTTTGCCAGGTATCAGCGAACCAGGTGAGCCACAAGGAAGGAGCTCTGTGGTGGATGCCTAAGGGCGACTTCACTGGCTGCGTGAATAGGACTGTAATCCTTACGGTAGTGGAAGAGAGTTGGTAACTTAGTCCGGCATTGCAGTCTCCTCAACTGGAGAGGTTGTTCAGCTCCGGCAGCCAGTCAGTCTTGAGTGGGTAACAGTTGGCAGTGTGTGTGGTGAATTTCTTGAGAGTGCGAGTGTGCGGTGTTTTACATTGTTTTCATGTGGACCAGAAATAGAAGTTGTTAATTCGTTTTCAAGGTATGTGGACATAAGTTTTCAAGTACTTGCGATGTGTCTACGCAACAGCATTATTTGTCTCTCAAATTATGATGCTGTATTTAATAACCTTTCACATAACCTGTAGCGCATGTTTTAGACGTTTCATTTCTTTCCAGCTATATTCTGAAGGGCGGGGTTGGTAATTCCCTTTGTGCGCTCCTCTTGCAGACCCTGAAGGACAAATTAAAGTCCACTATCATTTTATTATTTTATTAATATTATTATTAACAGTTGTCTAGAATTATCGATAAACAATATGAATTTGCACCCATGTGTTGTTCCTTTCACTTCCGGTTAATGCGCTAAATTTGTTGTGGATTTTAATACTTTAGAGCTTACTTTGAAGGCGATAAATGGTGCTTTAAATGTTGGCAGATGGTTTGGAGAAGTTTAGCTGCTCGATTAGCTTCAGTTAACTTTTTTGCAGCTACGTTGTTGGAAACAAAAATGCCGATTTTTGGTAATGTTTAACAATGTTCCCCCGAAGTTACACTCTAAACACCAACCCGCGTAAGATTCTGGTGGTTAGTGACCTCTTAAAAAAATACTACGACGACCCTAAAGTTCTATAAATTTAACTGCATAACACAGGGAATTGTGAAGGAAAGTTCCGCCAAAATATTTAATTCCGCAGGTATATAATCACTAGCTTTCCTTCATGTTGCATGTGTTAAATTTATTTTGTTCTGCAGTATCTAAAGGTACCTACATTTTTAGGCAGATTTAGTCCATAGTTACCAAAGTCACATCCATAAATTGCGATGACATCATTACAATGCTTTCTCTTTATCATTTCCATACTATGTATGAGATTTTCAATAATAATCACGATATGCTTTTAATTGAAATAAAAGTAAACTACAAGAGTCAGGAGAAAATTAAATTTTCCATACAGTGGCAATAACGATTGTTTTTACGATTGTTTGTACACAAATTAGTACACACTTAAGTAAATGTTTTAAAAGGACAACCTATAAAGGAAATAATATTAACTTAAAATTAATGCAACTAACCTTTCAGTAGACAAAAAATAAAAAAAGGTTTCCAATAAATTTCTCCCATTTATATGATTGTTATTAAAAACTCTGATATGGCATCACTCACACGCCTTTCTCTACACATTACCATTTCACAAGTAGTCCTTATATTTTTACAGTTCATTTAAGAAGCGAACCGTCTTTACACTTTACGTTAATTGCCACAAATTCTTACCTAGAAATCATATCAAATTCGAAAACACAATCTTGATTACATGAAAAATACTGAAACAAAATTCAGCTGTTATATCATTTTTAAATGTTTTCAGATGATGACCAAAGTTGAAAATGTAATACACCACAACGAATATTTCAGATATAGCTAATGGTGCGAAAATAGTTATTCAACATACCTTGTATATTTTGATTTACTACACATTTTTCTTGTGGTAAGCATTTATCTTTCTTTCATCTATCCCATTATGTTAAGGTCAATAAAAACCTCACACGGTTTCAGCAATTCAAGGTATAATTTTCCATGATAATATCCACAACATATAGGACTGTAATCAAAATCCTTAAGAGACATTTTTAGAAAATAAAAAATAAGAAAGCTTTATATACATATATTCCAATATTATTATTATTATTATTATTATTATTGTCTTCATCATTATTATCATTGTGGGACGTTCAAAGGTACTTTTCTGAAGAAATCTCGCTAAACAATTCTTAAGTGAAATGCGATACTTCATCTACCTTAAGTATGTAAACCGTAGAGAAAATAGCAATTTAAGGCATGCACATGCACAATACAAGCTCTTTAGTCAGCTCGTATGAGTAAAATAAAAAACATATATCGAATTTAGTGTGCTTGCTGGAGAAACTCACTATAAAAATACTCGGTTTTTGGTTTTTACTTTCTCTACCGCGTACCTACCATGAGAGGAAGTATTGCATTTCACTCAAATATTCGATGTCGAAATTTCAATTGAGATGCATGTTTTGAGGGCCCCTGATAAAGCAAGCATTTTTAGAAAAAATGTCTGCGCGCGTGTGCAAACATCATAACTCAAAAACGAAATGTTGGATAAATACCTAACTTGGTATTTAGGTTCAGTATCTTCTAAAAAATGCAACACGAAGATTTTCAAGTCCCACTACCCAAAACTGTCCTTTGCATGGAACATCGTTATTTTTTTCTCAAAAATGGCTCTAATGGTTCTAATTAAAATGTCATATATTTAAGATATCTATATAAAATAAAAAATGTATCTTGAACTTTCTGGGAATAGCATGTTAAGTCCTCTTCATTGGGAAAGAATTGCGTGTGATTTTACAACTGTTAAACCATATGAAATAGACAAGATTCTTACGGCACAAAAAATGTAGATATTTTTAAAATATACAATTTACTATACATAATGTTTCGTGACATGAGCCATTTCGGAGATAACAGTCGTTCTTGAATAGAATCTTTTATTACTTAGTGATTTTTGAAGTGCTGTCACATTCAGCTGTTTCTCTCGATATCATGGAAAGAGTATGGAATTTCAAGGACAGCGACCCGTTTTTAAACATTTGACTATCGCTGCTGTCTCCTATACCCCTCGTACCAACAACGAAATGTGTAAAGGTTTTATGTGTAACGTTTATGAAGTAGGTAAAATAATGAGCTATCGTAAGAATAACTTGTAGAAGCTACGTAAAAATAAAGGTTGGTGGGTGGAGAAAGTCATATATGAATATAACGCATCCGATTTTTTACTTAATGACTTAATTGTAATCGTAAACGCAAGTCTACAGACTGGAACAGCCCTGAGTAAGATTAATAACACAACATTTCAATGGTTTCCATGAAACCATGACTTAGTGCGTTGGTGGCATGGTAACTGTCTTGATGATGACAAATGCCACCTTAAGCAAACTCATATCGATTGACTTATGCAGTTCTCCAGCAAACCCATGAAATGCACTGCAGTGTTAAGGACTTGCAGTCATTCTGCTTTGCCCTCGAGAATAATTTACTTTTATGTACATGTGTGATAAATTACAGATATCAAACTTGCAGCAGAGTAGGTGTAGGCATACAATGTATTTTGGAACTCATAAATATCCATATTATCATGTGAACAAAAGTGTATTTCTCAGGGATCACGATTTCTTCTTTAATAGTTTGCTACTTTGGCGTGGATTAGAACGTCTTGCATTTTTTTTAACCCCAAAGACTTACATGATAGCTCTCTTTTTTGTAGTGATTGTCGTAAGCAGGGCCCGGATTCTGATGACATGTCATCTTTTAATTGTTGCATCATAAGAATTGCTAACGTGTACATAAATCCTTATCATGGGTCCCAGATTATAAAAATGAACACTTATTAGATAATTTTTTGTCATTTTGCACCACATTCCATTTTAGGGCAATTTTTTCGATGTTGTATCATTAATTTGGCATTTTCTTGCCCTTTGCGTTTTATTCGGTCATTTTCTTGCATTTGCCTACATTCAGTGTATAAGGAGTTTTATGTTATTGACATTTTACAAAGGATAACCTTTCAAATATCAGACATTTCACTATTCAAGTGAGAAATAAGAGCAACTTTGTACATCCTTTATTACAGCATTCCTGAAAAAAATCATATTCCTATTTAATAGTTAGTCTGGAAAGGATTGCTTGCGGGTGGAGGGATAGTTACATAATTACAGTTATGAGTTCATGTCCTAAAATAGAGATGAGATAGATCAGATTTCCCTTTTTCGCGTTAATGAGTGCCTACAGTCAGGTTGCTGTTGTTATAGCCCGGATGTTCTCATACACTATGAATTTTGTATTAAGTACCTAAGAGCTAAGAGGGGTTAATGTAAGTTTTGTAAGACCTGTTTCAAAAACAATTTTCTTAGTTTACTTTTCATATTTTTCAAACTAGAATATGGTACAAATATATTTTTTTAATTAATTTCCAAATTATCTCATCATTATTCTATACCTGATTTTTCTGATTGTATAACAGTTATACCTATCTATAAACTAATTTATAACTTTCTGTGCACTAAGTTTAACGAATTAAATAAATCTGAGTTTTTTTTAACATTTTAGAATTTTATGTCATCTTTTAAGAGGTATAGGCTAGCTTTGAGGACAAAAGTTCGTTGACTCGGTATAAATCAGTTAAAAGAAATTGGGGGAGGGAGAAGTATGCAGACATATGCAATCAATTTGGAAGAATAGGTCTTGCTTGGATGCGCAAGAAGTAATACTCATAAAAAGGATAGGAAATAATTGCTCCAGGCGATGTATTATGTGCGACAAATTGGAAAGTATTTTTCATTGGCTAATAGGATGTGAAAAGGTTAAAAGATGGAGAGATGATATACGGAATAAAAAATGGGATAAGTTAAACAAAGAAATAATAGCAGTTAAAGTGCCGGCAAGCCCAAAAGCAGAAATAATTAAAATGGTGGGGACATTTTTAGGAAATGTAAGAGCTAAGTGGACAAGGAGTCTAAGAAAGGGACGACAGAATGCTTATAATCCGGAAAGTGAAGAGTTGGTATAGTAGCTTTATCCCATACACACAACCTAGGGGTTAAAGTATGGGAGAGCTAGTTTATAGACGCACTAGATTTTTAAAGGTAAGGACGTAAGTTTCATTTGTAATATTGTGTCAAAGAAAGATGGAAATAAATCTAAATCTAAATGTCATCTTTAAAACATGTTTAAGTCTTCAAAATCCGGATCGTGATCAGTAGCCTCCAACTACTATGTAGAATTGAATATGTACATTTTAATGAAGGAAGTAGATACACATTCTTTGAACCAATTGTGTGAGTAGGTATATAGGTATTCCAACTGCTAATTGACTTCTCCAGGGAAGCTGCAAGAACTTGCTGCTTAATGTTCCTGAGTAGGCAATAAAATTAATGAAGAACAAAGCCTATTACATCTCGGAAGTAAATGAGGTAGTAAATTTGTGACCTAATTTCGTTTCCGTACCGAGTTACAGTTGGGGATTAATGTGCAAACACAGGCTGTTAATTACCCTTAGCGGTTCTTGCTAGATGACTTCCTTCTCCGAGGAAGTGATATGAAATGAAACAGCAAGACTCACAAATTAAAGACATTCACCTAGTTGTCATATCACTTAGAGATTATGTGAGGGAGAAATGAAAATAATTGCTATTAATTGCAATGTTGTGGGTTCGAATCCCTCAGAGTAGGCTAGAACAAATACTCTGGAGCACTACTCTATGATGTAGGCGCAAATTTAATATGACTGAGAGGGGTCTAATGTCTGGTGGGTTTTAAGTAAGCTCTAAGCTCATCGGCTCTATTGCCTTTTTAATTAAAATATGTATATTTGTTCCATATTCTTGTTTGAAGGGAAATAAAATTTAGAAAACAGTTTTTGAAGCAGGTCTTACAAAACTCTAGCATTAACTCCTCTGAGTTATCAGGGTACACAAAATTTATAGCGAATGAAGAGAATATCAGTCTATGACACAATATAAGGATAAGTACAATAGCAATCTCACTTTACGCGCTCATAAATGACTTGTCTCATCCCTAGTTTGGGACATGAATTCATAATAGTAAGTATACCTGCTCCCCTGACAATATCACTCCTGTACCCACAAGTAGCCCTTTCAAGAATAACCATTAAATATTAATGTTGTTTCCAAAAATAAGTCATGTACACTTATTTCTAAGCTAGATAGTGAAATTTTTTATGTTTGAAAAGTTATCACTACATAAAATTTCAGTAATATGAGAAACTTTATATACTCAGTGTAAATGCAGGAAAATGACCAAATAAAGACGCAACGGGCAACCAAATGACAAAATAATGACGTAAAATCCAGGAAAAAAATGCCCTAAAATAGAAAATAGCATAAAGTGACCAAAAGGACAATAAATGTGCATTTTCATAATATGGGAGACATGATAAGGGTTTATATACAAGTTAGCAATACCTATGATGCAACTACTAAATGATGACATGTCATCATATACTGTACGTCCTGATTAAACTGAGTTTATACGCGTTGACCTAACAGCTGTTTTCATTGAAGTATGCAGGGATAACACATTATCACCCTGTCACATTAGCGACAGAATGATCCTTTCCTGATTCAAAAAGCTCTAGTTACAAATCTGTTGTTATGATCATGTCATTTAAATTCTAGCACAATCAAAGCCACACTACTTTTAACACTTTTTCACATAAACTTGAGTTCTTATTTGATTTCAAGGTGACTAAATAAAAAATATATTCCCCTAAGTCATCCATAATTAAAGTTAGGTATCAGTCAATCTTTAACCACAGACGGTTATTGGTTATCATGTTTCGAATTCCGAAAACGTATTTAAACGGGAGACAAAGTTGTGTTTTCCTCTGTACTGTATGGCAAAATAAGCGCAGTCAGTCATATGTAAAATGATTTACAAATTTCTGGATAGTGCCTGAGAAGAGAAGGATATAGGTATTATTAACTTGTCAATAGATGGAATTCTGTCATCCTAATCTTCTGCTCCACAGTGTTGTTCTAAACGCCAAAGTACTTTATTGAGTTTTTTTGAAGTTTCACATCTTATGTCAATATAAAAAGTCAGTATACTGCAAGGTTTGGTACATATATGTTAAGTCGTTCCTGAATTCAGCATTTTAAAACGCAAATTTAAGCTATTTTTATAACAAAATGTACCTTAAGATGCAATTTTGTAATTTTTAAACAGCATTTTCCATTTATGTTACATATTAAGCATGCAAATATGTTTGCTAAGAAATATACTTTTAAATTATTTGGTTTTAAAAATTAATTTTGGTTCAATTGTGAGTTTTGACTTTTCCAAAAAATATATACATATCCAACTTGGGTGAGCTTATTGCCATAACACCGCTACTTCAGAATAGCAAGTTTCAGTTAGCACGTATTTCCGAAGTTTCACTTGATACTTAAACATTGCATCGTAACCGGCATTTTAAGTGCTGAAAAATGTCTAAGATATAGCACTCAAGAAAAACACATTGGAAGATTTTCTTATATTAACTGGCCCAAAATTCCGTGTATGCGTTTTTATAAAATTATGTAGCTTATTACTTAAAATCCGCCATTTAGTAACTCGCAAATGTTGCAAAAACGCTTCTAGAAATTGTGGGTAAAGGTGGGAAGTATCAGAAAAAGACTCAAATGCGCAACCACGTTTTCCGCTGAGGATTATTTAAGTCGTCATGTAACTCCCTCATTTTCACTCCGATAACAAAAATATTTACACGAATGTAGAGAATCGGATCCTGTAAGAAGTTAAAACACCTAGGTTATAATTTCTTAGCATATTTGCCCAATTTTCAGCGATCGGTTCGGATAAGGGACACTGCGATTCTAAAATATTGCTGAACTTGTAAACCTTTAGTAAATATTTTAAAGGTTGAATGAAAGAAACTATTACGTCCTCTAATGGGAAATGGTGCTGTTAAATTATTATAATCCTGCAAAAGACTATGCAGTGTGCCATGTATACTTGAAGTAAAGCAAAGTATTAATATAGCACGCCCAAAGTGCCTACGATATATGTATGTATTCCTCCGGCTCGTCCTCAAGGCAACCTTCAAACAGGTACATAGCAGCAAATCCAGTCAGTTTATTCTAAAAACATATCATAGCCGACTTTTCCTGAGTATGAAATGTGCACAGAAAAAGTTGTTTATCCATAAATGCATAATGTCACAGATGCAGTCGTGGGTGTCATGGCTGTAGAATTGGTAACGATTTTTCAAAAATATACTCTTCTTAAACACATTGGTTATGGTGTTAAGATAGCGGATGCTGAGAAGTATTGATTTCAATTGGAAGAGCAGAAAACTACCATCAGACTGGAGGGATTGTATAAGAAAGAGTCAAAAGTCATGCATGCTTACATAGTAATTTCTCTCTCCTGAAAAACTAATAAGCTGGATTATGAAATGTTTTTGTGACGGGCCTGGTTAACGTCGGCAGGGGACTTGAATGGCTACCTTCAGGGATAACCCTCGTTGCCGTGACAATAAATTCCTAACCGACATAGCTTTCGAGCTATCCCAAGTCAAAAGTAACCTTAATTCAACTGTAGTAAAAGTAATGCTTCCTTACAATATAGATTAGTGATTTGGTACCCGATTTCAGAGTGTTGCGGCTAAAAGTGGTGATTAAAATTCTGAATATGGTCATTTTTAATTAAACATCGCTAATGTAACCGAAACTTCGAAATAGGTTTCGGTATTAAGGACTTGATATGTCTTCTGTTAAGGGTGGTTCACAATAATCTAGAACTGTAACCAGAATGAGAACGACAAATTAACATGTATTTTAATGTGAGCGTTCACAATTAACGGGACGCTTTCCCGGATCCCGGGAGCGGGAAAGAAGACATGGTCAAGTTTTGTGTCTCTCGTTCTCGTTTTCGCGCACAGCATATTAGATCCATATTGTGCATTAGTCTTCACCGTGGAAATTATACAAAGCGATCGTGACATGAAACAACCGCTAGAGCTCTCTCTAGTTGCAAGCTGGGAAAATGAAACTTGAAGAAATTCTAGCAAATGTGCGTCCTGACCAGAGATCAGGACTCCCTTAGATCTATTGAGCGTTGGTTCTTCTAGCGAAAGCATCATCTGTAGTTTGTTTATATGCCTAAAAAATAAAACAGTAACAAAGACTACAAAGTTCAACAAAAACCATAGAAATTAACAAAGAACAAACACAACTTTAATGCACGCTTTAAATAAAACTTTATACGACTAGAGGAATCCGAAATAGTAAATGGATCTGCATTTATGGAGAAAAAAATCATTTACTGTATCTAATTTTGTCGCTGTTTAATACGCATTTTGTGGCTGAATTGGAAGCAGGTGAAGAAATATGATTGGCCAATTACAAGTAAATTACGTCGCAATGCACAAAATCGACTTTCCACTTTGCTATCGATTTCGTCGTCGAAGTACATACCCGTTCTCGTTCCCGGTGTATTGTGAACCAAAATAGTCTATGCTGTTTTGCTTCCCGTTCATTTTCCGTTCTGGTTCCCCTTCTCTGGTTATTGTGAACCAGCCTTTGGCAGCAGGTTCTCAAATTTCCATCAAGTTTGGTATAATGGAAACCAAGTTCAGTTGTTGCCAGGGTGATGCCGTGACTTTAAGGAATAAGAATAAATTAAAGAAATCTGTAGCAGTTTATGACATTACGGTTCCGTACTGTCGTATACCTTTTGTGGAGAACAGAACGCCTACCCAAGTACGCCAGCCCCAAGGAAGTTGCCTTTAAGGGCTTGAATATGCTGTTGTAATAAAACGATTTCCGGTGTTCGGGTCTTTGACCTATAAAGTAACGCACGGTGCACGTTTTAATTGTCTCTCTTATTAAGTGTGTCAGATTATCCGCACTTCTTTAAACATAGCCAAGTCTCATATAATAATCGTACATCATTTTCATGCTACTCCATCCGTCATATTACGCTCTGTAGGCGCTTGGCCGACATTTGGAATGAACTACCACATTCTTATGGAAATGACCTCGTTGCTAAATGTATATTTTGCTAAATATTGACAGAATTGTTGATATAGTGTTTCTAAAATATTTTCAACACCCAAGAGATTCGTTAATCGCATGGACTTGTGAACGGAATGCAATATTTACGCATTTACTGTGAAGTATATATTTTACTGTTTGCTGGTGGAATATTCTGGCCTCAATTTCACCTGCGTTTTACCGAAAGTCCAAGTGAATTTGTTTCGACATTTATAGGGATGATATCAAGATGTTAGAAGGGATTTTATAGATGTATTACAGCCTATATTTTGCGGCTACTGCAGATTTATGAATTTTGAATGCTGAAATATATCTGCCGCGTCATTAATTTTCAATATTTTTATAGTTTTGATTCAGTAATTGTTCCAGTCATATTCTTTAGGAATGTGATTGTAGCCAGTTAGTTTCGCAAAATTCATATAATTATATAGGCATTTATACAATGATGCCAATACCACTCTGATTTTTTGTCAATAATGCTTTAGTTATAATCCAGGGATTAAGTGAGTAAACTTGTATTCCTTGGAAGTAGCATAATGACAAAACTGTAGATCAACAAATATTAAGTAAATTATCACTGGATTAAACAAATCGATTATACAACTAGCCCGGCTTTACTTTAGTACTAGGCTTATAGAGTACATAATTAATTCTGGCAAAACCATTGTTGTTCCATTGCACTTATTACAATATGATTGTGGTGATACTCTCTGGTGAAATATTTTTTTCAACGTTACCGAATCGTGTACATTGCTGGTCAATTAGTTTTCTGTTTCAACAGCAGCTGGTCGCTTTGGAACCTTAAACCTTTCAAAGCATCTTAAATCTTGTCTATACATTAAGAGCATGTGCTTGAAGGGTTTGAGAGAAGGGATGGTTTGTCTGATATTTCTTTAATAACTAATTGCTTATCATAACAATTTACACGTGATATGTGCATAATTTGAATATCATGTTATAGTACCACAGTAGTTTCAAGAAGAATAGACAACAGTTACTGCAAATAATAAATAAAGAATAAGTATAAGTCCTTCACAGTTGCCCGGAATATTCCACTAATGTGTTTGTTTTCAGAGGAGATAGGGATCATAGATTAGGATACACTGGCTTCCTTATGCCATCTACGCAGCTTTGCGAGGCATTCTACTAGCCTTCACAGGTGAGTATATATAGCAAGGAGGAGGTGCATGTATCTGTTTACCTTTTCGCGCATGCAGTGGCGTCCTGTTTTACGTGCACAATTCTAGATTATTCACATAGGAATATACCAATAACTTTGAGGAATAGCTTTACTCTCCATCACTTATAATGACCATGTTAAAATAATATATAGGTAAATAAAGCCATGTTTTGCACAATATCTCCACGAAAAAATATTTTTATTGCAACATAATGTAAAATATATTATACTTTTACACGTTTTGTTCTCAAAGAGGACACGTTTACTAGACATTATTGGAATCATGTCTAATCTAAATAAAAAACTAAATAAAACACTTTTTTGCACAATTCTCCATGAAAAAACGTGTTTTTAATATAATGTAAAACTGAAGTAAATTATACTTTTTACTCTCAAAGGGAACACATTTATTAGACATTATTTTAATAATCTGTTCAATCTCCATATTATCCAATACTTGATTTAACCGCCTAGGCACCTATTATGCGGTGTAAATCTCTTGACGTTTGAGGCGTGTCCACTAATACAGCACTAGCGAATAGCAGCAGTGCGGCGTTGCCTCATACGGACAGTACACGTCGCAGCTGGTAAAACTCTAATTGCAATGTCCTGTGCGCGCATGCGTGTTTCATGTTTCAGAAAAGCAACAAGTAGCTAGGATAAAAGGAGACGTTTTTCTGAACAACTACAAAAAAGAATAATATTTTTACACCCAATGGTTCGCCATTAATTTAGCTATCTTTCGTGATGTTTAAACGGAGACTTTTAGTTATAGTCATGCTTGTAATAGTAATAGGTCCATTGCTGTCGTAGTTATTTTATATATTGTTCTGACATAGACATAATTATCACTTAATAATGTGCAATTCTCCATGTCCTAAATAAATTTAGAAATAGTTATTCCACGACGTTTTCTAATACAGCTACAAACTCGCCATGAAAATCCTTTCAAAGCCCTCTGATGCAGCTCTACAAAACCATGCATAACATTTTGAAATAAACGTCATGTATGGTTTTGTTTCACAGAATAATACCATTGGAAAACCAACGATTAAGTGAATTTTAATGGCTATTATTATGCTTCCTTCCGCATAATGTCGAGTCCTAGAACCAAGCATGTGTCCGGTACATGAGAAGAGCGTGTTGTGCTTTTTACAACATTCAACACCTCGTTTCTTGGAATGCAATAATAATAATCATAACAATAAAGCCATATAAAGAATAAGGCAACTGAAAACTTTAAACAAAGAATCAGCAACTGTCATCACATTCTCGAGGAAGCATCAACAATGGAATTCATTGCACCATTGACGCGATAGCTCAAGCTTAAAACATTGTTAAAACATTCACAAAGCAAAAATACTGCTGGTGTACTTTTTACAGCACGCTTGTTGGAAGGTTAAGCGACTCAGTTGTGAATTCAACTGCGCGTCCTCATTTCTTACAGTGATAGGCTTTGTGCTATCGTTTATAAAGTTAACTCATTCATGAAAATGCCGCTTAGTAAGCCCAGTAGTACAAGTGGATATAGCAGTATAATTTCAGTGCGTATAATTTCTTTAAAAGGTATGCCAACGAAGAAAACCGCAAAAATCTTAACTTCATGAAATGTCAAGAACTTACGGCTGAGGCGTGCTTATTAAGTACATCGACTGCTTCACGTGTGTGTAGGGAAGCGAAAAAGGTGCACGCAGAGGGAGCCGCGAAATTGTTTACATCGCCGAGAAAGCATATGCGCTTATCTAAGAGTGTGACAAGCCTGGACGATTTGAAAAAGATGTACGGCACAATGTTTTTGAAGTTTATGATATACGCAATATCGAGGACGATGAGGATGTGCCGGTAGCTATGCCACTTGAATAACAAAGGAAGCATAGAAAGGTATGGTTTTTATTTCTCTATTGGCGTATCACATTTCCTTTATTGTGTCTCTTCTAGCTTTCGTGTAGTTTTTAAATGAGCATTGCGATGGCATTTGTAACAACCGCGCGGTCACCTCGTATTGCTTGTCACGGAACGTCAAGAAATTTGGACCGCACTATAATCGCTTAGTGTTGGAAGAACTCTTGACTCCAAACGCATACATATTCCCACATTTCATGACAGTGTTCCCAGAGGGTGCCAAGTGATTCAGTGCTTAGGCGGCTAAATCAGGTATTGGATGAAAATGGGGATTGGACGGATTATTAAAGTAATATCTAGGAAATGCATCCTATTTAAGAGTGAAAGGTATGTATTTCAGTTTTATATTATGTTGCCATTAAAATACTTTTTTCCTTGGAGAAATTGTGCAAAATAGAGTTTTATTTAGTTATACATTTAAACATGATTATTATATATGCGATGATGAATAAAGCTATTGCTCAAAGTTGTATATTCATATGAGAATAATCTAGAATTGTGCACGTAAAACAGAACGCCACTGCATGCGCGAAAAGGTAAACAGATACCTGCACCTCCTCCTTGCTATACATACTCACCTGTGAAGGCCAGTAGAATGCCTCCCAAAGCTGCGGGGACGGCATAAATGGAAGCCAGTGTACAAAAAAGGCGGATGATATGCCCCGCCAGGATCGTGTTCCCTGACTGAGGCTTTTTCCAGGTTTTCCTCAGTCCTCGTAACTGGTAATTGCCGGGGAGGTACCCTAAACGTAGGCCTGAAATGTTTCCTTACCAAAGTTCCCTTCCCAATTATTTCATTTCATGTATCATCAGTGTCCACCGCCTGTGGTGCCGTATGTAGTAAGAATGGGTTTAAACACTACTAAAGATGACGTGCATACCATCTTCCAGAAGTTGTCGAGGACCTCGAATTGTTCTGCTCGGTCAGTACAAGGTGATGTAACCTATTACCATCAGATTTGCAAAAAGACTCGTCTCTCCAAGTAAAGCTCCGTTTAAGCTATCGCAGTTGATGTTGCTAATTCGGTGCCGGATCCAGTCCCAGTGTATGTTGCGGAGCATCAACGTGACTGCAAAGGCTACATTTGGGGGAAGTGGTTATGTGTCTCCTAAACTTCTTTTGCTCCGTATTCACTTTTTAAGGCAGTGTATCTATGAAAATCCAAATATCCGCATTTTATTCCGATTGCTTTAGCGTTTTTACTATATACTCAGAATAAAGCGTGTAGTGCACACAAACTTTTAATGAGCTATGCCAACCATTGTTAAGGTATTAATATTTTTATCTGTAATTAATCACTTTTTGATATAAATATGAAATGCTCCTTGGGTCCTACGGTTTATCTTATCACTCCCACATATTTTAATTTGAGCTCAGTATACAAACATAAAGAAATTGTTGTGCAGGCATTTCTTATCTATAATCGGTTTAAGAGAATCGTTTTGTATACATGTTATTGAATTTTTCAACTTTTTCAATGTGGGTTATGGAAAAAATTAATTTCAGCTGCACTATATCATTTTTAACTGGTGCATAACACTTTACCTAAACGGCACAGGACCAATTTGTGGCTTAAAGAAACCAAATGTGTAGCATGAAAGTGCAAGTTATAAGTATAGCAAAAATGCAAAAAAATAAACGATCTAAAATTTTCACAATTTTTGCTGAATTTCACAGATACATTACCTTAAAAACCCAAGCTCAGGATGACCTATCCAACGGGACCTCCCGAATGTTAGCCTATGACGCTAGCGCCGAGTCATTCCGCTTGGCAATTTTTCCCTTCTTTTCACATGCTTTCTGGTTCCCTGACTGTAAGTGCCAGTAAATTAAGTTGAAATGTTCAACGGATTCTACAATACAAAAGCATTACTGCAATTAATGTCAAGATTTCTGCTACATTTTTTCTGCTTAGTAAAGCTGCTGTGCTGCTTTCAGACTGAATTACTAATGCATGTTCATATTAAAATTTCATAATTATAGACAGGAAGAAATAAGAGTGATTGCCAACACTTCGTCATCTTATGACAAAATATATGGTATTATTTTAGATTACAATTGGTGTTGCATCTAAAATCGATGCAATATGCGGCATAAAAATTATTACCGCAGATCACTCAATCCCAGGTATGGAATCTCACTTAAGGAAAGGGTAAAAGCCATCGTTTATTTGAAATAGTAATTGCAAATATTATATATATATATATCTAGCTGATATCAGATTTCATACTGGCTAGCGTCGCATTTGAGTTACTTTTAGGCTACCTTACTAATGTGAAAAGTCCTTTCGTCCAAAAGGAAATAAATAGAAGAAACTTTGACAGTGAGAAGAGACGCCGGTTACACATCAGATTAGAAAACAAGTGTGAGAATTCTTGAACATAAAAGTTCCAAGTGAATGTATGGCTAGGCATGGAAACAGCTTGTTTTCTCGTACTTCGGCAGTAAATCTTCTTCTTCTTCAACGGACTACCCTCCTCATTGTAGGGCTTTATGTTTTCTGATTATCGGAGGGGACTCGGCACTACTCCAGTGAGGATATTGTATCTACGCCCTACAAGGGGGCGCCCCTAGGAGGGAGGAGGAGATGAGAGGAGTCACCGGGCGGCCGGAACCAAGAGTGACGGTGCAGCAATGACAAGGTTCCTACAGTTTCCATATGGAGTTTTCGACAGTCGGACAGGTAGACCGGGGACTCCCGCCCCACCCAGAGGGTGCAATACCCCGCTCCGGGACAGTCCGTTTACCCCCGCCAACCAGCCGAAAGCCGAGGGACTAAGTAAATTCCACAGAGAGCAGCCTTTTTCCTGTCACGCCGCACCGAAACACCATCGCAGACACTTCCAACAGTGAAAAACACCTAACGGGATGAAGGATGAATGAAATGATGAATGGAACGAAATGGAGGGACAGGGAATTTGAGGACTGAAAGAAACCAGCCGGTAAATCCCGAAAAAACCGTGGGTCAGAGGATGGTCGCCGGGAATCGATCCCGAGACCTCCCGAATGCGAGTCGCACGCGTTACTGCGGCGCCATCTCGCTCGGTATTGTGGGACTTACAAGCTAATGCCTTGGGTCAGTAGCCTGTCGACGAGCAAGCAAATCCCTTGTATGGCGATGAAGAAGAAGAAAATGAAATTTAGTGATGAAAGGGTTGACAGGAAAATTCGCGGATCAAATTATCTAACCCAGCATTCGCCTAACGACAGAGGAAAACCGCGAAAAAACCTTCGGTCAGGTTGGTCGACCCCAGGGGTTTGAACTCAAGACCTCCCGAATGCTGTCTACAGACACTGGCAATACATCAGTTAAGAGAACAGGTTTAGTCGTTAATATAAAGGGTAATGCACGCTATAATGAACGCACTGTATTAACAATTCTAATTATTCACGGTAATGATTGACATTTAAGTAAATTCAGGGTTTTGTTGTCTCAAACACATTTGTAACAATAATTCCCTACCTGTTTTAATTGTTGATATGTACACTTCAGTACCTAGAATCGTGCCGATATAATGTGCAGTGGTTTATGTTGGAAGGAAATACTAAATCGTCTCTGCCACGTCCAGCCTCCACCCCTTACCTGGTTTAGCACTCAATTTAATGTTTGCTTTACTCCCCCCTTTCCCATGTTTCAATCCAGACGTCTGACATCAAACTATGCGAGACAGGCTCATCCAGGGGCTGGTGTGGTAGTCGTTGTGAAGAATGCCTTCTAGTCATTCAGGTGAAATGTTTCCTTACTTTTCCCCTTTCGCCGTTCACCTAGGCTAATGCGTTTGCGTCGCACTTGGATTCAAACCAATAAGAGATTGGCTCACCCAGGGCTGATGTGGAATGCAGATGATGTGTCTGCCAGCATTAAGTAAAGAAAAATGCTATAGGAAACCAGAAGCATCGGCACGTTTCCATGAACTCGACTGTACACTTCTGGAAAGAAAATCAATGCAAAACGTAATTATTAGTACAGACGCTCCACGTTTCATTTTATGTGGATCTCTGCCACTGGTGTAAGCTCTAATCGCACATGTCACCATACTTAACCTAAAGGAGAATGTATACGTCGAACATGATCTTTCAGACAACAAGGGAACAGGAAATGTCTTCGCGTTTTTTCACATTTTAAGAAGTTCTTAGACTTCTCAACCAGGTTACCAAGCCCGGGCGACTGATACACCAACGGAATGTTGTCTCGGCCAGCTGGAGAACCACTTGACCCCGTTCAGAGTGTGTCACAAGGAAACCGCTTCCTCGGGATGGAGGAAGTTAGTGCATCTGATATTTAAATGCCCACGAATTTGTTTATGGCCAGCATGTTATGTTGTTGATGATGAACCGCCTTGTTTTAGTTTCAGAAGAGATCATTGTGAATTATACAAGGAACAGATTAACATTATTTTCTGCATGATACTGGTACCTATGGTGTTGGCCAAGGGCGAGGTTTTATAATGATTTCTGGGATAAACATTATAGCTGATAGAAAAATTATTTTAGGCATAAGGTAAAGATAATCTGACGAATAATATTAAGCAAACAGTTGGTGAAGAACCGGTTTGGTGTGGGAACTAACTTGCATAATATTTGGGGTAGGAGCTAAGGACACTTAGAAGCTGGGCTGCCCCTTAAGGATACGCATCTGTGAAATTTCTAAAATCCTCATTTCAGTTCGATACATTTTAAATTTTAATACAACTTTCAGTGTTTAATGTACAATAGGCACATCAAATTTCTGCATATTTTTAAATTAGTTCGCGAGACATTTTTTTATTTTTTGTACTGCTTTGAAAAATTGCACCACGATGAACTTATTTTTTGATAAAAATGTTATTATTAAACAATTCAGTAGTATATAAGTAAAATGTTAAATTGTTTTACTAATTTGGGAGAAAATAAGAGTTAAACACGGAACTTCAGTTTTTTGCTTAAAAGTTACACAATATGAGTGTCATTGTTTAATAACATCACAACCAACATATTAACAAAAATTTATCCCATAACATAACGAAGTACAACCAGCCTCATCCGTGAATAAAATACAGGCTAGGAAATTGATGAACACAGCGCACTGCTGTAACATGCATTGACAGAAACGTCTTCTTGGCTCAAAGTCCGCCTCATTTAATCCTTGCACACGTTGAAGGTGATACGGGCACAGAAGATTTTCATGCAGAATTCTCCAGATAGCCATATGACTAACTCTTTCCCTTACAGTCATATTTCTTGTGCTTTGAGATGGCACGAAGAACTCGTTCTTCAAGCTCAATGCCTCGTACCGCTCTTGGTCTTCCAACATCCCTACTACTCTCAAATGCGTCATTCTCTCTCAAACGTTGGTGAATTCGTGCGAATGTTCTTGCACACGGTAACGGCCTGTTCAGGGTACCTTTCTGCATAAAGTTCACGTGCTCGTGCTGCATTGCCGTCTGCACGGCTATACGTGTAGTGCATATCCGTCTGTTCACTCATGGAATACATCTTCTTTGATCTATAACAAAGAAACGGTTTATTTTCAGACCCATGTACATATGAACTTTTTTTTTTTTACTGTTTTGATGTCAGGAACACGTCCCCCAAATATATGACACCAATAAAGATACACTCTGTATAAAAGCTAAATAGAAGATTTGTGTGTTAAATAACACTAAAATGCACATTATAAGTTTTGGCAATTTTTTTCTCTCAGATGAGTATCCTTACCGTCTTACCTGATTAGGAGATCAATTAGCCAGATGTTGTAGAATATTTTTACAATTTTAAATAAAAGCGTGTGCAGTGAAAGAAATTAAATGTTTCTGAGCATTATCTTCTATAGGCCCTACTTTCGCAGAAACACTGCAAACTCCCTATAGTTTCCGTCTTACAGCCATAAATGTGAGGCCACGCACGGCTGAAGTGGCATTGTGAAATATAATTGAGTATGATTGCAAAATTGTCAATTTCCCTTATCCTTCTCGCACTTTCGAGGTTCAGTATTCAATCTGGGTCAGTCTGGGCTTTTGGGAACAAATTGTTAACACAACCCTCTTATCATTTTCATTTAATTTACATAATACGTAATAAAATGTAGTGATTATTCATTTTATATCACTTTTTAAATCACGTATGCCAATTCCTTTTTGCTGAACAGAGCTCTTGGGAGAAGATGTCAAGACACTTATTTGTTATTTTCAATGTGTTTTCATCCAAGCAAATTAAGACTTGATCTAGTACCTACGTCAGTTAAACTATTTCTACCCGGGATATATAAGGTGGAACATTAAGTTGAGACTATACAGTATCTCCAAAACTAAGCGTTGCAGAAAGAAATGTTTTTAATAAAAGTTGTTTGATATTATGGGGAAATGTAAATGCCTTTAGCTGTGTTTTGCTTGGAGGACGTTATGGTGCCCATTTTAGAGTAAATTTGAATTGGCCCTAATTGTAGGTTCCATTTAAGAAAATTGTGATATTTATGATATGATTTATGACAACCTGCCAGAATATCAGGTCAATTCTTCGGGTAATTCTTGAGAAAAAAAATCTGCCTTTTAAATGATCTACAGAAAAATCTCCTTTCAGTGCAGTTTTCAACATTTTGGAACCAAATTTTAATTTGTTCCAAGCATATTTGGCGTACAAACTTATCAAATGATTTGCAAATAAAACACGGATTACTGTAGAAACCAAATTCAAAAATATACATAATTCTTATTTTTAACCATTTAGTTAATCCAAATGATTTATAAATGCATATTCTTTGTCATTTTTACTTTCCTGAAAGTTTCCAGCGATAACTTAGATTTACTGTCATCGCAGCACTGCTTGGTGAAATTTTCAAGTAATTGGCAAATGTTTGCACCGCAAAGAGAAATTTGAGTGATAACGCGTACTGAAAAAAAAACAATGAAGAAAAATTACTTTTAAGGTTAGAGAAATTATTTAAAATTCAAAACTGCACTCCTGTGTTGTCTGGCACTTCAATGGCTTTAGTATCTACAGCATTATAGCACTCGTCCCGATTAAAAAAGCACAAAATCTGTATTTTTCAGAATTTTGGATAATTATCGCAGGTTGGTCTCCTTGATATAAAGTGCCTTAATAGCAGCTATTTCAAAAGTGGTGTTCATGTGATGACAAAATAAGCAATTTCTTGTAGGGAATACATAAAGGAGCCATATCAATACAAACTGAGCTTTGCGAACTATCTGATATAGGTATATCTTACACTTTTTCCCCGAATGTCTGCTTCTGACTTAGCATCGTCCCTGAGTGGTCCAGAGGACCGCAGCTTCATTTTAAGACAGCACTTCGCTTCTAGTCATGCTGTGAGAATTTATTCCACTGTCCAAGGCTTCATTGCGTTTTGTTTTCAAGGCTGTAGCATTGGCGTGTTCAGCCTTCTCGCCTACTCGCTTCATAGAGACATTGTACCAGAAGGTTGCTTAGATGAGGAAGGACGAATTTTCTGTCGTCGTGTGAGACATGAGTTGGTGCATTTGTCAATGGCTAAGGAGCACCAGACGTATCTGATCGTGTATAGACCTCTCCAAGTTTCTGGTAAATAAGATAGGTGTGTATTTCGGTCTAGCACTCAGTTTACAGCCCAATTCTGATAGATGAAAAAAAAGCGATATAGGTTATTTATCTGCAATGGATTACTGATACATCGTAACAGTACTAGCTGCAAGCAATGAAACTTTAATTATTTACAAAGCAATTTTTTTTCTTATTGCTTTCTGTCTCATCACCAGAGCCCGCATTCTGATGACATGGCATCTTTTAAACGTTGCATCATGGGTTGCAGATTATGAAAATGCACATTTATTAAGTCATTTTTTCCATTTTATGCCAATTTATATTTTAGGATATATTTTTCGTCTTTTGTCTTTATTTTCCCATTTTTACGCCTTCGTTTAGTCATTTTCTTACATTTAAATTGAGTATATACCTAAAGAGTTTTATATTACCGACATTTTACATAAGCATAACTTGTCAAACATTAGAAATTTCACTATTCAACTGCGAAAGGAGAGCAAATTTGTACATCCTTACTCGCATTCTTGGGAAAACCAGGATACCTATTTAATGGTTAGACTGAAAGGGATCGCTTGTTGGTGGAGCGGTGGTTTTTGTCAGGGAGCAGGTATAATTAGAAGTATGAATTCATGTCTCAAACAAGGGATGAGACAGGTCAGTTTTCCAGCTTTCGCGTTAATAAGTGCCTACAGTCAGATTGCTGTTGTCCTTAATCTTATGTCACGCAATATGCTGCGAAGCCCTCTTCATTCGCTTTGAGTTTTGTATAATGTGAGAACTCAAAAGAGCTAATGCTACAGTTTCGTAAGACCTGCTTCAAAAACAATTTTCTTAATATATGAATTAATCTCTACATTATCTTATCATTATTCTCATTCCTGATTTTTCTGCGTATACAGCAGTTATACCCATGCGTAATTAATAAATAACTGATCGAAGTTTAATGAATTAAATAAATCTCAGCTTTTAGGTAATTTTTTGTAATTATTTTGTCATTTTTTAAAAAATTTAGATTAATGTTATAGGTTCATTTTCCAAACGTTTTAGGTCATCAAAATCCGGGCCCTGCTAAACGCTCAGTTTTTTTCCTTTTTTTTTTTTTTTTTTTTTTTTTTGGGAAATAGACATTAGAAAGGCTATAACTTTGTTTTGGACCGATTCTCGCTCACTACATGCAAAAAAAATTGTTTTCCCCTTCCACACTGCCGTCGCGAGCCTACAAGAGCCGCTAGGTCTACCAACCAAAGTTCAACCAGCATTCTACATAGGGGATCTCTTTTACAAAAATTAAACGCTATTACTAAAAAGATTCTGATGTGATACATTCATATGACTTTCTCTACCGCCTATCATTTATTAATGGGTTTACCAACGATTCTTGCTAAAGCTTATAGCAGTAGAATAGAAGCTTTTAATCCAAATATTTATTGGTACAATTGGTGAATTTAATCAAATCTCTTTACGAAAAATCCTATCATTTTCATGGATTAATCATATTGGATCAATATTAACAGCTGCTGCTATATTAAAAGAAGAAAGTAAAAATCATGATAATGTTAATCTCGGCATCAAACTTAACCTTTGCAGAAATAGCTATATTATACTTTTCGTTATAGATACAAAGAGAACAGCGATAGTCAAATGTTTAAGAAATGGATGCTATACGCTGGCCTTAAAATTCCGTACTGTTTCCATGCAATCGCGAGAAACATTTGAATGTTGACAGGACTTTAAAAGAATGACCAAGTCATGAACAATTCGAACCATTAATAACGGATATCTCAGAAATGGCTTATGCCACAAACAAGTTATTTGAAATAAATTGTGTGTTTTAAAGTGGTCTGCATTTATGTGTAGTACGTTTTCTTCTATCGCTTAACGTTTACCAGTTATACAAAATTATATAAACTTCCTTCCGAATGAAGTGGACCTGACAGGCTATTCCTAAAATTCAAAATAACATTTTGTTTGTCATGAAAACATCTTTAATATAGGGTATTTTAATTTAAGTCGTTAGAGTCATTTTTTAGAAAATAAAACATTTTGAAAAATGTTCCATTTAAAGGGTAGTTGGGGTGGGGGAATTTTCTTGAAAATGTTTGTTTCGCATCTTTGCAAGATACTGAACTTAAATACCAAGTTTGGCATTTATCGGACTTTTCATTTTTGAGTTATGCTGTTCACAGACATGCCCCCCCCCCATACACACACACACACACACTCGGACCTTTTTCTAAAAATGTTTTATTGAGTTCAGAAGGGCTGAAAACATATATTTCCGGTGAAATCTCGACATGGAATTTTTAGGTAGAATACAATACTTCCCCTACTTACTATAAGTAGTAGAGAAATAAAAAACGAAACCATTTCTTTAGACGCACAATCAAGTTCTTTTAATTCGAATTCAAATTATTACTTCTTCATATCGAAGTTTGGGGTTCTAAGTGATACTCGGTACGTCTTCCTAATACAATGCAGAGCTTGAGTTGAACCAATTTATGCCTTCGCTGAACCGGACCTAAATAGATACTGTTAGCTTCTTCTCCCTATGGGCTTTATTTGTTACTAAAAAGAATTTGCACCAGGTATAGTGACCATCAAACCGTTTGTCCACACGTTGCAAATTATGTGTGAGTACTTTACATGGAGTAATTATTTATGAAAACTTCGATCGTCATATGAGCGGGGAATAACATGGAATGAAATGAACAAATGTGTACAAGTCAACAGATATACTCAAAAGAACTATGAATATAATACCTAAATATTTCAAGAGCAAATGCGTGAGAAAATTCATTAAGAAGGCTGTAAACTTCAGCTAATTCGTATATATATCGTTGTCGTATTGTTTCTTTGTTTCACTGCCAAGATAGACATAGCCTATAGAAAAGCATTCTCTAGAATTACGCCTTGCGGCTATGCATTCTGCTAAAACTGTACAAGAACTTGGCCGCAGAAAACGGCTCGGCTAGAGCTCGAGCTTTACTTACTGTTAGAAATAGATACGGGGTAGCAACATGCCAAAATTCTTATTTCCTTGCCACTACTAAGAAATGTGCTATCGAAACAACTTACCCCTATTTTGTTAGTATGCTCAAAAAGGAAAGAAAAAATTAGTAGTTTCGAGAAAGCAACATACCTATTAAAATATGTTTCATATAACATCGATCGCATTCATCATGCGTTACTTGGAATGGGGGCCATCCGTTAGATGAATAAATGAATAATCAATTTCAAACAATCTGACAACACCGGCTGCGCACCATTTTTATACGTATAAGTGGCAACGATTCATCCCTCATTGATAAGGCTTCCAGCTATGGTCAAGTTTACATGCAAGACTCAAGAAAAAAAGAACGTACACAACCAACACCAGAAAGCATGGCCTGTCTAATAATTGTATCTGCGAATGACAACCATTATTTTTGGATGAGTTAATCAGTAGGGAAGTTTAGGAAACCAAAGTCATAGAATGAATACAAGGAAACGAAAAGAAACTCTAGAAAAAAGAATAAACCTACATTAGCCTTAAGAAATGCCACTTTCAGCATGGAGACTCAAATCCAAACTTGCATTCCTGTGTTCTGCGGAATCAAAGCATCCGGATTCACATCTTTGCAAAGCTTTACTTGATTAAGGCTACTTGGGAATTTTATGAAGGGGAACCACTGAAGTGGCACGAAACATAAATGGGCAGGTCTCTGGGTACCACACCTGGAGCAATAGACATGCAAATCACCTTCACAAGAGACTCCTCCCATCACAAAGTGTGCTGCCTCTTACCTGTCAGTGAACTCTTTGGTCAGGTGTTTTGTATTCCATCAGCGTTCCTAGATAGACCTCATCACTGACACTACATTCATTCCTTTCATTTACAGAGTGAAATATACAACAACTGACAGGGAAACAATCTTTAGAAGAATGTCACAGTTGTAGACACCTTTTAGAAGAGAATGGTGAAATTATTCCTTTGTCTTTTTCAGGTCCCTATATTGGTTACGGTGCAAGAAAGAATTTGCCCAAAATAATAAGGGACTAAGGCTATTTTATTAAGTAAGTGTTCAAAAATTATTCAAGTAGGATTCATCTGGCTGTACTCTTCGAAAGAAATGACATACCGTGTTACCACTAATATACCACACATGCAGCTCAAATCTTGTTAAAAATAAGGATTCGGTGATCATAAAACATAAGCATGCTCTGTTTTTTCGTCTTTTCTTGGCTGGAGTAAAAGTATTTTCTTTGATTATAGTGTTTCTTATATACTAGATATTAAAGGCTGGTTCACAATAACCCAGGACGGTAATCAGAACGAGAACGACAAAGTTAAAATACATGTATTATAATGTAGGGGTTCACAATTATTAACGGGAACCAAAAAGAACACTTAAGCAAGTTTTAACTTAATCGTTTACGTCCCCGCGCACGGCATAACAGATCCATACTCTGTATATTAGAATGGCATTAGTGGCTTGAAACAGCCGCAAGGGCTCCTTCTAGTCGCAAGCCGGGAAGATGAAACTGGAAGAAATTCTAGCAAATGTACACGTCCTGCCAACAGATCTTGACTCTCTCAGATGTATAAAGCGTTGGTTCTTCTAGGAAAGCTCAAAGCTGGGTATTGCATAAAACAATACAAAAAACTACAAAGAACAGCAAAATCCGGTAAAAATTAACAAAGAATAACAAACAACTTTGATGTACTCTATTAATCAAGGAATGAAACTTGTTACGACTAGAGGAATCGGAAATAGTAATGGATCTACATTTAGATAATGCTTACTCTTTCGAATTTTTACGGTGACTAACCTGCATTATGTTGACTGAATTGGAAGCCGGTAAAAGGTATCATTGGTCAGTTACAAACAAATGACATCCCAATGCGCAGAATAGAATTTCCACTTTGCTATTGATATTGTCATCAATATGCATTCCCCTTCTCGTTACCGATGTATTGTAAACGAAAATGTTGTGTGCTATTTTGCTTCCCGTTCTCGTTTCCGTTCTGGTTTCCGTATTCGTGTTATTGTGATTTAGCCTTAAATCCAATATTAATTCAACAACCATGGTCGATTGTGGCTTTTAGAATACACGTTAAGAGGAAATGTTTGTTTTCTGACAATAAAACAAACCATAATTCTTGACTGTTTATGTTAGAAATTATGTCTTTTAAGAAAAAAATTGAAAATGAGTTAGAGAATAAAATAATTGTTTTTCCACACTAGCATGTGTGTACAAGGTTGGAAAGTTAGAATCAGAGGACTGAAAAATTCATTGCCATAGTCGGGATTTGAACCATGAATCTCCTGGTCTCCGTCCGGTTGCTCTAACCACTGAACTACCATGGCAACATTTCGGTATAAGATTAAATTTGGAAAAATAATTAATTCATTGACTGGCCTGATAGAGGCTAAACTAATGAAGCCCGGGACTTTAGTACTTACGACATTGTAGGTCGCCATTGGGGATGTCATCTCAAAACATTTTGAGATCTCCTTATGATTTACCGGTAAAATGCGAGTCAGCTGGAGAATTTATTGTCCTACCAGCATGTTGTCATGGTAGCCCAGTGGTTAGAGCAACCCGACGGAGACCGGGGGATCCGTGGTTCAAATCTCGGCTATGGCATTGAACTCCTCCGTCCTCTGATTTTGCCTTTCCGGGTTGGAGAATACATCACTTTAAAGTTTATACATTTTTTATGTTTAACTTCAAGTTACTTACCCCGTGTAAGTAGCAGCGTCAAATCGTAAACCATAGTTATTAATTTAAGAATGAAAGCTATAGTAGCAATATAAGCTACAAGTTTACTCTGAATGTAGAACAATTTTAAAACACGACACCATGACCATCGTCGATGTACACTACGACTTGCCACAACACTTAACCTCAGCGTTTACTTATATAATATGCGATATCTGCAACAGGTACTAAATTGGAAAACGATTGGGAATAATTTAGTCCCTAAGCCCGAGGCAATGGGAATGAAAAAATTACAGTATGAAAGCTCCAGTATGACACATATTATATGATTTCCTGAAGCACACGGCAGAAAAAAACAATGGAGGTTACGAAGAATACATTATAAGTAAGGAATTGTGTACAGAAGTTATACTTAGGTAGTATCTCTATGAATTATGAGAACGTCATTTCAGAATTAATGCTTTATAATTAATTGTGTACATTGTTCTTGCATGCGACGCTTTGACTTTATTTTTACTTCGGTTAAATTTAAAGCCCCTTGAAGCCATTTATAAATAGACGTTTGCACAGTGCTTAGGTATATATTTCAAATTTAAGCTCCGTTTTTCTCAATAAATTTCCTGTAGTTTTCAGACTTTAGAATCCTTCGCATACGACAGTTTTATAACAGTTACCTTGAAAAATTTCAGAGATCTTCATGTATTCAATAGTAGCACAATGAAGTGAGCACTTTAAAGGTACTCCATTACTTCTTGCTATGAAATACTTTCCCAATTTGATATTCATAAAATGAAATGAATGTTATAAACGCAAAATACTTGTTCTATGCTCTAGTTAAGATTTCACAAAATCGCTCAACGATTTCGTCTTCTAAAGCAAAATTAAACTCCGACTGACATAACGCACATCGTCTAATACGTGGAACATTTTCATTAGCGGGATAGATTTGTATTAAATTACTAACTTAAATAATATCTCAAAAATGTTGACAGAACTCTTTGAAATCATGCTTATCACCTTTATGTGTCCCCATATCAGGGTCAAAATTTAAATTTGGACACCTGAACATTCACAGATTTATTGCCTAAAAGTTATAGGTATTTAATAATCATGTTCAAGTTTCAGCAGCTATTACTGCCATGTCTTCCTTTTTAACGTCTCAAAACAGTTACTGCAGTAAAATCCACTGAAGCTGGAGGTGGGACATGAATACTACCCTGCAGTTAGCAAAAGTTTCGGAGGCACCACAAGGCCAATGGCATGACCATGTAGAGCGAGCGCCTAAGAGCATGATGACCTGCACAACAGCTATGTACTGTGACAACAATAATATCTCAAAAATGTTGACAGAACTCTTTGAAATCATGCTTATCACCTTTATGTGTCCCCATATCAGGGTCAAAATTTAAATTTGGACACCTGAACATTCACAGATTTATTGCCTAAAAGTTATAGGTATTTAATAATCATGTTCAAGTTTCAGCAGCTATTACTGCCATGTCTTCCTTTTTAACGTCTCAAAACAGTTACTGCAGTAAAATCCACTGAAGCTGGAGGTGGGACATGAATACTACCCTGCAGTTAGCAAAAGTTTCGGAGGCACCACAAGGCCAATGGCATGACCATGTAGAGCGAGCGCCTAAGAGCATGATGACCTGCACAACAGCTATGTACTGTGACAACAATAATATCTCAAAAATGTTGACAGAACTCTTTGAAATCATGCTTATCACCTTTATGTGTCCCCATATCAGGGTCAAAATTTAAATTTGGACACCTGAACATTCACAGATTTATTGCCTAAAAGTTATAGGTATTTAATAATCATGTTCAAGTTTCAGCAGCTATTACTGCCATGTCTTCCTTTTTAACGTCTCAAAACAGTTACTGCAGTAAAATCCACTGAAGCTGGAGGTGGGACATGAATACTACCCTGCAGTTAGCAAAAGTTTCGGAGGCACCACAAGGCCAATGGCATGACCATGTAGAGCGAGCGCCTAAGAGCATGATGACCTGCACAACAGCTATGTACTGTGACAACCGTTGTTTGGCCTATTTCCTGCCTCACGCCTCTGTTGCCATCCACGGTAATAACCCTGCTCAGCCACTTATTGTAGAAAATGCTAACGTCAGCCATAATCTGTACGGAGATGAGTTTCAACATTAATGGCCATGAAAAGAAGTACAACCATCCAAGAGATATACTGTTTTGCGGATAATATGCAGTTTACTTTAAAAGCAAACGGCAGCAATATGGCCATTATTTTAGCAAAACCCCAGGGTTTTTCATGATAGTTGTTACGGAACTAAGATGTACAAAACTGGACAAATCACTTAGATGCCTTTATTTTTTTTTTATTTTTCGCTGCCATAGCTTTAGAACTTTTAAATAATAATCATTATAATTTTCACGTCACGGCTTCCGTCTTCACAGTAATCCTTCCATCTTCTATGTGATCGGCCTAGATCTCTTTTACCAGAAGGTCTAATTGTAGATTTGATTTGGTAGTCATGTATTATCCATCCTGTTTAAATTATGTAACCATTTAGACCTGTACTGTATTATGTCTTCATTTATTTCATTTACTTTTAATTCTTCTCCAATTATTTCATTATTTATGTAGTCCAATAAGGTGCATCCTTTCGTATTTCTTAAAACTTTTATCTCCGCTGCTTGTATTTTATGCTTAATTTTTCTAGTTTGTATCCGTGTCTCAATACATACATTAATATAGGTTTAGCCATTGTTTTATCAACTTTTAGTTTAGCATTCCGTCTTACCTTATTTTTCAACCTTTTATGAATTGTTCCACATATTGTTTGACTTTTGCTAATTTTATATTTATAATTATATTCCTTTCTGCGTGGAAGCCTCTTTCACAACTGAAGTACTTAAAATGACATGCTTGTTCTAGAGGAATGTTTTCAAGTATTATTTTCGGTTTCACCTGGTTTATACCCCAAAATGCTACCATCTTTTATTCTTTGTTGAATATTAGAGATGCATAACTGTCTATTGGTGGATCGAAATTATTTAAAAGAAACAGCTTTAATGGGACTCCCGAGTTGATAATTTGTATTTTGACAAAGAAGAATAACACATTTGCCGTTTAAACTTAACACATTTTGCCCTTAAAGCCTTTTTGATCCTTTTCTTTTTCATAGAATTTTAGTTTTTCCGAATTGTCATTTTAAAGATACCCAGCAACAATTTAAAAACCAGCCTGAAGGTCTCCTAATTACATTTCTCTCTTCTTCACAAGATTTATTTTGAAAATGTTGATAAACAGCATTTTCCAATCTCTGGCATAATACATTTTATCAGAAATGTTGTACATAAGAGGCTAAATAGCTAAAAAATAACAGTTGTAACAGTTTTAAGCTGGTATTCATATTTACAAGCTAAAGCACTTGAAGTTAAATATATTTTAACCTTTAAAGTTATATAAGCTACAGACTATTAGCTAATTAACCATTCGTTTTACAAAGTGCGAAAGTAAACTTTTGATTCTGTATCTATTACAGAACAAACATAAAGTGATCATCAGAGCAAAGTTATTGACTATTATGGGGCCAAACGCATTTATATAAAATCGAAAAGGTTAATTAAAGTATTCATAAAATGTAAACCAATTTTGGAGAAGGCTCAAATTTTGTGCACATTTTATACCTATTCGGATACACTGGTGATCAAAATTTGGTAAATGCTATACAAAATTACAGAATTTATTAATTTCACAACGATTTTCCCCTAAGAGAGAATTTACTTTTTCTGCCAGTTATTTACTATTTATGTTATGAGTCCTAATGGTTTAGTGCTTTCCCTATACAATACTATTTGTGTTAAAACAGAAGGAAGAAGTTTTCAAGTAGAAAAATAAATTAATACAAATTTTTGGAGATAAATGATGCGCATCTAAGCTACGGAAATTACTGCTGCTGCTGCCGCTCCCGCTGCCGCTGCTGCTGCTGCTATATGACGTTTACAGCCCTTTTGGGCCTTAGCTTCCCTCAATCTGTACCTCCACTCTTCTCTTGTCTTCTGCTCTCCGTCTCCACACTCGAACTCCCAGCATATGTAACCACCTCTTTGTATTGTGTCCTCTCATCTTTTTTTTTTTGTCTGCCTTTTGGTCTTGTTTTGAAAAAAAAAATTCATCTAAGAGGGGATGCGATCCGTTTGTCCTCCATTCTTTGGACTGTCCTGCCCACCTTAGCCGTCTAATGTTAATCGCTTGTATTATATTGGTACCTTTATATATGTCATATAATTCTTTATTGTATCTGTTTCGCCATATTCCATTTTCTTAAACCGGTCCATAAATTCTTCTGAGTATTTTCCTTTCAAATATTAATAATTTTTTCTCCACGGCTTAAGTCATTGTCCAGGTCTCACTGCCATATTTTAGAGCTGGCCTAGTGAGTGTTTTATATAAACTTATTTTAGTATTAGGGAATACTGTTTCATTTCTAAATATGTTTTGAAGGGAGTAATAAGCCTTATTTGGTGCTGTTATTCTGGCATCAATTTCTTTACCGTCATCATTACCATTGTTAATAATTGTTCCCAAATATCTAAAGTTGTTAATTTTTTCCAAATAGTTTTCATTAATTCTGGTATTTCCTCTTCTGCTCTTGATGTTTCTATTTTGTATCATAACCTTTGTTTTCGCTTTATTTATTATAAGCCCTACTTCCTTTGCTTCCTTTTCCAATGATGTGTATATCTCCATGACAGGGTTTTTTGATCTTCCAACTATATTTATGTCATCTAGTATGCCAGAATTATAATATATTGTGGACTTTATATCTGCTGGTAATTTCCTTAGCGCAAGGTTAAACAAGGTTGGTGCTAGCCGATCCCCTTGTTTAATTCCATTTCTAATGCTAATACTGCCTGTTATGCTAATTCCAGTTTTAATCCGAGCTGTAGAGTCGTGCATGGTGACCTTCACTTACCTTATTAACTTTTCTGGGATTTGATATTTCTTTCAAAATCTGATACAGTTTCTCCCTTCCTATGCTGTCATGCGCTTTCTGGAAGTTTACAAACAGGTATTTGATGTACCTCTATGTATGTTTTCGCTAGATTGTACATCATGGAAACCACTTACTACTAAAATTAATAACCATCAGAAATGTCTTAAAGAACAGAAATAAATGTGTGAAAAATCACAACAATGGTATATGAAAAGCGCAAGCAAACTATGATATTAGTTTGTACACGACAGAGGAACACAGATGAACGGAATGCAAGTGTGGCTTAACATACATACATTGTGAATTGCCGAAACAGTATCCACCACAATGCAGCATATTATGCAACAAAAGCTTCAAATTGCGTTAGTTTCTATTCCTACTAAGAATAACGTTATTGTTTTTACTGGAATTTCAGTTGTCCTTGTGACATATCTGTTGGAGCGTGAAGTGCTTTATTTTTGTTTTGTGCTTTAGAGAGTTTGTAATATGAGTATTAGAAAATGGTGGTAGAACGGCCACCATCAGAGTTTCTAATACTTACCTGTTTCGGTAACTAATATGATGTTCTAAACATTCAGATATTTAATGGCTGCTGCGGTTGAGATATGCAGTTATCGTCTTTATGAAATAACGTTTCAAATATTTTACGACTTCATTTTCTTTTTTTTCTGCTCCGAAGCAAAACGTATACATTATACAACAGAATTTATATTAGCCGTTCTTTTAACTTTTTTTAAAAAAAACATTTTTAAGCCGATTTCTTTATTTGCCTGTTGGTTTTATCTATTTATCTATTTTGTTTTCCTACCTTGCTGTGGTTTTGTTTTTGCTTTCCTTACACATACACACACACACACAATATTTACATGGATAAAGGCAACCATGTCCGAGGCAGGATTCGAACCCGTGGTCCTCCGTGCGATGGAATACGAAAGCCAAAAGCTCTATCGACATGGCCACGAGGAATGTTGTGCATTACAATGGCGTTTTCTGAAATTGTATACATGTATAACAATAGCATATTGCACTACAAGTACGGCATTGGAGAACGAGGAAGAGATTGAAAATACGAGGAGTTTTCACTTCTCCACTGCTCTTAAACGCACGTGTATTGCATACTCTTCTTTCGACAATAGTGAATAATTGAAATATTACTTAGGCGAAAATAAAATTAATAATTTAATAACAGCTGTTGCACAAGGTGGCTCAAGTAGCAAGATCACCAACATTAACCTTGGTGGCAAAATTGCAAACGATTATCTACACCTGATTGTTGACCTTAAACCTTACAGCTCATACTAGCTGCTGCATGAATTACATCGAGATAAAGTATTAACAAATAAAAACGAAGTAAAGAACCAGACAAGATTTAAATTATGAAATTCAACGGTCAAATAGTATGTTCCATGTCTGCAATAATCAATATATCAAAAGTTAGAGGATTTAATATAGTTCGTGCACATTCGTCCAGTAAAACACACAAGAGAGAGGGTTACCAGGACCGAATGCAGGGAATTCAACTTTCCACCATGACATTATGAACGGGATCAAAAACCACTATCATTAAAAAAACTCTTTGGCCTGTTTTCCTTAATCCGTTACTCTAATGTTTCTAGATCTATTGAATTTTGCGAACAAGACTGCACTCATTGGATACTCTAATATTTAACAATAGTCTTGATTACACTGTTTCTTATATTTGCTACTGAGTGGATTTAGGATGTTTTAAACTAAAAAACATTGAGTTAACCTATCTCACACAGACTGCATCCAATATACAGATCTAGATGACAATTTTTATATTTTATATATCTCATTTATTTAAATAAAACCACAGTAAATGCGTATAGCTGCCACAGGCACCCATACCGTCCCTCATAACTAAAACCCGAGTTATATCCTTGTGATAGAAACGTGAATTACAAATATAGACTTGCTTCATAGTTCTGAATTGGATATTCCTTTGTTACACCGTGATTTTAAAAATACAGGAAAATCCTGTGTTTTTGTTTACTATTGTAGTAGCAACTTAACACGAGTATCCTAGATGAGAATAACACGAAGCCAAGGACTAGAATAAGTCAAAATGAAAAGTAACGTTTCTGCATCATTCCTTACACGTTTAAAATATATTTTCTGGTTTTAGTTTTACTTTCTTTCTTAGCAGTTCACTTTGAAATCTCAGGACGCCAGAGAAAAACTTCAGTTAGAACGGTTATTTTGTCATGTGCTCCGGATAGAACACTTTACAAAGATCATGCACGTTAAGCGTTACATAACGCATCGGAACTCTCAAATTTGCATTTGGTGGGGGATAAGCAGACGAAGTACTTGTTTTAATGGCGAGGAAAACTAAACGTTATGGTCCATAAAATGCCTTTGATAGGCCGCTTTCGTGTATTCACCAGCTAAGCAGAAAAAATGTAAAAGCATTTGAAAGACGCAGAACGCCGAACCATTACTGCGGCTACTGGAGCCTGCGCCCTAAAGGCACATTTTTCAGTTTGTAGTGAACAGGTACTTAATCAGGAAAACCTGTTTCACCTCGCGCGCACACACACTCACACATACGCGCCGTTATCTAACCTCGTCCTCGTTGGAAAAGTTTGAGATCTTTGTTCAGTAAATATATACTGAGTAAGACCCATGGGCCAGTAGGGGCAAGTGTTCCCAACATGCTTTAATATTGTTTTGGAATGAAGCAATCAGCTCTTCTCTTGAAACCTTCTCGTGCGGTTGGAAATTCTATATTCCTAACAGACCTCAAATAGAAAACACGAACGTTCATGCTTCTTGCTTCTGAAGTTTTTAATATATTCGTCTGTACATCATTGTTGATGTCCCAGTGTTTTATAAGTTAAAAGAAAGCCACGCTTCATATGCTTGGAGCCCAAAGCCTGGTTTCACATGAAATCTTGGCTTTGCTTTTTTCTGTTAAAGTTTACAATTTTATGAAGAGGGATTAACATTTTTGGCGTAAATATGAAAAACTGTTATTATTATTATTATTATTATTATTATTAGTATTATTATTATTATTCCTTAACGCTATACGTTTACAATATATAACGAATGAGCTAACTAAAATAAACGTAAGGCATTAGTGGAATGATTAATGTAAATAACGGGCGATAGCGATTAGGAGCTCAATATATTTTTGCAATAAAAATGCGTACTTACAAAGCTCATCTATAGCATATTCTATGCATTTACAAATATAACACGTATTGACCTTGTTGGGATCAAACCGGCGATCCTGTACCCGGAATTACCTGATCGCTGAGCTTGCTGTATCATAAAGCATGATTCAATCGCTCATCTATTCCGCATTATTCAAATTAGTGTTTCTAATTTGGTACTGTGCTTTTACGCTTGTATATTAATTTTCAGTAGCAACTTCTCATGGTTTAATTTCTCCTCAGCATAGATATAAATAGGTACTTATAATTTTCAACATCGTCTGAATCCAGATTTTCAGCTTAGAGCATGCGCAGCACAGTCAGTTATTATGTTCTCCTTTCGCTGTTCAGCTTCCTCACAGTAGGCTATAGTTTTTGGGCTTACCTTACTCTTATGTTCACAGATTCTTATATGTCGTTAGTTTGTTGAAGCTATAAAAATAATTCCCTCCGACGAAAGTTCACAAAGGTTCACATAGTTGTAGAAACAAAGAGAAGGGCAGTTATGGAAACGTTTACTTCAAACTGGAAGGTGTTCAAAGTTTGAGCCTCTGCTACTTTCTATTTCAAATACTACAATGGTTTACACTTTCTTATATGGAAAACCAATAGCTATGCTTTATTTTGGGTGTAAAAAGCATAGAACAATGATGTAAAATATGCTTACTGTATAAACGTTTTCTGTTTTAAATTAACGCACCCAAATTTCCTAAGGAGTGGAGGGACATTTTAACTAACAACTCGGGAAAGTACAGTCGAGTGCACGGAAACGAGTGCCGATGCTTTTGGTTTCCTATAGTGTTTTTCTTTATTTAATGTTGGCAGAAGCTCCTTATCATCTGTATTCCACACCGGCTCTGGGTGAACCAATCTTTTATTGGTTTGAATTCAAGTCCGACCCACACGCATTGGCCTATGAACAAAGGTCAGGCCTGGGTGATAGGTGAAAGGAGAGGAGTACGAAAACATTTCACCTAAGTGGCTGAAAGGCATGCTTCCCAATTACGGTCCACACCAGCCCCTGCATGAGTCCGTCTAGCATTGGTTTGATGTAAAATTTCTGGCACTCAAACATTAACCTATGAATACAGGTCGGTTTCAGGCTCAGGAACGACGGAAAAGGGGCGAGTAATACAGACATGTAAGGGGTGGAGACAGATAGATTTAGTATTTCCTTACCAAAATAAACCACTGGGAATGATATCGGCATGACTCGACTGTTCATGGTTTCTATGTGTAAAGAAAAGATTGTATAACGGATAGGGAATAAAACAGTGATTGTGGTGTGAGGCGATACACTCTGTTATTTCTTGGTGACCTATCACTAAAAAATATCATTGTTAAATCATACCCTGAAATTACTATTCTGACGACACAGTTGAGAACAATGTACGCTGATTGCATTCGGTGTGAAAATGTGTTAAAGGGTTTGGTTTCAGCTGGAGAGAACTGTAACGTAACAAAAGGAATTGTTAGCTATATCGTAACAGGAAGTTAAGGGAGATGGCGTGACGTAGCATAGAAAGTTGGGTCTCCATGTCTTGCACACTCCTTGCCTCCAGGTATCTCTCCCACCCGCATCTTTCCCCCTTCATTTTATGGCATTATTTTCGTGTCTACCTGTCAGACTTCGAATGCGCCTTTTCTTTACTGGGATCGAATTTCTGAGCACTATTCCTGAAGAGGAGCTTGTTGAAACTTGGGGACACACACGGTCTTAACTGCACCTCAGGCTTTATGAAATAACGCTTCTTGTACTTCAGAGACCAGGACACCTTTCTTCATGATCCATACTCAGACATTCGTCAAATGTAGCTTAATAGCACTAAAACCGAGGGAAAAACATTTTAGGGTATAAACTACAAAACTTTATAAAACAGAATCACATAAACACAAATGGGGACAAATATTGATTAAAATAAATATGTGTGAAAAATTCAAAATTTAGGTTTTTACCGACATTTGTTTGAAATATTACCATTTGTTTAACGTGTAAATGCGATCTAAAACACAAAATTTTCAACATTTTTAATAATTTTGAAAACTAATGTGTAAGTATCTCGTAAGGAATGTAATTCTGAATCCACCCACGTGCAATTTTAAAAATTGGAGCATTGATTCTTCTTTTCAGCATAAGCTTGAATTAGTTCTACCAGACAATTTTTGGTATTAAATGAATTTTCAATTTTAAAATGCACTTTATCTTCATGAAATGAAGATAAAGTAATGTGGCATCCTTTCATGTCATAAGTAGAGTTTGTAATGAAATATAGTGGATATATTTGTTTAAAACTTACTCGTGTGCAACTTTTTGCAACTTTGAGCATTCCAATAAAAATGAAAAGCAAATACAGAAGCATGAAAACCAAGATGTATGAATATGGACAGTGGTTTCCACCTTTTAAATACAGCGTCATATCATATGAAACAAAAAATGAACTTTATTATTTTACAACCATCGTCCAACAATTACAGCCGTGGAATTAAATAAGTACCAAACTGTGTAAAAGCGACGAAAAATTGAGTGAGTTAAAGTTATTCTGTTAACACAATGTTAACTGTTATCTCATTTTAGCAGATCTGTAAAATTAATTAGGTAGAAATTGAAAGAGAGAAATCTAAATGAAAATTTATTAGATGGTGTGTGTAATGTACATGACTAATACATTCCTGAGCTATAGAATCTCCATACCCATTATTACGTTGTCCCCTAGAAAAACAAATTCTGGGTGTTTTTATTATCATTATTAACCCACACATTGCTAACGACGTATATCTCCGTTGGGGCGCTATCTTCCTTCGTGCACCTCATTCGCGCTTCGGCTTGGTTTCTTCTTCCTACTTGGTGATATCTATATGCTCTGGAATTTACTGTCTGTCTTCCGAATGATCTATGTTTCGATTTGGCTTTTATTTTGGATACGAATGCGATTTTAGATTTGGTTATTTACACAATAAAGTGCTCGGTTCATATACATTTTTTACGGATATTACTCGTTTCCCATGTTTGTCATAAGCATGCTAGCTCTGCTGGATATTGACTTGACTCCTATTATCCTTCTGTGAATGCAGGTGGGACAAATAGAGGCGCATCGCGCAGCATAATTCTAATATTCAAGAACACTGTGTTTACTGAAAGTTTCTTTCTTTTCTTTCGGCATTCAGGCTGCAATGTTTACTTAAATAATTCTCATGTAATACCGAAGTTCCTAAATGTGCCTAATTCATTTCTCCACAAGCGTGCAGGAACTGCAGATAAAGAGCGTCCATAAATAAAACTCAGTTTAATTTACCTACTATATGATTCGTACATAAACGAAGATGTACATAACCTGTTTTCACACTTCACCTATTCGAACACCGAATATAGCTTAATATTACGAAATGCCTTAAACTATTTGAACACTAAACTACCTGAACTATATTAAATGCAGAACCCTATAGTACATTATACTCTAAAATGTACCAATTATATTTTAAACAAACGTAAATTAAATGAACAAAGATAAAACTTCTAACAAATGTAGCTAAGTATTTGGAAACATCGCAAACAAAATAAGAAGGATCTAGTGACTTTATAAACCTGAATGCAACACAATTTAGTTTCATGCTAAACTGCAACATTATATTTATCGTCAAATCGTATCACATTAATTTAATACGTACAAATTTAGATTATACCGTAGCATCTTAGATCAAGAAAATCAATCGCCTGTGGTGCTTAATGTTAGAAGAACGGGCATTAAAATCTATACAAAAATCTACTAAAAACTACGAAAATTGCACTATAAAATAGCTCTAATGCCTCAAAATAACACTGGATAGCATTGGATTAAAGGTGAAACAGCGCACAAAATCTAATGCCAACCATGTGGATTATGTAACCTACAGTTGCTTTACGTTCACAACAGAACGAAGTATGCAAGTCCTAAAGCACATTTAATGACGAATTCAATTCATCCGTCAAGAAACGTTACGAATTTGCACACACTTTCCCGTATCAGTTGCACCGTTTGCGGGAAGAGCAGCAATAGGCTTTTATGCTTATATCTGTTAAAAGACTACAATAACTGTAGAACTGTTCTGAGTCAACAAGCTGTAGCATGAAAGACGGTAAATATCGTGCTATTGTGGTTATGATTTACCATTAGTGGAGAATGCTTCGTGGCAGCGCTGTGGTCGAGTGGTTAGACCGCTTGCCTCACACCAAGGCGGCCCGGGTTCGATCCATGGGACTACATGTGGGCGGCGTCTGGGCGGGTCTTCTCCGGTTTCCCCCGCCGTTCATTCCACCAATTGCTTAATTATCGCCTTTCCTTTTATCCATTTCGCCTTCATTTCATATCTTCTTTCCTCACTCTCATACCTGGCTACGGGGCCGATCCCCCGTTCCGGGTTCTTCATTCTCCTATTCAATATTCGTCTGCTCCTCGACAGTCCTCTGACTCTAGACACGATTGTAAGTCCTAGGGAGTTTAAGCTTTACATACGAGGAGGGTAAGCCAACTAAGTAGGTAGAATACGTCTTGATTCAGCTTATATTGGGAAATTACTTTTGTAATCTAAAAGAGAAGAAATCAAGAAAATGCATTAGAAATAAAAACAATTCCATTTCAAAATTATAGTTAGCTATAACTTGTCCTCAAATATATGAATTTTCATTCAGTCCCTCACTAACGGCCTGGGTGGCGCAGTTGATTGGCTTCTGTGCTCAAGGTTAGGGAGTTAGGAGTAGTCAGACAGAGGGACCTCCAGTAACTGGACACCGCACGTAGGCTATAGTGGGCCTTTGTGGTCCAACGTGAACCCTGGGAGGAATGGAGGAAGGGGAAACCCAAGGCTGACCAGATCCGGACGACGATGTGCGCTAGTAAGGACGGGTCCCTAATGAGTGTAACACGACACCAATTTTGACGCCGGCTAGCTCGGTCCCGGTAATAAGCGAGACAGCTCCTTGGAAGCGCCAGTGGAAAATTTTTCCAAATCGTAAATTCCACCGTCCTGTCGCAACACACAAACCGCCGTCCCCTAGTCGTACAACCTTGAAACAGATAAGGTGAAACAGATGAAAGGAAATGATGGGGATAGGAAATTCGTGGTAGAAGGGGAACCACCCCAGCATTCGCCTACCACCCGAGGAAACCACGAAAAAACATTGAAAGAGTGCCCGGCCCGACAATAATCGAACCCGCGATCTCCCGAATATGAGCCTCACACGTTACCGCTGGGCCAACTCACTCGGTCCTCAAAGTGGGTGTTTGATCTTGGCAACATTTAAATTTGATTAAATGCTAAAGGCTCATGTCACATTTTATTGGCATGTAAAACAGCTCCCATAGGACAAAATTCCGATACATCGGCGACCCTGATATAAACTTAGCATGTTTGTGCTGTCGTTAAATACGTAAGTAAATAATTAATCCCTCAGTCACTCACTGGTGAATGGTATGGTTAAATGAAACTGTCCGTTGATTTGACATTAAGGGTGGATTTCTGAGAGAAAATCGAAATCGCGGTTTGACCGTGCCTGGAAATCAAGGCTTCACAAAGCTACTCTAGCCGCCATTTAAAGTATAGCAAAGACGAATTTTGGACGCGACTTGCCTAGATTGCAATTCAGCCGACCGTTTGCAGGTTGACTCATTTGCCAATGTCATACAGTTGAGGCGCGAGATGCTTTTCGTCGAATATTTGGCTTCATTTTGCATCGGATTCGTCTGTTATGCGCCATGGATCACCTGAGGTAGCTTACAAAAGCATTGGGTTTTCAGTCTAGTTAGTTGAGTTGCTTCACATCATCAAGCATTGCAAAATTAATTACAGAATAGATAATTTAGGGACGCACATAAAAATATTGTATAGGTATGTGATGTGCACATGCGCACACAAACACAATTATCATCTAAGAGTTTATTACGTTAATTTTATCTCACAGGGTATACATTAGCAACCTTATATTTAGTGCTTGTAAAACACAGTGCTCTTTAAGTTTGAATTCTTCAGCCATGAAATATAATGTCTTGCTTTCGAAACGGGAAAGCTCACGTTTCTCGCGTAATATGTAGAAATGTTTTGAAATAATGTAAATACCTGAAATCCAGGTGTGTTATTTTGGTGATAAATAATGCACTCTTTAGTATTTAATGGAATGAATTTGATAGTGGTGAGACTATTCAGTGTTTTATTGCCAAATAGCACTAAAGCTCAGTGAAATAATGTTTTCTAACCAAATAAAACTTCTCATCCGTCCAATCATCAAATTCACGCACATAAAAAAGCTAGCCTTTTCGTGATGCCAATAAAATTGTGTTCCCAGTTTTTACACATAGTTATGACCTAGAAATATGAATATATTTCAAAATATCCAAATTAAATATTCGTGTAATCAGCAGCAAAATGAGAATACTCGTTGAAAGTGAAGGTCAAGTGGAGGCATAAAGTGTATCACATTTCATTTGTGCCGTGTAAACTTATCATTATGAACATTAAGATGGATGCTTCTCCGAGATGAATTCCTTAGGGAACAGGTCTCAGTGTGAGGCGGGACTTCCTTTCTGATTATTGCCGTAAGCGGAAATGTTGTAAAATCAAATGCACTACCGAGCTTTTGCATTCCTTTTCTAGGTTATTAGGAGCGATGGTCACATGTATATTTGAAGGTTGTTATATGTGCTAAGTGAGTACCCATTCAACTGTCTGGTACATTTAATTGTGTAGAAAGTGAGATTATTTGACTAGAAATTTTCTGTATACGCTTGATCCAGTGAATCACACATTTGCTAGGATATTCCAAACCTACGTTCTGCGATGCAAATTATTCTCAAATGTCTTGTTTAGACGCCTATATCCTCACCTTAGCTACCTATAACATAACAGAGAGATAGCGGATACGACACTCCCTCCAGTGTGACTCAACTTCTTCCAAGCATTTGACACAATCTCGTGATGGAATACTTTTTATCACCTTTCATCAGCGTTAAAGTATCGCTCACTACATGCAGCCTCCTTATTAAAGTACCGGGCAAATGTTATTAAACTCGGCACATCCCACCGTGGTGCTGCGTATATTATCTCTCCCAGCTCATCGGCACATAATTTTCATGCCGAAACCTGCCTTTTATAAGAGAAGCTATGTAAATAAAAGCGCAGTATCCAAAACATAACCTCCTGTCTCAAATACAAGTATCGAAACCCAGCTCGAAGTCCTGCAAATGGCAATGCACTATATCACTAGGATGGTTACCCCTATTTGAAGTGGACCGGAGCTGTAATGTCCCACGATTAGACTGCGCGAGGTTCACTGTCTCGCTACCAAATAACCTTCAAGCAGTACCGTCCAATCCAGTCAGTTATAGCGGAATTGACGTTACTTCCGTTGGATACCCGCGTGGTTTGAAGTTCACACTTTCATAGCACACACCTAATCCATGAGGCTAGCGAGCAGTTAACAGTCGGAAGTAACGTTAATTCAGCTATATTTATGTACATGTGTTCCTTCTCTATAGTTGCCACATGGACTAGGAAATCGTTGTCTGCCAGCAGGAGCTTCGAAACAGTTGAATACTCGCGTGGTTTGAAGTCAAAATTGTCGTCACAGCAGACTCTTAGTCCATGAGGCTAGTGAGCAGTTAGCAGTCGGAAGTAACGTTAAATCAGCTATGTTTATGTACATGTGTTCCTTCCCTATAGTGAATATGGTGAAATTGGGTTTCAATTTCGGAACTTAGTAGCTAAAACTAGAAGGTAAATATGTAATGTATGTGCATGCATCTTTCTTTCCCCGACAAATCGCCTCTGGAACCCAAAATTTCAGGATAGAGTACGACAGGAAATTTTTGCTACTTAACATATAAGATTTGCTTACAGAAAAAAGGAAAAAGTTATTTAAGCTTGGCCTATACTTTACCGCTTTTCAGAAGGAAATGGGCCTACATTCCGGGTGCACATAATGATTTCAAGTGGAAAACGTTGCATATCTTTAGCTTTTTGTTTCAGCAACTGCTAATCGGATTCGCAACATTAAACCTCAAGCTGCCCTAAGGATATTAGTTAGCACAAAAACAGTCAACAAGGCCAATGAGAATACTCCGTTTAGAGCTAATGTAATTGAGCATAAAACAGAGCACGTGAAAGCAATAACATTTCATGTCTGACAGGTTAAGAGAAACAGCACAGGAGGGGCATAAGCTTCTAAACATAGAGTGATTATACGCCAATTAACCGATACTTATAAATCTATCTACATTGTATCTAAGTAATCTTTTGAAGAAGCAGAGATATCCACAGAAAGTAAAATTCATCTCATTTATTACAAGATTCATTTACCATGGGAATAAACGAAGGAAAATTACCATTTGAAGTTATCGCATTAACACGGTTTCTTCACAATACCTCTCACTTCTTCAGTGCTGAGTCACTAGTGACACAACGTTCATTTCAAAGTGTATCAGAACGTCGTTGTTTTGAGACAATGTTTTGAAGTGAGTGTTAGCTCTTAAGAGGAAGGATGTAACGTAGTACACGTGTCTCGGAGAAGTTGCCTAGCAAGCACAGTGTTCAGTATGAACAGAACTAATATGGTAACCACCCCTATCATGGCTGAAATGTGAACTATTTTGAAGCACTGAGGGGAGTGTCTGCCTTTGTCGGAGAAATGGGGAGAGGGCTAAGAGGATTAGTTATTTACATTTCTACGGCGGACAACATGGACACCCACACTTACCTATTACGTGTCGTCATCCCTATTCCCTTATTAGACAGGGTGGTTCATATAAATCATAGAGCAAATAACGTGCTTTGCAATTTCATACACAGAAGCGTAAAATAAAATAATCCATCAAACATGTGAATCTTTCTTACATAACCCTACCAACGTCCATTCATTTCTCACAGATATACTTCTTTTTTATTCGCGGAATGGAGCCGCAACACTCTCTGTTCAAAAATCCATGTTGCCTTACGATAAGTACCCCGCTCACAACTATCACGGAGCTTCTATATTGACGCCGTGCTTGGTAGATAACTTCTCTGACAAACGAGTCATACACCTCTGAGGAAGTATTAGGCGGTTAAAATTCTAGGCTCCGCGTTCAGACAAGTGACGTCACACCACACTTCATGGCACACACTGAAATGAAATCTAATATTGTGCTTAAAGCATTTATAGAATTCGGATAGCGGATCACGGTGAAATATTGGGAAAAAATTAAGTCAACTTAAACAGACATAGAATGCTTAAGGAATTTTAAAAACCACTAAATGAAGCAAATAATGATACTATACAATTCTAAACCATTAAAACAGATTCATAAGCTTTGAAGTTTCGGTCAAAATGTGTGTTAAAACTAAAGGTTTAAACAACATGGAGTTTGAGGAATCTTCCCGTAGATCAAGTGTTACTTGAGAGCGATTCGCATTAAGTCTTTTCGAAGGACAGCAAGACTGTAATGTTGTAAACACATTTACATACTGGTGCCAAATGGCGGCAACTAACGCTCAACAGCACCAACATTTATAGCAATTCTCTTAAATACTTTACGCTTGAGAATAACCATTAGTTGTGTCTGTTAACCTGTTTTGCCTCGATGCTGGACATGCCATGCCCTTCCTTTCTTTCTTTTATTCCTTACTCATCTCTGCTACAGCCGGCGTTATGCAGAACCACTCTGCAGGATGCTGACTTTTGCAATTGCAACACATTTCAATAGTTGCATATTTCAGAGTTGTTTAAGCTTTAAAGTTAAACTTTATTAAGTAGTGTGAAGAATATTAACTTAAAACAAGAGGCAAAGTGCACGGTCTATCTACAATTTTGTATTGAAACTGTCATATTTCTTTCCTTCTTCCATTCTGTCTTTTCGTCGTTTACATTTGGCTTGCAAGAAATCATAAACATTTAAGGGTATACTTAGATGCTTATGTATGATTTATTATCCCTTTATTTTTTCCCTTAGTTTTGTACTGCTCACCTTCAGAAGTAACTGATAATAGGCAACAACGCCAAAAGAAAAGGCTGCTTCTTTTACGGTTGTATAAGCCACAGAGAGAAACGGATTTATAAAAATTTAAGAATGCGCTGCCTTGAGTTACTATATCACTTTTCGCGTTCGTCTATTGGTATTAGCTAATTTTTTCGGCCTAAAAATCAATGTTGATATATTTAGTAATACAATTTCTTCAATTCCACAATGACTAGAACACCTAATTCACGCATTTAGTATAAAATGCATTGATTTATTAGGTGCTACTGATGTGTTGGCATCATAGACACAACCTTTTAAAGATTATTAAGTATTGTGTGAACTGAGCGAGATGGCTCCGCGGTAACGTCTAAGACTCGCATTCGGGAGCTCCCGGGTTCCATTTCCGCCGACCGCCCACTCTGTCCTTGGGCTTTTCGTGGTTTTGCCTGGCCGGTAGGTGAATGCTGGATGGTTTCTCATCTACGATTTCCTTTCCATAGTTTTCCTTTCATTCAATTTTCTTCTCATTTTCAGGTGTTCTTTTAGGTTTCTTGGCGTATGGCGATGTTGGACAGATGGCGCCGATGCTTGCTCAAAAAAAAGAGTATTCTCCGTGGACACAGAGACTGCTTGGTCGAAGGTAGTTTATCGTCCTTTCTAGGCAGCTCTAGCAGTGGAGCGAATTTTCGAGCCTGGAACTGTTAGGGACTGCCGCGCGTCTCTGTGGCCTGAGTGCCTGCGCCTTGCAGCCTCCTGTGTTCCTTTACTTCATCTCTTCCTCCTGGAGGGTGGTAGCCACAATAGGTCTGTGTAGGTCTGATGCGTGGGGTGTCCACCTCCGTTGTATAACCTATAACTATAAGTGTTCTATGATCCAGTTTCCATTACAGATTGAAAAATACAGTATTTTTATATAAAAATGCAAAATAAAAGAGCCCCAATTCATTAAAATCGAGCGCTATCACATTTATTCAAAATTAAATTAATGGAGTGACGTTAATAGTAACGTACTTACCGAGATATGTGATAATTACGTGCCATGCTCTGGGGTGAAGATGGCGAACCATACACCTGTTACTAGGTGACATGCGAAAGTGATTTCAATACCATGCAGCATAAACGATTGAACAGTTTTACTTCCTGCAACCATTTATAGCTTCTAATGACTACATTCTGCAAATGCACAGTCGAGTATACTGAATGTGCCGATGCTTTTGCTTTCCTCAGTGTTTTTCTTTATTTAGTGTTGGCAGAAACTCCTTAACATATGTGTTCCACACACGCCCTGGGTGAGCCAATCTCTTATAGATTTGAATTCAAGTCCGACACACACCATTAGCCCATGAACAAAGGTCATGCTTCATAACGACGGTCTACACCAACCTCTAAATTAAAAATTAAATTGAGTTTTATTTATGGACGCTCTTTAACTGTTGTGGTCCTTAGTGTCCCATTCTATATTGGGCGTGAAAGACTCGTAATTTTGCTCAGAGGCCTCTTTATCAGGCTTGAGGTTCTTTTATGCGCCGTAAATCTATGACACGGGACCACCGGCTTTACTTCCCTTGTGAAGAAAGCCATGCTAAAGATTTTACACCCGAAAAAATCCATCGCCCTCCAGCGGGATTGAACCCGCGACATCGGGAACTAGAGGCTAGCATGGTAACCACTACACCACGGAGGACGACACACCAATCTCTGGATGAGTCTGTCTTGCACTGGTTTGATGTCAAAACCTGGCACTCAAACATTAACCTATGAACATATTTCGGTTTCAGGCTCAGGAACAAAGGAAAAGGGTGGAGTAAAACAAACATAAGCGGAGTCCTAGAACCAGCTAAGGGGTAGGGGCTGGGAGTGGCAGAGACGGTTTAGTATTTCCTTACCAACATAAACTACTGCGCATTATATCGGCACGATTCCATGCACTTGACTATGTATTTTCATCCAACGTGTTTTCCGTTCGAAAAACAGAAAGTGATCAAGGCTAGCGGCGAAACGTATCAAAAAATTTGGAAAATGGAGTATAGAGACGGGTAAAATCTAAGCAAGATGGCTCCGCAGTAACTTGAGAGGCCCCGGTTCGATACTTTCCTGTCCCCATTTTCTGTAATATAATTTCCTAGTCATGTTTCAGGGTTGGAGGATCAGACGCATGGCGAGGCGTATGGCGGTGGAATTTGCTTTGAGTAACTGTATGTTCTGACTTCCGGTATATGACGAGCCCCGAGCGAGACCTCTCCTTGGGGAGGGAGGCTCGTGTGGGTGGTCCCGCAAACTTCGGAAACTTACTCCTGGAATGTTAGGGACCCCGCCTGCATCCGAGCCTGCCGCCCAGGATCTGCTCGCCCTCTGTGTCCTTCGCTTCACCCCTTCCTCCCTCCCGGAGGTTCAATAGGTACAATATGCTTCCTATGTGCCTTCGTGCCGAAATCCTATTCCGCATCTATCTACTCTAAACAGGGAGAAAAAGGAAGATAAACATATGTTTAGAGACTCAGCATCGTGGACTTACTTCGTGACAAGTCATGTAAATATTTGTACACTGATAAATGCAGAAATAAAAGAGTTCATTTGCAAAACGTCAAACAGTACACAAAAAAAAAATAGTTTTGTAAATAATACTGTGATACAACTCAGCAACACGTTTCACACTAAATGAGGGAAACTGTGATGTTTCGGTTATTGTCCACTGGTAATGTTTGTTTGTTATTTACATTATGCATTAATTCCATGGTCTAGATATTTTTCTCGAAATTACGACAACGTGACTAGCTTTTGCGAGAAAACAATATTTCAGAGTTTTTTCATCTATCCTATAAGGCAAATTATAGGTGCATATAAGACGTCGCGCTCGACTACCTCTTGAAACATGTCATTTGGGTAAATATTCATTTTCTGTCGTTTTTTCTTACCGCTATTAAGCCTTGACAATCTTCCGGCTTAATTCTATCATCATCAGTAACTTTGTCTCAATTATGTTGAATGAGTTTTGTAGTAGACCAAGTAACACTTATATTATTTTCAAGGATTAATAACGAGCACATTTTAGAGGAAAGGAACTTCACAAAGGTAAGGAAATATCTGGATGCATAATAAAACACAAGAGGTCAGCAGAACCTTATAGTGTGGGCACTAATAAAGCAGGTCGCTGGAACTTATTCGCTTAAAGAAATGTTTCATCATATTCGTCACTGCAACAAAATAGCATTGCATCATGCAAAACGTGACTTAATATTTACCAACAAATACCCAGTCTCCGTGGCCATTGTCATGCATTAACTGCAGATTTGGCAACGTCTCTTGCGAGGCTTTCGACGTTGTGTATAAAGCAGACTTTACAACTTTTAAATTTCTGTCTTCACCAATGCAACGTTGTCATTCTCTGTGTTTTCATATATGGTAGTAATTCTCTCATTCTGCTATCACTGTAGTATCATTGTTGACTGGTTAAACGTACGTTCTAATACGTTTCGTTCATACAAATAATTCACAATGTTCTAAACACTACTACGAAAAAGGAGGTTGTCGGACCTTTTCGATCCTTAAAACGTCTCAGATATTGCTGCGGCAGTTCTTACAATGTCTCCGACACACATTCTTCGTTGATGTGGTGAAATTGCATCGTATTTCACACACAGACGCATTTAAGGACAGTGGAGACCAGTTTATGTATGAAATGTCAGGAAAGACCTTGAATCTAAAGAAAACTGACCTAACCAGTCCATGGTCACCTTTTGAATTGCCCTTATCAAGAAAAACGTCTATGCTATGTCCGGAAGTTGAAACCCGGAGCACGGTAAAGGCAGTCACGCTTGCTGGCCACCGTTCAATGAGGATTAAAAAATACATAAATAAAAATAACAGAAAGTTTTTATGCCTTCATTACAAACGCTCTCTCTATATGTATTTATTTTGCCGGATCTGCTCTGATTTTATTGACACTCAATAACAGTTGGTTATACTACCGAGTGCTGTTTAATATCACAAGTAACACCATGAGTGATTTTGATCCTGTCTAGGGAAGTTCAGTGTCACATCCTGATTTGTTCAAAATATTCCTATTCCAAGAATGGAAAGTAAATAAGATATAAATAATTATCTTAAAATTTAAGAATACAATACGCATGGATACCTCACTGGAAGACCTTTGTTTTAAAAGGTCACTATTTTGGCTAGACATTTGATTTGTATGCGACAAAAATATCTGAAACATGCATGTATTTATGCTGTCAAATCTTGAAGGTCTGCTCTATAACGTGCACTAAAATTATAACTTTAAGCTTATACTTTTTGGTACTTACAATGTACATCCCTCCATAGACATAATTTCGGCCGTTGTCATTTGATTTGCAATATGCAATGATCACTTTCTCCAAATGTTCAAGTGTAAGTTTATGGCATTTATCGGTTAACACAAGTTTGCATGACTACAAGGATCTTTCCACGTCTATAAATATCACTGGGAAAACTTTGTAGGTACTTATTGACTCTGGAGAACTTCTTCAGGAAGCACAATGTTTTCATCTTGAAGATATTATCACAGGACACAAAACCTTAATGTTAGGGTTCTCTATCAAACACTGTAAAATTTATCACAGAATTCCCCTGCATACTTTAAAGGAGCACTTTCAGGTTTACTCTGAACCTCACTGAGAATTGATAAATATTCATGTAAACACAAACCCCAAATTTTTCGAGTTTTCTTTTTTTGGGGGGGGGCGGGGGGAGGCTTCAGCTAAAACTTTGAAATGTGTCTTATTGCAGCTAAGTCCCTCCGCATATACTGCCTCCATAGTAAGAACTTTATTATTTCGTCACTAATGTGTTTAAATATTAATTTTAAAATTAAAAGAATTATTGCTGAATGCCTAGAAAAATGATGAAATGTGCAGCAACATCGGAAAGATGCAACTATTATGTGCACTATAAAACTTTACATACTAGCACAGAAGAACATGAACAATACTACAAGCCTTAACTTCGTATCACAAGTAGAAACAAACTAAATAGTATGCATCTGTATACAAATCTGATGTCTAATTATCACTGCATAATTAATCGAACGAACCTAAAGTTGAAGGTAAACAAATTAAGAAATCTCTCTTTAAGACAATAAGGCTGTGTCCGAACCTTAACTCATCTGCAGTAAAGGGTATACGGAGAAGATTTAAAAGCCACTACAAACAGATTCCCTGCACTGATCAGACTTTTGATTTTATAGGATGTGATACAAGTTTTGGATACAGTTTTAGTGAATGCCGTTTCTTACTGGTCGATACCTAACAAATTTTTACACTCGACTTGTTAGTATCACATGATTGACGTGGGTTTAAATTGTCATAATCTATATTAACGTTTTAAGTTTTATTGAAATACGCTGCCACTTATTTCATTTTGGTGGTAACAAGAACTGGTTCTGCAGCCTTCACAGTTCTTTTTATCAATCAGATAACCTGAAAGTTTTGGGCAATTATTCATATTTTTTCACACTTTTGGACTGCTTTAAGAGTGTTTAACGCCCTTTCTTATACCATATGGAACCACAGGCGGTGAACACTGATACCCATAAAACAAAGTGATAATTAGAAAAGGAAATTTGGAAATGAAACGTTTCAGGCCCAATTTAAGGGTACCTCCTCGGTATCTGCTAATTATGGTAACTGAGGAAAGCCTGAAAAAAGAACTCATTAGGAAAAACTGTTCTGGGGGGATTTGAATCGCGGACCTTTCGTTCACGATTCCCACCTTAACGACCTCGGTCACATACTTTTTTTAATGTTCCTCTGCTGGATAAACAAATATTATGACAAATCTGAACAAATTCTTTATTTTCGCTGCATTACTTCACAAACGTTATTCTACTTTATTGCATTATTCTACAAGTGTATACAGTAAATGCATTTTTAAAATTGACAAAGCAACCTAATTTCATTATCTTTATCTGAAAACACACTGCGTGCTACAGAACACGTAGTGCCCCCAAAACGGACAGCGCATGAAAAAGTAGGTATCATAGTCAACTGCTCAAGGATCTAACACTATTGTTTTCTGGCTCTGATTTTTGCTTTCTCTACTGCCTGTAGTAGGGGAAGTAATGTATTCCACCCAGAAAGTCAATGTCGGGATTTCACCGGAAAAAAAATATGTTTTGAGACCCCCATAACTCCAAAGAGGTCATTTTTAGAAAAAGGTTCGTATGTATTTGTCTGCGTGTCTATGTGTGTATGTTTGCGAACAGCATAACTCAAAAACGAAAAGTCAGATAAATACCAAACTTGGTATTTAAGTTCAATATCTTCCAAAGATACGACACAAGATTTTCAAGAAAATCCCCCCCATCCCCAACTACCCTTTACATGGAACATTTTTCGAAATTTTTTATTTTTTAAAGTGCGGCTCAACGATTTTGATTAAAATAACATATTAAAGATATTTACATAGCAAATAACATTAATATCTTGAATTTTCTGGAAATAGCCTGTGACGTCCTCTTCATTCTGAAAGAATTTTGTATAATCTTGTATAACTGGTAAACGTTAAACGATAGACGAAAATGCACTGCTCAAAAAATGTAGTTCTGTTTAAAACACGTGATGTATTTTGTGTGGCATCATCCATTTCCGAGATATCCGCTATTAATGATTAGAATTGTTGAATTCTTTGTCACTCTTTTTAACTCCTGTCGACATTCACCTGTTTCTCGCGATTTCATGGAAAGAGTATGGAATGTTAAGGCCAACATATAGCGCCGGGTTCTTCAACATTTGACTATCGCCATTCCCTCTGTATTTATAACAGAATGTGTAATGTAACTACTTCTGCAAAGGTTTCTCTGGATTAAAATGAAGTAGACAGAAAAATAAGCTTTCGTAAAAATAGTTTGCATAAGCACTAATAAACGACAGATAGTAGAGAAAGTCATGTGAATGTAACACATCAGAATTTTTATATGCCGCCTTTAAGCACACTTGGTAGAGATTGCAGGGTATTTTTACCCATTTTTGCAATTGAAAGAAAGCCAGTTTTCTCTAGAATTACACCATCTAGAACAATGAACCTTTTACTGTTAAAGAAGGTTTTCTGAGTATACCGGTATCAAGCTTTTAGCTAGCTTTAAATCTTTTAATTATAAAAATATTTATGTGTCGTAAAATAATTTCTAAACAAATGTTACTTTCATTTATAGGGACACTCTTCCCTGAAAATAAGGATCAGAACTCCGCCAATTTTTTCATTATCAGCTTTCATAGGTAGCTTCAGATAGTCGGTTAACTATTTGTCCATTTGAGGGACTAATTTAATTAAAAAAAATAGTCACAAGAAAATAATTTGTTTGTGTTCTTTATATTTATAATTTTTTCGTGAAAACCGTGTAATTTAGGATCAAAATTTTTAACGTACTAAATACAGCTAAACATTCTGTACAACCACAAAAATTTCAAACGTTTAAGTTAAATAGATTTTGAGGAAAGTGTACCTGAAGTTAAAACTTAAGGAAAATGGCGAAAAACAAGTTGAGCACATACCAATAAACTGCAATATCTCTGGACCATAATAGCACTTTAAAGGTCCATATAACAAAAAAAAATCGATTACGACAAAAAACAAAAAATCAATTTTTTGAACCCAAATCTCTACCAAGTGTCTCTAACATTTAAGGTCATATCGGCGGCTTTGCCTTTGGAACAATTGCTCATCGGCAAGTGTTCACTCGTTTACTATTCTGCTAATGTTTGGATTTGTTTACGTTGGGTTTTCTGTATTAGCATAAAATTCACACATACATTTACACTCTCAGTTATATATTGTACTTCCAGGCCCTAGTGGGGATGGGGAATAATCCTGGTTGAAGAAAAATTCCCACCCTCCAGCCGGAAATCGAGACCTCTGGATTTGGAAGCTCTGATTCTGTAAAATTATTTATTTTTCGTTTTCAAATATTGAGTGTTCCGAGCGATTCAGCTTTATACCGAACTACATGCATTCACTTTTACACAGAGCTTAATTGTACAATGGGAATATAATGACCATTTTGTTTAAATTACTTCACACAAGGTATATTTTGTTGCAAAACAATTGGATACAGCTGTCTGCATCTATTTTCCCTGCGTTTTTCTGTGGCTTTCAATGCCAGATATTCGCATCAGAATCAAATAAAATTTACTCCTGAGTCTTGTAGAGAGCGTGTATGGCACTTCCCCAGAAGTTTCTAGGTCCGTTGTTGCATATGTAGGTGACAATCAAATAACGGCGGCCAGTCATTTCAAAGAGAACTTCATTCACAAAGAGTAAGTTTACAAATTACACGTAGTGGGTGAACTATATCATCGCTTTTTGTCGCATACAAACAAGCCATTGTTGCTGTGACAAATTGGAAGCAAATCACGCATGGAAAACACGGATATGGCAGAGATCCGGTCTGTGTACTTACTGCATCGTACGGTACAAGTGACCTACTGTATACCTACCCGGATACACACATCTCTACTTTTCCAGGTTATCGCGGATTTCCTCTGAGTGACATGACTAAGGGTTTAGCTCATCTTTCTGAGCCTGTGTTTGGAAAGTCCACATGCACAAGTCATGGATTCCGGGACTTGCGTCATTATTAAAAGCTGAAACTTTCATCAGAATCACAAAAGCGAGGAAATAGTGATCATGTATCGCGTACATTTCCTAAGCTCCGATGTCTAAGAGAAAACTCTGAAAGCTGTTAGTTGTAAACGGTAAAAGGAGTTGAAACACGTAATGGTGGGGTTTATTACAACCTCAAAGTTCATTATTTCTACACACTTACAAGAGATGTAACTGAAATAAGACGAGTAAAGGCAAGGTGTCATTCTGAGCACGTTGTGTAATAATGTCTTCTATTTAAAACGTAGTATTGCATGAAAGCTGTATTTGAGATTGAATAGGACTGTACCTATACCACAGTCAGTCGGTATCCTTGGCTTTGTTTTGTTTTACCTAATCCTTTCTTAAGGAAGCAGGCTTGTCCTGCCATATGCATTACTATCCTGGCGCTATAGTTAGGTACATTGTGAGTCTCTGACATTTCAAACGTCGTGAATGTTTTATTCATATCCTTTAAACCCACTTTAAAATGGAAAGAAATACTAATGCATAATTTAGTTGAAATTATAAACTCTGTCAACAGAGAAATGGAAAAAAACTTATCTCAAAATTGCGCGCTATAAAATAATATTTTAAAGAACATAATGCTAAACAGAATTACAGTGTGCTGTATAAATTCAATCTTGCCAATTATCTTTAGTGTGAATGAAAGGAAATTGGGAAAAAATCTATTCTCTCGTCAAGGATCACCAAGAACGAAGTATGTACCATTTACAAAGAGTTTCAATATAAAAGAACAACAAAACAAAGAAAATAGCAGAAAAGTGAGATATATTTGGTTACAGAATATTTTTATGATAAAAGTTTTAAAGAGCAATGAATACGCCTCGGAATCAACATACGATTACAGATCTATTAATTTTGATCACAATCGTTTGGAATATAGTCGCGTAATTCAATAGGCTTTATTCTTCTGCATCTTATGAACACCTACAGAATAATAAAATTGAAATGTTTAACAGATGCTCATAATAAAATTAACAGATTCATTATGCACCACGCTAAGTCCATTCCAATTTTTATTTTCGGTATTAGACTTACAAACAGGAACTCTGTAACAAACATTCGTTGTGTGGGTGTAATCAATATCACATCTGTGATACTATGGGATAACGTTGTTTAACTAGTTACCAATTTAACACAGTGAACCAAAAACACTCCTCAAAATAGTCTTTAAGATTCTTCAAGACATGTTGGTAACGACATGGAAGGTATTTGTGCCAAGGAAGCGCCGCTGATCTACGATTTGTGTTCTCAGGTTTTACTTACTCTGGACGTCAAACACAATTACCATGTTAGTTGCACATGCTGAGAATTGTTTTATGAAATTGTGTTATACCTATTGCTTCCATATTTGAATTCTCTTCCATTATTGCTATTTAGTTCAGACAATGAGAAGTACATAAAACAGATTGTGATTGTTGTAGTAGAACTACGTATATGTTTAGGTGCAAAAATGTAATGATCTTCGTTATTACAATACTAATAGCAGCAACAATAATAATAATTTCAGAATTATTTTAACAAATGTAGCCGGAAACAACAATATAATCCTGAGAAAATATCAGCATACCTTTAAGTAAGAGAAAATGAAGTAAATTACTGATTTCCAAATAAAGTTCATAGCTACCAGAATACATAAAACGTTCGTGAAAGTTCTGGTCAGCTGAACTATTTGGAAGTCCGCCACATCCTTTAAAAATGGTTTCAGTGCATGTGGCACATAGCCATGGCAGAATTAAAGTACATTGCACCTGAAGTTATATGGACAATAGAAGACATTTCATGTTTATGATTCTTTGTTTAGATATCTTCCTTCCCTCGTTACTTTATTATCAGCTGCCTCGTTTGCTTTTACTCTATACTTTTTTTGTTGTTGCAAATACATGAATACTACACTAGTCTGTGTTAAACTGTGCTTTTCCTGCGCCGCAAACGTATTACACGTGTTAAAGATAGCCGTATTTTTGAGAATCGTGAGTCATGGTGTTTATTTTCTTAGCTAAAGCCGCGCTCCGCCAAAAAGGTATAGGGTATAGGATATACAACGGAGAGGGACACCTCGCGCACTGCGATCCACGTGAGATCCATTGCGGTTGTAACCCCCAGGAGGAAGGGAAGCAGCGAAGGAACCAGAGGATGGTAAAGGTTGCAGGCAGATAGGCCATAGAGTCGCGTGGAAGACCCTAACAGTTCCTGGCTCGAATACCCATCCCACTGTTGGAGCTACCCAGAGAGTGCGATGAACGACCCGTTCAATCGAGCAGTCCTGTAGTGTCCACGGAGAATACTCTTTCCTTTGAGCAACCATCCGCGTCATCTATCCGGCACCGCTCCACACCACGAAACCTGAAAACACACCTGAAACATAAGAAGGAAAAGGAATGAAAGGGAAATGATGGAAAGGAAATCGTGGTAGATGAGAAACCACACCAGCATTCGCCTATCGACCAGGGAAAACGACGTAAAGCATAAGGTCAAAGTGGGCGGTCGACGGCAATCGAAACCGGGACCTCTAGAACGCCAGCCTCACATGTTACGCCATCTCGCTCGGTGCCGAAAAGGTATACTTCTAGAAGCGCAACTGCTGTAAGCCGCTGATACAGGAAGTCGGAAACAGCACAGCATACCCCATTAGTTTCAGCATTATCTTATACGAAATCTAGTGCTTTCACTTATCACATAATAGCCAGCAAGTTGGTAATGGTAAACAACACGCGAATGTTTGCGAATAAAAACAAAATTGAGCGCAGTTTTCCTGTATTTGAACTTTCTATTGTTCACAAGCATCTATTCGGTTTTGGGACTTTTAGACACAAGGTGTGTGTAGCACGTGATTTATCCCTTGTTTTATAATGAGAAGTTCTACAAATGAGAACAACGCTTTCCACTTGGGTGACCGGTTTCGATCTCATGACCAAGTGGTATTCGGGCAGACTTCCTCTAGATTCTATGGCTTCTCTCGCTGTGCATTCCGCCAATGCTCCGTTATCAACTTCATACAGCACGTCATTACTTAGTGACGTTAACATACAAGGCGGTTTGCACCTTTTGCTGCAAATGTACCCTGCCATAATCCTGGGGCCGAGTCAAGCTGATGTTTGGTCCAAAACTTAAATGAGAATCGCTTGAGCATCACCTATGTTTACGTGAGTCAGTCACCGGGAACTCGCGTTGCTGACCAGTCATATCAGAAAGTTAAATTCCTGTCTGCGTCAGCGACGATTAATCAGGAAAATGACGGGCACTCCGGCAGTTGCCTCACATAAAAACATTTATGTCAAGCACATTTCTTCCTCTTTAAATGCTGTTTACTGCCCGTCCCTACTACATACGGCACAACAGATGATTGACACTGAAGATGAATGAAATTATATTTGGGAAGGAAACGTTATAGGCCTAATTTCGGGTATCTTCCCGGCATTTGTCAGTTATGAGGACGGAGGAAAACCTGGAAAAAGTCCCAGTAGGAGAGGGCCGTCCTGGAGGAATTTGAACCGCGGACCGCCCAGTCGCAAATCCGTGCCTTAACAACCTGGGCCACCTATGTCGGTTATCGTTTTACTCACTATGCATCCATCGTTTTCTTGGTCTCCAGAAAAATGTTGATTGCGATGGGGAAGGAAAAGTAATTGTATAACAAACTTGCTTGTTTTATAATTATATGTTTTTCCCGCCAACTGGGTCCGGATTGTAACCTTTCCCCAAAAAATCACAATTTGCAACCTTTGACTGAAACAGTTAATGTTATACGTACATACATCGTTATAACTTTCGCTTAGGAAGTCCTACATTTGAATTTGTAATTCGAATGAATGCTTGTTTTCTATTGCGTTTTCTCGAATGTGGCAATATGGAATACACATCATAATGTTTGTGTGCGACCTAGCCTGTTACTTAATCAACGTTAGGAAACTGTGCATTTTGGTAATTGGCTGGTAACTATATTTCGTCACCTTATCGTGCAAGGTGAGAACATTAAATGAATGGGCGACAGTTAAGTCCCACGGTTTAAGAAAAGGCAATGGCACCATCAAAACACTGCATACCTAAAGCTTTCTCTCTCAGCAATTGTTTGCGTGTACAACGGGTTTTCACTTGTAAGGAGGAGGCAATTTTCACACTAGCCAGTTTTATTCCCTTAAGGGAATTGCATATTGCCTAGATGTATCTATTGCAACATATCTGTTCCTCATTTCAGTAGTGGTAAAGCCTCCTGCTAGCCTTGCGGTATCCTTTCCTTGTGAGAACTTTGTTTCTGCCCAGATAAAGTAACTTTTTGTCCCTGCACGTTATGTTCAGTGCCCATGTCAGCTAAAGTACATATTCAACCATCTTGGTGACGAAACAAGTGTGTGTACGTTATCATAGGTTATGCCACGAGTCATTTTCAAATATATATTAATATTATAAAGATAGACAGTTTATATGTGTGTGTGTATTTGTAGGGTAATCTCAAAAACTATTTAACAGATTTTGACAACTCTTTCACCATTGAAAAGCCCAATTTCTTCTCAGATATGGTCTATACAACACCTAATTTCATTTCATAAATTACTAAAATATTAAAAAGGATTTACAAAGCACCTGTACTTGAATACGAACACATTGGAGAGCATGCTTGCGAAGAGGTCTTTGACTTTTGTTTGAGAACGCCATGAAGTAGAAAATAGTTGTTGTTACTCCACAGAACATGCACATAAAATAAGACAATTGCTGTGAATATTTCATTCTAAGTAATGTGTATGTAAATGGTCATGATTTAGCAACTAAGATGCAGCAAAACAAAAGAGAATCGAATCTGCTTATAACGCTACGATACCTATGTGACACCAATGCTGAAAGGTTTTAATTACCCTTAAGTAAGAAAGTTTTGTTTTGTTTTCTTTTGTATTATAAACAAAATCGTTAGCTGGGCATGTTAAATTGTATAAAAATAGACAATTGTGTCCAGCTAACATTGGAAATTCAGTCAACCTATATTTTATAATTAACAAATGAGAAAATCATTTTTCTGATGGTCGCAGACTATGCATATTTTCCAAAGCGGCTAACTTGGTGGCCTAGGAGTGGGGAATATTCATGCTCACCAGCTTCACCTCTACTTAGTTGTATACGTTAAGGGTTTATATATTGTGATATTAAATAGCTACGGGACCAAACATAAGGTACAAAGGTTTAAACTGTTACCTGCTGTGATTATGTAAAACTTACTTGACCGATTCTGACCGATGATTGTTCCACCGCCAAAGGGTACTTATAGGCTATGCAGCATTTCCAGAACTTGGATGACTATCGGGGGCAGAGACGTTCCGCCGATGTTTCGCATCCTTTTGTGTGAATATCACGGGATTTTTCATTCTTGTTAGGGATATCCGGGACTGTACGAAATTAAAATTATAAGGGGTAATGGGGAGGATTCACCTAAAAATCTTCTAGATCATTGTACAACAATTTCATAAAGAACGAGGGAGGTTAATCAAATCATCATTCAAGTTTAAAAAGCTACCCGTGCAACATTCGGGCAGCCAGCTAGCAGTCATCGATAAATTCGCGAGTTACGTAGTGACCAAAGAACTGTTATAGAGGTTTTGGAAATCAAAAGTAGTATTTGATAAAACTGTTTCACGAAAAAAAGAAGTGATTTACCAAAAAACTCACGATTACCTATTAATTTATAGTCATAAAATATTTATATTTACCTGCAATGTAAGCTGCAAATATAAAGTACCTAATATAAATGTTAAATGGCTGGAAAAAGTTTATGAGATGGTTGTGGAGGCAAAAATGGTGTATGGTATAGAAATATGGGGATTAGATAGAGGATGGCAAAGTATAGATGTGGTGCACAGGACGTATTGTAGAGAAATACTAGGGCTACCGAAGTCAATTGTAAGACAGGTAGCACAATTAGAGATGGGCAGGGTGCCAACTAAGGGGAAGATAATGGAAAGAGCTTTGAAATTTTGGTTCAGAACTTTAAATCTAGGAAAAAGTAATGTGTTAAGACAATGTATTGAATACCAAGAGAATAGCTTAATGAATGATGGATGGGTAAGTAAATTACGGAACATTTTGGAGAAAAATGGGTTAGGAGATATATGGAGAAGGAGAGAAAATAACGTGAAGAATTTTTGGAAAAAGGCGAGGAAAAGACTGGAAGATATAGAAATACAAATCATGTTCAGTGAGATTGCCGAAAAGAGCTCATTAGTTTATTATAGGCCAATGAAAAATACATGGGGTAGGGAAAAATATATAGACATAGTAAATAAAGAAGAGGGAGAATCTATTGCATGGTTAAGAACCGGAGCATGGAGGCTAAAAGGGCTAAGACAGGGTATTCCTCAGAACCAATGTCCGATATGTGGTGGTAATGAAGACATTGAACACATAGTATTTAAGTGCCAAGGAACAGAAAATTGGAGAAAAGAATTTTTTAATAAGAAGTGGTTGAAGGGGGATAGAAATACACTTATGATTGAAATGATATGTAAGGACGCTAGAAGCATTGGACAGTTTTTGTGTAAAGTAAAAAATAAATGGCTTTGGACAGTGGAAAGAGAAAAGTAAGAGGTAGTGCATCTTACTTTGAATGGAAAACTATAGTGAATGTGTGATGGTTAAGTAATCAATAAATGAAAAGTGAAAAATAAGTGGAAATGGGACATGAAAAAAAACTGAAAAAAAGAGCAAGATAATTTATTGACAAGAAATTGTAAAATGTAAATATACTGTAGTGATTGTCTACTGAATGAGTGACCAGGGTCAAAGTGCAGTAGAAAATCAAATTTGTAAAACTCTTAGCACAATAAAATACCTGCAATGTAAACGACATTGTTTGAACAGGAATGAGAATCATGTTGCCACACTTCGCTTGTTTGATCAGTGAAACCTTATAATTTAATATTATTTATTGCCATCTGGCATGGGAAACTAGAAGTAGGCTGCAATATTCCAAGGATACACTAACCAACAGTATAGATTGTGGTTTACTTTATTGCAACAAACATTATTTAAAGACACAATCATTGAATACACATTTATCAAACCTGTAGGAATTGAAAAGGAATTTGTTCATTGCTTCTTATGTTTAATGTAAATATAAAGTAGTAAGCATGTTGCTCCTTAATTTTAAGTCGACCACACTATAATACGCTGATTACATGTGACGTAACTGGGCTATAATGACATCCATTATACTTCAGCGACTCATTATGGTCTTACTTGGCGGTGCGCGCAGCTCGCCCGTATCTTTATAATGCCTTCAAAGCAACAGTCCACTGGGATCCATTCCCAAGATAAACAATGAAATACGTGTATTTAAAATAAAATAAACTCTGTTCATTGTAGTTTTAATACTCTAATAAATTGAGTTCATTTTCTTTATTTCAATGTTGTTCAATATACGCTACCTGCAAAAAAATCAATAAATATGGCCTGGACTCAACAGTACTGCCACCTGTTACAGTACTCGCAAACAAGCTCAAGGTCTTGCCATCATGCTGCCATCCTATCAGTATTTAATTACACACAATTAACAAGGTCAGATCTTTTTGTAAAAACTCATAATTTTGAAATCATAGTGTAGTCGACTAAAAGCAGTCGTATGCACCTAGACTATAATGGATGCTATATGCTGGCCTCACTCTTTCTGTGCAATCGCGAGAAAGAACTGAATATCACAAGGACTTTAAAACAACGAAAAAGTGTTGAGGAATTCGAACCATTAGTAACGGATATCTCGGAAACGGTCTATACCACAAAAAAGCTATTTAAAATAAATTGTGTGTTTTAAAGGGATCTACACTTTTGTGCAGTGCGTTTTCGTCTATCGCTAAACGTTTACCAGTTGTACAAAATTATACAACATTCCTTCCGAATGAAGAGGACTTCACAGGTTATTCCCAGAAAATTCAAGATATACATTTTATTTACCATGAAAATATCTTGAAATATGGAATTTTAATCAAACTTGTTAGAGTTATTTTTTAGAAAATCAAAAATTTCTAAAAATGTTCAATGTAAATGGTAGTTGGAGTGGGGAGTTTTCTTGAAAATCTTCGTGTCGTATCTTTGGAAGATACTGAACTTAAATACAAAGTTCGGTATTTATCCGAGTTTTCGCTTTTGAGTTATGCTGTTCACAGACACAGACACAGACACACGTACACGTACACGCACGCACACACACACACACACACACACACACACACACGGACCTTTTTCTATAAACCTTTTTTTCATTCAGGGGCCTCATAACATATATTTCCGGTGAAACCTCGGTATACAATTTTTGGGTGAAATGCAATACGAACTTAAGGAGGAGGTGGTAAAGAGATTCCGACGAAGTTTGAATGAATCAGGACCGTGATTGGTTGAAAAACAACGTTCTTTCAAACATAATTGGCCATTATCTCCCATTTGGGGTCATGAATGAAATAATCTTAATAAATAACAGAAAGGAAGAATAATGAAGAATGCCGTTCTCTAGCGTTAGAGTGTTTCTGTGATAGATTTTCTCTCAAAGTTAAAATTACAGATAGCCATTGGACAAAGCAAAGACTGGCTCATTTCTGGTATGTTGTAAGGGTTGTGTGTTTTTGGCAAGTAACTGCTAATTGTATCGCTGGTATCTAAAATAAAAGATAAGGTTACAATAATAGTGGAAATTAAAATACACAAGTAGTTTTGCCAACGAATGTCGTTTCTGCAGTTAAATAAAGTTATTTAACATTTCAAATAACTTATTCTTTATCCGATCACGCAACCTTTTTTCTAGGTTCCATTTTCATTTAAACATTCATCCTAGACTAGAACAAGGCTAGTTCATTTGACAAACCTAAAGTAGTTTCTTGCACTAACTTTTCTCTCTTGAAACTTAACTGGGGTTAATCACACAGAGTACACATAATGAAACTTTACATAAAAATCTCAAGCAGTTCAGCGATAAAAAATCGCCTCTTCTGGCCAAAAAAAATCAAAGTATCAAGTTGTTTATTGATAGATGGATATCTACATCTGTGTTGTACGATCCTGTTTAACAAGCTACATCAATATGTAGTGACATCTTCGATGTTTAAATGATAACGGAAGTAGTATCGGGAAGTATATTATCAGGCACACAGATCAGATAAAAATTGGGTGTAACTACTGGGTACTTCTTGTTTTATTACGTAATGTGCCTTGCTTAAGAAAGATCCAGTGTCTTTCAATCTCTAGAGCGTTTTTTTTTTAGTCATTAGAAGTGCCCGGATTTTCATGACCCCAAATTTTTTAAACATGACCCATAAAGTGACTTTAAAATTAAAAACATAACGCAATAATTGCAAAAGTGTCCTAAATCTGATATTTATTTGATTTGTTAAAACTAGTGTACAAAATTATAAACTAATTTATAAGTGGATATAACTGTAATACAAGCAGAAAAAAGTAGGTATAAGAATGACATAATTTAGAAAATTAATTAAAAATATATTTGGTCCATCATCTGACTTGAAGAATCTGAAAAGAAAATTGTTTCTGAAGCACGTCATACAAAACTGTAGCAATAAATTGAGTTCTCAGATCATACAAAACTCCTAGGGCATGAAGAGGACTTCACAGCCTATGACAATAGCAACTTGACTGCATGTACTCATTAATGCGAAAGCTGGTAAAAAGACCTGTCTCATCCCAGTTAGAGGGATGGCACGGAAAGATGAAGATCCGTGTTCAAATCCATTGCCATTGCCATTGAACTTTTCAGTGTGATTCTACCTTTTCAACAATAATGAGCTCCACTGCTTTCTTAACTGTAAATGCGTTGAAACCGACAAAATGTTTTCCAATGCTGTCTGATCAAATATATTCGGATTATGCTTTGTCATTGTCTTAGGACTGAACTTCTGTGTTACTTTTGTACAGTATCACACAAAGGCTTTTCTATAATGCAAAATCTATTGTTTCCGTTTAGTTATATAATAGTGGAACTGCCAAATATTTGTTGTTTGTAAAACAGATGTTAATTTATTTTATTTACTAAAGTGTTTACGAACCACCCGACAGCAGCTCAGATACCATAGGCTCGAATCCCTGCTGATGGTTCAGGCGGTAGTAAACGGCGCCGTGTCGCCTGTGCCATCATGGAATTATTCACGGAAGTGTTACAGTAAATGGTGACTTATCTACGCCACCACGGAATTGTTGACAAAGGTTTTCGTACATTAGAGGTGGTTGTAAGCAATGGTGTTGTCTATGCCATCATGAAATTATGAACGAAAGCTTTACAGAAGAATCAGTCAAGTAACAAATGAACCTTATATGCTAACTCGTATCCTCTAGATGCTACACACGTTTTAGTGGAAGAAATAATTGCAAAAACTTTTTTTGGTATCTACCACTTCATGTAACACTTTCTGTTAGCTCTTTCTGCTACACAGGCAATAATCATCTTCTATCATCACCGTCCTTGCTGTGATAGAAAGTAAATCATGACGTCACGCACCCAGCCTTGAACAGTGATTCTGTGCGTACTTACAACAAATGACTCACATGGACATTTAAACGTTAAAATGTCTACAAGTTTCCGAACAGCGTCCATGGAGGGTGGGGCACCAGGATTACATCAAGTGTTTGGAATGCCACCACAGAAACCCCAGTAATAGTCTCACATTTCTAAAGCACACGATCAATGAATGCAACAGTAGTCCAATATACAGATACAAAGATAAGCCAAACATACGTATCTTACCACACGATATTCATACCTGAACAATATCATTGTGTTGAAATGTTCAAGAAATTTAGGTGCAGTTTTAAATGACCATTTCACTTCATTAAATCTGTCTATTGCCATTTCCGCCTTGACCTAGGTGTCTCCGTGGTAATGTGTGAGCTCGCATTCGGGAGGCCCCGTTGTGCCGGCCACTCTGGCCATGGCTTCTTTCTTGGTTTCTCTGGGTCGGTAGGCGAATTCCGGAGGTGGTATCTCTTGTGCGTGGAATTTCCTGTCCATTATTTCCTGTGTCCATCACTTTCTTTCATGTGTTTCACCTCAACTTTTTCAGGGTTGTAGGAACAGGTGACGGCGGTTGGTGTGTTGCATAGGGCAGTGGAATTTGCGTTATGGAGAGATTCCTACAGCGAGCGAGGTGGTGCCTCGGTAACGCGTCCGAGTCGCATTCGAGAGATACCGTGTTCAAACCCCCGGGACCGACCAACGTGACTGAAGGCTTTTTCGCAGTTTTCCTCGGTCGCTAGGCGAATGGTGGATTGTATAATTTGATCCGCAGGTTTTCCTATCATCCCTTTCATCACTATATTTCATGTTCTTCTTCTTCTTCTTCTTCTTCTTCACCGCCATACCAAGCATTGGGCTGATCACCCATCCTGGATATGCTGTGATCCAAAGTTTGCTTCCTCTTCGACAGGCTACTGATCCAAGGCACTGGCTTATAAGCTCTTAGGGGTATAAGTCCTCCAAAGAGGAGTGTAATCCATTAAAGAAGAAGAAGAAGAAGAAGAAGAAGAAGAAGAAGAAGAAGAAGAAAGATTCCTAGGTGGCGCTTGGCGGGACTGCAGGCTCCCTCTTCCTTCCTGGGCGCTGTTTCCCTTTTTCCGGGACCCGCAGGTTGCGGGTGGCTTAGGTAAGTTTAACCGGTTAGGACTGGTGCCATGTTGCAATCGCTTGGGATCCCGTCCTTGCTAGCACAAATCGTCGTCCAGATCTGGTCGCCCTTGGGGTCTTCTCTTCATCCCAGGGCTCACGTTGGAAGCACAAAAGGCCCACTATGGACTATCTGCGGTGCTGTGCTGTAGTTGCTGGAGGCCCCTCCATCTGTCTACTCCTAACTCCCCTAGATCAGTGGTGCAGAACTTTCAAGGTGGTTAGTGTAGAAATTTCTATAGCCTGAAGGTGTTCTCTAGTTTCAGTTGCTCTTGAGACTGCATTGAAATATTGATTTTTCCGTAATTTTAGCAGCCGAGACTTTACGTTTTTTGTAACACATAAATTTTCTTATTACTTTAATGCAACCCTTCAAGTATCACAATTCTAAACTAAACAACTACAGTTTTAGTTATTCCTTTTTTTCCCAAAATAATACTCTGGCTATAAATATTGTGACGCAGCGGCTATGGCCCAAAGTTATCGGGAGGTCGGCACCTAGCGGTCGAAGTAAACAACGATAACAGCGGTTGGCCAGCGTAAACACCGGACGCGTTATCGGCAGATAATTAGAACTTTCTGGAACCTTCTTTTCCCCCTCCTCCAAAAAGTGTGTCGAAATAGTTTTAGAGCGTTGGGGAGTTTTATGGAAAGATTCCACTGGTTATATAAGCGAGCGTTCTCGCGCAGTCCAGTCAGTGCGAGTCAAGGGTGAGGAGAGTTGCGAGTCGAGAGCGAGCGAATTAGCGAGCGCGTATCTGGTGCGGCATCACGCGCAATTCTCCGAGCGAGCAAATGACGGCTGCTGTGACGTGTAAAGAGTGC